>JARYHS010009186.1:196889999-197006527 GCA_031002005.1 Vandiemenella viatica
TACAGGAGTTGGAGAGGGTGCAAAAAAGGGCTACTAGATTTGTTTCTGGAAATTATTGCCGAATGCAGTCATGAACAGATATGATAAAAGAGCTGGAATGGGATTCATTGCAAGACAGGAGGAGGGTGAAGAGGGTCATAGGAGTCTACAAGGCGTATACTGGCGATGAGGCATGGAAAGATATTGCAGTAGGTATGAAAAGTAATGCATGTATGGGAAAAGATAACAATGACTACAAGCTGACACTCGATTTCAGGCACAAAGGTGTAGGAAGATTCTGTTTTTAGGTAAGGGAGTCAGGGATTGGAATAAGTTACCAACAGAAATAATGAATAATTAACCAAAGAAGTTGAAAGAATTTAAAGTTGAAATTTGGAGAGGGCAAATGTAGGTGGGTGCATGAAAAGACTAAGAAGGGTGCGTACGGAAATTGCTACCAGAGCGTGCACTCCATTGCAATCAAAATTAAATTAAATTAAGCATCTTTGATTTTCGAACGGCAGTATTACTGGAGGTTGTGGTTACTTTGAAATGTAGCATGGACAGAATAACTGCTGCAAAGTTTTGTTAATGTATAAGGAACGATGGATTTAGTTCTGTAATTCGCGCGATGTAGCATAAGATTTTAGGATTCCTAGTTGATTTTTTTTAATTTCAGTGGTTCCATATTGTTTTCGTCAAATAGTTCATAAGTAATTCGAACTTTATGACGATTTAAATTACAATCTAAAATGTACATTAAAAAATCAAAGTTATGAACGTTACTTAATAACGACTGCAACTGCGAAAAATAAATTCCCTGGTCACTGTATTCAAACCTTCCTTTCTGTCAGGGCTTGTATCTAGCTGTACATGTAATCACCGTTTTACTTTTGCCGTAAGAGCAAAATTTCCTACTCCGGAGCTATTAGTTTATCAGTTGCATTAATTTTCATGCTTTTAAACGAATAGTATGATTGAATATGTAATAATGTTCTTGCTCTGATCTCTGAAAAGCAATGAGTAAATGTGACAGTACTGGCTAGGAAGTTGAAGGTTTTTAGTGCTGGTAAAATGCGAATTAATAATGACTTTCCCCAAACTATTCATTTTAAGATTCTTATTACGTTTAAGATTTTTACCACGTATTATGTTTATTTTAGTGTACAAAACTGAGAACTAAATAATCGAAGTGAAAAAATAAAATAGAATCTAAGCATGATCGTAGTGTAATCTTTTGTCAGTGTTTATTGAATGCTCATATCGAATACAGAGTGATCTGTGCGCTTATTTCTCCTTCTAGAAATAGTTATAATTTCATTCTCCGTTCCTCAGTACATACAAGTCGCAAGCTGTATTCGCAGATTTTAATCTGGAACATATGCTCTTAATATTTGAAAGTACCATCTTAATTGCTGAAGAATTTTTTGCGAGATGCCATTTCAAAACATCAGGCACACGCAGGGTTCCATATTGTCTCTGCAGGGTTCTCACAGATTTATAATAGTATACATAGATTTTATTAATTACTCAGTTAGTTAGAAATATACCTTATTTTATTTTTCAGGTACTTGACAACTATATCCTTAAGCAGAGTATTGAAGACGAACTCAATTGTCTTGAAAAAAGTTCTACTGACGCAATAAATGATACAATGAGTGTTATGAGATAAAAAAAAATGGAACAAATGTTTTGAAGAGTCAAAAGAATTTGCCGAGAAATTTGCGATGTAAATTTAATGCCCCAGAACAGTGCCGATATAAATGCATAGAGCCAATAACCTACCTGTTCAATCAGTTGAAGAGTATTTCGGTAGGGCTGTATACATCATACTTCTAGATTCTATAATAAATGATCCACAAGACCATTTGTCTCCTGAAATACTTTATTTCAACTAGTCGTTTTTGTACCGAACGTCAATTATACCTATACTAATGAAGACGTTGAAACAATTAAGCAACTCGCATTCGATTATAAGCAGGTAATAGACGACACTGCATTATCAGTCATAATAAACGAATATTGGCTGTGGATAGTAAAATGGCAACGGAATCAGAACATTCCGCAAGTCGATTTCCAATCTAATATAAAAATGTCATGCTAAAATATATCCCATCGTAAACACATATTTGTGTAATCTTGCCACACTACCAGATAGTGTCCCATTGGCAGAGAGATCTTTTTCTGCTCTCAGGAGCCTCAAAACTTGACTTCGAGCATCACTGGCAGAAGACCACCTAACTGGACCGGCACTTCTGCACGTTCACAAAACCATACTCTTTCAAGTGGAGGAAGTCATAACAAGATTCGCGAGAGTTCAGAAGAGAATAATTGATTTTGTTATTTGATTAAAATTATTTTGGCATATTGCAATTAAATTAATTTATCTTTTATTTATATATAGGTACTATTATAATTTTGAAGCATGTCCTAGTTAGACCTCGACTATGTGACCCCCCCCCCCTGACCCAAAGGCTGGATCCGCCCTTGCTATCTCTCAATGCTCTCGATAAGGAGGTTCTGAAAAAATATTTGATGCCGCACAAAGTGTTCTTCAAGGATACTGAATTTTATTTAAAAAAAGTTCAAACTGCAGATTTTATAAATAATCATCGAATCTGGCGAAAAGATTGTTTCAATAAATTACGAGAGTATCATGTAAAACCGGAAACGAATTACCACAAAAATGTAAACCTACATCAAGAAGCGTTCGAAGAAATTTGCTGTTTTATTAATGAAAATATTCTTGAAAATAAAACATTTTATTATTTCAGTTCATTATGTAATACTTATTTGGATATAATTACAAACATTGCTACAAAGAAGGGTGACAAATACGATAGTGCATTCAGTAAAACTTATTGTGAATCAAAATTAATAAGAAAAAACATAAAAAGAAAAACTACAGATTACATTTCTGCATAAAAAAATCGTTGGTCCGGAAGGTTATTGTGTTAATGATTAACTATTATCATTAATAAATGAAAAAGACATTCTCCTAAAAGCTGCTTTCATTTTACGACGAACCATTTTTGATATGGAAAAGGCACCATTTCCGGAAAATTTTAAAACTTCTGATTTACTGACGGGGTGAATGTACACCACAAAAATAAAAAACTTTTATTCGGTAGCATTGTGTGGTTGTCACTATAGCAGTAAAACAAAAAATTAAATGTGAAAGGAAAATTTCTTCATTGGATGAAAATTTAATATTTCACGTCGGAAAATTAAAACAAATAAACATATTACACTAGCTATGACACTAAAAAGTATAAGGAGCCCTCGAAAAGTTGTTGAGTTCGTACATAGGTATGATCATTGCTGCAGCTACCATACGATTGAAGCATTGGAAACAGAAGATCAACAATGTGTCCTGACCGAATGAGAACCTTTCGACTGCTCCAAAATCTTTTTAAACTGCCCGCTAGCTATGAGTCACGTGGTCTAGCGAGAGCCAATCGCACTGCAACAGGTTTCAAATCAGCCGGGCCCCCCATATACAATTCACTCGTGCTATCGTATATTTCCGATCACCTGGCAGATGTAAAGACTAAAGTCCCACCCAAATCGCCTGTCTTTTCAGAATTATTTATTTCTAGGTGTAAATATTATCCTGTTTAAATCTCAGTGTGCCTCAAATACATTTTTCGAAAATTAAAAATTACAATTTTGAAACGGCCTGGCAATATTTTAGGCCCGACCAAATAATCTGGCTTATTTATTTTTCTTTTCCATACCAAATTTGAAGATATTAAAATTTCAAAATGCCTCATGAAGGACATTTTTTGTAAATGAAAATTTGCAAAATTAAAAATTCAGAGGTGGACTATGCCCCAATTCCCTTCAGCCAGGTTTTCGATTTTGTGTTCAGAAAGTACAAAGGAAGTGTTATACAAATTTTTACGGTGCCTCAAATACCTACCCTAAATTTTCCACAGCTCTCGGACGATCTTGATGGGTTGTGAAAGAGGTTACAGGACTACATGTAGGCCATGTTGGATGTTGTTGAACTCCCAGACAACCAAAAAGCGACCCTTCTATGGTTATTGGAGGAAACATTCTACGAGTTTACGATAAGGACACATAGTGTCGCTAGAAAGTGGTAAGGAATGCTTTGAACATTTTGTTGGACCCCTTCTATCAGCGTGAATGGATGAGCGCATCCTATGGTAGTTCTAAATGGATGCCCTAAGTATCTAATTTACAAGTTCAAACTTGTAAATTAGTTGCTTAGGTAATAACTCCGTTCAGTTCATTGTTACTTGTATTGCAAGATCGTCAGAAAAAACAACTATTTTGTTGTTAGCTAAACGACGATGGGCAGAATCTCGTATAAAAAGAAAATAATAATATATATTGCAATGTAAACAAAACATCCGCCATACATCCGCATTAATAGTTGCGAATACGAAAGCGGATGTAGGATTTCACGCGAAAGTTCCGCACTTGCGGATGCGGATATCCGTTACATCCCTAAATTTACAACCACACGAATTTACTTTACTCCAAAAAAATATATTATTTTCTTATTCATTTTCGTTACAAAATATCAAGAAAAATTCTTTACAGGGTAAAACAGGTTTTGAAGCAAGAACGCTTTCAATCTGGACTTAATTTTTTATAAAGTTGTGGACATAAAGATGTAATTTTTATTTGTTTGGTAAATAACGTTTTAGTACCTGAGGCAACACATTAAATAAACGCGCTCTAAGGAATATTTTTTTCCTCTCTGTAATATTGAAAAAAATGTATAATCTTTACGAGTGTTGTATCTATTTCTAGTATTATAGCTATGTACATCGGCATTGAGAATGAAATGTTCAGGATGGTTTACTACAAAGGAAAATTGGGAATATTTAATTTCCGCCAAATGTGTGTGAACTTACTCCAGAAATAATTTTTAGAATACGTAGGGGCCCCCTGAACTGAGGATGGGGGCCCTTTGCCGTGAAGGCTCGTGGGCCCTCTAAACTGCGCTTGAGGGCCCCTAGAGGTGCGCTTAGGGGCCCCTTGAGGTATGCTTGGGGGCCCCCTGAGCGCGAGGGCCCCGGTGCACTGCACCGCCTAACCCCATAGTAGCTACGCCCCTGTTGGAAACCAATTTGTTGTCTGAGGCAGAAGTTCATTTCGTAAAACCAACTCATATTGGTCTATTCTCATCGTGCCATTAACAACATACAGAGTCCCATTCCCCTTGCTTGCATGTCTTACCCTTTTGACAACACATTCTTCATTTAATTGCTCATTGATGTGGCGTAGAACCAGGGCCGGCGTTAGGGGAGGGTAAGCGGGTCAAATGTACCCGGGCCCGCCGGTTCATGGGGGGCCCCGATCACCTGCTGCAGGGGCCCCCAGGCCTCGAAGTAAGAGTCCACCCATTGTCGCCCGGCTAGTTTGTACAGCTAAAAAAAATGAGGTCGCCCATTTTACCCCGGGCCCGAAATTTCTAGCGCCGGCCCTGCGTAGAAGTAGCATGCAGTTTTATCCTGAAGAACTTGTATGGTTGACTCTTCTGAGCAGCAAAACTGTCAAATACAGTGCCACAGTAAAAAAAAGTCACTAGAAATTCTGCTTGGTAACATCAGAGCACTTGAAGCTCTGTTGAAAGTTTTACAAACCTTATTCCAATCATCCTCTGTCTAATTTTTGTACTTCTTTGCCCAGTGAAGACTTTTTTTCTCTCATTGCAGCTGTCATCATGGATTATTTTTTTTTTTTTTTCTAAAGGCTGACAACATTTCAATTCCATTTCCTTGAAACGTTGTTCACTAGTTTTTTTGTGATTTTGCAATCTCAGCATTTTTAAGCGTTTCAGTTAACACCTTTGAAGGATTTTAATGGTTTTTGGCAGCATAATTCATTAGTATTCTCACTGTCAGTTCTGCAAGTTAAGCGCTTCCGTCCACATTGTCCTTTGCGGCAGGATTTAAGAGATGTGTTTGTTTTCTTTCTGTTGGTGATATCTCTCATTGATGACTGTGAAACACGCACAATTGATGCAATTTTGGTTGAACTGACAGTGGTTTAATAATGTAGAAATTCTAGCTTTCTTGTTGGGAATTATGTCAGCTACTTTTCCCATATCAATTTTTAGGTGAGAATATGTTTAAGGATAATAATAATGATTTTAATCCATTATCCAATATTTTGGATTATTACCGGTACTAAGTAACACAGAATTATTTTTTATGATTATGTTGGTTTATCTTACCTTGTAGCTCGCATTCTGGAGGATGGTGGTTCGAATCCCCGTCCGGGCATCCAGATTTGGGTTTTCCATGGTTTCCCAAATCACTCCAGGCAAATGCCGGGATGTTTCCTTCAAAAGGCCGTGGCCGAATTCCTTCGCATTCCTTGCCCCCCATCCTTTCCCGTCTCTAAAGACCTCGCTGTTAGAAAGACGTTAAGCAGATAAAAAAAAAAAAACCTTGTAGCTGAATAAATACGCCATAATAACGAAATTATCCAGGAATAGAAGTAACACAGAATTCTTGTCCCAAAACTGACCAACAGTGATACAATGGAATTACAGGGCTCTCCAACCAGGGGCGCAGCTACTATGGAGCTAGGCAGTGCAGTGCACCGGGGCTCCTACACTCAGAGGGCCCCCAAGCATTCCTCAGGGGGCCCCAGAGCATACCTCAGGGGACCCCAAGCGCACCTCTAGGGACCCCCAAGCGCAGTTCAGAGGGCACACGGACCTTCACGGCTAAGTGGCGTCCTTTTTTGTAGCTCTACCGTCGTCTAAGGAGGGCCCAGAGACACAGGGAGCCACCTCACTAAGAGACCCTAACTGCTCAAGGGGACCCCCAACCACTGTTCAGAGGGCCCCCAAGCACAACTCAGGGGCCCCCAGCCTCAGCTCAGGGGGCCCCTACCAGCAACAAAAAGCAAAAAAAGGTCGCCCATCTGGCCTGAGGGCCCAAAATAAATTTTTTGCACCGGACCCTTGTTGACCTAGCTACGACACTGTCTCCAACCTATTACAATATAATTCACAGTTCTATGAATAAATAATTAAAAAATGGGTAAACTAAAGTGCCAACAATGGAAAATATAGCAGTGTTTTCTTTCAAACAAACAATTTCTTGTGTTGAGTATAATAATTTGGCAAAACACTGTATTTAGAATATTTCTCTTATTTTTTCCTACATCTGTCATGAGGGGATGTACGAGAGAAGTAAAGGAATTGCGTTATAAAACTTTGGTCAGACCATTGCTTGAATATGGTGGTGCAGTTTGAGATCCACATTTTGGGTATCAAATACAGGAGATGGAGGCGGTGCAAAGAAGGGCTGCTTGATTTGTGTCTGGAAATTACTGTAGAGCACAATGAATAACCGATATGGTAAAAGAAGTGGGAAGAGATGACCATGACCACAAGCTGGCATTCGGTTTCAGGCACAAGGGTGAGGAAAGATTTTCTTTCCTGGATAAGTGGGTCAGCGATTGGAATAAGTTACCAAGAGAATTGATGAATAATTTACAAAAAACGGTGAAAGAATTCTAAGTTGAAATTTGTAGAGGATAAAAGTAGGTGGGTACAGGAATGGGAAAAAACGGGTGTGTAGGGAAATTACCACAGGAGCGTGTGCTCCATTGCAATTAATTCTTAACAGGAAGGCGCTGAACTAAACTTAGGCCAGATAAACATTGAGGGAGCAGAAATTCTCGACGGTTGCGGTACTTTCCTTCTAGGTTGGATTTAGTTTGCAGAACCGATGCTACCGTCAACTTTTTATCATCTTTGACGTAACAATGTAAATATTTATTTTTTCTTGCTTGTCAGCTTACAACAGCTGCCGGGACGGAATGTACCCGGCAGTCTTCCTTGAAATATTTGTTTAATGAAAATACCAAACTCATTCGTTTAACTTTACTATAAATTACAAGCAGTCCAAAAAGATGTAAACCTACATTTCCCAAAGCCGTAGGTAGCCAAGATTCCTTGTACGAAAGCTATTCTACAACCACTGCTGTACATTCGAGTCGCACGAAGAGAGGAAAAACAATACATACAGCATAAGCATCAGCAGCTAGAGTTTTATTTTTTTATTTTTATGTATGTGTGTGTGTGTGTGTGTGTGTAAATATTACAGCAGATCACAACCAGTAATTGGTTAGCAGTCGCTGAAAGAGAGGATTCGAATGGAGAGGTTGTTCGGAGTGATTAAGGTTTAAATTATGGGATTGGCCCCGTATGGATAATGGTACAAGTATTAGGAGCAGTAAGTGAAAGGGATGGCCATGACCACAAATCAGCACTTTACAATATTTAAGACCTAAAGGTGTGGGTAAATTTTCTTTCTTGGGTAACAGAGTGAATGACTGGAATATGTTAGCGAGGGAAATTATGAACTGTTTACTTGTGACACTGAAGGAATTTAAGATTAAAATTAATGAATTGCGAAAGTAGGACATTTGAAAAATTACCACCGGTATATTAGCTTCATTGCAGTTTGATTTAATCAAATGCTATAATAGAAGTGCAGAATCACAGGATTTTAAGAGAGTAGACAAAACGGTAATATACAACCTCCAATCAACTTTAATGTGGATGATGCAATGAAGGACGTGAAAAAAAATTGAATGTTGCATAAAGCCAATATTTAATAGTTAGCATATTGCAATGAACTGATAAAATTACCCTAAAAGTGAGGATATAGATAAATTACTGAATTGAATGAACAATTATTGAACAGCAAGTGTTCATAATACACAAAACTAATTAAAGCGTGACTGCCTTTAATAAACATCCGGTTTGAAGAATCGAGCAAATCTGAGTAAGCGCTACGGCTCTGTTGCGGACACAACCGCGACTATGCGTGAGAATCTGCTAAGTTCCGGATGTTATAAGCAATGACGTCACGTGTTAGTGACAGCGCGACTGCGTCAACGGGTGTTAGCACCAAGAGCTTCTGCTAGTAGCTTTGGCAACAGGGGCGGGTGATGCGAAGGCTGGCGGGACGAGGCTGGCAGGACAGTGAAGAAGATCCTCTGCCACAACTCTCCCACTAGTCCAGCCTTGCTGCCACGATTACAGCGCAGGTGAGGTCGCTTACCGCGAAGGGTCAGCTCTTAAAGCATAATGCGTGGCATTATTTTGTAGTGAATCTCGTAGCTCATAATTTCACTTCTACTTAGGTAAATAAACGTACACATATCCCATCACAAACTTTTTTTTTTAATAACTTTCGTAGCATATCATTAGGTTAATGTACTGATTTGATAGTACTGTCACGGTAAGATTATAAATACCTGATTTTCGTTGTTGCTGCACGCCCATTGCCAATGTCCTTCACGGAGCGTTGTTGTTAAATTCTTCCAGGATCTATTTAAAGCGGAATTTCGTTGCGTACAGGGAGGCATGGAACACATGTGTCGCACTTGTCAAAACCTGCGTTACGTCTGGTCCAGGAATTAAAACGTGTAAATTATCTCTTTTTGTGGGGCCGAGAGATTTCGACGATGGGTAAAGTCGTAACCTCAAAGTATATGTTTCGTAAGGAAGTGAATAGGCCTTTTAAATTATGAATGTCACGGAACATGTTACGGAATCGGTGTCAAGTGCAAGTACGCTTTCAAGTACGTAAGATGTGAGTTGGGACACAGTTTGCAACAAGCGCAGTGTCTGCCTACAATAGTTAGCTATTGAATAACTAGACAATTCAATACGTTATGTAATGTTAACCTGACAGCAAACTTCCAAAATTTACAGAGTAGGCACAGAATGCTAATATTCAAACTCCATCGTTTTCTCAAGTGACCAAGGGCAAAAAATCGTTTGTGATTATGACTATAGAAAATAGTCGTAACATCTGTTGTTGCATAAAATAATTTTTTCTTGCGTCTTGAAACTATTTAAATTTCGGTCGATGACCTTAGAATCATATGGTCAATTGACGAAGTTCAAGTGCTAGATCAACAAGATATATTTACTGCTGAAGCAAGAAATGGACTAAAAAATCTGCCAAGGCGTGATCGTCTACGTGGATTATAATGCATTTCTAGTTTGTAATATAGGATCCCAAATGTCAGGAATATGAATTAGACATTATTTTAAAGTCAGAAAGTTAAAGTGACCATTGTTGTGAGACCAAGACTACTAGTAAAATTTCTTTCTAATCAACGAGAATGTATCGCACTTTATGAAAGGACTTAAGGATTTTCCGTACTCGTGATTTTGTGTTTAATCCAGTAGCTCCAAATTTTTTGAATTTGCACCATAGAAAAATAATCATTCCTTGTTATATAGCAGAAGAGTAATGTTATTTTACATTTTTTTGTGTTTTATGTCGCTATGATACATGGAGATAACTACAGGGCAACCATATAAGCTTTTGGAAAGGGAAATAATTTCTAGTAAAAATTGGCAAAATCGATTAAATATAATGTAGCTATCCCTTTATTCCCATGAGCTGCTTCTGTATTCTTGATGTGACGCCAGATTGATACATGTTGCTTTGGGAAAGTACACTTGTAATACCTCCATAGTTTTTTTTAAAAAAAAGCTTGCAAAACTTTTGCGGGCATTATTCTTGCCTCAGCAATATTGCAACTTATCTCAGCAGATATTTAAAGCTTTGTAAACAAAAAAAAATTAAAGGATTAGCAGTGTTTGGACTATTGGTATTACTTAACACTTTGCTTGGTCTTCATCCTATGGATTATACTATTATTTTTCTTTTACAGGAATAAGAATGGCAAATTTTAGTACAGTATTTGTAACCGGTGGTGCAGGATATATTGGAAGTCACTGCATCGTGGAGCTGCTTGATGCTGGATATAAAGTTATTGCTATTGACAATTTTGCTAATTCTGTAAATGGTGAAGATGGAGAAGCACCTAGTCTCAAAAGAGTGGAACAGATTACAGGAAAAAAAATAACTTTCTATCGCTGTGATCTATTGGATAAACCTAGTTTGGAAGAGATATTTCAAAAAGTAAGTAAAAAAAACTTTTTTTAATTTGATAAAATCATTGTTAAGAAATAAAAAAAGTTCTGCTTTGTCTCTTCAGTTTATCTGGTCCAGAGAATATTTGTTACATTAATGGCCAACTGAGATAAAAATTATGATTTACATACAAAAGTTAAATGATTTACCTGGAATTAAGGATTAATTTTTTGACTTTTTTAGTCTTCAAGATTGAAAATGGAGGAGGAATTGTATATATAAATTAAATTAAATATAAGAGAACTGTGTCAGGATCAGTATTGTTTTGATCCATGGCCACAGGGTCCCAGATAAAGAGTAGGACCATTAGGCAGTTGCATATTGGTTAATCTGCCCACGAACATTACAGCGAATTGCTTAGTTGGTAGATAATCTAACTACAGACCGATTATGGGATTTAACTTCTTATGAAGATGCAAATTTTTCCTCAAAGCTGAACATCAAAATGATTCCTCAGGACAATTCTGGATGCTGTTAATTGATAACTAGAGATGAGACTCCTTGGTAAAACAAAGAGGATCATATTTAGGTCTACAAATGGGATATGAAATTTTACCGCCGAATATTCCCATTAAAAGCCTAGGATGCCAGTACAGGAGTGAGCTTTATGGTACTTGCACAGAAGGACAATACATCAAGGATACCAGGCTCCTCTGAAGATGACATACTGAATTGGGTCTTTCTTTCCAACACCTTTCTTTTTCTGTATATAATTTATTTCACTATTCTTGCTTTCCTATTTACTTTCTCGGAAAGCTGACCTATCAGTATAAGTAGTGGTGACAATATTACATTAAGCATAGATAAAGGAATTATCACTTGCCAATGCCAACTATGACATGGTGGAGAAATGCAGGCATAACACTCCAGTTCCGTTTGACATTTACCAAATATTTCTCTCCAAGGTAATGGGCCTTATTTCTGCGCTGGATTGTTCCAGTAGCCATAAGTCAAATGTACAAGACTTTGCAATAGCTGTGGACATTTTTGTGATAAAGAAGGTAAGAGTCCTCAAAAAAAAAAAAAAAAAAAAAAAAAAAAAAAACTAGAATTTTCTCTCCCGTTTTTTCTTTTTTTATTATTATGAAAAAAGAAGTTTGATCAGCATTTATTAAAGAAATCGCAGTTGCTACTGAATATCGTGGAAAGATACATTTTAACTGTGTTTTCAAAATGTAAAATCACATTCGCAAATATTTACACTAGTTCTCAAATTAAATTTTACATTTTTTGAAAATTAAGATTTAGCGGTGGACATATATTACATGATTTTTTGGTAATATACATTTGAAGAGAGAAGTATACTATCACTTAGCAAAGTAGATAATGGGATGGTGGACACAGGGATGACATGAATCCAAAATACAAAGTTTTAGATATATACTTGCATACTAAGGGAGGAAAGGGGAACTGATATCTCCTTATTAGCTGGCAGTTACTGCCTTTTAAACTTACAGTAATCATCCACTCTTCGCTCATGTAGCATCTCTATAATTATTATTTTTGAGTTTTGACATCCACTACAATTACTGGTAGGCAAGATTTCAGTAGGTATGGACTACACCTTATCATAATGGGATTCTTTCTGAGTCATTGGCTAACACTGTATGAGAGTACTTTTATAGATATGGCAGGGTTTAGTGCAGTACCATTTTTAGATTAGCAGCCACTGATGAAAGAATAAAAATATGCACCTGAAAAGATAATATAGATAGAGGAGTTTTTGGATGGATACTGCAATTTCCTAGAGTTCATAGATAATAGGCATTAATTGTTAGGGGTTGAATTCTGAAGGATTAAGAAGTGACGGATCTACGATTTTTCTGATAATCAAACATTACAAACTGTTATATTTCAGACAGAACAAAAGTATAAAATAACACTATTTCTATATGAAATTGGTTTCCTGTTTCCATATATAACCTTCTTTTTGACATATCAGGTCTAGTTTTTAAGGTATGTAACATTCCTCTTTTACATATTAGGTGTTAGTCAAATTGCATGATGTTTATAAGAAAGTGTGTGCATTTGAGTGACAGTCCATATATTCCTTTTTCATACATATGAAAAATATGAAACAATTAAATTGGTTTTAGAGAAGATGCTGTTTTCATGAGCATAAATGGTTAATTTGCTTAGACTTAAGGGTGGGAATTTTCTCATAGGACAAGAAACGGATTATGCAAAATACCCATATTTTACTTTGCATGTGGACCAGTAGAGACCATAGAAACACTAGCCCCGTCGAACAAATATGGCTCCTTGTAGAGCTGGATATATACTAGAACAACCTTTAGTTGAGTGAGAAAAAAATCATCTTCCCACCTTTTCATATTAAACTCGTATTGATAAAACAATTTGGACAAACATGGGGAGTGCTTTAAGTAAATTAAGTAAAGTAGGGATTTTTTATGGACCAATCATCCGTAAACTTATCAAAGACACAAATTTTGCCAAAATGTTGCATGAGAATGAAGCATTAGCCTTGCGTGCCTTTGTAGAAGTTGTGCAAAATTTCTTTAGGAAACACAAAAGTGAAAATTACAAAGACTTGTTAATAACATGATGTCAAATTTTTGTGATATTGGCACAAATATGAACAGCAAAATGTATTTTCTTTTTAGTCATCTTGATTTCTTTCCTGAAAATCTCAAAGATATCAGCGATGAAGAAGGGGAACGATTCCATCAGAAAATCACGGAGATGGAAATCAAAGTCTTTTGGATGCTATGATGATTGGAAAATATTGCTGTCATTTAAAATTAGATAATCTGATTGCTCAGCATTCATGGCACACAAAGAAGTGTAAATTTGTCCTTGAATTTTCTGAGAAAGTCTTCACATTTTCAATTTTGAATATATGTTTGAGTTTTGTTTATGGGTCAAGTATACTTTATCACTTAATATTCTTCCCCTGTTATACAAATAAAATAAAATTTGTTAAAGAAACATACTTGTTTAATTTCCCTAATAAACTCTAATATCAGCCCATGTACACTGTTGGAAATATGTTTCACAATGTAAGGGAGCCAAATGGAGATGAGTACAGTAAAAAAAAAAAAAAAAAAAAAAAAAAAAAAAAAAAAAAAAAAAAAAAAAAAAAAAAAAAAAAAAAAAAAAACTGACCTGGTAGAGAAAATCAGAACTTATTTTCGAATTTATCAGTCAAAATTATCCAAGGATTCATTAAAATATTCCAGGCACCTGACAAAAAAAAGTAAATAAATAAAATACTTAATTAGTTAAATTATAATTTCAAGTTGTAAAAACTTAACTTATACCAAAAAGTCTAACTATTCATTCATTTTGCATTCCAAAATACTGAAGCAACACTTTTCCAGTAGATGGAACAACTTTTTTTGAAATGAAAACTTCTATAGTCACGTATAAATGTTTGGAGGGGGTAAATCTATAAGTTCGCAAGAAGCCACCTGTTGCGCATCAGATTGCGACCGTCAAGGCCACCTGTTGTGCGTATGATACGCGCACAGGTAATTTTCAACAAAATCTTTATTCAAACACACAGTTTTTATCCAATTTTGATGGCATTTTGGACACATATACTTTAAAACAAAGAGAAAACACTGTTGAGGTTTGATTTACAGAAACCTAAACCCTCACCTTAATTTCTGTCACCGTTTTTCATACAAACCCATAGTTTTTAGGAGTTGTATTTCATTATATGAGCTACATCGGGATGTTCCTTGGTTGGCCCCTGAAGAAAGGAATTAGCGTTATTGCGTCTAATACAATAGATTGGTAGCTTCCTTCTGGGAAGATTCGATGAACTGTTGGGTTATGAACTAAGTTAGATTTTTAATTTTTTAAATGAAAACTTCCTCAGGCACGTTGGGTGATTTTTAGATGAGTAAAATCTTGCAAGTTTGCATTACCGACATGTAATGTTAATAGTATATCTGTTGCGGTCTGGTGGCTCAGTGGTGAAGGCCAAACAAATGGTCCCTGGTTCGACTCTCTGTCTCGACGGGGTTTTTCATAGATCATTGACATGACCAATGACATAGCTTCCTGCTTTATGTGAAGTACACCAGAATGCTTCTGTGGTTTGGATTCCACGTTAATCTGTAGTTCCTCAATACCTGGTAGGTCTACCAAATTAGGTTATGGTGGCTGGCTAAGACAGGTGTGGAAAGCGCAGCCACTAGAAACCTGGTCACTAGTTCATTCATTACAACTACATGGAATTATGTGTTATTATTTAGTATATCTGTAGCTGTAAGTATGATGTGATACATGGTTGATATTAATAGTTTTAAATTTTCACTTCTGTCGGCAGTCTACCATGAATATTTTTTTTTTTTTTTTTAAATAGCCTATTCTCCTTTTGCAGTCCACTGTTCTGACTTCTGTTTCATTTCCAGTTTGTACTGATGAATCGATGTTTCATCCATACTTATAAAATACTGAAAAAAGCTGGTTACTTTAGTCTTAAACACATCCAAAAACAGGTTTGCAAGAGCTTTAGCTTTTGTTCTGGAGTGGCAGTCATGGCACTGATCTTGCATGTGTGTAATTCATTATGCAAAACAAAATAAACCTACTGAGTTGAGATGCCTGTGGCCACTGCTAGCGTCTTCAATTTCATTTGGCTTTCAGTTAAAACAATACCAGGGACTTTATCGATGGTTTCTCGCCTCACAGCTGTTTTTGGAGCTACAGGACATGGTGCTTTTTCTACAATTCATTGAATGGTTTCACCCCTCACAAATTTTCTTTGCTGTTTCCCCTACCAGAAAAAAAGACTTGAATCATTCCACAAATCCAAGTTTTATCCATTTGTCACTGGCATTCAAAATGCTTGTATTTAAGCAACTGTAAAACAAAAAATACACATCTACAGTAACCTTTGACCAAAGATTAGAGGCGCATGCCACCTTCTATTAGTATTCAAACCTAGTTAGTTATCAAACTACCATCGTAACTTTTTTAGGCCACCGAAGCTGACTGAATAAATTGAAACACATATACCAAAACAATGATTTATTTTAGTTACAATAGATGGAAAAAAATCTCGAGAAAACCCATTGTTAGGGTACCAATATATTAGTTATGAGATCTGGATGGATATTAGTAAAAGAATTAGATTTAGTACTTGAAAATGACCATAAACTGGCGTTCGATTTTAGTTTTCAGTTTTGTTTCAGAAGTAAGGGAGTCAGAGACTGGAATAAATTTTTAGGTATATATGGTAGAAATTACCTGAAACATAGAAATAATTTAATTGAAAATATCATGAGATGCAAAAGTAGGAGCGTTAGGAAAATTGCCTCTAGTGCTTTGCAATATACAGTTAATTAATTAATAATAATCTAGGTTTCAGATTTAAGAAATTGTTTTATTTGGCATTACATTTTGTGTTGTTACTATTCAAAACATCTGTATGTAACTCATAATGTCTAGCTGGTTACAGAGTATACCAAATGTTCTCTTTTACAGCATAAAATTGACTGTGTCATTCATTTTGCATCCATGAAGGCAGTTGGAGAATCAATGCAGGTGCCACTGCTATACTACAAAAATAACATAATTGGAACAATAAATTTGCTTGAGGTAAGTTTCTTTTTTATATTGTTATTGTGAGAAAGAGACATTTGTTAGTATAAATTGGTGAGGATGATGTGATGAGAATATGTTAATGCTTAAACCTGAGGTAAGTTTGATTTGAAAATAACTTTTGAAATTTATGTTGAATTAAATTTATAGCAATAGTTTTTCTTTTTTAATAATTGTAACATACTAGTTAATAGAATATAGAGAGTATGTGGCTGATATTCTTTGTTGGCGAACTTTGTTGACCTCAAGATTGGATTCATTTCCACATATGAGGTTTGTTCAAAAAGTAAGGTGACTTTTTGAATTTCGCCGGATTCGTACAGTCGATATTCATTTTTTTGTTTTTCTAATTTTGGTACACTCGTTCCAGACATATCTTCACATTTTCAACTATATAGCATTCTTTGCATTGTTTGTGAGAGGCATAATTGTTAGAAGTGTTTTGTGTGACCAGCGAATTTCTACTGTTGACAAAATGGATCAAAGAGTTTGCATCAAATTTTGTGTAAAAAATGGAATTAAGTGCTCCAAAACATTTGAAAATGTTGACAGTGGCATACAGTGAATCTATTTTGAGTAAAAAAAAAAATGTTTGTAAGTGGTACAAGCTTTTTCAAGATGGCCGGGAGATGTCAATGACGAACCTTGCTCTGGACATCCCAACACGTCATCAACTGACGAAAACAGTGAAGAAGTGAAGACAGTGGTGTTGGAGAATCACCGAATAACCAATAGAGAAATTCCTGATGAAGTCGGTATCTTTGTTGGCTCCTAACATGCAATTTTTTTGGATGTTTTGGGAATGAGACATGTGTCAGTGAAGTTTTTTCCGAAACTGCTGAATTTTGACCAGAAGAACCGTCACATGAACATTGCTCAGGAGCTGTTGAATGGCATCAAAGATAATCCTGATTTGCAAAAAAGTATCAAAACTGGTGACGAATCATGGGTATGTATATGGTTATGATGTTGAAACCAAGGCCCAACCGTCCCAATGGAAGACCGAAAAAAGCACGCCAAGTTCGATCCAGTGTCAAGGTTTTGCTCACTGTTTTCTTCAATTACCACGGCGTAGTGAATCAGGAGTTTTTACCTCAAGGTCGTACGGTCAATAAGGAGCATTACCTGGAAGTTATGCACCGTTTGTGAGTAACAATACGAAAAAAAAGGTCCAGATTTGTGGGAAAGAAATTCATGGCTTTTGCATCACAACAATGCACCTGCTCACTCATCGTTGCTTGTGAATGAATTTTTTGGCCAAAAACAACACCACAATCATTCCTCAGCCACCATATTCACCAGATTTGGCCCCCGGCGACTTTTTGCTGTTCCCAAAATTGAAGAGACCAATGAAAGGATGAAGATTTGCAACGATTGAGGAGATAAAGACTGCATCGTTGAAAGAGCTCAAGGCTATACCAGACTGCTTATCAGAAGTGCTTCGAGGATTGGAAAAAAATGTTGGCACAAGTAGACCAGAAGAACCGTCGCATGAACATTGCTCAGGAGTTGTTGAATGGCATCAAAGATAATCCTGATTTGCAAAAAAGTATCAAAACTGGTGACGAATCATGGGTATGTATATGGTTATGATGTTGAAACCAAGGCCCAACCGTCCCAATGGAAGACCGAAAAAAGCACGCCAAGTTCGATCCAGTGTCAAGGTTTTGCTCACTGTTTTCTTCAATTACCATGGCGTAGTGAATCAGGAGTTTTTTACCTCAAGGTCGTACGGTCAATAAGGAGCATTACCTGGAAGTTATGCACAGTTTGTGAGTAACAATACGAAAAAAAAGGTCCAGATTTGTGGGAAAGAAATTCATGCCTTTTGCATCACAACAATGCACCTGCTCACTCATCGTTGCTTGTGAATGAATTTTTTGGCCAAAAACAACACCACAATCATTCCTCAGCCACCATATTCACCAGATTTGGCCCCCGGCGACTTTTTGCTGTTCCCAAAATTGTAGAGACCAATGAAAGGATGAAGATTTGCAACGATTGAGGAGATAAAGACTGCATCGTTGAAAGAGCTCAAGGCTATACCTGAAAGTGCTTATCAGAAGTGCTTCGATGATTGGAAAAAAATGTTGGCACAAGTATCTGAGGAGAATTACTTTGAAGGGAACAACATAAATATTAATGAATAAATAAATATTTTTTGATAAAAATTCACCTTACTTTTTGAACTCATATGAAGGACATTATTGACCCTTTAAAGGGAATCGTAATCATAATTCAACTTTTGAGAGATGCTTTCATTTTCTGCTTGTTCTTGATTAAGTATAGTGTGCTGTTCTTTGGTAGATTTGTTATTATTGTAAGCATGCTAGCAGTTGGATGGATTTTTTTTATTATGGCTTTACGCCTAATTGACATTGAGGTCATTAGAGGCAGGATAGGATGGGGGACAAGGAACGGGAAGGAATTTGGCCATGGCCTTTTTTAAGAAGAATCTCGGCATTCACCTGCAGTGATTTGGAAATCTGGATGCCCGGATGGGGATTCAAACCCACATCCTCCTGAATGCGAGGCCAGAGTGTTAACCACTCACCCATCACACTCGGTGGGATGGATATGTTTGGTGTACACTAAAATAACTGCTTGTCTATCATCTTCTCATGAATGCACACTTCTAAGATTTACTTATGGATTGTATATGTTTTATACTCACTTATCACAGACACTTGCATTATTTCTTCTTTATATCAGAAAAAGATTAATAAATAAGTAAAGAGGCACAAATCATAACTTACCGTAGGAGACCAAAATGGTCCATACACACACAGAAATGAGCAAACAAACAAGAACACAATCTGTAAGCAACTGATATGATAAAGGAGCTGGAATGGTATTTGTTGGAAGACAGGACGAGGGTGAAGAGAGTAGTGGGAGTGTATAAGGTGTATTTTGGTAATGAGATAGATGGAAAGATATTTGTGAAAGAATTAAGAGCAGTGCATAGAAGGAAAAAGATGACCATGACCACAAGCTGGCACTCGATTTGAGGCATGAGGGTATGGGAAAATTCTCTTTCATTGGTAATGGGGTAAGAGACTGGAATATATTACCAAGAGAAATGATGAATAATTTGCCAAAAATGCTGGAAACATTTAAAGTTGGAATTCGTAGGCAGGTACAGGAAAGAGGGGAAAAAATGGATGTGTAGGGAAATTGCCATCTGAGTATGCATTTCATTACAATTAAATTAAAATTAAGAAAACTGAGCAATTTGAACTGTTGTAATGGATCTGACAACCGATTTGGTGAAGGTTGTTGTCTGCTTAAAGCTGTACTGTAGAGATTTGGAACTAGGAATTTAAAAAAAAGGCAGTTGTTGTTATTTAATGTTAGCAACATTTCAATAGCACTTGTTCCTCCAATTTTCTTTTTTACATTTAATTTCTTGTTACAGAATTCCAATTATCTGAGAATTATTATCCGACTAATTACTGCAAATGATGTAAGGGGGCGACCAGTAATGACGTGAGGTGATTTTCCGGATTCCTGGACCCCCTCCCCTCGCAACTTTTGGTGACCTTTTTTTCAGGTCTCATGGTCCGAAGAGCAGATATACCTCTCTCTCCCCCCCCCCCCCCAGGTTGGTTTGTGACCAAAATCGACTTTTGTGTCATTTGTGGACGTTTTTTTTTAGCTCTGCAACAATTCTACAAGTTTTTTAAAACCTCATGTGAGATTTCCCTTGACCCCCCCCCCCCCCTTGGTGAGGTTTCGTGAAATTTCGCCAGACCCCCCCCCCCTCCCCGTATTTCTCATGTCATTAATGGAAACCCCCTAAGGCATATTAAACTTCAGCATTATATAATGCCGAGGTGTAAATGAGTAAAACTAATTGCTATTTCTTTGTTACCTGTACTTATAGATAAATAGTCCTTTCATTCTAAGACACTAAAATCTCTGTCTTGTATAGCAAAATTCAATTACAGGATTGAACTGAGAGGTGTGACAGTTTTCAGGAAGCTTATACACAATTATTTTATTTCAATTTATATTGTTTTTAATACTAAAATGGCAGTTTTCTTGGCCAAACATTCTTACAGACATGTGCAAATTGTCCTTAAAGCTATCAACAATGGTAAATGGAATAGATTGAATTTTTCTGTTGATGGCATTTTACAGGTCCTTAAGAATGTGTGGTTTTTCAATGTAAATTTGTTGTTAATCTTGAATGATGATATATTTTCAAGTGTGATAATGAAGCATGGAAATCAGAATTTGATAAACTGACTTGTATGACATTCATTGAGCTTGACCATGCTGTACTGCTGAGGGATATTTTGTTAATATTTTCTGGTGCTGTAATGGTTCAGTGTTATCACAAGAGAAGTTTGAGCTAGCCGATTCAATTAGCCATGACTGATAGTTCTGTAGACAAATTTTCAAATCTTTGCAGGAACGCTCGGGCAAGAATGACCGCTGTTTACATTATTTCTTTTTTCAGTCATTACTTACATTTTTAAATGTCTTTTCACAGGGTAAATGGAATTACATATGTAATCTTTGAAAAAATTAAAACCTTTAATTGACCAAAAATAATTGTTTCAGTTTATTAAAAAGCATCATATGTCCTGCCGGATCCTGTACATATATTCTGTGGTATTAGTAAAATTACACATTGTTATTGTGTTTATTCCAGGGCAGCATTTAGGCTATGCGGGCCCCTAGGCTATACATGTGGCATGCCCCCCCCCCCCTCCCAACTAGGCGAGGACTCCTCTGACCGGGGACTGTGTATGCTGAAATTCAGCCCAAAAAATTTGTGGGCGACCTTTTTATTTTAGCTCTACTAGTTGTGGTGTGGGCCCCCGTTTGTGGTGCAGGACTCTACGCTACAGCCTAAGCTTAAATGCGGCCCTGGTTTAGTCATTAAAAACTTTAATACTTGTTTATAAATACTGACAGAATCAGATAATGGAAAAAAGTGTAAAGCTAATTAACTAAGGGATTTTTATGTGTGTCCTTCTTTTGGCAGTACAACAAGCCATTCTCTTGCTGCAATGATCCAATTGCTGCACCATCACTTTGTAATTAGTAGTCATATATCTCTGGCTTAAAGCAATTTACATAAAAAAAAAATAATTTGTTTTTTTCAATTCTGCATATTTTTTATAATATGAGACTAATTTACTCTCCAATGCCAGTTTTTGCCATAATTAACACAAAATAGACAGATGTCAAGGGGCAGCATGTTCAGAATTTCCTAGTTTGACAAGCAGTTTTGAAAAATTTACAAATTGTTTTTAATTAGAAAACTTGTATTGATACATGGATAATTGCCTAACCACACATGTTAAACTTAATAAAACATTGTTCTGGATAAAGTTTTACACTTCATATAAAAGGAAACTAACCAATCTTCTGAAGAATGCTTGACCTTTTTTGACTGGTTTTCCTGACTGCAATCTTCAACTGTTTCCTATACTGTACTAGTTTCTTCCACAAGCAAATCACAATCTAAATCTGCTTAATATATGCTAAATTTATTCTTATTATAAGTTACGCCTTTACAAAGTTACCTAACGTGCATGTTTCGAAACACCATTCTATCTCGATACGAAATCTTCGTTGTCACATACGTAAAATGGACATCAGGTCAGCAAGCCGCCGAAAGTTTGTCTTTCGATAATATTATCCGGCGGTGAACCCTCGAAGATTTTGTATCTAAAATACGCCGGGAAAGTCTTGTTTCTCATACCATCCTTCTTGTCCTTGCCATGTTTCTTGACCTGTCACTTACAAAACACATATTTTTTTTCCAAACCTTATCAGTCCGCTTACATGCAACAGTTTCCTAGACACCTCATTCGAGGTAAATCCATTTTTATTCTTCATAGCCTCATATTAGGTTCTAGTTTCCTCTTGTTAAGTGCTGTATCGCAGGCCTATACCTAGGAAAATACTGACCAGTATTCCAGTTTTTTTTTTTACTTTTTTTTTTTTTTTTTAAAAAAAAGCTAATCTATGTTTGATTTTATGGCTTTAGCTATCAGTTATAATTTTCCTCACTAAAGAAGAAATATGTCATGCTGGTTTTGCTACAATTTTTCATTTTGATATTCAATTTTCTTTTATTTTCGTCACATCTGATGCATTTGAGAAACTTATTTAGCTTTCATGGTATTACTTCAAATTGTATTCAATTAATCTCAATTTACAGGTAATGAAACAGAACAACTGCTATCAGTTGGTTTTTTCTAGTTCATGCACTGTTTATGGTGATCCAGAAACTTTACCTATTACCGAAGAGCATCCAACAGGTGATGTCACAAATGTTTATGGACGAACAAAGTACTTTATTGAGGAAATGTTGAAGGATATTAGTGCAGCTGAAAAGGTAACAGTAGAGTAAAATTTTAAATTATTTTATTAAAATATTTTATGATGTTGCTGGGTTATTTACCATTACTGTAAGACTTAATTTTTATACAGGGATTTAATTCTTTATTTCTTTGCCATTAACATTGGTAAATAATAGAATTTCTTCTTTGATGTTCTCCAGTAATTTAAATAATATTTTTTCCACATTCTGATAAAAAAAAGTAATCTGAAGTTGCTGGGGAATAATTGTTCAACCTTAAATTTTTTTCCTTAACTGTTATTGATTATCAGTATTAAAGAAAAATATGAAAAATAACATTACAAATTTTTCAAAATTAATCTGTATTACCACACTCAAAAACTGCAAAAAACAATTTTTCATTATTGATTAATTTTGTCATTACTATGTAGAACTGGAATATAATTTTGTTGAGATACTTCAATCCTGTTGGTGCTCACCCATCTGGGTTGATTGGAGAGGATCCTACAAAAGCATTTACGAATTTGATGCCATACATAGCGCAAGTTGCCATTGGTAACAAAGAAAGTGTTACAATTTTTGGCGGTGATTATGACACAGTTGATGGTACAGGTAAGTTTTACAAAGTTTAGTGCTATTAAAAAAGATGTGGAGACAATAAATTCATTGTTAATTAAATTGATTTTACAATTATTTTCTTCTTATGGATTAAAAATTTTATAGGTGTGCGAGATTACATACATGTAATGGATTTAGCATCAGGACATGTAGCAGCACTGGATAAATTGAAGAAAGAACATTTAAGACTAAAAGTAAGCCTCAGTATTTTGTAAGTTATTTCAGGAGCGTAAATTATAAACTAAATGGTGAACAACTTTAAATAGAGCATCTTCTGGTTCATTTACTATTTTTTTTTATCAAATTCTTTTGAATTCATTTTGTTTGAGAGGGTAAGTTAAAATTTTACAATCAGTATCAGTTTCCATTAACCGGTTTTTTCCTTTATTAATTGTAGTACTTGCTTTCGCATGACACTTATAAATACGAGGTTTCATAAAAAAAAGGATTTTTTTTTAATCTAGTGGGATTTAAAAACATGATTTTCAAATATTTTTTTACAGTATTATTGGTACTCATGTTCCTGAATTGTGTTGCAAATGGCAGCCATTTTGAATGTTTAGCTTATTTTCAAAAGTCAAAAATGTTCAGCGTTTTTTGGTGTGCTTTCTAAGAAAAATTGATCAAAGAATCTGTAAAAAATATTGCTTGAAAAATGGAATAAAGTGCAGTATTACATTACAAATGTTAAAAGTAGCTTTTGGCAAATCTACTATGAGTAAAACAAGAGTATACGAGTGGACAGGCATTTCAAAGAGGGCCGTGAAGACATCAACAACCAATGACAAGTGGAAACAAAATAATTCTGAGAAATCACTGATCACAATTAGAGAGGTTGCTGATGATGTCAGAATATTATTTGGCTCATGCCGAGCAATATTTTCATATCTTTTGGGCACGAAACTTCTGGCAGCAAAGTTCATTCCAAAATTGATGAATTTAGACCAAAAACAGCATTGCATATACATCATTCAGGAATTGTTGATAAGTCATCAATGATCCAGAACATCTTTAAATGGTCATAACAGGGACAAAATATGTGTGCTTGGGCATGATGTCAAATTCAAGGCCAAAAGGAAGCTGAATAAAGATCAAAAAAAAAAGTGACAACTTTGATCACATGTAAAAGTTCTCCTCACTGTTTTCTTTGATTTAAGTTGTGTTGTGCATCATGATTTCCTGCCAAATGGTCTTGCTGTTTATAAGGAATGCTACCTGGAAGTTATGCGCCGTTTGCATAAAGCAAACCATCACAAATTCCCAGAATTGTGACAAAACCACTCATGGAAATTGCATCACAATAATGCTCCCGCTCACACTTCAGCTTGTATGCTGAAATTGTGATAAACATTTTGACTGCACAAAGTAACTTACTTTAAATGGTTATAAAATTTGTGGACACTTTTACCCCAAGTCATCATTTTTTCGATGTAATGCCAAAATAAAACATACCTTACTTCACTCATTGGACTATTAAAAGTACATTCTGATTTGCTAGTTACCACCTCTGGAGTTCTGCTGCCGTGGTGCTGTCAGGGAAAACTCTCACTGCTCTCAGAGTAAAACAGTTGTTGAGATTGTTGGAATCATGGAATATCCTGGATACCAGACACCCACCTGGCCTTAACCACCGTTAAAATCCAACCACTTAACCCATCACTTGTTTTTTAGCAGAAATAAATTTTCGCGTCAATACCGTGTCCCTCCTACATATGTTCATTTTACCATTGCCTGCATTTTATTACCTCAATAATTTCTGATATATCGATAGTCTATTCCTTAGCCGTCCCCCCCCCCTTCCCCCACTACCCAGTTAGTCATTGGGTGACGCTCGTTGTGTATACACGTACAGAGCCTAATGACTCGTTTATCTACGACTGAAGAAGGTAGATGCCGAAATATTGTGTATTTGTTTGTCAGTATAAATGTTCACTTTCATCTCAGCCGTCCACTTTGGTATTTGGTGGGTAAATTTCCCTTTCCTTTATTATTTATATCGCCTAGAAGCCGCTTCCATTTTCCTTAGTTTCATCATTAAGGTTACCTTAAATGAGAAAGCATATGGTGCATTTTACTTGCAAAAAAAGTGACACTTTCAGAATGCCAAACAATGGCCTAAACAATCTGCTGTAGTTTAAAACAATTCCTTAAAACTTTCTGCAAGTAAATGAAATAACCTTAAATCAAATTAGAATGAATATACAAGCCTTTGAAATTCTATTGGACAAATTCAGTACATTGAAAACATTCTCAGATATGATACCTAACACACAGTAACGTATTAATGTCTGCTAATCCATTATTCCCAGGCTTTTTTACTTTGACTGCCTTTATACCCATCTCATTAATCCATTTCTTTTTCTCCACCATTCGCCTGTTAGTATTGCCCTGCCGCCTATGTGACCATCTCCCAAATGGCAGTTTACATCATACATTTAGTATCTTGACGTAATAGCCATATTTAATACCAAAATTATTTCATAATTAATTTAGAACTGTTGGTAAAATTTTGTGTCAGTTTATTTGGTAAAAAATTCAAACATTGTTACATTAGACCTTGTAACATTCATTACTAATCACTACTTTAGATAAATGAAGCCAACATTCTATACTTACTTAAACCATCTCTAGAAAATAATGTATTCAGTTAGAGTTAAGGTTAAAGCAATTATGTTATATATGTTGACAGAATTACTTTCACCATACATACTAATATATTTCACTAACTGAGGTACATGCATAATAACAAATATTTGCATGCTGTATTCATAAGACAGAACTAATGCTTCTTTTAATTTAATTGCAACGGAGCACTCACTCCAGTGGTAAAATCACTACACACCCATCTTTCGTCCCCCTCCCCTTTTTTCCTACAACCTCCTACATTTGCACTCTCTTAATGTTTACTTCAAATTCTTTCAACATTTTTGGCAAATTATTCATCATTTCTCTTGGTAACTTATTTCAATCCCTGACACCCTTACCTAAAAAAAGAATCTTCATACACCCTTGGGCCTGAAATCGAGTGCCAGCTTGTAGTCGTGGTCATCTTTTCCCTTCCATGCATTACTTTTAATTCTTACACCAATATCTTTCCAGACCTAATCATCAAAATATGCCTCATACACTCCCATGACCCTCTTCATCCACATCCTGTCTTCCAATGAATCCCATTTCAGCTGTTTTATCATATCTATTATGCGTTAATTTCCAGAAACAAATCTAGCCGCCCTTCTTTGCATCTTCTCCAACTGTTGTATTTGATACTCAAAATGTGCATCCCAGACTACACTACCATATTCAAGCAATGGTCTGACCAAAGTTTTGTAAACCAATTCCTTTACTTCTCTCATACATCCCCTCGTCACTCTCTGCAAGTGCAGAATTTCGAAACCTTTTCCTATTACGTAACCAACGTGTCCTGCCCAGTTAAGGTTGTTATCAAGTATAATGCCAAGTTATTTACATTTCAAGTCTTCAACAAGTAATTCTTTCTGCACCTTATAATAATAATCAAACCTTAGTTTTTTTCTGTGTATCTAATAAGCTGACTCTTCTTTGCATTTATCTTCATCCGATGTTTACCAACAATTATTAATATTTTGTATGATTAACTTCAACTTTCTATATAGGTTTATAATCTTGGTTTGGGTACGGGATTGTCCGTTAAACAACTTGTGAACGAATTTGAGGAAGTGACAGGTGTACCTATTCCCTGTACGATGGGTCCAAGACGAGTTGGAGATGTGGACAGTCTTGTCTGTGATGGAAGTCTGGCTATATCTGAACTGCTGTGGCAGCCAAAATATGATGTTAAAATGATGTGTAAGTATCATTAGATTTTGTATATATATATTTTTTTCATTTCAGACATACAACTTGGGAACAGGGCATGGGGTTTCAGTGCTTCAGCTTCTAAGAACATTTGAAGCTGTTACTTCCA
The DNA here is from genome assembly GCA_031002005.1 of Vandiemenella viatica. Lineage (NCBI taxonomy): Eukaryota > Metazoa > Arthropoda > Insecta > Orthoptera > Morabidae > Vandiemenella > Vandiemenella viatica. Next base: position 196,917,388 of record JARYHS010009186.1, read on the forward strand.
CTGTTGTGCCATATGAAATCCGGGAACGTCGAACTGGGGACATTGTCTCCATGTATGCCAATGCAAGTCTAGCTGAAAAAGAGCTGGGGTGGAAAACTAAATACAATTTGGAACAGATGTGTAAGTCAAAAGAAATTAATATCTTATAGGGGACTGGGTGTAATTCATACTAACATGGTGTTAGGTGCACGCCTTAGTAAATAAAATAAAAATCCAAGGTTATTAAGTGGCTACGTATGCATATATTCTACTGTACTTCAATGATATAGCCAATTAAAACATAAATGCATGAGTGTCTTTAACATCTAGCATTAGATGTTAAAATTTTAGAAATCAAGTTGACGACCCATGAGTTTTAATAGCCTTCTTATTTGTATGTGGTACCAAGAAAACATCTCAAAATATACCATAACTAGAAACACATAAGATTCTGTTTCTAAACAAGGCAATCAAACAATAATTAAATTAAATGTCATTTTCTATCCAGGTAACTCTAATTATATATGTAGTTACCATAACTATGTTCTGTGTGTGATAAGTGTGTTTTTTTTTGGTGTGTAAATGTGTGTAGGTTTTGAGGTGGAGATTGCAGACCACCCCATCATTTGCCTTGATGATTGCGGGAACAAGCAAGGAGTATGCACATAAATTTAGATGTTGCTTCCCTGAACTGCATCTCCTCCTTCCCAAAATACTACCCACTGCCTGATGCACATGCTTCAGCAGACCTCCCTGTCTGAAAAAAACATCTTAGTGCACAAATACTTACCTTCTGACTCTCCTAGTCTTCTGCACGGCTCTTTACGATGTAACAGACCACGCTGCAAAACATGCAGCATGCATCCAGCAATCACTATGTATTCTAATCCTATCACAGGAAAATCTTTTCCTATTATTGGACATGCCACCTGCTCTACCACTCACCTCATTTACCAACTTACCTGCCTTCATTGCATACTTCTTACACCAGTCTCACCACTCAACAACTGTCACTAAGGATGAATGGTGACAGGTTAAAAATTTGCACCCTAACACAGAGTTCCTGCCAGCTCACATGACTCCAACAATCTCAATAGTTAGTTTTACAGTTAGAGCTGTCAGAGTTTTTCCAGACAACACTACCTTTCTGAAACTCCGTAAATGAGAACTGGTCTACCAACACTTCCTCGACACCGGATATCCCCATGGGCTCAGGGATCAGATCAAAAATATATTTAAAAAATTATTTATTTTACTTGGATTGGACATCACAGAGATTACACTTCCCTCACCACCATAGCAATCCCCACCCTTCTCCCTTGGTGCTTCTTTGGCTCATTAATAAGTGTCTACATCTTTCCTCTACTGCTTAATGAACAAAGGACACTTTGCTGGTTACCTCTCAAACGCCTTAATTGCATTTAATTTCGATATCATTTAAATCAAACAATCTGCAATTTTTGAAGTGAAACTTCTTTCGGTAAGGTGGGGAGAAATTTATGAGTGCTATACTTTAAGTGCATATGTGCCACAACATTCTGTGTATGCATACTTAAATTTTAAAGGTTGAATTGCTTTAATACTAACTGAAAATCATGTGATGACGTCAGACAGAGGAGCCACCATTATTTTTAGTTGCTTTTATTTGTTTATTAGTTGTTTTTTTATTTATTTATATTCATTTTAGGTAGATGGTTTTATTATATTCCCTGATTGCTTTTACAATAAAAATAAATAAATATGGAATCATGTTATATCGTGATACTGTCATCATCATTTTGAGCAGCTTCCAACAACTGACCAGGTTGGCTTGGAACAAAAGCCTCTCCAACACTTTCTGTCCATCCACCATCCCTCTTCTTCCACTGTCAGCCAATTTCCTCCTCTTTCTTCAAAACACTTTTTAATATCTTTCACCCATATGTCACTCAGTCATCCTCTGGGGCTCTTCTCTTTCAATTCCTTATCCAGCATCTTCCTAGGTATCTTCTTCTCCTCTCCCATTCTTTTCATGTGACCATACCACTGTAACCGTGATTTCGCTGGCATTAATGTGTGTGCAATATTGTTTATTTATATTCATTTGAGGTAGATGGTTTCATTATATTCTTTAATCACTGTTACTTTTGAGTCATGTGATAAACTTTGGCGTGTGCACATCTCCTGAACTGAATAACTCATTCTCTATCACATGAATAAGGTGCATAACTGAAATATTATATATGTTTTTGTTTGTCACATTTGTTTTTCACTCATCTCAGCCTTCAACTGTGGTGGGTGATGAGTTATTTTCCCTATTCTTTGTTATTTTTAAAGAAAAGAAATATAGACTCATGTTTATATCACGATACAGTGAATGTATCAATGCACTTGCGATAAAAGCGTTCATTTTCATGCAGATATAATAGAATTCATATTTACAACAAAGGGAATGTGCTGTTTAAGCTTTTAAAAATTGTTTAAGTTATGAGCCAAAAATCTGTGTTCAACCTGCCATTTTTGATGGGCTAATGAAATTTTTGTATGCTGATACTTGCACCGGTATTTTTAGTTGCTTTTTTTTAAATCAGAAATCTATGTTCAACTTTTCATTTTTTAGAAGCTAGTAAATAATGGAAATTCATTGTAAGAATAGTTATCAGGCAATATTTTCCAAGATGTTCTGTGATATAAAAGTTGTAAATACAAAATAATGACTAAGGCTAGATACAGTACTGGATAATCTAGTGAAATGTGCTTTAACTTTTTAGTAATTTTCATTTGTTTATGAGAACATCTTAGACAAACTTCCTACTTACTGTACAAATTCAATATAGTATCATTGTTCGTCCACTGGAGTGTGAATTAAACATAAAAAATACATAGAATTTTCACTTCTTCACATGTACACACTAATTACATGCACCAAGAAAGTAAGCAAAGCAAAAATTTAGAAAAGAATAATGTCCCCATAATAATTATTAAATATATAATGTGATATTACTCTTTAGTAATAATGTTGTGCCAATAAGAACTCTAATATTCAATTAATTTTCCCAATATCATGTTCAAGTGTAATGCTTTTAAAAGATCCTGTTTCCAATATTTAAAAAATCCCAGAGCATTGAATCAACTTGAGAATTTTTACAAGCTATTTAAATTTTCTAGGTTAAACGGTAGTAGTCTAATGTGTAATTTTTATTGCATGAAAGATGGGAGAGACTCAGAACCGCACGATATCTTTTGCACGCTCTCGGAAATGACAGTGTCTCTGGATCCATATTTATGAAATTACTAGCTGATGCCCACAATATCGTTCGTGGTTCTAAAGAATTTTGATTGCCAGCTACCAACATGTGACCACCATACTGCATGATGGGAGACTTGAGGCTAATACCACACACAAACATCAATGACCCGCGCAGGGTATTTATGGCTGCAAAGTGAAATATAGGGACACAAATGTCTTTGGTCGAAATATAAATTGCCCTCTGCAGACCAATTTCAACCACCATATCTCTCTCCCCACGACAGCTCCCGACATGACACCACCATGGTGCATGGAGGGAGATTTGAGATTAATACCATACAAAATCACCAGTGGACTGTGCTGGCTAGTTTTGGCTATAGAGAAAAATATAGGGACACACATGACAATTTTTTATCTGGTCCACCATATCTACCACAACCCCACAGCTACTGGCATGCAATCGCCATCGCACGATGGAAGACTCCAGGCTACCACCTCACACGAATGCCCGTGGTCGGCGGTTGGTAGTTCTGACTGCAATGTGAAATATAGGGACACACACGACATTGGTAGAAACAGGAAAATACCCTACGTCGACCACTATCATTCACCGTATCTCCCACACCCCCATAGCTACTGACACCTAACCACTATAGTGCATGATGGGATACTTGAGGGCAATACCACACACCATTACCAGTGGTCTGCGCTATATAGCTGTGGAAACAAAGTGAAATATACGGACACTCATGTCTTTGGTCGAAATATGAAAATATCCTTGATCGGTCATTTTCAAACACCATATCTCCCGTATCCCCGCAGCTACTGAAATTCAGCCAACGTTGTGATCAGTAGGTAACTCTGTGCTACTACCACACACAAACCCCAGTGATCTGTGTTTGATAGTTTTGGCTGAAAAGTGATACACCGGGACACATACGTTTTTGTTAGAAATACGAAAGTGACACAGGTCGACAACTTTCAACCTCCATATCTCCCACATTCCCATAACTACAGACATCTAACAATCATAGTGCATGATAGGAGACAGATACTACTACCACACACAAACACTAATGGTCTATGCTGTGTAGTTGTGGCAACAAAGTGACATATATTGGTCGAAATACGAAAATATCCTTGAAAACACAAAATTTAGTGTATCATTTCAGCTTCTTTTGAAATTCTTCACTTTCATGTATACAAACTAAAGGTATCTTTCTTAAGCTTCATAAACATATCTGTGTGTTTCAAGGGAGAAGCAAAGATTCCATGAGAAAGTAGTATGGATTATTCTAAATAAAAATTTCAGTATACCACATATAATTGCCTCAAAATTACTCTGTTGAATGTCAAGTACAGTTACAATGTGGACACAAGTCTGCCACAAGTGACAAACATTCACAAGGAGAGGTTTTCAGGTGTAGAAATTGGGATCAGAGAACAAACAAGTCTAAAGTATAGCATGACATCTCGAGTTTTTTTTTTACATAAGAAGATTCATATTTTCATCCTGTTTTATTAGTATTAATAACAATTTTTGAACTAAAATTAGTAATTGTCAACATTGTTTGCATACTGAATCATTCTGCTGCTTGAACAGTGCAAAATATTTCAAGTAAATTACTGAAAAGATGTTCAGATTGTAACAATCATGTACTTGCCCACATTTGTAATGAATCCCTAATACAAGGTGTGTTTCCTAATACACTAAAATATGCAGTTGTAAAACTGTTATTTAAAAAGGAGAAGCAACATGTGTAGATAACTATCATCCCATTTCATTACTTTCAGGATTCTCATAGATTTTTGAAAATATCATATATTGTAGAGTAATAAAACATATTACACACTAATTGACAATTTGGGTTCCAAAAAGGATCATCAATAAAAATGGCTATATATTCATTTTTAAATAACACATTTGAGGAACTGAATAATAAAATGAACCCTGTAGGAATATTTTTTGATCTTGCAATGGTTTAAGTCCTGCAAGGAAAGTCAAATGCAAAAAGCTTCCATTTTCAATTCTAGAATCAATAAAGAAGCTTCATCAGACTGGGAGAAAATGAAACATGGAATTCCACAAGGCTCTGTCCTAGGATCTCTCCTCTTTTTGTTATTCATCAATGGCCTTCCTGGAAACTTACCAGACAAAGTTAAGAGTATTTTATTTGCACATGACACTAACCTGAATAGCAAACAGTAATCTAGAATTTAATGTAAATGAAATACTTAGTGAAACAGCTAATTAATTTAAGGCAAATTCACTAAAATTAAATTTTGAAAAAAAAAACCACATTATATTTGGTTTAAAACAAAAACTTATGTACAGCCAGATTTATGTATGAACTATAAAAATAACACAATCTTAGAAACAAAGAGTATAAAATTCCTTGGCATTAAAGATGAGAAATTCTGTTGGCATGAACATATCACTTCACTACTGAAGAAGATAAGTTGTGCCATCTTTGCAGTATGAACACTTTCTCTGACAGCTGATCTAGAATGAACAAAACAGTTGTACTTCTCATATTTTCATTTACTGATGTCATATGGCATAATTTTTTGATGAAACTCTTCACGAAGTAAAAAAGTTTTCATAGTGCAGAAAAGAGCTGTGTAGGGTAAAACTAAGAACTTCTTGCAGACAACTCTTTAAAAAACTCAATGTTTTTACAATGACTTCTCAGTGTATATTTTCTATCATGTACTTAGTCATACAACATTTTAACCTGTTTACATCTAATTCACAGGTACACAATTTAAAAAAAAAAAAAACAGAAATAACTTGCACAAAACACAAACGTCACTGTCATTAATAAAAAAAGGAGTTAATTATTCTGGGATACATCTGTTTAATAAACTTCCCAAGAGTATAAAACAGTTTGCAGATAATAAAGATATATTTAAAGAAAAACTGAGAGATTATCTTGTTGGCAACTCCTTCTACTCCAGTCAAGAATTTGAACAAAATAATTAATTGTATCAATATGACCTTTTGCAAAACTCAGTTGTAAACATTAATGTTTATTTTTATACACTTTATTGGTATTTGTAACACATAATTGTTTTCACTGTGATGTTGACTCATTTGTATGTATGTGTATTAACCATGACAATTCACATCCCAGAGGTCCTTCCTCAGTCTTTGTCTGATCACATGATTTGCACATGTATCACTAGCATGAAAATTGGATAAATGCAGAAAGGCAGTCACCATATCCCACTGCTGCAATGTTCTCATTGTCACTCGGTCATTGCAACTTGCATCCTTGAAATTTATTAAAATGTTTCTTAATCTGTGAAGCATAGTTTTTAATCTGTATTTCCACCTTCCTTGACATCTTCTTTCCATTGTTTCAAATTCATCCTTTTTTTTTTAATGGGAAAAACCACTGAATTAAAGAGTTTTCAGAGAATAATTTGGATGAGCTACAGTGAAGGAAGTTTTGTAATCTAGTGGTGGCAATTGGTACTATAAAGGGTTGAAAGTCATGTCGCTGTCAACTTCTGCTGCTTGGAATACTTTTGTGTTTATGTTTCATCACGTAAAATCAGTTCTTGATGATTCACAAAGATGAAATCCTTCGCGATTTGCATGGTTTCCCTGGCAGTTTGATTACCCATTCTTATAGCATCAGCATCAATCGATTTGGGAGGAGTTTCAATACACATTCCATGATGATTATATATAGAAAATGAAAAACACAGAGCCTTCATGAAAGTATGCCTGCATCATTTTCTAATGCATTTGTCATTTCCTGCACAACTCAGCTAGTCCATGCAAGCATTATATCTGTCATCTGAAGTGCACAAAACTAATAGATAGAAATTGGTGCTAAAATATAAGCAGTGTTCACAGCATGGCTGATAAACAGGAACATACCACAGCTAACTGCTTCAGTTTAACAAATAGCTGATAATTGGGAACAGTTCTATGTTATCAAGAAACTAAACTGACCTTTATCCAACCTTTGAACAGTATGGCACAGATAACTTCCTACCAATGAACAAAACCAGCTTATGGTAAGAGATCAAGGCTCTGAACAGTTGAGACAATAAAATATTCACCCTGCCAACTTTCCAAACAACTATCATGTGATATGTATTTCTATTGTACAATGAAAAACTCTTGCAAGGTAATTATGAAATATCTAAAAGTAAAGTAACTGTGAGGATACATTCACTAAACATGGTAAAAATATGCCTGGTGTGGTTCAAAATTCATGAAGAAAAATCTGGAATTTACAAATGTAAATGCAATAAACTCCCCTACTTCATTAATAAATAGTGTATGTTGCTGTGGAAGAGTACCTTTTATCAAATTTTCCTGGTGTGCAAGTAATTTGTGAATCCCTCAAAGAAAAAAAAATTAATATTTTGATGAATCTGTTTAAAAAAACAAATTTGTAATGTTACAAATAGTAATGAGAAAAAATATAAACACACACACGCACACCCACAAAATTAATAAATCCCGGGTGGTAGGATAGAACTTGGGACCTCTAGTACACAAACATGACACCTTAACTTGCACGGGAAAAGTGATACATACAATCAATGAGCTTTTCCACTGCTATTTTTTCATTCATATACAACTTTAACTCTCACGTCTCATAAATGTAGGCCCACCAGGCCAAACCACTTTAGGGTGAAAAACCTGATGAATCATATATGAGTCTTGTTCATTCTCTGATCACAATTTCCATACCACAGATCTCTTCTTGTCTGCATAAATAAAATTTGGTTGCTGTTTAAAACACTTGTAATAACAGTGATACTTAAGAACACTAGTGTTCTTTTTTAACGATTCTAAAAATACAAATACTGAATTTGCTTATGGGTTTTGTAATAGAAATTCTCTTGCAGACTGTAATACTGTAGACAGTTTAGTATATGTATAGGAATGAGGGTTTACTTATAATTTTAGCAAATTACACAAATTTGGTATGAGAGTGCAGGTGATTGAAAGATTCCATTTAGCTGCATGTATGAGAACTTTAATAATTTTACTGTAGCCATACAACATCTAAATACAACAGACTCCTCAAAACAGATTGGATTCAGAGCTGACATTTATGGCCATGAAGATCCTAACTCTTTTTTTTTAATTTAATTAATTACATTGTAATGGAGTGCACACTTCAGTGGCTATTTCACTACACACCCATCTCCCACCTTTCCAGCACCCACCTACATTTACCCTCTACACAATTTAACTCTAAATTCTTCCAATCCCTGACACCCTTACCTAAATGAGAATCTTCCTACACCCTTGTGCCTCAAATCGAGTGCCAGCTTGTGTTCATGGTCATCTTTTCCCTTCCATGCATTACTTTCAATTCTTACACCAATATCTTTCCATGCCTCATCACCAATATACGCCTTGTACACTCCCATGACCCTCTTCACCCTCTTTCTGTCTTCCAATGAGTCCCATTCCAGCTCTTTTATCATATCTGTTAGAGCGGTCTGGTGGCTCAGTGTCTGACTGGAGATTCCCCGGTTCGAATCCCTGTATCGGCGGGGATTTTCAAAGGCGCTTAACCCGACCTTCACCTCTGCCACAGCTTGTTGTGTAAAGTGAAGTACACCAGAACGCTTCCGTGGTTCGGATTCCACGTTAAACTGTAGGTCCCCTGTACCCGGCAGGATTGTCGGTTAAGGTTAAGGTGGCTACGATAGGGGCGGAATGCGCAGCCAATAAAAACCTTATCTTCAGGTCATTACAACCACACGGAATAATTATCTATCTGTTAAGGAATTGCGATCTGCGATAATTTCCAGAAACAAATCTAGCAACCCTTCTTTGCACCTTCTCCAAATCCTGTATTTGATACTCAAAATGTGGGTCCCATACTACACTACCATATTCAAACAATGGTCTGACTTAAGTTTTGTAACCCAATTCGTTTACTACATTCATACATCTCCTCATCACTCTCTCCAACAAGTGTAGAATTTTGAAACCTTTTCCTACTACCTGTCCAATGTGTCCTACCCAGTTAAGCCTATCAAATGTAATGCCATGATTTTTACATTTCAAGTCTTCAACAAGCAATTCTTTCCCCACCTTATTATCATAATCAGCCTTTAGTTTTTTATTTGTGTACTCTGACTCTTCTTATTAGGTCTGTTATGTCCTATGTTTACTAATCCAACTAGATATCCTGTCCAGATCACCCTGCAACTGCCTTTTAAAGATCCAGTGCTACACTATCAATTTGGTCTCCCTTGTCCATTTCATCTGAAATATGTTGCATATACCTCACCAACTGAGATTCGCATGAATATCCTTACCTAAAACCATGTTGCCTACTTGAAACCCACTTACACTCCTCACAGTGTAAGTGGGTTCACCAATTTAGACCCTCCCATTTCTGATTCATTGTCCCTAATGCTCTCACTAAACCATTTATTTAAAATCCCTGGCTTTCTTAAATCCTCAATTACTTCTTCTCCATCCTTGTCTATAAGCATCTCAACACTCTCCCTTCCCCTCAGTTTTGTAACATAGCCATACTGACAATACTCTTCATAAACCCATCTTTAGCCACCTTCTTAACTATTATTAAATCCTTGTTTAGTTGTTCTAAAGGTTCCCTACTACCCTGCTGTCTGTTATGTTCTCTTCTTACCAACCTCTTTAACCTCCTCACCTCTCTGTTATAGTACACAGGTTCCCTACTTCTCTTTATTTTCTGTTTTGGAAAAAAATTTCTTCCCCCTTTCTTATTATCACCTTGACTCAACAGTACTTGTGTTTTTTTTATCTGCTTAACGTCTCTTAAACAGCGAGGTCTTTAGACACGGGAAAGGAATGGGAAGGAATTTGGCCATGGCCTTTTGAATGAAGCATCCCGGCATTTGCCTGGAGAACAGTACTTGTGCCTTCCTTCCATTTACTGCACATTCTCTGAAATATCTCTTCAAATTAAAAAACTGCACCTTTTTATAATTGTACCTATTTCCCCCTTCAATTTTGGCTGCTGGTTCACTGAATCCTCTGATATCCATTAGAACTGCTTTATGATCACTTATTCCTTCGTTTAGTTGACACCCCACAAGTTTATCATCAGGCTTTATTAGGAATATATCCAAAATATTTTGTCCCCTAGTGTTCTGCTCTACCACTTGTTTAAATCCTCCTTCCCTTATTAAGGTATTTGCAAATCTCTGTTCCCTTGTGTTATTAATCTTATTTCCTCCCCAGTTTACACCTGGTAAATTTAAATCCCCACCTGTTATGATTATTCTATTCTCACCTCTGAAATCTGAGTATGAATTTAATTTCTCCCCATCTGTCATTTTTCCACTGCGGTAAACAGCCAACACCCTGATTTTTTTCTTTTTTATTACCCCAGAAATCTACCCCAAGTAACTCATGGTCATGATCTATGAACACCAGTGAAATATGGTAGTTTTTTGTTAACTAGTATGAAAACTCCTCACAAATTGCTCCTCTGTTTTTTGCAGTACCCTCTGTAACCATTGGGATAAAGCTCACTGTCTAGTACTTCTTATAACCAACTCTCTACTCGATTATTACTTGTGGTTTGTGTATCTCTATTAATTTTGAAAATTGAATTACTTTGTTTATTACACTTCTACAGTTCACCCATAATACGTTTATTACCGGCTTTATATTTTCAGCATTTACCTCCTCATTCCCAGTTAGTTATTGTTTCAGCAATAATCTGTATCAACTGATCAACTATTTCCATCCCTTCACCAGCAGCCCCTAACCTAAAAAAAGGCACAGTCCTGACCCCATCATCTTTGGAAATGGGCAACCTTACTGCTTTAGCTAACAACTCAGAAAGTACCCCTTTGCCCCTCTGCTGTTTATGTGTTTATGTGAATGGGAATGGATGGAAAGTGAAATTGTCAGTGCTGTCCCCTGATATATTTTTCACAGGAATCTGAGTCAAAATGTTGTATGCACAAAATATTTTGACTGCTGTTCTCTCCATCGTCATTTTCAGGTGCACAATCTGTACAGCCTGAAGTTTATAGCTTGCCAAAAGTGTGTTACTGATTGACTGACATAACTATGGTGGGCATTCTTATGTTGACCATCAGTCTCAAATTTAGGTTGACAGGGGCTATACAGTAAAAGTACATTACTTAGACAACAAGAAACATAAATCTTCATTGACAAGCAAGACAGAATTCAGATTGTGAAACTGAATTAGATAGGACACATACTTTGCCACAAAAAGAAGAAGAAGACTGCTGTTAAACTTATGGTGCAGCAGTCATTACTTTTCCCTCCATCTTTAATTTTACAACTAAGCGCTTTTAATCATTCTATATGGTTGTCGTTTCCAAAGCTGTGAATATTTTGAAATTTTCAACTAACCTAAAGAATACAGTATGTCTGAAAACAGTCAGTTTGGTACTATAAGGAATTTATTTTCGAGCAAGACATCTCTTTAATTTACTAGCTCTAAAATATTCCCCCCCCCCCCCAGCACCAGAACATGTTTTTATCCCCCCCCCCCCTAGTAATTACTTTATCCTTAACCCCCCTTTCTCTCATGTAAATTGTTTTCTAACTGAACCTTATTGAGAACTTTTGGTTCATTGTAGCTATTTCAGTTTTCATGAATAGATGTTTCTAAGGTTCTATATTAGTTACAGCCTTTAATTAGAAACACACAGACACAAGAATTGAAATATAAATTGTCCTTATCCTTCCTTCTTAAAATTGTGATAGCTTTGCATGTAGTTGTTTTAAAATTAATTAAAATCAGCGATTTGAAACAGCCTTTCACAAATATTCTTATCAAAATTATATTATCGTATGACCCTTTTAACTCTGAATAAATATAAAATAATTCAGTGCATCTCAAATATTTATTTTTAAACTTGGAAATGAAAAAGTTTTCATTAATCACCAATACTCATGATTTGTACAAGTTACCAATGAAATTTCAGTAATTATTATAATTTCAGGCAGAGACTTTTGGCGCTGGCAGACAATGAACCCAAATGGATATCGGCATAATACTACCAAAGATGTAAAAATAAATGGGACCAGCGAGATTTTATCCAATGGTAAATCAGTTAATGGACACTGACCTGAAAAAGAGTCCAACTATTTATTATATTTATGATGTGATATTAGCATTTTCACATCACTTGCACTTGTCACAAAAATTCTGATGCCAAAACTGAAATTGTCTTTTAGAAGAATTTCTAAAAATTAATCATGACTGGTACCAACGGCTTATTGAAGTAAATGTTGGGCAAAAAGTTTTATGTATATCGTTATTATCTGACTAGAAGCTGCAGTGATTTATTTCATTAATTTTTTTTTCTTTTTTTTTTTTTTTTTTCAAGCAATGACACCAAAGATTCATTTTATTTCCAACCAAGTAAGCAATACTAAATTTTTTAAAATAAATATAAAGTAAAACAACTATTATTTTAATTCAAAATATCAATACTTTTAAGGTGGCAATTAAATCTTTCAAAAGCATAGAGTTTTTGATAAGTGCAACTTAGAAAAGGTGTCATTTTAATTTCATTTGATCCATCAAGCCTACAGTTGTGGATTTGAACTTGGAATGATACCTCCACAGTAGTTCAGTACTGTTTACATGGGCATTTATTTCAATAGTGGAGACAATTTGTAATTATTGTTTTTTTATTATTATTTTAGTCAAATTTAAGAATCTTGAAATATTTTAGAATAAAATACAAAATATTAAAAGTTTGTTTTATTTATCAACTGATGTTACAATATAAACAGAAATAATAAAAATATGAAGAAACTGCAGTTGTTCCTTCTCATGTTTATAAAAAATTACTATCGTAGCATTTATACTTCTTCGATTGCTTCCTTCTGATAAAGTGATACATGTTGTAATTTAATCACTTCATTTCCCCAACTAGTCCAGCCTGGTAGAAGATATCTTGCAAAAAGTTCCAGGCAAAGTGGCTTATGGGGTAGGTATTGTTTCAGCAGATCTGTAAATATTAGAAAGCATAAGAATGTACTGGTTATTTTTTTTTCATGATTACAATATAATTATAATCATCAGTGTAGATGATATTTTCTCCAATAAAAGATTTACGATGCACATGCAGCTAGTCCAACTCCTAATGTAAGATTCTGTACCCAAAGGTATGTGGAGCCCTATTGCTTTCATTCTGTTGTCTCCAACTCCTATTGTAAGATTCTGTACCCAAAGGTATGTGGAGCCCTATTGCTTTCATTCTGTTGTCTGTCTGTCACAGGCCTTAAACTTCAAAACAGAATCAGTTTTTTTAATTTGCACATTGTGTTTTGTTAAGCAAATTTGAACATCATTCATGATTTATTTGGTGTGATTAACAGCAGGTTAACATGTGAAGCTAGCACTGTGCCCATCTTCTACACTCAAGTGTAAGAGTTTTACCCAGTTTGTGTGTGTTTTTTTTTTTGCTGCAGCTAACTTTGGTAAGTGATGGGTTTACTTTATATTTCCATATACATTTAACCACATGGCATTTTTAAATGCAACATTGTGTCCAAAATTGAATATTGTATTTAAAATTTTGTTAAATTTTATTCTTGAGGGAGTAATAGCAGCTAAAAAAAAAATTTTTTTTTCGCCCTCAGCAGGGTATAGTTATATATAGAAGTCATCCACGATTTTAGTTACACAGCTATGCTCAAGATTCTATCTCAAAAATGCTGTTATCCAGGAACTTGAAATTTGCCTTCAGTATTGACCATACCATGTATTTAAATGATTTTTTTTTTTTTCATTATTGTTTGAACATTTCCACATTGGTGTGGGTAGTTTGGCACATCCTAATACAAAGGCTGCACTTACTTCCCAAGCAAGATTCCATCTGCTAAACACTTGTTAGATCTCTCAGTTTCAATGTAATAAAGGGAATGTGTTGCCATCCGTCTGTAAAACGTACAACTTGTATTCTGTGTGCAAGTGTGTAGTTTGTGAAGTGGCGATTGAGGACCGTCTCAACATTCATCTAGATCAGCCTTTCGCAACCTTTTTCAAAGGCACACCCCTTAGAGACTAGCCATGGACCCCTCAATAATAGTAATTGGAAATTGGCTACTATAGAAATGGCTCGACTTACATCTCACACATTGTGATCAGCCTCCATTTATGTTTCGTAATTATTAATTTTATTTTGTCTGTGGACCGCTTAGGATGGGTCGCAGACTACAAGTTGGGAAACCCTGATCTAGATGATTGAAAGAAACCATCTAAAAATGCATTCATGGTGGCCGATGTGTGGGGTTTGTGACTTGATCCTGGTCCCATTATATCTCCTAGATCCAGTGAGATGGCACTTTAACACATACAGACACACTGACGGGTTTGTATTTAAATAAAAAATACTAAAAATACTTACATCTAGTATAGTTTTGCATGTTATGAACAAAATAAGCAAAAGTTTTTATATTGTGGTTACAGTGCCATAAATGACTGCTTTTTTGTTGAAAGAGCTCTCAGTTCAGAGTGCATTGTGGAATAGGGTAGGTCTTACCTACAATAAATTTCATTGGAGCTTAATGATTCCAGTAAGGCTGGGAGTTGCAAAGCCACAGAGTACAGTCCACTACACAAAATGAAATTATATTAAGCATTGATTTTTGTGCCAAGCTTTTCCGCTTATCTGTTAAGGTCACTATGCATTGTTCAGCTGCCCCATCTTTTGTGTGTAACTTATTTGCTCATCCACACCTGTAAGAACTTCTTTATTTTATGGTTTTTCTAATTCTGCAACATATGAACTAGCTTTGACCACCATCTTATTGAATGAAAATCCTTTTCCCACCAGATACTTTTTGATGTTTAGACACATGAGCCAAACATAGGGAATAGAGCAGGACTTGAAATAATTTTGTCTCATCAATGTAACAATTATACTGTATCATCTGCAG
The DNA here is from genome assembly GCA_031002005.1 of Vandiemenella viatica. NCBI lineage: Eukaryota > Metazoa > Arthropoda > Insecta > Orthoptera > Morabidae > Vandiemenella > Vandiemenella viatica. The sequence continues at coordinate 196,932,507 of JARYHS010009186.1, forward strand.
ATACCCTATTTGTCATAGTGAAAAGAAATCTTTATGGTTGCTAAATGTGTTTGTTTTCTTCCTTTATTTCATTTCCAGATATCCATGTGAAAATTTCGTGAATAAAAGACGACAAATAGCGAGGTTGGCGGCTAGTAATGGAATGAAAGTAGAATTGCCTCATTTGCAGCAATTGTTTATTTGTTTAGTTTAATAGGTATGTAACAAAATACTTACGACATATTATGAAACAATTAGGAAAATGTAAAACACACTGTACGTAAAACAATTATTTTTTTTTTTTTTTTTTTTTTTTTTTTTTAAGTGGAAATATTGTGCCCTTTAAGGGTCAAATTAAAAAAAAATATTCCTTTAATAAAACATGATATGACTGAAGCAGACAGATTCATCTTTAAAATGATTCCATTTTTATCGATTTAGGTTAGGCATCAAGTGAGATATGTTTTTTTTTATTTTAGAAGCAATGATATTTTTGCCATTTAAGGGTCGAATCTGGAAAAAGTTGTTTCTTAAAATATGATGCGGCCGAAGGGGAGACTTTAGTCTTTAAAATTATATCTGATTTCTAGATATCAATTAGGTATCAAGACAGATAAATGGCTCGTGATAAAAAAGCAAGTTATGAAAACAATGATACTTTTGCCCTTTAAGAGTATAAATCCGAAAAATTCCTTTCTTAAAATGTTATGAAATCAGAAACTTTAATCTTTAAAATGATACCTCATTTATCATTTTTGGCTAGGTATCAAGAGAATAATGGCTCGTGACTGAAAAATGCGTTGTGGAAATATGAATACTTTTGTCCTTTAAGGGTCGAATTTCTTTTTAAAAAATATGATGTGACTAAAGCAAAGACCTTAGTCTTTAAACTGATAGCTCATTTACAATTTTGATTTATTATTAAGGGAGATAAATGATTCGTGGAAAAGAAAAACAGATTTTAGGAGAAAAAAAAAACTTTCTTTAAATATAATATTACTAAACTGGAGACTTTAATCTTTAAAATGATACCTCATTTATTGATTTTGGCTAGGTTTAAGTGAGACAGATGGCTCGTGACACAAAAATGCGTTGTGGAAATATTAAGGGTTGAATTCCGAAAAATTCCTCAAGACCTTACTTTAAAAATTGATACCTCATTTATCGATTTTGGTTAGGTATTAAGGCAGATAAATGGTTCACGAAAAAAAAATATGCTTCCCTATCATAGGACACACCACCTGTGAAACCGCCCATATAATTTATCAGTTAACATGCAACCACTGTCTGGCTTCATATATAGGTTTGACCACAAACCCACTCTCCATAAGAATGAATGGCCACCGACAGACTGTGTTCACACAGAACCCAAAGCACCCAGTTTCTGCCCATGCCATAACCCACGACTTGAATAATTTCAACTCTTGTTTCACAGTCTGTGCTATCAGAGTTCTCCCTAATAGCAGCAATTTCTCTGAACTCAGTAGGTGGAAAATTGCCTACCAGTACAAATTTGGCACAAGGCCAAATAATGAAGTAATTTTCGGGATAAACCCTTCGTCAATGGGAGAACATTATGAGAGGTGGGCGCAACTAGAGACTGCCTCACATATATATAACCATGAAAGGAAAGAAATGCCGTGAGGCAATATTTTTATGGTAAGGACTGATAAAATACACCCAACACTCACCAAAGTTGAAAGGAGGAGGGCAGCAGCAACACAAAACAACACACAAACAAAGAAAATACAATATTTTGGGTTAAAACCCTTTTGTAAGTTAACAGAAGTAAGTGACTGGGCTTGTGCAAGACTTGCGTTCGAAACAGCCACTCATAGAACGCAATAGACCGTCGGAGGTGGTGGGTGGAGCAACGATAATATAACCACGAGTATAAACCATAAGAAAGATAAAATGGTTGAAAAAACAATAGTAATAAAAATATAATTGAAAATTTTTGAAAAATATATGAATCTATTGTGCTGGCCAGTTATGGGTGTAAAGGGTGAGGATAGAAGATATTAATGGAAATTAAGGCCTGGGGGATGTCTAGTCTGAAGGATGTGTTGAAATGCCAATTCCCACCTGCGGAGTTCAGATTAGGAGGTAGTGTCTGGAAGTACTCTAATGACTCTGACTGTGTAGCAGTTATTAAGGTTGCAGGTGTTGAGAGTACTGGCATGGTGAGCAATGGGGAGGTCCAGGTTTTGGGCGTAAACTGTTTGTGACCATTCAATCTGATGGATAATGAGTTCGAGGTCAGGCCAAGGTAAGAACTTGGACAGTGGAGGCAGGTGAGCTGGTAAATGAAATGGATGGTTGTACAAGTGGCATGACCTATTATGGGGTAGGTTTCACCAGTAGTAGGGTAGGTGGATGCATACCACAAGTTTTGCAACAGGGTCTCTTACAAGGGAAGTAACCAAGCGGTTGTTTAGGAGCATCAGAGGGTTGATATTTATGTACAAGAATGTTTTTTAGATTAGGCAGTCTGCTGAAGGTGACTCGGGGTTTGGTGGGAAGGATAGTGGGAAGAATGCGGTGCATTGCAGGAAAGGATCTAAGAAAGTCATAGCCTAAACGAAGAATATGGTTTAGCGATTCCAGGCCAGTGAAAAACTGGGTGAGAAAAACAGGGTTCTGGTTGGCTTAGGTTGTGTGTGTGTGTGTGGGGGGGGGGGAAGGGGGAGACAGTTCCTGACTCTTGATAGCTGTTTTTGAACTAGTTCTGGAGGATAATTGTGGTTTATGAGTGCCTGGGTCAGGTTGTTGGAGTAGAGAGTAAAGGACTCGTGATCAGAGTAGATGCGTTTGCCTCAAATGGCTAGGCTGTATGGAATGGAACATTTGATATGATGTGGATGGCAGCTATAAAAATGGAGATATTGTTGTAGGTTAGAGGGTTTTATGTGGGCAGAGGTGTGTAAGTGACCATTCTGTATAGAGATGTCTACATCCAGAAAAGTGATGTCAGTCTGAGAGTAGGACCAGGTGAAATTTTAGGAGGAGAATTTATTCAGTGAGTACAAGAAGTCAAGAAGGAGGTTTTCTCCGTGGGTCCAGATCATAAATATGTCATCTATATACCTGAACTACACAGTGGGGTGTCTGGTAACCATTTTATCTTTCTCTTGCGATTATATTATCGTTGCTCCCACCGCCACCTCCGACTGTCTATTGCGTTCTATGAGTGGCTGCGTCGAACGCAAGTCTTGCGCAAGCCCAGCCACTTACTTCTGTTAACTTGAAAAAGGGGTTTTAACCCGAAATATTGTATTTTCTTTGTTTGTGTGTTATTTTGTGTTGCTACTGTCATCCTCCCTCAACTTTGGTGAGTGTTGGGTGTATTTTATCAGTCCTTTCCATATATATAAAAGTTTGCCCTTTAAGGGTTGAATTCTAAAAAATTCCTTCCTTAGAATATGATGCGATTAAAGTGGAGATCTTAAGCTTTAGTATGATACCTCATTCATACTTACAGGGAGATAATGACTTGTGATGAAAAAACACCTTACAGAAATATTATGTATGATTTAAATCGTCCAACAAAGCAGTCCGTATACTTGGGTAACTTGCCACTCTCCAAGATTATACCAAAAGCACCCAAGCAAATTGTGGCCATAATCTTCAAGCTGAAGGAACAGTTTTTGTCACCTTTGGTACAAATCTCTTGACTGCAACCTATATTTTTTAATGTTGCTAGGGCTTGACTGGAAGTAACGATTCCAAATTTCATTCTCTTTTATAAAAACTAATTCATACTGATCCAGTTAAAGTAGCTTCAACCTGCTGTAGCAGTGATTCACACATTCATCGTTTTGATCAAGTGTTAGCAAACGTGGCAGATAAATTTTAATGCAAAACATCATATATATGTTCATTTAAAAGCCCAAACTGTTTCTACATCTGTACTTTGCAATTCATAAATCATGGGTGGCAGATGGTGTTTTGCACCAAAGCATCTCTACTCTGTGCATTCCAATCCCAAATAGCACAAGGGAAGAAAGAATTAATGTATCAGTATGGCAACTTATGTCTCAATTTTATCTTTCCTCTTATTGGTACCCAAATAGGTTGGTGTACGAAGTATTTCATTGCATTCGTAAATGGAAGTGGACATTCACATGTTTACTAATAGATTCAAAGGAAATCTATATCGCCTGCTATACGATTCTTGCCCCATCTGTGACATTTAACGCACCTCCATTATATCATACATTGTAATATTATGGATGTTTTTCATTAATCTCTGGAGTTAGCAGGGTGTCCTAAACATTTGGGATCACTGTGTTTATATAACACCTTCAGAAGTTATTAAACCATTTATAAACTGTTTAGATTGAAGATGTAAACTTGCCATAATGTTTATCAATCTTACCTCTGGTTTCCAGGTTTGCTTTACCTTTCAAAAAATAATGTTCAAACAATACAGGAAATTATTGTTCTTCCATCTTTCACAAATCACTGATAAATTCAAATGAATGCCAAATATGGAACAATGGATCTGTCTGACAAACTTTGGTGAAGTCTTCCAAGAGACAGCAGTGAGTTAAAATAACCTTAATACACAACTAGTGTGCTGTCTCCATACAGGGTACTATATTAATAAGTGACAATAACAAGCATTATGATAAGAGATAAAATTTGTATTATTTATACTTTAACCGAAAGATCACCTTTTTTTAGAAGAAACAGAGGGACTGAGAAATTTTATTTGTAGTTGCAAATGTGTTGATGTATGCCGTTTAGTTGATTGTACAGATAAAAATCAAACACAGAAATATTATTTTCAAATAATCTCTTCCTGCAGTTGCAAGCACTAAATATATGGTTTATATAGTGACACTTTTAAAATAGGGTGTATAGATAACTTATTACCAAAATTGAATTACAAATTAGGATAAGAAAAGTGACAGCCACCTATCTCAGCTGATGGCAGGACAGGTGCACAAAATGGACATGAACACAAGAAAAATTATAATTATCAAATCTTTAGACCTTCTGCAGTAGAACATAGTGGGGTAGGGGAGGGGGGTGAATGATGCAGGTCACCACCACAAAATTATTTTTGAGGTAAGCAGTGGTTCTCTTGTCTAATCTAACGACTGAATGTTACTTCTCACCCTCAAACACTTAGTACAATTCACAAGGGGTTTAATGAAATGAAATTAACATAAGTATGCAAATTGGAAACAGATTAAGGGCTGGAATGGGACATTTGAAAACAGAAATTCTTTTAATAAGATTTACAAAAATCATAACTACTCAATCTGTTTATTAAAACGTTGCCAATTAATTATCACTGGTGCTAAAGGCTATCTGTAGTTCCACAGTTTTCAGAACTCAGGCAAAATGTGGGATAATACCATAACGTTAATAATCTCTTTCATTTTTCTGTGAAACATTTCGCTAATCCTTGGTGCAAGTTTCATCCAAGAATGACAAATAATCAAAGGAAACTAGTGTACTGTATACAGACAATTTAATAGTAGCATTTTTGTAAGAACTGAGACTTTCCCAGCATATGGTTGCAACGAAATCTTCATGAGTACCACTGGGTTATGTTGAAAGTTATTATCTGCTTATACTGATTTATCGTTGCTTCAGGATGAGTCAGCATACACATTACAGACAATAATAAGCTAGAACTAGAGTGAAAATAATTTGCTATATTCAGGGTCAGTATAGCATAAAAACATAGAAACAGATAATTTTTTTAAAAGTTGTTTGCACATGCTATCAGAATGCTTACCTATTAGTGGAGGTTTGTGTGAATGAATAGCACTTGGAACACTCACAATAATCTTTCCATCTTCTGGAAAAGGAAATTCTCTTGGATTGTTGGAATTGCAGGCAAACAGAATTTGTTCGTAGGGTTGTTTACCAGGAGGCTCTGAGAAACTGCAAACTGTTTCCCCACTTTTAGTCACCTGAAACAATAGCCTCTTTTAAGACTGAAGGTTTCACAGCATTACCTATGATGAAAAATTCTAGAGCTTCTAGCCACATCAAAATGTCACACCTACGGAATGCAACATTTGACACAGCTGGTAAGTTCAATAATTTTTTTTATCAACAATTGTTTTAATCATACATCACAATGATTCTTCAGATGCATTGTAATGTAGGAGCATTATAGCTTATCAGCTCAGACGATAAATAAGGGGAAGGCGTGTCAGTAAGATGTTAAAGAGGAAAATGGAAGGACTTCAGACAGTTAAGTTTTACTCAAGATTTAAACAACTCTTTTGTCAACTGTTGTATTCACACCATGCTGGTAAATTTTTTTTTTAGGAAACCTTTCCCCAGAAGTTAGCGAAGTGAGTCCATTAATTAAACATGATGTTATACAATCAAAGTCTCCGTTACTGTTGCCAAGTGATTATTCTGGTAGGAAGGGGAGCCTCGTTATTTACTGTATGGTGGGCACACTGCATCATCTTGTCTCTTGATTGGCCACTGATTACTGGTGAGAATCATTTGGAGGTAGATACATTCCAAATGTTTCCCATCACTTCTTCTGCTTACAGACATTACTGCTGTCTCATGCCTGAATCAGTACATTCAGGCATCACACAATTGATATCCACCATCTTGCCTTACTAAATCATCCAAGGTATGGGCTTCGACAGCCTCAGAAATAATGCTGCCCAGTAACCACGTGTGTACATGAGAACCTATGTTTCTTTGAAATTTTTGTTGTGTACCATTTACGTATTGTACAAGCAGAAGAAATCTCGGTGGCTTCTCTCTTCCTGTTACCGTGTTTTCCTCCTTCCTTGTCTTGTAAAAGACACAGTTTTTTTTTGCTTATGTTTTTATGCCATGTCGAGATCATTAGAGGTGGGAAAGAATTGGGGACAAGGAATGGGAAGAAATTTGACCATGGCCATTTGAAGGAACCATCCCAGCATTCGTCTGGAGTGATTTGGGGAAACCATGGAAAACCCAATTCTGGATGGCCGGATGGGGATTCGAAGTTACGTCCTCCCAAATGTAAGCTTGGAACATTCACTGTTTTTATTTGTAAATTGCTGCAGCAATTTCTGCAAAATATTTCATATGGGTTGTTCATTTACACTGGTTTATTGAAGACCATTGATAAGTACCAATCTGCAATGGGCCAGGTGGTAGCAGCTATGACTTCATTCTAATACAACATAACTTTTTTATAACGCTGTTGGTTATAATGATGCTCCTTTTATGAGATCTCAGTATGTTCTGCATATAACACTCAGATATTACTTGTAATGTTTGAGACAGTGTATGCATCAGGTTTCTAAGAATTGCTTTGTGCCTTGGCAAGTTGTTTCACGATTGTAAATGTGATGACTGTTTAGGAGAAAATGGTGATATTACATTAATGTGATGAAAATACTGTGTTTTAAAATGATCTAGCAAAACTCTTGGTATACCAGTATCAACTGTATCAGTGGTTCTTAAAAATAGACTAGAAAGAGAGAAAATAATATGCTCTTTTGTTTGGAAGGTAAGTGCCAAAAGATTTGGGTGGGATAACTTGATGAGTAAGTAGTAATATTGTTACAGTGGTTGAAAATAAATGATTGACAATTCAAATGGGCCACGATATTGTGTACAGATAAATTTCAGGACAAGCTGAACCGGTAAATTTATCGTTTTGTCTTTATGTACAAAAGACATTCTGTTGACATTTATTGATGGATTTGTTTCTAAAGAAATTTTCAATATGGATGAAATTCAACTATATTTTAAGCTGACACCTGACAAATCATTAGTCATAAGCCACAGATGTGCCACAAGGAAAAACTGAATAAAGAGAAGTTGCAAATGCTGATGACTCATAATAATTTTTTTTTAAAAATCCATACGTTTTAAACACATTAAGACATTTTCCTGTAATTACAATGTGCAACACAAAGAATGGATGACAGGAAACAGATTTGTTGCATGGTGAGTTAGATGACATCATGATAAAACAAATTGACACATCCTTCTTTTTGTGTCCAGCACATTCAAAAACTGTTTATTTAACCAACATATGGGACAAATTTCTGTTCTTCAAACTCAACAACTTCTCTTCAGCCACTGGATCAAGGAATAATCGCATTAACACAACTGAAGTGTCAACAGTGAGTAATTCAGTGTTACTTAAAGCTGATCGACAATCCTATTGACAATCCTATAGACAACCAAACTAACATTTTGGATGCCCTTCATTAACTCAAAGCTGCACAGAGTGTGGTTACAGATCAGGGTTGGAAAAAAAAATCACTATTTTCTTCATAAAAATAAAAAATATCCAGTCATAATTTTTTCATATTTTCTTAACACCTTAATTCAACTGTTATCAGGGCAAAATGAAACACATCAGTAGGCAGTGGAGAAAATGGATTCCATAAAAAAAAAAGTTTGTTTATATATGTTATTTGTGCTACAAAGTTGAATAAAAATGCCCGTTGAAAGGCATAAGAAGATCCCATCTGGTATATATATATATATATATATATATATATATAGATTGTTTGGAAACAAAGGCACTGAGAGCGGATATATTAGACATTGGATAGGAGAAAAAACCACCGCTTACCAAAGATGGGGCTCCCAGCGGCGTCAAAACACGAAAAAAACACAAACACAAACATAATAAAATTTTCGAGCTTAGCTCTTCATCAGGTTGTAGGATGAGGTGGTTGCCCTGCGGAAGCTAGTAACCAACTTAGGAGACCACACGGGGTGCACATGGTCGGCTGGTCGGGGTGGAGAGGGAGGGGGGAGAAACAACATGGCGGGAGGGGGGGTGGGGGTGGAAGGACCTAAGCCCGAAGAGCCGAGCCTTCAGAAATTTCAGCCACCCTCCATTCTTGACCACCACCCCTTCCACAAAACCACCCACTCCAACTTTTCCAAGATCTGCTTTCCACCAGTCTGGCTTCCCCTAGTTTTGTGAAATCTCTACCGAGTGAGACTAATCTGTCCCCATCAGAGACTCGAGCCATCAGGGAACTCTCATCTAACCCTGACCTGATTATCTTACCGGCTGACAAGGGTTCCACAACGGTAGTCATGAACCGTTGTGACTACCTCAGCGAAGCTCTCCGTCAATTGGCTGACTCCAACACATACCGCCTCCTTAACCATGATCCCACAGCTGCAATTAATGACAGTATAAAAGATTATATACAGTCTTGTGGACCCCTCCAAGGCCTCACTGCCCACTCAATCTCACTCCTTACCCCAAAAAAGCCCCGCACCCCTTACTTGTACTTACCTCCGAAAGTTCACAAACCGGGCAACCCTGGACGCCCCATAGTTGCTGCTTATGGTTCTCCGACCGAACGCATTTCCGCCTGGTAGACCAACACCTACAGCCTATTGTAAGCCAGCTCCCCTCCCACATCAAAGACACCCGGCATTTTCTTTCCCGTTTATCCACAGTTCCCGTGCCTCTTCCACCTGACTCCCTTCTGGTTACGATTGACGTGACCTCCCTATACACCAATATTCCCCACTGCCATGGCCTCAGTGCCATGGAACATTTTCTAGACCAGCGTCCTCCTAATAGCCTCCCGTCCAGATCATTCCTAGTCTACCTGGCCGAACTAATTTTAACTAACAACGTTTTCACCTTTGATGGCAAATACACCGACAAGTCAGCGGCACTGCCATGGGCACCCACATGGCTCCCTCATACGCCAACTTATACTTAGGCCGCCTAGAAATGTCCTTCTTAGCTGCAGCCGTTTTGAAACCCCTGCTATGGGTCAGATTCATTGACGATATTTTCATGGTCTGGACCCATGGGGAAGACAACCTTCTCATTTTCCTCAATAACCTCAATTATACAGCCTGGGAATCCGGGGCAGGCACATTGCTCCAACGAACAGTCCCTTAAGCAGTACACTAATAACATTTCTGAAGCCCTAATATCCCGCAATTACCCCCAGATTTAGTTCATAAACAAGTTACACGAGCCACATCAGTACCGACACAATCCATCAACACCCCACAACCATCAAGAACCAACCAAAGCCCAGTTTTGGTCACCCGCTACTTCCCTGTCTTAGAATCCATCAACAGGATCCTAAGACAAGGATATGATCTCCTCCGAGCCTGCCCGGAAATGAAAACCCTCCTACACAAATCCTTCCCCAGCCCCCCAGAACCTGTTTCAGTAGACCCCCCAACTTGAACCAACTCTTGGTCCATAAACATTGAACCCCTCAGCCCACAAGACAGCCCCAAGGATCCTTTCCGTGTAACAGGCCCGTTGCAAACTTTGCATGATGCACCCGCCCTCGACCACCTTCACCAATCCCGTAACAGGGGAAAGCTTCTATATCACTGGATCGGCTACCTGCGTAACTTCTCACCTGATCTATCAACTTACCTGCAACCACTGCCCAGCCTCCTACATAGGTCTGACCACAAATCCACTGGCCATCCGGATGAATGGACACAGACAATCGGTCTGGACTGAGAACCCTGACCACCCTGTTTCTTTTCATGCCACCACTCATAACACCAACAATTTCAACACCTGCTTCAAAGTCCGCACCATCAAAGTACTCCCAGACAAAAGCAGCATCTCAGAACTGAGAAGGTGGGAACTGGCCTTTCAGTACCAACTGGGGACCAGACAACCACCTGGACTAAATTTAAGATAGCTCCAATTTTCCTCTCTCCTCTGACCTTTGCCCCTTACCTGCCATCATTTCCCACAAAACCATCGCTCACCAGAGCTCTCTCTTTTTGTACTTAGATCTATTGCAATAAACTTTTTTTTTTCTCTCTCACACGTTTTATATTATTATATTTTTTTCTCTCGTGTGTTTATATTATTATATTTTTCCGGGTGTAGTATTTTTTCGTGTGTAATATTTTCAATAATTTTGCGTGTGGAATAATTTTTTATGGGGGTACTTATAGATCGTTTTCAGTAGATTCCACCCCCCCTTGGTTTTCCTTGGTTTGTTTTATGCCAGTGACCTTATGACCACAACCGCGTTTCCACTGTGCAGTCTAATTATCATTTTCGGGCTTAGGTCTTCCACCCCCACCCCCGCCTCCCGCCATGTGTTTCTCCCCCCCTCCCTCTCCACCCCGACCAGCCGACCATGTGCACCCCGTGTGGTCTCCTCAGTTGGTTGCTAGCTTCCGCCACCTCATCCTACAACCTGATGAAGAGCTAAGCTCGAAAATTTGTATTATGTTTGTGTGTTTTTTCGTGTTTTGACGCTGCTGGAGCCCTTTCTTTGGTAAGCGGTGGTTTTTCTCCTATCCCAATGCCTAATATTATATATATGGCTCTTCCTCAGTAGAAGTGAGATGGCTGCACGAAGAGATGCCGGCAGCCAACTGCACGAGAAAACACAGAAAAGACACAAACACAAATAATAAAGTAATTTTCGGGATAAATCCTTCGTCAACCGGAGAGCATTATGAGAAGTGGGCGTAGCTGGAGACTGCCTCACAGAAAGACCGCTGGTTGGGAATATATATTAAATAATATATGTGTGTGTGTGTGTATCTAAATATAAAAGAATAGTTTATCAAAAACTGGATGACAGAGCTGTTTGTAAGAAGTGTAAAAAGAAATGTAGAGTCTTATTGTGCAAATGAAAAGTAACAATGCAGTGTGTAAAAAAGAAACATCAGATGTTATTGAAGTTGGTAAGTACTTTTGGTAATTTTTGTAACACTGTACCTATGGGAAACTAGACCCAGCAGTCTATCTAATCTAGCAGTGAAAAACCGATTTAAAAACATAATCATTGTTTTCTCATTGATTTAAATTTTATTTTCACTAGTTGAGTCATTTATAACTACATTTTATTATTATTTAAAAAATGTATGTAGAGACATCTACCCTACTGGTGCACAACCTCCTGCAATCACCAGCAACCCCATGCATAAAATACATCTACATACATAATATACTCTGCAATTCACAAAATTGTGGGTGGCAGAGGTGCTCAGCACCAAAGCTAATCTCTTTGCTGTGCATTCCAATCCTAATGGTACGAAGGGAAAAAAGAATTCATATACGAATCATTCCGGCACCTTATTTCTCTAATTTTATCTTTCCTGTCCTTCTGACTCAAATAGGTTGGTGGAAGAAGTATTTCACTACACTCATGAGTGGAAAGTTGGAGTACGCATGTTTTCCAATAAGTTTAAACGAAACGTGTGTCGGTCTATCTACCAGAGACTCCCAACCTAATCTACTAATCAGTTCTGTGACGCTTTCATAAGGACTGTAGCAACGGGTCACGAATCGAGCGGCTTCTTCTCTGTACTTTCTCTATAGTTTCGATCAATCCCTTACGAAACGGGTCCCAAATGGCACAACAATAATCCAAATGTGGACGCACAAGAGATTTGTACGCTATCTCCTTTGTTTGTTCATTACAATTTTTCAAGATTCTACCTATGAATCGCAGCCTAGAATTTGCTCTACCTACTGAAGAATTAATGTGTATGTCCCATTTCATGTTCCTTTGTACTGTTACTCCCAAATATTTAATAGAATCGACCATATCAATAACTGTATTGTTTAACTCGTATTTCTGAACAATCGGATTCTTTTTGTTAGTATGCTCATTGTCTTGCACTTTTTTACAGTTTAGAGTAAGTTGCCACTCAGCGCACCAAGCCAAAATAACCTCCAGAATCGCGCTGAATTTCTAAGCAATCGGCCAAAGTTCTTACTTCCCTATAAATAACCGCATCATCAGCAAACAATCTAAAAAGGCTTTTCACTTTGTCTCCGAGATCGTTTATAAAATTAAGAAAAGAAGTGGTCCTATTACACTTCCTTGAGGTACACCCGATGTAACATCTAGATTAGAAGAACTTTCTCCTTCAACGACAACATACTGCGACTCCGACCAGTTAGAAAATCCTTTATCCATTCACAAAGCTGATCCGATATACCGTACGCTCGAAGCTTCGCTAAAAGGCGGTGTTGTGTGGCACAGAGTCAAAGGCTTTGTGGAAATCTAAAAAAATTGCATCTACTTGTGAACCTGTATCGATAACTTTCATTACGTCGTGTGTAAATAGGGCCAGCTGTGTTTCACATGATCTTTTCTTCCGAAATCCATGTTGATTTGTTGTAAGCAAATTATTATAATCTAGAAAATTCATAATGTTCGAGCATATAATATGCTCCATAACTCTACTACAAACAGATGTTATAGATATGGGACGATAGTTCCCAGGATCACTTCGATCACCTTTTTTGAAAATCGGAGTTACTTGTGCGATTTTCCAAATACTTGTGTAAAAATGGATAAATATTTTTTCAGATAACAACACATAATTGACACCACTCTCCCATCCCAGTAATTCTGCAATTTCTTCACTAAATGATGACAATTGCGCACTGACTACATTTTAAAAAGAATAACTGTGGAAACATTGCCCATTTTTATTAAGAACTTCAAAATATGACAAAGAAGAATTAGACAAGCAAATAGCAAGAGCCATGTTTGCTACCAACTGCAGTTTCAGATTTATAGAAGATCCTCAAGTAAAAAATCCCATTTCAATGTTGCACCAAGGATACTTACCACTATCTCATAAGGATATATTCTATAAATTATTAGATGAAATATAAATAGAAGAAAGGGGAAAATATTAGTCAATGCTTTCAAATGATGTCAATTTGTCTATTGATGGTTGGTCAAATGTTCACAATGAACCAATTATTTGTGCCACTATACAATAGAACAAAGTGAAGTATTTCTATTTGACACCATAGACACATATAGAAAGCCACATATGTCTGAATATCTTATTAAACTTGCTATGGATTTAATGGAGCGTCTGAAATCTCAATATAATTGTAGCATTGCAAGTTTTGTAGCAGATAATGCTGTCACCATGGTTAAAATGAGAAGAGACATTCAAATTAAAGTACTATAGCATATGGTTGTTCACTACATTTGCCGAACTTAATTTCAAATGATTTAGAATTGGAAATGGTCAATACTAGGCGCATGTTGTAAAAATTATCAAATATTTCCGAAAAGCTTTGGTATTGCCACAACAAATTCGTTGGGACACACTGACTGTTTTGAAGTATCCATTTCTGAATGGCAAAAGTTTGTGAAGTAAACAGAAATGTAATAGACACAGCAATTCAGCAAAAAGTAAAAAAACATGGCAATAAAAAAAATTAATTAAGATACTGAAACTAATATCAATCACACTGGATACTCAACAAAAAAGTAATGCATCTCAGTCAGATGTAGCAAAGGTATGGAAAAGACTTCCGAATTTGATGAAACTAACATTAGCCATAGAGATACCCAGTCACATACCCGTATTTATTAGACCCAACTTAAACTGAATTCAGGGTAACAAATGGGGAGGAAGAAAGTTCATTGGAAGAAGTTAGAACTCAATACAGTGGTTCAGGTTTACTGCCAATTATTATAAAATTAAAGTTGCTATCACAACCCTTCAATTTTTTAACATTTGGACTTGTCCAGTCTAATTTACGAAAAAGCTTGGGGACACAGAAAGTAGGAAAATTAGTGTTTCTTTTTAAGTATTACAGTTCAAACATTGATTAGGTATGTAATTTGATTAGTCCAATAAATGACAATTTGATGAAATCCATGATTTTTATTTTAAAAAATTGGTTTGAATCACGATTTTAATCAATATGATTTAATCATGCCAACCCTGTTACAGATGCAATCATAAAAAATGGTTAAAAAGCAGGTTTTTTCAACTACTCAACACCTTATGATGTACAAACAGAACAAAATGAAGATTAGGAGACAGTATACATGTTTTAAAGAATTTACTACATTACTTGATGATATTATCACAGCCAAAAAATAAAGTCTCAATGATTTAGGAGATTTAATAATTTTATCCATTTGCTTCTAAAAGAAAAGAGCAATAATGAGGACAACACTCCTATAATTGTACTGATAAAAAAGTAGAATCATTGAGTGTGTTAGACAATCTATGAAACTAAGGAAGGATAAGGAAATAAATCCCAAAAACCTACCATAGATGACAGCCACTGATAACAAAGAACACGTGTAATGCAATATTTCGGTATTGAACCTTATTCTTGCAGGTAGATGAGACACTTGGTGGGATCAGATCTGATCACATCACTGCCTGCTTGGTGAATGGAGAATCCACATGAGTGGCCTGGGTGATATGGGGTAGTGGTGGTGGGGGGAAAAGACAGTGCTGTGTCAATAATAAATTAATATGTGTCATTGGATATGAGGAAACATCATATTTTCATGAAAAAGTAGGAATATTAAATATAAGATTTATAAAATGTGAACAAATAGTAATAATATGTATTAGGTCTACTGGAGGGGTCTTATTGAATACTGAGGCAAGGAAAAGACTGGCGTCAAGGATATGTTGATAAGCTAGATCCCATCTACGGAGTTCAGAGAAGGTTGTGGTGTCAGGGAAAAAACTCATAGTGCCTACTGTAAAACAGTTGTAGAAGTTTTTAAATTTAAGGGTATTGACATGTTTTGCCAATGGATGGGATACATTTCCGGTATATACTGTCCGTGACCATTCATTATGATAGCGAATGGGGTAGTGATGGATGAGGCCTATATATCCTTGTACGATGGAGGCATGTTGGTTAATATATGAGACATGTAGTGCTACATGCAGCATGCCCAATGAAGGTATCTCCTGCGGTCAGAATCATGCAACTCATATATCAACTCACATGCTTCCACTGTACAGGTTCATATTGTATATAGGCCTCACTACTATCCCAATTGCCATCAGAATGAATAACTACAGGCAAACAGTGTATACCTGCAACATATACAATCCAGAAGGCAACGGGAAACCACTGCATTAAAGACCCAAATGGTATCCCGAGGACATGTAATCCTCTCAAATTACATATATCATGATGGCTTCTTCCTGGGTAAAATATTCCGGAGGTAAAATAGTCCCCCAATCGGATTTCCGGGTGGGGACTGCTCAGGGAGGAGTCATCAGAATGGATAGAAACATTCTACGAGTCGGAGCGTGGAATGTTAGAAGTCTGAATAGGGCAGGTAGGTTAGAAAACTTAAAAAGGGAGATGGAACAACTTCAGTTAGATGTTGTTGGGATTAGTGAGATTAAATGGAAGGACACACAGGATTTCTGGTCTGGGGAATAAAGGATAATTAGCACACAAGCTGTCAATGGAATCACTGGTGTAGGTTTTGTAATGATCAAGAATGTAGGGAAACGGGCGAGTTATTATGAACAGTTTAGTGACAGGATTATTCTGATGAGGTTAGAAACTAAGCCCGTCACAACCACATTAGTACAAGTGTATATGCCAACATCACAGGAAGATGATGAAGAAATAGAAAAAATATACGCCGAAATTGAGGAATTAATCCAATATGTGAAGGGGGAGGAAAATCTAATAATCATGGGTGATTGGAATGCAATAGTGGGAGAAGGAAAACGGGGGAATACTATAGGAAGTTTTGGTCTTGGAGAAAGAAATGAGCGAGGAAGCAGATTGCTAGAATTTTGTGAAAGATATAAGCTAGTAGTTGCAAACACACTGTTTAAGAACCATGCAAGAAGAATATACACCTGGAAACGTCCTGGGGATACAGGCAGATATCAGCTAGATTATATCATGGTCAAATAAAGATTCAGGAATCAAGTTCTAGACTGTAAAGCGTACCCAGGAGCAGACATAGACTCTGACCATAATTTGATAATAATGAAGTGCAGGCTGAAATTTAGAATAAGGATGCAGTATAAGCAGAACAGACTGGAAGTGAATAAACTGAAACAATCTAGCTGAGGCGATGGTACTACTACTAACAGACAGTAATTGTCCACAAGGATACAGTTGGAAGTGTGTGGGAACATGGTTAGCAGTTCAAGCCTTGTTTAAACATTGGTTTATTACAATTATTAATGATAATGCTGAAACTAACAGAAAATGTTACAACTATAATATCAAATACCACCAATCCTGTTCTTGCAAACGAAGATATGAATAAACTTGTTATCACAAAATGATATAATATTATGGACCAAACCTTGGTCTTGCAACTTATACCTTGAATAACCCTTATAATTACAAACAATCCTACTTATACCAAATTATAGAAAATAACCAGCATGGCTCTTAATAATCTACTAGCCAAATACAATTTTATATTTGAGCCAGACCGCTAACGACGATGTAGAAAGCGACACACTGGTAGTAGTAATTGACAGAGAAAATGACTAATATAATGTCAAATAACACCGGCCGACAATTCCACGTAGACTAATAACAGAAATAACAAGACCGGCTCATTCTCGTCTACCAGCATCTAACACTCGGCCAGTAGGACCAAACACAATTTATGGCTGAGGCACACCGCTAACGACGAGGCGGAAGGTGACACTTGTGGTTGCAGTTGACGGCCAGTACCTCCAATACCATCCCAGGGCGAGAAGGCAGGTTTCAGCTCGAAAGGTACCACCCGGGTCGATCGCCACGGTGTTCCCCAAGCTTCGGGACAGCACTCTCGGCGAAGAGTGTATCAGAGAAATTCCCTCTCTGCAGGTGGTCGAAGCACGATCGCGAGGGACCCACCAATTCACCAGATGTATAATCCATCAAGCTGAGTCACGGCCACTGCGAGAAATACCAGGCATAACTAATCGACTGTTGGCTGCCTCACTGACTGCTTCCTCCTTAGTCCCGCAACGCTATCACTCCGGGAAACATTAGCGGGATGCCGATCGCATGCCTCCAACTGCACGGCCACTCAGGGCCGACCGACTGACTGCCTCCCTGGCCGCCCGGTCCAACCCGGACCCCGCAGCCCCACCGGACCTCCAGCCTCACGGCGACACAGGGAAGCACTCCGCTTCCGACAGACTGACTGGCTGGCAGACTGACCAAGACTAACTGCCCGCTCGGTTCCGTGTCCCCACATATATACCACTATCGCCAGGAGCCCCAGCGCTCTCTAGCGGGGGAACACCAAAGAGGAAACAATCGCAAGCGGAAGAGAAGAGAAGGCAAAGATACAACAAGAGCCGAGCACGGCTCACTAGCACAAGAGAAAAATTTGCAGAAATGGTAGACTTAGGTCTAAGAAGTAACTCTGAAAGGAGTTCAACCGAGGACGAATGGAATGCATTAAAGACCGTAATAATGAAAGCTGGTAAAGAAACATTAGGCTTTAGGGAACAAGCTGCCCGAAAACCCTGGATCACAGGAGAAATTTTGGAGCTGATGGATCAGAGGAGAAGGTACAAAAATGCTCAGGATGAAACAGGAAGAGAGCAGTACAGGCAATTTAGAAATCAAATAAATAGGAAATGCAAAATAGCAGAAGAAAAATGGCTAAAAGAAAATGTGAAGAAGTAGAAAAGGAAATGGTCGTAGGTAAAGTAGATGTTGAATATCGAAAGATCAAACAGAATTTTGGAGAAATGAAGAAAAGATGTATGAACATTAAAGCTGCTGTGGGAAACCTCTTTTAAGCTCAGAACATGGAGCTAACCGATGGAAAGAATACATTGAGAAACTGTATGTTGGGGATGACTTGAACAATAGTGTAATGGAAAAGGAAGGCGATGTCAACATTGATGACTTAGGAGATCCTGTTTTAAGGACAGAATTTAATAAAGCTCTGAATGACTTAAAAGCAAATAAGGCAGTTGGGATTGATGAGATCCCTGCAGAACTTCTTAAATCCCTAGGAGAGGAAGGAATCAAAGAGTATTCAAGCTAATATCAAAAATTTATGAAACAGGAGAAATTCCAACTGATTTTAATAAAAATATCATCTTCACACTTCCAAAGAAAGCACAAGCCGACAAATATGAGAATTATCGCACCATTAGTCTAACAACACGTGCTTCAAAATTATTGACCAGAATAATATACAGAAGGATGGAAAGGGTAGTAGAAGAGATAGTAGGTGAAGATCAGTTTGGGTTTAGGAAAAATCGCGGTACAAGGGAAGCAATTCTGTCTTTAAGATTAATACTTGAAGGGCGGATCAAGAAAAACAAAGATACTTTTATGGTATTTGTTGATTTAGAAAAAGCTTTCGATAATGTTAGGTGGGACAAGATGTTCAAAATTTTAAAGAAGTCAGGTCTAAAGTATCGAGATAGAAGAATACTTTATAAACTATATAAGAATCAAGTGGCTGTAATAAAAGTAGAGAATCACGAGAGACATGCATCACTTAAAAAGGGTGTGAGACAAGGCTGTAGTCTATCCCCATTAATATTCAACTTGTATGTAGAAGAAGCAATGAAGAAAGTCAAAGAAAAATTTCCATGTGGTATAAGTTTTCAGGGAGAAAAAATCAGTATGCTACGATTTGCTGACGACATTGTCTTGTTAGCAGAGAGGGCTGAGGATATTGAGAAGTTACTGAATGGCATGAACAAAATACTGAAGGAAGATTTTGGACTGAATATACATAAATCAGAGCAAGACAAAAGTGATGAAATGTAGCAGAAATGATACCAATATTAGCGGATTAAATATAAAAATAGGATCGGATGCAATAGGAGAAGTAAGAGAATTCTGTTACTTGGGAAGTAAAATTAAAACCGATGGCCGAAGCAGGAATGATGTTAAAAGCAGAATAGCATTAGCAAAAAGAGCCTTCATGAAAAAGAGAAACCTTTTAGTTTCAAATATTGATCTGGGAATTAGAAAGAACTTTTTAAAACTCTTTGTGTGGAGCACAGCACTTAATGGTAGCGAAACATGGACTTTAGGAAAACCGGAAATAAAGAAAATTGAAGCATTTGAAATGTGGTGCTACAGAACAATGCTGAAAATTAAGTGGACAGACAAAGTAAGAAATGAACGAGTTTTGGAAATGGTGGGTGAGAAAAGAAGTTTGTGGAAGGAGCTTACAGAAAGAAGAGACAGGCTGGTAGGTCATATTTTGAGACATGCAGGATTGGTTAATTTGTTAGTGGAGGGAACAGTCGAAGGTAAGAACTGTAGAGGAAGACGGAGATTAGAATATCTGAAGCAGATAATTGAGGACGTGGGCTGTATGGGGTATGTAGAAATGAAGAGGTTAGCACAGGATAGGAAAGGATGGAGGATTGCATCAAACCAGTAAAAAGACTGAGGACAGCAAAAAAAAAAAAAATACAATCCAGTGACAAAACGTGCCAATATCCATAAATTGAACAATTTCAACAACAGCTGTTTCACAGTAAAGACTACCAAAGTTTTCTCTGAAACCACAACCTACTCTCTGAACTCTGTAAATGGGAATATCCTAGGCACCTAACTTACGCCTGGCCTTAATCTCCAATAACACTCTTCCAGACGCTAATAAGTCTTCTGAATTACTGACTTGGTACTGTCTTTCCCCCTTACCACCATTATCCCTATCACCCAGACATGTTACATGGGTTCCCGACTCACCAAACAGGTGATAATGTGATCACATCTGATGCCACCAAGTGTCTCATCTAATTGGAAGAATAAGGTTCAACATCAAAATATTGCAACATATGTGTTTGTCATTCCCAGAGGCTTTCATCAATAATAACTTTTATTTCCATATCCTTCATTTATTTAATTATCTCAACTATTATTATACTATCTATGAAGTTACTTTTGTCACTATTTAGAACTTCTTCCAGTAATTTTCAAAATGCAACGAAAAGCACAATTTTGTCATTATCTAGTTGCAAAGAAATCATGATTAAAACTTAATTTAAAAGTTAAGAATTATCATCCATCTTCATACATTTGTAACCTAGTTGTATTATTTTATTTCTTGCATATTACACATTTTTTTCGAGCAGGTTGTATGAAGGTGTTATAGGGGTGGGTGTAATATACCTGTTATATCTCCGATATATCCTCTAAAACAATTTAATGGAATCTTAGCACATACTAGCTTAATAGTAAATCATTTTTAGAAGCAGTTTTTTAGTTAGAGAGCACTTTAGGTGGTCAAACACAGAGATCATGTAACGCCTTAAGAAGCTTGCTGCCATATTTGGCGAACAAGAGGGCGATTTTAGTTTGGTGGGGTAATAATTGGGTTTGATTATTTCTTGATTGCAGGTTCTGATTCTACTAATTCAAATAGTCGCCTTTAAATTCACTTTAGATTTATTTACCAATTCATAAGTACAAACCCACCATCACCAATAAATTTACTTATTCATTTTGACCGCGGATGAGACAATACGGCACTTCATCTCTTCAAACTGCAGGTTCTGAACCATGCTTTCGTTTGCTTGTCTGTGTCTGCATCTTTCTCATGTGTATCAATCACCCTAGGGCTATGGTTTCTTCCTCTGTCCAATTTTTTTGAATGTATGAAGTGAAAATCCTTACCATAGTGATCTTTAATAGCTTAAAAAATAGTGGACATACCTTTATCCAAAACCATTTACAAATAAATTTTACTCCCCAAGCAGGAAATATATGGTCCTTCAACATTGCTATATGTGTTTCTGAATTTGTGCACCATACTGCTATAAGTGCATTTGCTGCAGCTAGCTGAGGAATGGGTATCTTTAAAAGCTCTTCATCATATAACATTTTATAGCTGCAACAAAAGAACTTGAAATTATGTGATAAAATGGACCATATATTTTTAACTGAAAATCTTTAATTAGATATTGAAAAAAATTGGCATTACTTACCCAGACAGAGGACATTTGGATTTTCTTCGCCTTATGTATTTGTTCCACCATGGTGGATCCAACAGTATCAAATTGTACTTTGCAAGTAAATTAAGCTTTGTTGGTATGATGGATATATTATTATTAAAGAAAATACAGTTTCTTGGAAACAAATATTTTTCCTCCAATTGTGTAGCAATTAAAGCTTCATCACTTTCATTTGCTCCATGGAAGATTGTATCCTTATTATATAGAAATTCTTTGTAAAACTTCTCAGATAAATCTCTAGCTTCCTTATTATTTGCAAAATGTCTTCCATTTTCATCAGATTTTTTTCAAACACGCCCAATTTATTTACCTCTTCATGCAGTGAAGAAAACTTTTGCTGGACCAAAATGGCCTGTATGGAAAGAAAGGAAATGAACATCAATAAAGTTTACAATGAATAGGAGCCAATGATGCAGACAGTTCCATCTGCTTTTTATACATTCTTTCAGTACATCTAAAACTCAATCCAATCAATTCCAAAAGCTGTGCAACCAGTTAATGTACAAAAGATATCCATTTTGCCATTAGTTTGAGAAATGAAGAGTCCATGGGAAACAGTCAATTTGAGGGCTCCCTTCACTAATGGGCAACTAATATGCCACACAAATCTTGCCATGGAAGCCAGACCAAACAAGTGTGTCCCATATTATAGGGTAATAATGAAGCTCACATCTCTGTGGAAGTAATTCCTGTGAGCAAATCCTCGTCATCCAGGTTAGGGGTCAAGGTACTATGTATGCCAGCTCCCCATTACTCAGTCTTAGTATACATATCCTATAATCAATCCTCAGATACGCATGGGGAAAGAATGATAAGTGCATAAGGAAAATAATTCTGAACATTGGTTCTTGGAATATTATGAATTGGGTAATGAGAAGGTGTTGATAGTTTAAGAAGGGGAGATGAAGTTATTTTTAATGTTTAGCTAGTTTTTCACATTACCTAATATCTATCCTCCCCACCAATATTTGCTATCTTCCAACCATTATTATGCAATATCTAAGAACCCAGCAACAGTTTAGGTCACACATATATTCATATTTATTACTTGTTTCATTAGTAGCATTAAAAAGATAACACATGAAATATTTGTACTTCGGAATACCTTCCGTTTGAATTATTCAGATTGCACAATGGCTTTTTTCCTGCTCTTTTGTTTTTATGGATAATGTATTAACTGTCACGAACTTATATTGAAATTGTAAAATGAAATTGCCAAATTAGAAGTCTGCTGAAAATAGA
This sequence comes from Vandiemenella viatica, assembly GCA_031002005.1. Taxonomy (NCBI): domain Eukaryota; kingdom Metazoa; phylum Arthropoda; class Insecta; order Orthoptera; family Morabidae; genus Vandiemenella; species Vandiemenella viatica. The sequence goes on from JARYHS010009186.1 coordinate 196,955,403, forward strand.
AAACCCTTTACCCCACCATGGTAAAACAAACATAATAGAAATCAAATATGTGGGTTGGAAGCCAGTGCATGATTACTGATGTCATGGGAAAAATAGATGCTTTGCAGGTTTTATTTATGGCTTTTTGCCTCAAAGTAACCATGGAAAACCAAAATCTGGATATCCCAATGTGGATTCGACCCTGTGTCCTCCAGAATGCACGGCCAGTATATTACTACTCACACTTACAGTATTACATATTGTGGATGCCTAATTTTGCAATGTTGGAAATGTGTCATTTTTGCAGTTAACTTCTAAAATATTAATGAAAATACACCTCAAGTAGTAACACAAAAGAAAACTTTAAAAAGATTTAAGTTCACACCTAAGTGAGTTTGACAATGCAATATCAATATGATATCTACTCTGTAAAAATGAAATAATTACAAATTTAACACTTCTTAGTAGGATCTAATGTATTTTTGTGTAGTGTAATCTAAATTAAATTACAAATCGGAGGAATCTTAGCTTCTGTCTGACTTCATGAAAGTCTCTGGAGATACTGCTATATTGAGCAAAAGATACTTTTTTTTTTACTTATGGCTTTACGCCTCGTCGACATTGAGGTCATTAGAGGTGGGATGGGATTGGGGACAAGGAACAGGAAGGAATTCGGCCATGGCCTTTTGAAGGAAGCATCCTGTCTTTCACCTGAAGTGATTTGGGGAAACCATGGAAAACCCAAATCTGGATGCCCGGACAGGCTTTGAACCTGCGTCCTCCCGAATGCGAGGCCAGAACATTACCCGTTCACCCACCACGCTCGGTGAATAAAAGATTCAGTTGTTGAGAATGGCTGGTGGGAAATACCATATAACAAAACTAGCAATATCTATGCCTGTGTTAGAATGCTGATATTCTCCAAGAAGGGGAAGTAGTTAATGAGGATATGAAAAAGGTGGAAATATTAAGCAACTAGTTTGATGAGGCCATTAGGGACCATCACGCAATCAGAAATTGTTTGCATAGTGACATAAAGGGATTAAATTAAAAAGGTATTCTGAACAGCTAAAAGTGAATTTATTCAGAATTTATAATTGAATATAAAAGCCAAAAAGAATTTAAGATTCTGTATGATTATAAGCTGTAGGATGAAGGTGTAAACTGTAAACATCTTGGCATCTCATTTGATAACAGACTCAACTGTGAAAGAAACAATAGGCATGAGGTGGAGAAAAGTTTCAAAATCCTGCATTTACTTGAGAGGGTGATGAGGGATATACTGTGAATGTAAGGAAATGAGATACATAGCCTCAGTCAGATGATTGTGATAATTTTCTGTGTTAAATGTGTGATTTAGAGAAGTTGCAAAAGAGGGCAGGTTGATTTGCATGTGAAAAGGGAGCTGCATTGGGAATCGTTGGAAGACAGGAAGCATGGAAAGAGAGATATGGGAGTGTGTATGGCCTTCTTTTGCAAAGAGTCCAAGATGTATTTTGCAATAATAATCATAGTCAGTGGTCCAATGTAGGAATACTGAGAATGAATTGAGCCTTTGGTTTGAAATCTGTCAGATAGACCTATATTCCTCAAAAATATATGAAAGCAAAAAGAAAAGCACCTTATATGTGGTGCCAACAAAAGTTACCATTTGCAATAGCCAGTACAGCCCAGACACCATTTCTAAGCACATTTCTTGGTAACGACAGTGTCTGCGCTCTGCAGCTACGAATTTAAAATCAATGGCAAGTTTTTGTGAAACCATATGAGTATATTCCTATGCCATATGTAATAAAGTATTGCTTATTAACATCTATGCAACCATCCACATTTCAAGCATATTTTGTGGTTTTAACATGCACATTTTCTTAAATAATTCTGCTTCCTGGTCTGAAATTTGGTACACAAGTTTTTTAGGCCATACTATTTAGGAAAATGTGCTTATTAAAATCACAAAATACCGGTATGTAAAAATGGAATAAAATAGCCTAACCTTGGTGGTTGATAAAGAGCATTGGAATAGGTACTGTTTTCAGTCGCCCACAGCTGTTGCAGCATTGGGCATGAGGAATTTAGTTTCATTGCTAAATTAAGCTCACTTGATTTTCGGGTGGCAATATATTGGCATGGTTTTTAATCTGTAATACAGCCTGCCCCATAATGAAAAAGCACAGAACAATAAGTTTGCAGGAAGAAAACTTCATTTCATTAAATGCTATTAGCTATCATAGTACTGAAGAACAGATATTGCTATCGAATTCATGGAAATTTGGCCACTACATTACATTCACTTTAACGGTATACTGTACCAATATGTCCATATAGCATCACGAAAACTCGCTATGGATATTCATTGCTGCAAAGTGCCATCAAAATATGTTTAGAAATGTCAGACAAACTGTAGCCTACTGATAACACTGTCGCAGACAGTAACTTTCGTGTAACATCAAGTCAAATGTATGTTTCTTTTTTCCTTCATGTAGAGTTTTTCTGAAAATGTATGTCCTCATGAAAGTGTGTGGCATATTTGAACCAGACACAATTACTTTTTGGTACACATGTATTGGACTGCCACCAAATCATAACAGAATAGGAACAGGATGACCTGGCCCACCAACTAGTACTTATTTTACACATTAGAGTGTGGGTATAAATTATTTGTAGGTACAGAAACCAGAGAATATCATACATTATAGAGTGATAAGTTGAACATGTATCCTGGAACATAAAAGAATGGAAAGTGGAAATTCGTAAAAATAAAATAAATCAGGTCTACTGGAGATTGCGATTCCGCTAGAACAACATATAGTAATATCGTTGGAATACTGATGTAGTCAGTCGCAAGACGTATAATTATCAAGCAGTAATTCCGTTGTAATACAGCCTGGACCATTATTTTCAAGCACAAATTAAGTTGTAATACAGCCTGGACCAGTATGAAACCGTTAAATGTACTTAGGGAAGAATTTATAGTGGAGTCTTGCGTTTGACCACTTCAGTATTATGATGACAACTCCTGGCGGAATCGCGATCTCCAGTAATCCCAATAAATCATTTAAAAAAACCTATGTGCATAGGAAATCACAAAAGGCGCAAATGTTCAACTAAGATTACTAATTATAATAATTACTGGCTATTTAAAATCGCTAGTCATAAATTGCAACTGTGATGCCATGTAACAAAAGTCTCCGTCGGAATTTTCCTAATTTTACAAAATATTGCCCACTTGCCAAATGAAAAATATAGCCAAACAATCAAGCACCATGGTATTTAAACAATCAACAATCGCGATGCTTAATTAATATAAACAAGCTTATTATTGGCTTACCTCACTAGCAACAGCGTTATTATCCACATTTTTTGATGAATGCCTCCTTTTCTTCCTTGGAATGGCAGACGTATATTCAGTGCTATTTAACGATTTAATGTTCTGTTTGAAAGGAGTGTCTATTTTAAATAAAGCGTTATGGAATTCTAACCTATACCTCACATTATTTTCTGTCACTTTCTGGTAAGCGTCTTTTACAAATAGTTCGTGGGACACAACCCATCCAGTTGACCCTGTGTACACAATACTCATACCTTCAGAAATAATTTTCGGGATTACTGGAGATCGCGATTCCGCCTGGAGTTGACATCATAATACTACCGTGGGCAAACGCAAGACTCCGCTAGAAATTCTTTCTGAAGTATATTTAATGGTTTCCTGCTGGTCCAGGCTGTGTTTCAACCTGAATTTAGGTTGAAAATAATGTTCCAGGCTGTATTACAACTGCATTACTGCTCGAAAATAATACGTCTTGCGACTGACTACAGCAGTATTACAAGTTTTACAACGATATTATTTAATGTTTTGTGGTGGAATCGCGATCTCCAATCATGGAGGAAGGAAATATATGGAGGAGAAGTGACGTTAAAACTGTGAAGCAGCAGCGGAATTGTAACCCAAACAAATGCCGAGTTCACACTGAATCTGATGTTCTGATTATTTCATTTTGTAATGTGCATAAGTGTTTTATAATGCGATCTTGTGTTGCATACGGTTGCACAAATAGACAAGAGAGGAAAGAACCTGGAATATCATTTCATAGGTAAGTTGTATTCTAATAATTGTTGTTGAAGTGGGCAGTGGGAATTGTAAACTTTGGCGCATGTCTATCAATATTTAGTCATAGCTCTCAATGGGGTGACTTTGTTCTCAAATTTTTGTTGTTGTAGTGTAGAAAATCAGCATACCTTGCTATTTTGCACATAATAGACTAGCATTACTTTTTAACGAGTGTTGATAATGAGATTTAAAGGGGTGTGTTTTACATCGCGATTCAGTGAATTTAGTATTGCTCTTTCTATTGTCACGTTGCAGTTTATACTGACAGATTATGATGAAATTAAATGTGTTAAATTATGCTATGCAATCTAGGAATCTTGATGAAGCAAACGATGTTGTTACTGCAAATACAGTTTGCGATTCAAATACGCGTGTGCGGGTATGTCTACATAGTTTGATTCTGTAGCGGCAATTTAATGGAGATTGTGGTTAGGTCTAAATGCAGTCTGTACCAAAATGTTTTTGTTATTCCATAAGGGACAAAGAATTTACAATGTATGGTAACAAGATTATTTTTATTCTGATCTAGACCGCATTTCAACCTAACCACAAGTGGTAGTAAAAAACTGAAATATCCATTCTGCATGTCCACCATGTAATTCATTGTGGCTTTGGCAGAATTAATTTTTAGGCCAGGCCGCATATCAACCCAACCCCAGTATATCCCGAAAACTAAGCAAGATATCGAAAAATTTTATTCTTTGTTTTCTATTTGTCTCGTCGTGTTACATAAGAATCGATCATTAAATTTGTCTTTTGCGTAATTTTTTTTCTGCATTTCAACTCAAGACACCTCACTTTTGATACAGAATATCTCGAGAACTAAGCGAGATATAGAAAATTTTTATTATTTATTTTTTATTTCTCTCGTCTTTTTAAATAAGAATCCGTCATCAAATTTGACTTTGACCAATTTTTTCTTCTGAATTTCAACCAAAACCATTTCACAAGTTGAAATGCGGCCTAGACCAGAATAAAAATAGTTATCTTGTTAACATACATCGTAAGCTTAGTTGGAAATGGCTGGAAGTAGTTTACATCGCGATATACGTTTTGTCACTAACTTGGTTCTCATGAAATTACTAACAGTAATAGATAAATTCCTTGCCCCTCATGGAACAACCAAGGAGGAAGGAATATATGGAGGAGAAGTGAAGTTAAATCGGTGAAGCAGGCCGCATGGCGGCAGCACCGGCAGCGACCATATGGCGCTTCCCAACAATTGAGGTGTTCACATTGTAGTAGATGCAGTGATTATTTCATTTTGTAATGTGTATAAGTGTTTCAAAATGCCATCTTGTGTTGCACAAATGGGACAGACAGGAATGAACCTGGAATATCATTTCATAAGTAAGTTGAATTGTAATTATGGTTGTTGAAGTGAGCGGTAGACATCGCAAACTTTAGAGTATGTCTATAAATATTTAGTCATAGCTCTCAATGGGATGACTTTGTTCTCAAATTTATCTTGGTTTAGTGTAGAAAATCAGCAAACCTTGCTATTTTGCACATAATAGACTAGCATTATTTTTTAATGAGTGTTGAAAAGTGTTTAAAGGGGCGTGTTTTACATCGCGATTCAGTGAATTTACTACCAAGATTTCTTTCGTCACGTTGCTGATTATACTGACAATGGATGATGAAATTAACTGTTATGTAAGAAGCTGTGAGTTTTATTAATTTTTTAAATAGCCATTTCCCCCTTTTAATTCCAGAAGATATTTTGCACTGTTTTCTCTTGTCAGACTATTATAAATTACATAAGGAGATAATTAGCTGAGGGAAATAAATAGGTTTAATTCTAGATCATGATACTGCTACAACTACTTTAGGCCTACTACCAGTACAGGGATCTAGCTTTTTTTTATTATTCCTAGCAGTTGAGGTTAGGTTGAAATACAGCCTGGACCAGGAGAAAAATGTCATAAAAGTGATTCGGATAATTCTTTGATAGCTGCGTGCGGCAGAAAGGTGCTATAGCTGTATCGCCATCTAGAATTAAACCAATTGTGAATTCAGTTCCTCATTTTAACTGTGACAAATTTTATGAAAGGAAAGCTACGTGGCCTGGCTTGGAATCCCTCCCCCCCTCCATAGCCCAACGTAGCCTTTCAGCACCCCCCCCCCCCCTGGGCCATGTAGTTTGTGCAGCACGGTCCCTACCTTTAACCACATGTTAATTCATTATTAAGAATGTGAAGTAAAGGAAAATAATGAATCAAATTCTGTCTCATAAGTTCCTTGTACATTCCTGTAATAGCAACAATTGTGAAATGACTCTTTTATTTTTAAAGGTAATAATAAAGTCTCTGCCCATTTTAAACAGAAGTTGAAGTAGAGCTCTTCTTGCGTGATAAGTTATTTTGTTTAAAAAAGTATATGCTTGTTCATACAGTGACTCATCATCGCATTTATGATTGGAGCACACTTGCTTGAAGTTACTTCAAAGAACACCGCATGATGCAACCATTCATTATAGTAAAGTATCACTCTTTACTTTTTGTTGATACACTTTATACTAACTATAAATTATGCGGAAACATTTTATTTCTGGTACCAGCCTACAAAATGTCTGGGTTGCTCATCCCTAGAGTGGGTCCTCTTACTTTTTTTCTGGTCTAGGACACATTTCAGTCTAACCACAAGTGGTAGTAATAAAACTGAAATATCCATTCTGCATGTCAACCATGTAATCATTGTGGCTTTGACAGAATTAATTCTTGGTCCAGGCTGCATCCCAACCTAATCCCCTCAATTTGGATGTTGTATATCCCCCAAACTAAGAAAGATATCGAAAACATTTATTCCTTATCATCGATTTTTTTCGTCATATTACATAAGAATCCATCATTAAATTTGACTTTTGCGAAATTTTTGTTCTGCATTTCAACTGAAGACACCTCACTTTTGATACAGTATATCTCGAGAACTAGGTGAAATATCGAAAATTTTTATTCTTTATTTTTTATTTGTCTCGTCTTTTTAAATAAGAATTCATCATAAAATTTCACTTTGAATAATTTTTTCTTCAGAATTTCAACCAAAACCATTTAAAATTTGAGACAGAATATCTCGAAAACTAAGCAGGATATCAAAAAAATTTATTCTTCATTTTTTATTTGTCTCATCGAGTTACATAATAATCCATCACCAGATTGCGGCGTCACGTTTATCCTAGAGCCCCTTGAGGTTTTTGTACATATTCCCCGTGTTTGTTGGGAAGCGGCCATGTCCCCTCCACTCCGGCCATGCCTCCCCACTCCTCCTCCGCCTGGCTTCACTTGATTACGTGGTGAAGGTCGCTTGCGTCGTCTCCATATTATTCCTTCCTCCATGGGAACAACAAAACCATTCGTACAGACTGCATTTAGACCTAACCACAATCTCCATTAAATTTTCGCTACAGAATCAAACTATGTAGACTTACCCACACACGCGTATTTGAATCGCAAACTGTATTTGCAGTAACAACATCGTTTGCTTCATCAAGATTCATAGATTGCATAGCATAATTTAACACATTTCATTTCATCATACAGTATAAACTGCAACGTGACGAAAGAAAGCGCAATACTAAATTCACTGAATCGCGATGTAAAACACACACCCTTAAATCTCATTTTCAACACTCGTTAAAAAGTAATGCTAGTCTATTATGTGCAACATAGCAAGGTATGCTGATTTTCTACACTACACCAACAAAAATTTGAGAACAAAGTCATCCCATTGAGAGCTATGACTAAATATTTATAGACAGGCAGCGAAGTTTGCAACTTCTACAGCTCACTTCAACAACGATAATTAGGATTCAACTTACTTATGAAATGATATTCCAGGTTCTATCCTGTCTGGCCTATTTGTGCAACCGTACGCAACACAAGATGGCATTATAAAACACTTATACACATTACAAAATGAAATAATCACTACATCTAACACAATGTGAACATCGCAATTGTTTGGAAGCGCAATATCGCCGCTGCCACCACTGCGCATGCGCGAGCCTGCTTCACCGATTTAACGTCACTTCTCCTCCATATATTTCCTTCCTCCATGGTTCCTGCCATAGAGGTAGGAATAGAGGGGAGACCAGGTGTCGCTTAAACTGTGAAGCAGCCTGTCTCCGGAACCGCCATCTTCGTGAGTTCAAAACATTGGTCTGTTTTCATTTGCTTCCTGCTGTGAACATTTCATGTTCGGATATTTCAAGGTGTTTTATAATGCCAAATTGTGTTGCCTATGGTTGCACAAACAGAACAAGTAAAACACAACCTAGAGTAACATTCCATAGGTAAGTCGCGTTGAAATTATTGTTCTTGAAGTATTTGTATTGCGGCGTCTGCAAGACATAATAGATGTCATTATAGATTTACAGTGCCTGTTAAAAAAGTTTATTCGCAGCTCTCAATAGGACGACGGTGTTATCAAATATTTCCTGATGCGGAGAACCATTTTATCTTACTATTTTTCACGTGTGGATCAAGTTTACATCGCGATGAAGCGAATACATTATTCTATGTGCTTTAGTCCAGTTGTTCCTAATTTATGTTGAAAGTGTTTGATGAAATTAATTGTGATATTTGATCTAGTAATCGTAATGAAGTTCATTTTGTTGTTATCTTAAATGTAATTCGCAATACGTTTAAAGTGTTTAGTTGCATTTGCGTCGTTTAACTCTTTAGCGGCAACATTAAGTCAAATTGTGATTAGGTTAAAATGTAGCCTATTGCAGAATATTCTTTTTATAGCATAAGGAACAAATTATTTATTTGTTATTAGTAATTTATTGAGCACGTTGCTAGTGACACAAGCTTGCAACTTTTGATATATGGTAGCAAGATAATTGCACTGGCCAGTTCTATCATTACAGTGGCGCCATAATCTGATTATGAATTCTTATGTAACTTAACGAAACTAATTGAAAATAAAGAACAACATTTTTTAATATCTCGCCTAGTTCTTTTTTCTTTTGGTCCAGGCTGCATCTCGATCTAACAACCTCACTTTTGAGACATTATATCTCGAGAACTAAGCGAAATATCAATATATATTTTCGATTTGTCTCATCGAGTTCCTTAAGAATTTATCATCAGATTGTGGCATCACGGTAATGATAGAATCCCCTTGCACCAATGCTGCTGACGAATTTAAATAGGTATCCACTACCATTGCAATAACTTCTGAGTAAGCCATGAATTCTTTTGAAGGTTTCACTTGTTTTAAAGTCCTTACTATTCTGCTAGGCTATTTTTAAAATTTCATATAAGACTTGCTTCTGTTTTTAAATAGGTCTAGACCTAATTTTCTTGATTTTGTGATCTTTCCCATCAACATTCACCCTCCACTACCAATATATGCCTTGAACACTACCAGCATGCTCTTCCCCTCCTTAGGCTCCTTCCTCCCAATACAGTGCTTTTATTATATCGGATCTTGACTCCTGTAATAATTTGCACTAACAAATTCAGCTGCTCTTTGCATGCCCTCCAAATCCTGTGTTTGATACCTAGAATGTGGATCCCAAACTACACCACCATATTCAAGCAATGGTCTGACCAGAGTTTCATAATCCAACTCCGCAACTTATCTGTAATATCCTCTTATCACCCTTTTGTAAAATTTTCCTACCATATTCCCAATGTGCTTTTCCCAGTTGTCATTGTTATAAAATGTTAGGTCAAGATATTAACATTCAAGCCTTCAACAATCAACCCTTTTCTTGGATCTAGGCCATTAGAAGTTGAGGACATTAGAGGTGGATAAGGACAGCTGGGAAGGAATTCAGCCATGGTCGTTTGACAGAACCATCCAGGAATTCACCTGGAGTGATTTGGGGCAACTGTCAAAAACCCAAATCTAGGTGGTTGCACGGTGATTCGAACCCACATCCCCCGAATGTGAGGCCAGAAGGTAAACCGTTCACCCACTACGCTGATTCGCACCAAGTAAGTTCCCATAAGAAGATACATTTAGAATTAAATGTCTAGAACGTGAAAATTTTTTGTCAGTCCTTAGGAGTACTAGGGATTTATTCAATGATTTCAAAATAGCAATATGACCCTCTTCTGTGTTTTTTTTTTTTTTTTTTTTTTTTTTTTTTTTTTTTTTTTTTTTTTTTGCGGCTGTGGGCAGAAAAAAGAAGTTTTATTTCTGCATACAAAATTCCTACCAAAAATTATTTGGCAGCTTGTTTTTCTTAAATTCTAATGTTTGTAGGTTATATCAATTAGGGTATTTATAAATGTGACCCCATAAGACTTCATTTTTAGTAATGCGATGATTAAAAACGAAGAAATTCTTCCGTTCCGTATACATTCTTTGTGTTTCTTAACCCTACCAATATGGCGACCTCCCCACTCCACCGCTCTCCACTCGGCGTCACGTCGTTGTATGGAGAAGGTCCCTTACGTGGTCTCCTCTCTTTTCTTTGCTCCATGGTTCCTGCAGCTGCTGACACAACTTGTTATAAATATCTTTATTTGCTGTTTTTATACTTCTAAAGGTAAGTGGTTTGCATCAATTATTGTTAATACACATAAGAATAATATTCAACTCTGATATTTAATATTTATGAACGCATTTTGTTTTACTATATGGAAATATAGGTGGTATCGTTACAATACCAGTATAACCTACTACAACTGTCAACATTATTGTCTGAAAATAAGAATTACGATATACAGTGTTTTTGTTCATTTACAAAGTACTATACAAACAATGTGTTTAACTTTGTTAAGATATGAATGTGTGTATTACATAACTGTAATTATTTTTTTTTCAGATCATTATTAGATATGGCAAAGATAAATAGAAATTCATGGACATTTTGCGAAATAGATGAAGCCTTTGTGGAGGAACTCCTCACTGCTATACCCAGTGAGGGATCAGATGATGATCTAGTATTATCGTCTGATGATGATGAAAATGCAAAAGCGGATGAAGCCTTTACATCCCCTTCGATTTCTGATATATTTGATGAGAACCCTGAATCAATAGTTGGTGAAACATCCATCTTTATTGATGATTTAGGCCTAGCTGACACAGTTCCATCCATTCCAGTCACTGAAAATCAAAATAATACGAGAGATGATTCAGAGTCTGACCTGGATGATTTGCCACTAATATACAGGATAGATAGTGATCAAATATGGGCACAAGTAAACAACACAAAGCAGAAATTCCCTTTTACAGAACCGACTGGGCTATCAGTCTCTGATGACATTGAATATCCCGCAGATATTTTTCTTTACTCTTTCCTGACTGCCTAGTAAAAAGAATCGGGTATGAAACCAATCTGTATGCAACGCAGAAGAGTGGTGGCACAAATAGAGTGCCCACTAACTGTGCTGAAATAAGATCATTTTTGGCAATTAATATTCTCATGGGATTGAAAAGATTACCTAGTTACCGAGATTACTGGTCATCTGACAATAAACTCCGAGACTCGTACATAAGCAGTTACATGTCTGGCAACAGATTTTCATGGCTCCTATCCAACATTCATTTTAATGATTCAACCAGACAACCTCAAAAAGGCTCTCCTGAATATGACAAACTGTATAAAGTGAGACCTGTTCTTGGTGTCTTGTCAAAAACATTTAAGGATTATTACAAGCCAACCCAACAACAGTCTATTGACGAAGGAATGATTAAATTCAAGGATAGATCGTCCTTGAAGCAATATATGCCAGCTAAGCCTATCAAGAGAGGTTATAAAGTCTGGGTGCGTGCAGACCAAAGAGGGTACGTGTGTCAGTTTGAAATCCACACTGGTAAAGTAGGAGAGGCCACTGAGAAAGATTTGGGAGGACGGGTTGTAAGAACACTCTGCAAAGATTTAGAAATGAAAGGTTATGAGGTATACTTCGACAATTACTTCACCTCAGTTCCATTGATGGAACATTTAAAACAAAAACAGATTCATGCCTGTGGAACTGTCGGGAAGAATAGGAAACACCTACCAAAGGATCTAAAAGGTGATAAGGAACTACAAAGAGGAGATTCAGATTGGCGGAGTAACCCAAAAGGAATTCTCTGCCTCAAATGGAAGGACAGAAAAGGGATATACTTCCTGAGCAATTTTCATGCACCTGGAGAGAAGTGTACTACAACCAGACGACAGAAGGATGGAACACAACTGTCAGTAAACTGCCTTTTGCTTATCAAAGACTATAATACTCATATGGGATATGTAGACAAAAGTGATATGTTGAAATCTTGTTATGGAATTAACAGGAAGAGTAAAAGATGGTATTTACGCATCTTTTGTCACTTTGTGGATATAGCACTTCACAATTCATACATAATATTTTCTGAGAGAAGTTATGGAAACAAAATGAATCTGAAAGACTTTCGATTGGCTGTGGTGGCTGGACTTCTGCCACTGAACACACCAAAACAGAAGCAAAAGATGAAGGCAGAATCAACAAATTCAAGCCCAAGATTCCTCAGGAAGTGAGATTTACAGAGAATAGCCACCTACCAGTCAGAGGAACATGGAAAAGATGTGCCAACTGCAGTTCATCATCAAACCAGCAGCGTTCATGGTGGTCTTGTGAAACATGTGGTGTCTCCGAGACAAGAAAAACTGTTTTCTAGAATATCACAGGATATAATCTATTCTTAAATTTGTGTAGAAGCAGTGATATTGCAATTCAGATAAAAAAATGTTACTGCAAATGTTTGGGTATAAGTGTACGAGTTTGACGCATTTATGTCGTAGTGGTATTGTGAGAATACCACCTATAATTTTGTAATTATATAAAATAAATTTCTGAATATAAATTTACATATAAACATTAGTGGTCTTTTTTGTTACTTTGTGCTGAACTATTGCTAATTTTGGGGAAAATTTAATTTGATGTGCAGCAAAGGGTTAAACTAAGCATGATATCAAAAAAATGTATTCTTCATATTTTATTTGTCTCATCGAGTTACATAATAATCAATCTCCAGATTGCGACGTTACGTTAATCCTAGAGTCCCCTTGAGGTTTTTGTACATATACGCCGTGTCTGTATGGGTTAGGCCATGCCTCCCCACTCTCCCCACTCCTCCTCCACCCGGCTTCACTTCATTGCGTGGGGAAGGTCGCTTGCGTCGTCTCCATATATTTCCTTCCTTCATGTCTCCAATAGACCCTAATTTTCTCAGTACAATTTGACACATAAGTAGCTATAAATTCATCATTTCAAAGCTTACATAATGCAAACAATATACAGCTAGAAATATCAAATAGGGTTCTTGAAATCACTATCTGGCATATTTTTTCTGTAAAAAGTAAGAGATGAATATCGCAAATATTTTACACCTACTGCACGTCGGTTATTCAAGAAATAAGTATAACATATTTGTGGCCTTATTACGCAAATTTCAAACAAAAAGCAAGGCAGGGTGGAAGTGGTTAGTGACATTCTCCACCTGTCACCAACAAGGCAAACTGAATCATTTTAAATCATTGAAGATTTGATGGAAATGTGTATAATTCATTGTTTTAGAAAAAGGATCGATGTGTGATTCCAGTGCTAACTGTAATGATGTAATTCGAACTTGGTTCATTTACGATTAAAATTTAGTGTACGAAAATACGATCCGTGTTGTAATATTTGTCCAAGATTAACTGAGCACGACATTGGACAGGTAGTATGAAAAGGTTTAAAAATTCCGTACTAGTTGGAGAGAGTGATGAGGGAATGCACGTGAGAAGTAGAGGAATTAGGTTACAAAACTTTGGTCAGACCACTACTTAAATATGGTAAGTGTATAATAGCATGGGTCTCACATTTTGAATATCGAATGCAGGAGTTGGAAAGGGTGCAAAAAAGGGTTACTACTTTTGATTCTGGAAATTACTCCAGAACGAAATCAGTAAGTGATATGATAAAAGAACTGGAATGGGATTCATTGCAAGACAGGACGAGGTTTGAAGAGGGTCATGGGAGTGTACTGGGAGTATATTGGTGATGAGGCATGGAAAGATATTAAAAGTAATTAAAAGGAATTAAAAGTAATGTATGTAGATGTAGAATATCCCAATTTGTTGGATGGGCTTAGTGATTTTTTTAACCGACTTCAAAAAAAGAGGAGGTTCTCAATTTGTCTATCTGTGCATGTTTAAGAGATATCTTCACCAATTTTGATCGGATTTTAATGAAATTAGTAGATGGGGTACCTATACCCTCAAAGTGGTCCCATATAAATTTCATTGAGAAACCACCCCCTCTACTCCTTTAAACCCCATAACTTTTATACGACCCAACATTTTTTATCCGATTTCGATGGAACTTTTGGCATAGGTACCGTATAAAATTTAAAATAAAGAGAAAAATACTGTCAACATTTGGTGTGCGGAAATCCAACCCCTCTCCCCCCTTAATTTTTGTCAACATTCTTTATACAACGTTACAGTCGACACCATTTAACCGACACGTATTTTTTCACCAAAAATATAAAAAACACACCCCTTCTCCTCCTTCATACCCCTTAATTTTTTGTACAAACCCACATTTTTATCCGATTTTGATGAATCTTTGCATGCGTATATTTTAAAACAAAGAGAAAAAAATACTGTTCACATTAGTTTTTCAAAAATCCAATCCCTGTCCATCTTTAAACCCCCTTAATTACTGTTACAGTTCTTTATACAAAGCTACAGTTTCTATCCGATTTTGAGGGATGTATGCACAAGTATACTTTAAAACAAACAGAATAATTCCGTTTAAATTTAGTTTGCAGAAGCCCAACCCCTCTTCCTCTTTACCCTCACCCCCCTTATTCCAACGTTCTTTATAGAAACCCGCAGTTGTAAATGCCATAAAAATCAATTCAGCTATTTTTAAGTTATGGCAGAATATTCATAAAATAAATGTGTCTTAATGTCTCAACGTGTATGTCAGATTGGGCGCCCATTGAGCTGCGTGTTGCAGTAAGGGCAGCGCAGAGCAGAGCAGGGCAGGGCAGCACTGAAAACAGAAACTGTGTCGGGCAGTTAACCGCATATATTAGAGCGCAGTTTCGTGTGGCAGTTTACAAAGCATTGTGGTGTTGTGCGAGAAACCGACAAAAAAGCGTAACCAAAAACATGTCGATGCAAAAACTCGATTTTTGATATCTGAATCAGATTGGGATGCCGAGCTTGGAAAATTGTTATTACTATAACAGAAGTTGAATTAGATAAAATTATGCAAAAGTGAGTATATGAAAAGAAGAAACTCTCATCTAGCTTTTAGAGTGACAACAGAATTCTCAAAAGATTATTTCCGGATGACTCGAGCGGAGATTCACGGTATAATCTAACCTGTTATTTTCTCGACAACGCTCAAATACTTATTAGAATTGAAGAAAATCTCGCAGTATTTTCATGGTTATTTATTTAATTATTTAGCGTTTGACGGTACATGACATTTGTAAAATGTATTTCTCTTTTATTTCATATTATATTTTTAAGAAAACGCTTCACAAGAATACTCAAAAAAAAAAAAAAAAAAAATCAAAAAAAAAAAAAATCGGCGATGCTATTGAAAGATGTAGTACAAATAATAAGAAAACAAATAACGTAATAATAGCCTATATATCAATCTTATTTTAAGTTTTATTAAAAATGAATTCATAAAGAGAAAATAAAAGTGAAAATTGTGAATGAACAATTGTATGATAAATAAATACTGAATTTACTCGTCACTTGTTGGGCTCATTGTCCAAACGTCTTGTTTAAAATTAATTTTTATGTATTTATTATGACTGATATTGTGAATCGCAGGTTGGTTACGCACCAGTTTAATCAATTTTTCTTATTCCATAGTTGAAAATGATTATAAGTAAAGCAAGATTATAAATAACGCAAGAAGTGTTACAGCAAAAACCGGCACGAGTGAGCTGCGTGGCACAGTTTCTGTGTCGTGATCACAACATGGCGCAGGCCACGCGCGGCGCAGTACTGCGCTGCCCTGCTCTGAGTCTCAATACGCGCCTGTTACCGCCCCAAAAGATAGACAGCATAGAAACTGTGCTGCGCCGCCTGCGTCAACTGCAGCGTCAATGTGCCGCCCAGCCTTAACTTGGACCCAAGCTATATTTTCTGCGTGATGCCCGAACAAACAGATATATTCCAAATACAGATTCGCGTATGTGGGATAGTATTAACGCCAGGATGTTACATGTTTTGATTGTCGAGCAGCAACTTTATCAAATTTTGTGATTAGGTTGAAACACAGCCTTGACCAAAATGTAAACTGATATTTCTTATCACAGGATCGAATTCATCCCGTTCTGGAAACTGTTGGGTTACATCGAGCCATAATTTTTTGAAAGCAAGCGCGTTAACCACTGACCTACCAAGAAGTTCCTTTGCAGCATATTGAACATAAAAAAAAAACAAGTTATAATACCACTAAAAATTTAGTAATAAAAATAATTGTTTCAAAAACTGCCTAAAAACACACAAATTTTTTGAAAATAACATTATACCTTGCTTAAAAGAAAATAAATCTAAATGGACAATGTTTTACATTAATATTATTGAAATTTTTACATTAATCAGTTATTTTTGGAGGCAGTGCCAACCAAAGCAAGAAAAAGAAAAAATGACAGCAATAAGGAATGACAATAATACATAAAAATTATGTTACTACTTACCTATGATTCATGCTAAAAACATGTTTCAACAAAACTGAAACATACAGATGATACACCTGTAAACTGACTGTAAAGCGTTTACTGCATGATACAGCCTACCAACTAACAATGTATCGCCAGACAGATGCCTCGACCACCAACGAGGCCGAGCCACAGATTAAGATACCTTCCTAATTTTATTCCCCGAAACTGTCTCCCGCAAAACAATTTCTGCCTCGGTACATACTGTAAAAAAATTCGGAATTTTCGTTCGTACTCTCCTTGTTGCCTCGAATAGCAAATAAAGTTCAGTAATTCGTTCCTCGCGATGTGATAGCTAGCACCGAGTCAAAAAATAACTGATTATTGTAAAAATTTCGATAATATCAATGTAAATTATTGTCCAATTAGATTTATTTTCTTTAAGTTATTTTATAATTTTTAATGTGTGTGTTTTTTGAAGGCGGTTTTTATTTTTGAGATAATTATTTTTTGTTCTTCTATTAAATTACTAATTTCGCTGGGAGGGAGAGAAGAGCCAATCGTAAAATTCAGGTTAGATTTATACTGTGTTTTATAAAAGCTCATGGCCAGAGGTGTATTGTGCCAAAGCAGTAACATGCGCGTCTTCGCAACTGTCGAGGAAACTGGCATTGAAATGTTGCTTTCCAATACTTTTATTCAAATGTATATAATTAATAAAGGCAATTTCAGTAATTATGAATAATTTTTTTTAAAAATGCCGTTTGCTGTTAAAAGCCGACGCTTTAGAACTTCATTATGTCGTTCGCAATCAAAATTATATTTCAAAAATTGAAATATTTGCTGCGGCAAGTATGAAATTATGTTACTTAACCATTACAGTTGGATGACAAATGTTTATCCCGTACCTGAGAACGGAAAGGTCGAAACGAGACACTGTCGGCTTTTTCACAGCAAAAGAATTTTGAAAAACTTATTATACCTATGCATAATTGTTGAAACTTATTGCCGGGAATTATCTGTATAGATATTAGAATAAATAAAAAAACTTGCCTGCAGTGAGATTCGATGCGGCGACGATACGCTTAGGAGGCGGAGAGCTTGCTTGATGGGCCACCCCTTTAAAGTTCAATAACGTAGAAAGTAACGAAATGTTTCAATGTCAATTTTCTCGATAACGGCGTAGAAGCGCATGTTACTGCTTTGCCACTTTGCACCTCTTTTAAGCTCTACTGTTCTTGTAAGGGAACTTTTGTTACACGCAGCATGAATTGAATCTGAATTTTACAATTGGCGGTCTCCCATTGTAAAACTTGCCAAGTATGTCGTGGTTTCTTGAATGTTCAGCTCTTTGCTAATTCATGCCTAGATTTGGGTTGAGTAGGATCGGGAAATCATACGGATTTGCTTATGGGAGCCTCCATAAACTACGTAGCTCGGTATAAGGGGGGGAGGGGGGTTGGCTGGAAACTAAGCTGGGCTACGTGGGGGAGGGGGGGGGTTCTGATCCAGGCCACGTAGCTTTTCATTCACATTATTCATCACAGTTAAAATGAGGTACAGAACACACAACAGCATGTAAATATTTATTTTTGTCATTTAATTATCTCCGTATGTAAATTACAATTGTCTGTCAAGAGAAAACAGTACAAAATGTATTTTGGAATGAATAGGGAAAAAAGTTACGTGCTACACGTGGGGGAAGGGGGTAGAGACAAAAGCCATTTGGGTTAGGTGGGGGGAGGCGGGTTCACAGGGGGCCAAAATGGAGCTACATGGTTTATGAATGCTCCCTATTGTTCTATTATAATGAAATATTGAATCCACTTACAGTCCAAGACTATTGTAACATTATTAATACCATACCTACAAGTGAAATACAAGTGTGCATGTGATGTAATGAAAGCAAAAGCTGGGTTTCTGACTAAGAAACATTCCTAATCAGATGGTCAAGACGAGTATCTGCGGATACTAGCTACGATCGATCGTGACGACCAGATTTAGTACTTGCCGCTTCTGTACATCAGAATCAAGTGAGAAAGATTGCTAGTCGTTTACTGCAAAGTGAACTCAGCTAATCATGCAACTCCGGCCACACAGTGGAACCAGAATATTTGTGCCACATACACCACTAAAGCTAACATTTTTGTGAAAAAGAATAAATAATCTGAACTAATAAAATTTATCCTCTCCAGTGTTGTAGATCTTGAACCTGTTGTGAAACTTTATAAAATTCACTTCACTGTATGCAATTTTTTTTCCATGTGACAGTCTGACAGTCTGTTTCACATACTGCAAGCGGTGGCGGATCCAGGATTTTGGTTTGGGTGGAGGCTTGAGTGGATTTCGTTTGGGGGGAGGGCTTGAGTTGCCCTAAAAAAAAAAGTGTCTCCAAATCTAAAAAATTACTGATGTTGGGGGGTCGACCTAAATACTTTTGAAGGGGGGGAGCTTAAGCCCCCCCCACCCTGGATCCGCCACTTCTTTGAGAAATTTTATGCTCAGAGCTAATTATCCTTTGTATCCATTATTTATTTGATTTAAATTGTTGTTCAGCACCCCCCCCCCTCCATAATTTATTATTCAACATCTATACGCCCTCCATGAATTAACCATAGGCATAGAAACCCTAATTATAAAATAAGATACTGTTCATGTTTCTGATGCATTATGTATGATCTTCTTCACTATTTCCTACTTGTACAATTACTCATTGTTTGCTTATTCTACCCTTACCAGTACTGGATTAAAGAAGAGGGAAGGGGAAGGTAGGCAAATGAGGGCACTTGCCCTGTGGCAAAATCATGTTTTTCGAGGAGACAAATTCATGTGGGGGCGATTTTTTTTTAGCTTTATTGCCCTAGCATTTAAGCATAGGCTGCCTAGGCTGCCTAGGCTGTAGCCTAGGGGGCCCACACCACAAAGAGGGGAGCCCCACACCACAGCCATAGGAACTCCCGCCTAGAACAACAGTAGAGCTAAAAAAAAAAAAAAAAGGGCACCCATAAACAATTATTATGCCATTGCTGACTGGGGCGCACATCACTTGTATAGCCCAGGAGCTCACAAAGCCTAAATATAACCCTGCCCGGCTCAGAAAATTCATAGATCCATCACTGTTATTACTCAGTTTTGGGGGCACGAGGTACTGATTAATTTTGTCCAGTGCAGCAGGATAGTAAGCTAAAACAGAAGCAGTACTAACTGTAAATATACCAAGTAAATCCAAAATATAAAATGATGTTTAAGTGTAGTAGACTGAAACAAAACATGGAAAAGCAATGAAAACAGATTGAAATGAACAGGATGACCGGCTGGTAATGACCGAAATTAATTGAAAACTAGATATAAATTCTTCAAGATTTGTTTTCACCGAGGTGTTATAACTACAAATTTTCCAAATGTAACAATATTTTATATTAATGTGGAAGAGTATCTTGCAAAATGATTAATCTGTAAATTAATTTAGCTGGGTTCTTTGGCTTTCCTAATTTATGCTTGATGTTATTATTTAATATACTTGGTTAAACAAAAATTTCATTAAATGGTCAAATGAAAAGGCTATAGAGCACAAAATAAATTGCATATCAGCAGCATTATTGTCATTTATTCACAACTGTGCATGTACCAGACAAGGGTAGTTCAGTTTAACAAGCATAGCAAGCAAATACTGACACTCTAGTCCTACACAAATGATCAACAAGCAAAATTTGTTATCCAACAAAAGGAATTTATCGCCTCAGCTAGAATTACAAATTATTTAACATTTACTACTCCCCACCACCTCCCAAAAAAACAAATGCAAGTAATAGATTTTAACAAACAATTATTGAAATATGGGCTCCAGCTGCTACTCATTGAATACTGGTTAAGCAAATACTGCTATCATGTAAATCATTATGCCAGGGCGTTATTTGGGTATTGAGAGTAAAGGTCAAATTTAGTCCAGTCTGTTCAAAATTACAATGTTTTTACCATATTAATCTGTTCTCGGTGCCACCGACAACAGCCACGATTGCTGTCTTCCTTCACAGATCACTATCAAAGATACCAAGTCCCAAATGTGGGAGTAGGAACTAGATTTTGTATTATACACTGGTCACATTTATATATTTCCAGATGTTCTTGAATCCATTCCCCAACCAAGCTGCAACACCAGTCTCCTTACTCGTCTCAGTTTAACATCTCGAAGCTCTCTGGTGTCGTCTCCTTCAGTCAGCAGTCATTCTCCTCGACAAGGCTCCCGAATGCAGTAAAGCCACAACATGGTAGCAAATTATATAAACAAACAGTATACATAATTTTCTTAAGTTTAATTATAATGGAGCAATTCCCCTAGATACCTACTTTCTGATTTCACTCTTTATTGAATACTATGAGTGTGATACCACCACTGACCTTTATTAATTTAAATTCCTTTAACTTTTCTGGTAAATTCATTTATTTCAATCTGTCCCTTCCTTACACAAAAAGAAAATTTTCTCACTCCTCTATGCCAGATTGTACTCAAGGTCATCTCTTATTTTCTATGTGCCTCACGTGCTTAAAGGAAGCTGGGAAGTTATTGTAATGCTGTACTTAATAACAGTTGAAAATTATGGCCAACTGTAACAGCTGAATTAGTGCAACTTTTTCACATTACCAGTAATGTTTGTAAATTATTAAGTTTGTATACAAAGCTAGGGAACTAAAGAGAAAATACATCATTTCACAGAGCATTAACTGGATTTTTTTTTTTTTTTTTTTTTTTACTTCTATCATATTATACCTTAAAATATTTAACTAATGAACAAACAACTCTATTACTGTGCAAATTGATCCCATTATTGTCTGGTTGAACTTCCTTCTTCTTAGCCTTGCTATTTTTAAAAATTTCCAGTTTTGTTCTACTCTTACCGTGCTGTATAACAGTCAAAATGTACATGTTCATCGAATGTAAAGTTCCCAGACATCAGATTCTCATCTGATAAAATAAATGTCTGAAATTGGGTGTGAATGCTAATAAGTCTCATGCAGTATTTTTGTCTTTATTTAGTGTGACAATTTGCTATCATCTTCAAATAATGTGCGATACAGTTTGTAGAACGGACGGCTTAGTTTATTAACACGTGTTCTGTAATAACCCAGTGTTTTGTATTACGAATCCACAATAACTTCTGAAGATTGGAAACATCATCTACTCATTCCATTAATGTGTGTCACTACCCTCACAGAGAAAGAGGAGATGGGTTGCTAGTAAGGAAACAACTCTGAGAAGTTTTCACAAAGTATTGGCAGAAGCTTCAAATTCTCAGGTTAAAGAATATTAAGTAATCAGAAAATTTCTTACATTAATTTCTTCTGAACTATTGTTCATGGATCTTTAGGAGTCAACATGTTGCGTCATAGAAAATCTGAGACTAAAATTAGATTAAAATAAAAAATTTGACAAATATATTTATTTTTATAGTTTTATATCAGTGATTAAGGTTAATGTCACTTTCACAGCTGTTGGAGAGGGAAAAGCATACATGTGTAATAAGGTGTCCCTTATAAGAGCAAAAAAAAATTTTTTTTTTTTTTTTTAGGAAATTCAAATGCATACCCTCTAATTCTTTTTAAATCACTATAGCTTACTTACAGAAGAAATTTTATCCTCCTATGATAACACTAACCCGTGCAGAGTTGACCCGAAAGTTTACGAAAAATGCTTATTTTGACTATCACTTGATATGTTACTAAATCATCAGAATTTTGTGTAATTCTGGGTTAACTATGCAATCCAGACAACAAAAAATAATACTTCATTTTTTAGTAGACAAAAGTATTAAAATTATGAGGGGTATTTTCTTTTTATGATCTCTTTTTTACGGTGCAGGTACAATTTTTCCTGTTTTTGCATGAAAATTGTTTCCGTTCTTCATTGGCTGTATTTAAACCATGAATTAATTTTACAGCTCTTTCAGCTATGTCATTCAAATAAAATACATTTCTTTTAGCCTGTACAAAATTTGCAATTTCTTCCTGAAGAACACTGCTTTAAATTTTCTCCTGAGAAAACAGATGTTTGCTCTACGCAGATATAAATTCACTGTGAATTTTCCTAAAACAAAATGTAGGCAAGCATTGATCAAGTTGCAAACAATACAAAATAATGTACAATGGACATACAAGACATCTAATTTTGCATACCATACAAAATGGAGCAGGATATTTCTGCCATCAAAGGGAGTGTACCTTTCTACCAAGTCAAATGTACTCTCCTTTTCTAAATTATATACCATTTTGCATTCCTTGATCAATTTAGGTTGAAAACTTAGGATACTATCTGGAGTGAATAAGTGGCTCTTGCTAAATATCACGCATGATGATGCCTTATTTTCAGTTCTTTGCCACTATCTTAATCCAAAAATAGAACTCATAGCTCAATTAATTCTCTGTAGTCGTCTTTCATGAAGGATTTTTGTTTTAATTAAGCCAAATAGAAATGTAACTACTACTCAATTTGTGTGTCATTGAAACATTTTTTTCACAGTACTTATATATATTTGATGCAGTCATGCAAAAATGTATCAACTTTCTTTCTAACATTTGTTCCAGAAGTGCCCAGGCACCATTGGGATGACCTACAGGTATATTAGATGCAATTGCGTCACAGCTTATTATCTGCACTTTGTCACTTACTCAGAGCAATCAGAACAACTTCACCTTGGTCTTTATCACAAGAATTAGCTCCATATTACGAAATTTAATTATGACATAGATAGGCAGTCATTCTTCTTTGGAACTTCTTGAGCCCAGACCAGGCAACAACTCGCCATTCCACTGAATGGTCACTACCTGGGACACGTCATTTTAAATACAGTTATAGCTTCTACTCATTCCTTCCGCATTTGTGTCCTCATTCGTAGAATGGAAGACCTGTTTAAAGAAAAATTGTTAATGCAAAGTCTAAGTGCCTCCACGATAACTTGAAGTAAGTAAACTGAATCTCTTACACTTAACTGAAATCTATCCAATGCAGCTATTAATTTACGAGTAATGATCTCTTTTCTTTTGCACTTTGCAACCATTCCTAATTGTATTATTTCGGGTGGGTTTGTTAAATGCTCTTCCTTATGTTCTCCGGAACAAAAAATGTGTCGACCTGTTCAGATAGCATCAACAAATCATAGGACACTGAAGAGCTTGACTACTTGCTGGACAACATCTATTTAAGCAATTATCTCTTTATTTTAATTTGTTTTACCCTTTCTTCTTTTTCAGCTAGTTTTCTACACACACCAAGCAACCTGGTATCCCTGGCTCTTTCTGTAGCCACAAGAAGATTTTGCCCTCCTTTGTTCACATCCTTTCGAGAGCATAAGCATGTGCAATACCATAAACATTATCCAATCCACGTTTGAAATCCTCTTCCCTTCACTTATGATCATCCAGAGATTTGCTTACATTCTTTGTGAACTGTCTCCATAATATTCCCCAGAAAATGCACTCATGTACAGCGACATTACGGCTTTCACTTATAGTAAATTTTTCTTCGCTTATATTAAAAATAAAACTGATAACACTCCTGCAAATTGGTTGTTTGCCTCTCCTAATAAAAAATACGCTCTTTCTGATGCTTCATAATCCTAAAACCATCTATAAGAACAGAAAAATATGTGATACCTATTTAAGAACTGTAATGACAGAAATAATAATGTGGGTGCGTGACACTACTCTTGCGTAACTTAAATAAAGATTAATCGGTGCAAGTCGGCATGGGTTATAGTTCTCAGAATAGCATAAAATTTTATTTGCGAGTGTTTTAAGGTAAAATGAATAAAATTAGGACCTATGCGTTACAAAATTTTGAATTCGAAAAAAGAGGGACATCCTAGTGTGTAAGGATTAAAACTAAGAGTGCAGACAAAGTTCCAAGTTAACACAAGATTTATTTGCATACCAGTAATATAGTAAATAATTTGTATAAATATTTTCTTGATAAATAAGCACTTTTAAAAACTTGAAGCCAAGCAAAATATATGTTTGAGAAAGTTGGAATATTAAACCCTTCATTTCCACAGGTAAAGCAGTAAATTAGGAGTATTTTGATGCGTAATATGTATAGGCGGAACATTTTATTTAGAGAGATATTGTAATTTTGCGCCATTTACACCATGTGGAGTGATAATGAGGACGATCTTGTTTATCAAAGAAAGGTAAATAAAGGCAGTAAATTTTGGAAAAAGTTGAGCTACATGGTCAAAATTATATTCAGATGAAATAGAAAAATTCGCAAATCAAGAATATCACAGTTTTTTGGTTAAAACAAAATTTAAGGGACAAAAGTGGAATTACAGTTTTCAAAATTCGTAACTTCCTTGTTGAGTGACGTCAGAAGTCAGACGATAGACAAGAGACAGGTGCAAACAAGAAATATTAAAGAAAGACATTAGCAGTAAAAGAAAAATACTAGAAGATAGAGTGCATTTTTCTAAGAAACATAGTGTTTACCCAATAATAAACCAAGTCGTAATTAAAATGAAATAAATTAAAGAAGATTTTGTCATTGCGCCCACCTGAGTGAAAAAATACAATTTTTGATGCATAGTTTCAGTTCCCTAAGAATAACTTCCAAAGTAGAAAGAATACAGTAAAGAATATATCTCAAAAGATAAGAAAAATTTCAAGTAATTAAATAATATTAAAATCTTTTAAGAGGGATTAAGAAATTCAAAAGACATTCCTGACTATCATATTTGAAACTTTAGGAATTAATAGAGATTAAACAAAGCAATTTAAGACATAGGATATCACAGAATAAAATAATCAGAAAAATCAGGGCTACAACATATTACTATTTCAGTGATCAAGTAAGTAGGCAGCTCAAGAAAGTGTTCCCACGCTTATCTCTATAAATACCATCCCGTTTCCGGTTTGGATAAGCATTGTTTTGACAGACATGGACGAGGGCAGACTTGTGCATAGTTTCGTAGAGAGGAGGCAGACATTGAGAATGCAGCAGTAGCAGTGTGAACTTGTTATTTTCAATGACGTAACTGGTAATTGATGAGAGTAACGTTTGAATGATAGGTGTGGACTATACTTCTACTTTGTCATATGCTAATATAACTCTTACAAAATTTTCAGGGAACTGTGAACGATTATCAGGAGTGTGAGTTAACTTGTGAGTAATGATGACCTACTAACATCATAAAAGGATTTGCATGTTCTGATGTCATACATAGGCAACATGCTGGGATCATAGTTAACTGAGAATACTTTTGAAGAATATAAGTATTTTATTAAACTGTGAACTGTTGCTTATTTCAAGGTAACCTCTCCGTCATTATCTGTTGCAGTAATAATAGTAAACACATTGGCGACCAAGACAGAAAAAGACTAACTTCAACCTTAGGAACTGATTCAGACTCAGAAAACTCAGTATCAGCAAATGGTCACAGCTTATGTTGAATGTTGCAATAACCCCGCAACCACTTTCTTCCTAACGTAGCACCCGGACCCAAACAATAAGACATGCATAACGACCAGCTCTAGCCGTTAACACCCATCGGCCACTGAATCACTCATGCCATCACTGTCCCATCAGCCGTTACTACAATGGCAGAGTACTTGCAATTACCATGTACCAATGTGTGGCCAAAGTGAATACATACAAAAATACCTATGCAAACCTGATGCAACAACATAATCCTTGCTGTAACGTCACAAACACTGTGAGAAATCACCTTTAAAACAGAAATGATTAAAACAAGAAGTCTGGATCTCTGATCATTGGAATTGACTGAAAATGATGGAACTACTTATTATTCTAGAACCTCAAATATTTAAGAGCCGAACTGTGTAAGTGTTGCACAAGTACTCTTGTATTCAAATTTTGGAAGTTGAAGAGGCAGGCTACATGCTTCTACTTGCATTTTCTGATGCCAGTCAACAATGTACACTCCTGGAAATTGAAATAAGAACACCGTGAATTCATTGTCCCAGGAATGGGAAACTTTATATACACATTCCTGGGGTCAGATACAACACATGATCACACAGACAGAACCATAGGCACATAGACACAGGAAACAGAGCATGCACAATGTCGGCACTAGCACCGTGTATATCCTCCTTTCGCAGCAATGCAGGCTGCAATTCTCCAATGGAGACGATCGTAGAGGTGCTGGATGTAGTCCTGTGGAATGGCGTGCCAAGCCATTTCCACCTGGCACCTCAGCTGGACCAGCGTTCGTGCTGGACGTGCAGACCGCGTGAGACGATGTTTCATCCAGTCCCAAACATGCTCATGGGGGACAGATCCGGAGATCTCGCTGGCCAGGGTAGTTGACTTATACCTTCTAGAGCACGTTGGGTGGCACGGGATACATGTGGACGTGCATTGTCCTGTTGGAACAGCGTGTTCCCTTGCCGGTCTAGGAATGGTAGAACAATGGGTTCGATGACGGTTTGAATGTACCGTGCACTGTTCAGTGTCCCCTTGACGATCACCAGAGGTGTACGGCTAGTGTAGGAGATTGCTCCCCACACCATGATGCCGGGTGTTGGCCCTGTGTGCCTCGGTCGTATGCAGTCCTGATTGTGGCGCTCACCTGCACGGCGCCAAACACGCATACGACCATCATTGGCACCAAGGCAGAAGCGACTCTCATCACTGAAGACGATACGTCTCCATTCGTCCCTCCATACACGCCTGTCGCGACACCACTGGAGGCGGGCTGCACGATGTTGGGGCGTGAGCGGAAGACGACCTAACGGTGCGCGGGACCGTAGCCCAGCTTCATGGAGAAGGTTGCCAATGGTTCTCTCTGATACCCCATGAGAAACAGTGTCCCTAATTTGCCGGGAAGTGGCGGTGCGGTCCCCTACAGCACTGCGTAGGATGCGACGGTCTTGGCGTGCGTCCGTGCGTCGCTGCTGTCCGGACCCAGGTCGACGGGCACGTGCACCTTCCGCCGACCACTGGCGACAACATCGATGTACTGTGGAGACCTCGCACCCCACGTGTTGAGCAATTCGGCGGTACGTCCACCCGGCCTCCCGCATGCCCACTATACGCCCACGCTCAAAGTCCGTCAACTGCACATACGGTTCACGTACACGCTGTCGCGGCATGCTACCAGTGTTAAAGACTGACATGGAGCTCTGTATGCCACGGCAAACTGGCTGACACTGACTGCGGCGGTGCCCAACCGCTGCGCAGCTAGCGCCCTTCGATGGCCAACACTGCTGTTGCTGGTGTGTCCGCTGTGCCGTGTGTTTGATCATTGCTTGTACAGCCCTCTCGTAGTGTCCAGAGCAAGTATGGTGGGTCTTACACACCGGCGTCAATGTGTTCTTATTTCAATTTCCAGGAGTGTAGTTCCTTCTTGCTTCATACCCACCGATACATGCATCGCTAAGAAACTGCAGATTTTGATACATTTCTTCATATGAAGCATTTCAATGGTATTTCTAAAAAAAAAAAAAAAATTTAACCTTTTACAACCATCCATGAGTGGATGTCCTTTATGTTGCTGCCAGGGTTTTCAAGGCAAGTCAATGGAGGCATTAGCTGTGTTCAGTGAATGGAAAAGCATTTTTATGCACAGAAGGAACTATCATTCACTACAATGGCAAAAACGAAAACAAACTTAAGAAGAAAAAATTTAGAGTTAATAGGTTTCAAATAAGAGATTAAGATATTGTAGGAAGGTATGGTAGACAGGAAAGATAAAATGGGTGGGGAGGAGGATCTAGTTTGTAAACTTTCTTCCCCAGAGTATGATTAATATTTCTGTGCAGTAAGAACAATTTCTTGTTTGTCAAAGCTGACAATATATGCTATAATGTACAACATTCATAGTCTTACAAGTTTCATTTATTCATTTTTTTGCAACTGTTCAAAATCTCATCAACAATATTGTTAAATCAATAAATAAATTTAAACATATATAAAACTGGATGCTTTTATCAATTTAAAAGGTTTTTTAATATGTTATTTTTTCCTTTTCTTCTTAGTTCTAATACTTCCATGCAGAGAATCTTGACTAGGAGAACCACTGATAGTCACCTCATCTTCAGCTTCCATGTTCTGCAACCTTAAAGGAGGAGCAGTAATTTAAACATTGCAAATGGTCAGTATAAAAATGATAGTAACAGGACCTCCTACATTTGTAGCAGCTGAGTAACAGATGCCATGGTCTGATCACTCAATAATATCCTTAAAATCTTAAAACACACACACACACACTTTACAATATTTTGGTTAATAACCTTATTCATGCAGGAGGCGAGACATGTGGCAGGAGGAAAGATGTGTGCACAACTCAAAGATGAAACAAGAGGAAGGATGGGGCTTGCACTGGTGGTGGTGGGGGGGGGGGGAGAAAGTTGACTAATGGTGACTGTGAGACAGAATAATCTCTGTGACTATCAGTAGAGGCAAAATTCTTTTTTTTTTTTCCAGAAATATAATTTCCATCTGTTATAAGGGAGAAAAAAGTTAATAAATAAAATTAGGAAGATGTATAAAATTTTAAAAAAATACTAGAAAATATATGCTAAATTAGTAAAATTGTAAGTGACAGGTAAGGTCATAGTGAGGGCTTGCGCCAGGGGTACGTCTGGTGTCTAGGATGTGTTGATATGCCAGTTTCCATCTACATAGTTCCAAAGAGGAAGTGGTGTCTGGGAAAACTTGGACAACTCTAACCATAAAACAGGTGTTAATAATATTGGAATTGTGTGTGTTGGCATGGACTGCCACTGGATGGTCTGGGTTGGCAGTATAAACTTTTTTGCCTGTGGCTATTCATCCTACAGAACAGTTGAGTGGTGACATCGATGTAAGGAGCAGTGCAGTGAAAACAGATAAGTTGGTAAATTAGGTGAAGGGTAGTACAAGTGGCATGTTATGTAACAGGAAAGGATTCCACTGTAATAGGATTAGAACAGGTAGTGGCAGCGAATGATCTGGTTAATGGATTCCTTTTTTTTTTTAACTGCTTTACGTCTCTCAACAGCGAGGTCTTTAGAGACGGGAAAGGATGGGGGGCAAGGAATGGGAAGGAATTCGGCCATGGTCTTTTGAAGGAAGCATCCTGGCATTTGCCTGGAGTGATTTGGGAATAATGGATTCCAGGCCAGGAATGAATTGGGTGATATCTGTAATACTGAATTATTTTAATCCATCATGTCCTTGATATTTCTGAATCATGAAATATAAAAATATTTTAAGTCACATAAATGCATTTAATTGACCCAAAATGATTCCAAAACAAATTAATTCTAATGTTAACATCAGCAAACCCATTTTAAATGATTTTTCCATTAATAAAAGCCCTACATCAACAAATTACTGTCTTATCACAGTACTTAAGTCATCACAAATGCAAATCAGCACACAAGTTGGATAACAATTGTGCTTCTGCCAGGTAGAGAATATTATGTATTTTCGGCATGAATGTGAGTAAATTTTAGTTTTAAAAAAAGATTCATTTGGGATATATGAGGGCTGTCCAGAAAGTAACAGACGTTTGGCCTGGTGCCGCAGTGGGTGGGGCTAGCGCCACCATCTTGGCGTCAGAGTGTTCCTACTCTTAGAACGCAACCAGCCATGGTAGCTTGCGCTTCGTGCCTATCGTACTTTGCATACAGTGAAGTGTTAAAATGAGTGCTGCAATTGAAAATCTCACCAGTTGTGAAGTGCGAGCTGTGATAAGGTTTTTGTTGGCAAAAAATGACAAACCAATTGAAATGTGATGTGTACGGCCAAGGAATAATGAGCGAAAGCCGAGTGAGACAGTGGTGCATTGATTTTAAAAATGGCTGAACCAATGTTCACGATGAGGATGGCAGTGGTAGGCCTAGTCTTGTGAGTGGTGAATTGGTGGTGAAAAATCAACAAAAAAATCAGTGAAAATCGTCATTTCATGATTACGGAACTCTCAGAACATTTTCCCCAAATTTCAAGGAGTTTAGTTCATGAAATTGTGGTTGGTAAACTTGGTTACCACAAATTTTGTGCAAGGTGGGTTTCGAAAATCCTAACGGAAGACCACAAAAAACAGAGACTTGCTGCAGCACTGACATTTCTGTAAGACTATGACAAAAGTGGAAACCAAGTTATCGATTGTATCTGGCGACAAGACTTGGGTAAAGCACGCCTGTGAAACAAAACAGCAGTCGGTGGAATGGGGACACATGAATTCACCCAAAGAACTGAGGAAGTGTCTGCAAACACTGTCAGCAGGAAAAATGGCTACTGTGTTTTGATTTTATTGAACAAGGCCAAACAATCAACTCAGCGAGGTATTGCTAAAATCTCAGTAAATTAAGACATGCGGAACAAAAGAAGCTTTGAAAGTTTTGTTTTTCCATGACAACGCTCATCTACACACGGCCAATCGTACCCAGAGCTCTTGGATAGTTTTATATGGGAAGTTTTCAATCATCCACCGTACAGCCCGGATTTGGCACCGAGCGACTATCCCGTTTCCAGCGATGAAGGTGTGGCTCGCTACGCAACACTTTGACACCAACACTGAACTGCATGCCCAGTGGTTGAACACGCAGCAGGCAGATTTCTACAGAGAGGGTATTGAAAAGCTTGTACCATGTTACAATAAATGCCTTAATTCAAATGGCGATTATGTAGAAAAATAGCCTAAGAGTTTACCTCCAAAATGTATATAATAAAAAAAATTCACTTTGTTTATTTTTTATTTCAAATTGTCTGTTACCTTCTGGACAGCCCTCATAGTTTTGAAGCCAGGGAAGTGGAGAAGCCAAAATTGCAGTTACATCCTTTGAAACAGGATTATGGATATTTTCTGGGGAGTAGTTTTGCTTACTTTAATCAATTCACATCCTGTTTTTAGCTAACTTTACAGCACTCTTTTTACTTTCCATTCATGTTAATAACACAATATTCTCCATTTACTAACTGTAACACATTTACAATAGCACAAAATGTTTTAAAGGTAGTTTAGACATTTGTTGGTAGATGAGATTTATTGTATTAGTGTGCTACTAATTCCACAGTATCTGAAGAAATCAGCAGACAGGTATGTGTCAAACCTCTATTGTAAGTGCTGTAAGAGACGTAAGTGACATTCTTGCTAAGCATTTTGATCAGTAGATGCTGGAACTGTTTCAGCTCATACAGACATGTTCTTTCTTTTCATATAGCCGTCACTGATTGGCCAATATGTGTTTCCAAGTTTATGGTTGTCACTTGCAGATATTTATTTGTGTGAACATTGTTGATGGCCAATAATAAGTAATCGCTCCCACATGTTGCACCTAATTATGGGTGACGAATGAGGTTGGTTTGTAGATTTTTTTTTCCAATTATGAGCATCTACTGACCACCTTCACTGCTCCTCTTCAAACAGTGCAATGGCCACGTAGCTGGTTTTGCGCCATAGAGTGCGGTCTTCTGTAAAATAAGACTTAGTTGTTCAGGTCTGTGTTTGAGCTCATCATGATCTTTTTAAGATGGTGTTTGTAGCACTGCAGAGGAGCACCACAATGTCTTTTGCCAATGCTAAGCTTACCTTATAAAAATTGATGAGGGAGTCCATTGTTACTCATATGCTGAACATGTCCAATCCATCTGTGTTTGTGACCAATGATTAGGGCTTCAAAGTTGTACATTTGTGCCATTTCTTAAACTGTAATATTGGACACACAATTACCCATTTGAGGGTCATAAGTTTCTGCTGGTGAAATTGCTCCGTTTTCTTAATGTCATGGCGTAAAGGGGACTTTAAACAATATGTGCAAGAGTGCCACGTGGATATTATTTAAGGTGGATCTCAACGTGCCAGAAAGACTTATGTGCTGGCAAGGGGTAGTGACACCAACTTATTCATGAAAGATTCACTGAAGAATCATTGGTCAAAATATAGATGATTTTGGGACTATACACCATGGTATACATAATATGAGACTGTCAAGTGCCAAAACTATATCGGACTGCTGCAACATGCATAAAGATTTATGCAAGGTCTTTTCAGTCAGTCTGTCTGGCTAAAAGTCTCTTCTGCCTACACAACCATTGGGATACAAGATTTTAGCAATGGTACTTCTTCCATCTACTTGCTGCTGGGAAACTATAAAAGAAAGATGTCTCTTCTGCCTCATTCTCCATACAGAAAGTCCATCTTCTCTGCAGAGTCAGGCATTGAAGTCTTCACATTTCCCCTGGCAAGGGCCCCATTACAAGGCACTACCAGCCAGGCCAGCTGGACCAAGGTTTTATTCGAAAGGTGTTACTCCTCTATCACTCCACCACTTTGTCCTGGCTTGTGACAGGCAGAGGCTGACTTTCCATGTGCTGGGCCCACATTGGTGTGTGTGTGTGTTTGTGGGGGGGGGGGGAGGTTCTTTTCATACAAACATAGTATAAATCATGTGATATGTAAACAGTGCGTGTTGGAGAAAGGGTGATTCTTCTATTACCTCAACAGGTTTGGTAATGAACTAGTGCCTCAAATGAGGACCTGCAGGGATTAGATAGATATCACAGCTGGCAAGGGGTAGTGACACCAACTTATTCATGAAAGATTCACTGAAGAATCATTGGTCAAAATATAGATGAAATTACAAATATTAATAAAAGCAACAACAGATAGTTTATACTCAAAAGTAGTTAAAATTTTAATATTTTTCCCCCTTTTATAAACTCAGAATACAAATTGGAGGTATCATCACATTTTAAATTTCCAGTTTTATGTGCATAATTCATAATTATTTATTAATTTATCATTATAACTGCAATTAAAATTCTTTAGCTTAGTCTTCCTTCTTTTAATGCTATGTCCTATTATTTCTTTGTTGTTCCAAAAATGTACCTTCTCATTAACTGGCCAAAGAATTATAATCTGAATATATACTTTTGATAACACATCCAAATTCTATCATGTTTTCAATTAAATCAATTGATATTCTTTTGTCTTGATGGATTCATTTCTGGCCATGGATTTTGCCACTTTTTTTTAGTGTAAAGAGTTATCTAACCTACAACGCAAAAATAACTATTTTAGGTCCCGCTCGACTGCTCAACTTTAATTTCTTGCATCCCAGAGTTTCATTTATGCACAAAAGTATTATGCTGTAAATTACTCCTATGGATTTTCCCCCCCCTAAGACACCTCTCCAATATTTTTTCCTGATTAATAAAAGACAAACACCACAAATAAAACTTTACTAGTAGTACAACAAAATTACATTTTTTTAAGAGTGCTAATGAACACGAATGATGGTGTTGACTTTAACAACAGTGAACTGGAAAAAGAAGGCGATGTCAACATTGATTTATTTATTTGCATCAGAAAAATATTGTTACAAAATTACAAACATCAAATTGTACTAGATCAAAACTTGTCAACTTCCAGTTCATTTTTTGAGGCCTACTATAGATCATTTTCTGAGCAGGCTGCTGGACACATTCGACACTGGAGCATGTACTGAATAGTCTGATCTGCTCTGCAGTCGCACTTGATGTCATCGATCTCCACATAGACTCATCTTGCTAGGTTGACTGCCCACTCCTGATCTTAGCTTATTCAGAGTCTTCTATATCAACCATCCCTTGTCATAGCTAGGTAGATTCAGACAATCTTCCCCAGCCATGGTGTATGGGAGCCTTAGCTTCCAATAGTGGATACTGACTTTTTCAATTGTGGTTGTAAGTTTCTGTTTTGTTCTTAGGGAACTTTTCCTGCATTTCAGTCTTTTCCTGTGTGGTAAATGCCAATGTAATGGACAAGTGTTTTCATAATCCACTTTCCTCCTTTCCATGTTTGCTGCTATTTCTATTCGAACAGAAGGTAGTGCTATTCCTACGAGGTGGTGGAGCCACTTAATGGAGTGGGTTTCAAATAGCCTATTGCGATTCTGCAGGTGTCGTTAAGTGCAATGTCCACCTATTTTGCAAGAGTTGAGATGTACCACACAGGGCAGGCATATTCTGCAACCTAATAACATAGTGTTTAGGCAGAAGTTTGGATGGTTTCAGTTTGGCTACCCTACTGTGATCCAGCCAGTTTACTTAGGAGATGATTCCTATTGGAAACGTTTAACTTGGAATTCATGGAATGTAAGAGATCTGTCAAGGGTCACTCCTAGAAATTTTGGAGTGTTGCAGTGTTCCAGTACAACCCACGACCATGTTATCTCTAACCAACGAGTGGCTTCTTTATTACTTAAATGAAAAGCACATACTTGTGTCTTTGCAGGATTTGGGTTTAGGTGATATGTGTTATAGTAATCTTGACAAAACTTCAAGAGCATTAGTGAGGGCTAGTGTTGCAAACTGAAAAAAAACAAAATGTTTTTTTTTCAGCTTTGTGAAAAAAAACATGAAAAAAAACCTAGCACCCGTGTTTTTTTTCTAAATTTTGTTTTTTTTCAGAAAACAATATATTTGATAAATTATAGTTTTATTTTATGAACTTCCGTTTTACAAGTGTGTTTTAAGTCATATTGAATCATATAATGTCTCACATAATGATTCATAAGTGTATATATATAGGTAACATAATTTTATTCATCCTCTATGTCAGTACCACATTCACTAGTATCAGCACTACCAACACTAGTTCGATCGGTGTCGGAATTTTCTGTCTCCTCTAGATCCATAACTTCAGAAATAGTTAAATTTTCTTTTACTGGTTGTCCTTGTATTGTACGCAAAAGATTTTGAGATTGCAATTTTAAATTGTGAGCAAAGCACACACTGTGCATAAAGACTGCACCGATAGTTCTGTATTACGGTCTTTTAAGTTTGAATTAAAATCTATTATCATACAAAATAGGAGCTTTACTTCTTTCCAATCGTTTGTTTACACGAACGGTTGCAAAGAAACGATTCATAATTAGGGACCGTGCACAAACTACGTGGCTCGGTCCAGAGGGAGGAGGGGTTAGCTGGAAGGCTACGTGGGGAGAGGGGGGGGGGGGGTTCGGAGCCAGGCCACGTAACTTTCCTTTCGTAACATTTTTCACAGTTAAAATGAGGAACTGAACTCACAACAGCATGTGAGTATTTATTTCCCTCAGTTAATTACATCCGTATGTAATTTACAATAGTCTGACAAGAGAAAACAGTACAAAATGTCTTCTGGAATCAAAACGGAAGATAGCTACGTGCTAGGTGCTACGCGAGCGGGGGGGGGGGGGGGGTTCCACAGGAGGCCAAAATGGAGCTATGTGGTTTATGCACGCTCCCTTACTGACAATTTAATGAGTCAGTTCCACTATACTCTGAGAGTTAACAAGTATACGAATATAAGGAAAGCCCAATAAGTTATAAAAAGGGTTGGCAGCACTATTTCAAATAGCAAGTATCAATCCAAACAATGGGGAATGGGGATTCCTTCTCGCGCAACCTAGTCTTTTCGGGAAATCCCCGTTCATAAAGAAAATTTCAGTCAATTTGCCAATATTTTCGTAATTTTTTTTCCTACTGAACCAGAAAAATATAGTAGATTTTAAACTAAGATAAGTACTTAGAATAAACTCTAAAATAGTCATTTTAAACGATAACTGCCTTACAAATTCGAGATTTAGTAGTTGTGAAAAAAAACGTGTTCCAGAAAAAAAACATGT
This sequence comes from Vandiemenella viatica, assembly GCA_031002005.1. Lineage (NCBI taxonomy): Eukaryota > Metazoa > Arthropoda > Insecta > Orthoptera > Morabidae > Vandiemenella > Vandiemenella viatica. The sequence continues at coordinate 196,991,665 of JARYHS010009186.1, forward strand.
TTTTTTTCAAAGTTTTTTTTCATGTTTTTTTTCAAGCCAGAAAAAAAACCGTTTTTTTTTACAACACTAGTGAGGGCGCTCTCCACTGATTCAAAGTCTTTGCTCAGTGAGGCTAGAGCAACATCATCAGCATACTGGAAACCCCTGCTATTGGAGGATATAGGCTGTTCATTGGTATATATGTTAAACAGTACTGGAGCACTTCCTTGTGGTAAACTATTCTTCTGTAACTTCCAACAGCTACACTGTCCTTGGAAGTCAATGAAGAATCTGCAATTCCGCAGAAGAGTAGCAATGAACTTACTAAGACAATTTCCTCATCAGGTTGTGGAACTTGACAAGTAGTAGCTGATAGTGTCATACGCTGCTGACAAATCAATACATACCGCTCCCATCACCTTATGAGCTTTGAATCCATCTTCTATAAAGTGTGTGATATTTAGTAGTTGCCCTGTGCAGCTTTTGCCCAGGCTTGTTAAGGTATAAGCAATAGATCAACAACAAGCAAGAGCCAGTTTAAAACAATTTTTTCAAGCAGTTTGTAAAGGTGACACAGAAGTGCAAATGGTATAAAATTCTTTGGATTGTTTCCTTCTTTGCCAGGTTTAAGCAAGACAATCAGTTGGCTCTTCTGCCATATCTTTGGAATTTGACATATGCTCATATAGTTGTTAAAGAGCTGAAGGATCCATTTTTTGTTGTTAGACCAAAGTGCTTAATTTGCTCTATCCTGATATCACCCAGGACTGCTGATTTTCCATTTTTTACTATGTCTGAAAGCCTTCTCTAATTCTTCCATGCTGAAGGGTGTTGTAAGGTCGTTATTCTCCTCTGTCTTCTTTTTGCAGTTTGGGAATTTTGGATTTGTAATTAGCTTTCACATTAAGTAGTAGCTGCTGTGCTATTTGGTTGAAAGTATTATGAAGCTTATTGGTCTTAGTTGGATTGTTATTTTAAATGCTTAGAAAGTCTCAATGTTTTATGGCTGTCTCTTGCGAAAATTAACTTTAAACAGCTTTAATCCAATGATTTCATTTTGTCTCTCTAATAGTGGAAATGAGTTTGTTTCCTATTTCCACCACTGCTTTACCAAAAGGACCGTCTGTAAATAATTTGCTGTATTCTGTAAGTAGAGCAAGCTTGATCTGATGCGAGACTGGGAAAATAAGATGTCTGACAACCACGAGAGATAGACATTCTGGAACATCTCTTTAGAGCCATGGTGAAAGTATCATAGCATTCTCGAATTGGTTTTACTGAAAGTACTTCGGAATGCAATAGTTCTGAGAATTCTGGCCAATTGGCCTTTTTGAAGTTTTACCTTCCATGGAAAGGTACTTCCTGTCTCATAACTGTGACACAAATTTGACACATTATTGGCCTATTCTGTGAGTCAGGTATTGGGGAACAGACAGATTTAACACATAGGTGGCTGATACTGTTATTACTGAATATGAAGTCAGCATTGAAACCACACCTCCACCGACCACTGTTGAATGATACAGTTAGTTTTCCATTATGGATTAGAGAAAGATGATTTATTTCAACCTGTTCTTGCACTGCTGCCCCATTCTCATCTTCATGGTCATAGTCCCAAACATTGCTATGACTGCTGAAATTGCTGATACAATCTGTATGTGTTTATTATGAAAATTGGGTGGTGTATTGACCATGAATACAGCACCAGGTGGTTTATAATGAAGACAAAATGGTACAGTGAGTGAAAATTTTGTTCTGTGAATACAGTGGACATTACTTGTGCATCTGGACAGACAAAGATAGCACTTCCATATTTATTCTGATGTCTTTCTTCAATGAGAAGCATTCCATTTACTTTTGGTCTTCGCATTTCCTAGCTTCTGTGTGTCTCCTGTAGGCACAATACATGGCACTGATGTTGACTGCATAGGTCTTGTAGCAGCTCTTCCTTGGCTGGTGACATGCCTTCTGTGTCAACAGATATGATTATTAACTGTGGCCCTGAAAAGGGTTCAGGCAGTAATGTTTCTGGTGTGAAAGGATTAGCCATCATAACATTTCAATTCATTATCTGATGTTGCCCAGGATAAGCCCGATTGCTATTCTCAGCTTGGTCACTTAGCACTGCTTTCATGTACCCCTTCCACATTGATGACTTTAGTGACCCTGTTTTGAGGACAGAATGTGATAGAGGTTTGAATGATTTGAAATCAAGTAAGGCAGAATTGATGAGTTTCCTGCAGAACTTCTGAAATCCCTAGGAGAAGAAGGAATCCAAAGATTATTAAAACTGATATCAAAAAGTTATGAAACAGGAGAGATTACAACTGACTTTTATCAAAGTATCATCTTCACACTTCTGAAGAAAGCACAAGTTGACAAATGTGATAATTATCACAATATAAGTCTAACATCACATGCTTAAAAATTACTGACCAGAATAATATACAGAAGAATGAAAAGGGTAATAGAAGAGATAATAGGTGAAGATCAGTTTGGGTTCAGGAAAAACTGTGGTACAAGAGAAGTAATTCTGGTCTTAAGATTAATACTTTGAGGGCACGTCAGGATAAACAACGATACTTTTATGATGTTTATTGATTTAGAAAAGTCTTTGGTAATGTTAAGAGGAACAAGATGTTCAAAATTTTAAAGAAGTCAGGTCTAAAATATCGAAATAAAAGAAAACTTTATAACCTGAATGTAACCTTTTGCTATAACAAAAGTAGAGAATCATGAGACACATGTGTCAGTTAAAAGGGTGAGAGACAAGGTTGGTAGTCTATCCCTATTAATGAAATAAATTTTTCTTGGGTTTTCTTCCCTACGAATATTCAACTAGTATGTAGAGGCAGCAATAAGGGAAATGAAAGAAAAATTTACATGTGAAACAAGTGTTCAAGGAGAAAAAAATCAGTATGCTACAATTTGCTGATGACATTGTCTTGATAGCAGAACAGACCGAGTATATTGAGAGGTTGCTGAATGGCATGAATTAAATATTGAAGGAAGATTTTGGACTAAATATAAACTGAAGCAAGACAAAAGTGATGAAATATAGCAGAAAAAATAGCAATAAGAATAGATTAAAAATAGGATGGGATGTGACAGGAAAAGTAAATTAATTTCACTTCTAACGAAGTAAAATTACAACTGATGGCCAAAGTAGGAATGATGTTAAAAGCAAAATAGTACTAGTAAAAAGAGCCTTCAAGAAAAAGAGACATCTTTTAGTTTCAAATATTGATCTATGACTCAGAAAGAATTTTTTAAAACTTATTTGTAGAGCATAGTATTTTACGGTAACAAAGCATTGGCTCTAGGTATACCACCAGAAAGAAGGAAAATTGAAGCATATGAAATGTGGTGCTATAGAAGGATGCCAAAAATGAAGTGGCCAGATAAAGTACAAAATGAACGCGTTTTGAAAATGGTGGGTGAGGAAAGAAGTTTGTGAAGAGTCGAATGGAAGAGATGCAGGACTGTTCATGGAGGGAACAGTTGTAGATAATAATTGTAGAGGAAAACAGATTAGAATATATGAAGCAGATAATTGAGGACATTGGTTGTAAGGGGTGTGTTTACATGAAGAAGTTAGCACAAGATAGGAAGGGATGGAGGATTGCTTGAACCAGTCCAGAGACTGATAATGGGAGTGGGATACCTGAACCTGGTATTGGTGAGTTCTAAAGCACCAAAAAACATGAAATAAGTTACACATTTCAAAATGTATGAAATGTGTTACAAATACAAAAAATGAACATTTTATTTGTGGATTAAAATGAATATATAAAGTGAGTTACAGGATAAAATAAGAACAAAATACATTTCTAAAAATATTAATTGTAATAACTGAAGCATTGTATAAAGAATTGGTAGATAGGAAATACATCAAAGCAGGATGGCAAAATGCAACATCTCGTGTAGTAGACACCACATTTTTAAAGAGTCCAAAAATTAGATTATATGTGTGTTCAAATGGATTCCAGTTCTGTTTCCTCACATTGACTTTCATTTGACAGTAAATATTTATAGCACATTTATGGTATCTAAATTTATGGTATCTAAATTTTTAACCCAACAATTCTTTGGTAAAAAAAGTAAAATAACTTATCTTTCCAAAACTTGTGCAAACTAAAATTATGTACTTACTGTTCCTCCTGTTCAAGACTGTGGAGCATCTGAAAACCTGGTTCAAGTGATGGCTGTAATTCATCAACAGCATAACCTTCTCCAAGAGCTGATAAATGAATTTCTGGAACATCTGCATCATCAACCTCAATTTTGCACCTAAAATAATTTTACACATTTGTAAAAAAATAATGTCAGGGAGAACAATGTATAATACTATCAACAAAAGATTTTTCATTAACGTGTACCACACACAGCATTAAGAGTGCATTTTGTTTCAATTAGCCAATCATTCCATTAAACTGTCACTTCTTAATAATTTTAAAAATGACTAAAAATTCTTGAATGTATACAATTGTAAGTTTTTAACTGATTTGTTTAACCATAATTTTCACATTTCCAAATGTGTTACCAGTCACAAACAACTAACAAGAATCAGATTTGAGATCTTTGGTTGACCTACTAGATTTATGACACATGGAATATTGTCAGGTATCTTATAAATTTTGTAACTGCGTTCTCAGAACCACGAGTTAGATTGAATAATATTGCGTATCTTTTTTAAAGCCAGTTACTATGTTAATTGAAGCTAGAAATCAGGTGTTTACAGTTTCAAGATAGTATTTTCTGTTACATCAGCCTTAAGCATTCACCTGGAGGAGTTTACAGAAAAATTCGTAATAAATTAAAGAAGGTAGTTAGAGACTTTAAGTTTGTTAAAAAAACATTTTTTAATAGGTAGATTTGATTAAAGCTACTTTCAGATTGGTAACTTTAATAACTTCTGAAATGTCAATTAGTTGTATTCTGGTTTTGGATTACAAATTTTATTTTATGCTTTTGACGTTAGTAAACATGTTTTGCTTGATAGTGATGGAAAGAGCAGATAATTAGAAGTAAAATAAAATTTATTTCAGTTTAGTAACAATAAATTGTGAAAGTTAGTAACAGGACTTAGAAATCGCATTAAAACAATTTTTTTACAGAGTAACTAGTAAAGTTACAGAATATTTTATAAGGATTAAAGTTGACACTTTTCATAAAATTTTGCTATTCTCAAATTTTCAGAATGCTAGTAACATTTTTAGCCATCAAGGTAAAATATCTGTTAAAGTTTACAGGCTTGAGATGTGAGATCTGATACGTTTTTGCAGCATATTCTCGTGGCAGACCAGGAAGTCCGGCATTCCCACGGTCAGATTCGATAAATATTAGCCCAGAATTTTCCTCATCCTCCCGCAGTCAGCCAGCAAGTTTCATTTAGAGCACTACGGTGCTACTGTGTGACGCAATGTAAGCATCTCTCAGTTTGAAAGTTACAGTTAGAACATTACCATGCAGCTTTGAGGTAGTATTATACGCCATGTGGTGCATCATCATTACTTAGGTGTTGGTTGTCAGCAAATAAGGCGAATAGCAGAAGTGTGTGTTGAACTTTGAAATGCTTCCATGTGATAGTTAGTTTTCCTTTGAACTTTCGGTTTTGGTCTGGATCAAATCGGTTAATCGAATTTGCAACCTTGTCTTTGAAAAATTTGTCTGTTGCCATTTCAGTTTGTGAATTTGCAAAAATATTCAAGAATATAATGCATATCTACCAGTGATAACACTTATCAACAGACAACTTATCTGTTGTAGGATTATAGTTATTTTAAAGTTTACATATTTTTTCTTCAATTTTTTCTTTTAAACCAATAATTTTAAAATATTTTCTTATTTGGACATTTTCAAGAAAACATTCTGAATAACAGTGAATAAATTTATACTGCATATTACATCAAGCTTTCAAACTCTGAGATAAGCAATACATGCAAAATGAATAAAATGATACCCAATACGTACTCTCTTAACAAAATTACTAACAACTTTTTTTCCTTTCGTTGCTGACAGGATAGGAGAAGGCAGATGAATAAAACTGGAACTTCGTACCAATATTGGGAAGAAACAGTGTGTAAATTTGTCATGCCTTCAATTTTTCTCTCTTTTTTAAAGATCCTGCAAATCTTACAGGAATAATTTTGTGAAGTCTTATTTTTTTTAAAAAAAATAAAACAACAGTATAGCCAGACAATTCAAGAGATCTGCAAGTAAGTAGACAAAAAGCACCCAAAATTCAAGCTTCGTATTTATTCCATACTTTAACTCCGATGAAAGAATTTTTTGTAAAGCTCTTAATTATAATTCATTAAGTCTTCTAGAATTTTTTTTTAATAATCTAATTACAGCTTACTGAAGGTAATGAACCACTACTGCAATCAAATGTGAGTCAGACACAATATGTAAGCTAGCCTGGAATTTTGCAAACTGCATAATGAAATTTATTTACAGAACAGCGGGCTCAATTGAACATGATACATCAGCTTTAGAGTCATTTACGCAGTCAATGCAGGCAATAAACCAAGTTTAAACAGTCAATTCAAGTTATTAATCTAACAGCTATAAAAAGACTGAAGTATATTTAATATTTGGTTTCAGTATAATTTCGTAAAAGTTAACATACCCTTCATTTTTTGATACATTGAGAAAATAATTAGTAAATAGACAATAGAAATTATGTAGCTGGAGAATCCTGTTAAAAAGTTTGAATACATTAATAGTTAAAAGCCAGTATGGAAAATTAAGATGCAATTGCACACTTTAAATTCGAGAAGTCGTATTTTGAAAAATATAGAAAGTCAATTTATAGCAAGAAAGAAAGTTAATTTTTTCTTACACAACATATTAAAGTTTGAAAAAGCTCACTAAAGTATAAAGGTTGATTTTCGAGCAATATAATCAGTTTAGTAATTTGAGTAAACTATATTCAAAACATACTATAATTTGTTAGAAACAGTTTCCAGTAAGTCTCATCAAGGTATATGTAGTATTTTGATTAGGACGGAATATTCTTACAGTTTTGAGAAACATGTCTGAACAAGTTGCATCATTCGGAAGTAGCTTTAAAAATTCATAGTAAATTGAAGAAAACAGGTATTGACTTCAAAATCGTTCAAAAGTAATTTTGGAACACGTAGAATCATTTAAAGTACGTTTCAGAGAAGTCCGAAAGTTATTAGCAGGGTCGAAATTCGTGATTGCACAATACTTCAATTCAGCCTGTTAGAAAATAGTAAACACTGCTTTCTTGATACCAAAATGAAAGAACAATTAATTAGAAGTAAAATAAAAGTTGTTTCAGCCTCGTAGCTACAAAATTGTGGAAATTAGAAGCAGTTTTGAATAAAACAGAAAATGATTTTATACAGTCAAACTATTAAAGCAAAAAAAATTTCCATAAGGATCACAATTTATATTTATTAATAAAACTAACTACCGTTAAAATTTAAGATCAATAGGAGTAGTTGGAGTAAAAAATGAAAAAAAAAAAAATATGAAATAGAGGCGCGAGGATACATAGCTTTCACACTCTGGCAGAAGGATTTGGCTAGCCTATTTATACAAGCGACGCGGACTATCTGCTGTCTTTTGCTGGGAACTACTGGAGCAGAAATGTTTTGGGTTTGTGGAGTGCTCAGCGCTGGAAGGCGGGAAGAGAAGCGTGTGGTATGTGGTCAAGGGCAGTCATCTTAAAACTTTTTAGTGCGTCAGGACAGTCTCAAATATTTTCAATGCAACTTTCATTTTGCAACGGGGTTTGGTCTGGTCTGATTACTAATCATAGCTTGCAGTCAATTATTTTGGTGAAGAAATTTTGATTGCCTCGATTGTTCGGACTTGTAAATTTTTTATTGAGAATATTGTGAAGCTCTGAGCGTTAATTTAGCACCAGTGATTTTTATTTACTAGATGAACCTTCCTTTTCCATTTTGAAGGGGTAAAAGTGGTGACAGCCATAAAACCAAGAACAATCTAATATCCAAAGGCACATGACAAACACGGTTATAGTTGAGGTGATTAACTGTTTATCCTAACCCCCCCGAACAGTTTTTACCTTATAAATTTCCATTAAATGCTTTAAGAAACCCTAAAGTATTTCTTCTCACACTGGCATTATTTGCGATAGCGAGTAGTTTATACAATATTTAACAGTTCATACACAATTTACAATCACGGTCTTCTACCATGGTAACCACTACAAAAAGAATATCATATTGCAACAACAGTCAATATCATAATTAAAAATTTGAACATACTCAAGATCGGAAATAATGTCTCGTTGGGTTGCTTGTGTCAGTGATTTATACTCTTCGATTAAGCTGACACAGTTTTTATACAGCAACTGCTGATAATCCAATACTCTTTTTCTATAATAAGATGCCACTCCACGTAATCCAGCTAGTCCCATTTCACAAAATACATGTTCCAATGAATCCTGAAAAAGAAAGTATACAGTCTAAGCTTTGCAAGTATCCCAATGTCTTTTTTTAATTATTTACACTTCATTCTTACAGGTTCAGTAAGTTGTATTGTTAGTGATTTTCTGTCTGCAAGTACATGCAGTAATGTTAGCTTGACAGTGCAGCCTTAAGAATGACAATGTATTTTTCAATTTTATAAACAAAATAAATATTACAAATTACAGCTAAAGAGTTAAATAAATTCCTTTAATACATCGAGTCAATCTACTGGAGATTGATATTTGAAATTTTTAGGTTGTAATAAAGTTTATCAAGAAAATTGAATTTCAAGTTTGTCTTTCAATGGCTGTTAACTTTTTTCAACGTTTCAGTAAAAGGCTGCATTGTAGTTGGCTGGTATATACATCATGTTTCCATAATATCCAATAATAAACAACTTCTTGCTTAATACTTCCTGGAGAAAGGTGAGCTCAGGCTATATGGTCATTCTGAATATGTATCAGCCTTGCATATGATTCTGACATGTTTCAAGAGTGTGGCAAATTATTCTATTTAATGTTAATAGTCTGTAGTTTCATTCTGATGATCAAAAGTTATGATACTGGCACATAATATATACAAGTTAAATCTTGTTAGTAAATATCTTACTCCAATGTTTGGTGTATCTTTGAAGAAGAAAGTCTAACATAAATGCTAGTTACATGATATTTCATAAAAATAATAAGTTACACTTATTCATCAAGTTTCACTTTTTGTCAATGTCACTTGACATATTCATTTAGCAGGTTTTTTAAATTGTGGAATCGTCTAGTGTTAGGGAAAGAAGTAAGATACATGGCGGCATTAACTAAGATGGAGCATCACTTAGCCACCTGTGAAATAAGTAAAACCTGTAAGATTTAAGTTATCTGCCAGAGTGTAGGTGGAAATAAAAGTAATGACAAAAATGCCAGTACACTTTCTAAATTGTTACCTAAATTTAATTTGCATCCTAAATACATTCCTATTTATACCCACACTGTCAAGATTGATGGGGAGGAGGAAGGGGGGGGGGAATAAAAGATAATAAGGAAAGAATGGTGCATATGAAGTAAAGATGTAACCTATCAACAACGTAATGACAGTAAAATTAGTTCAAAAAGCATCCCACCTTAGGAGAGGAAAACTTGTTCTGTCCACTCTTTGAAGTAGATCCTCATTAACTCTATGCTCTTAAACATATTTTCTTCTATTGTTGACAACATCTCTGGAGAGTCAACTGTCAGTACCATCACTGTGGGGTGAAAAAAATACCTATCTTTTGTGGGAAGGTTGTTTGTAAGCCATTACAAGCAAATTTACACAAGGAATACAACTGTTGTAGACACACAAATTAGTTTATTAAAAGAAAAGTAATCATAGAAAAATAAAGTACTAAATATCACTTTGAATGTGATATTTAACTGCTGAAACTTTACGAACGATCCATCAGTAAATGATGTGTAGCTAATATTAAATTCAAAGACAATCAAAAAGACTGCTAATCTGATTTTAATATATCTGTGTTACTGATTTACACAATGATTGATCAACAGCTCTTCTCATACCATTTACATTTTTTGGCTTAGTCTCCTTTCCAACTGACTATCTTTTCCCAATTAAACTGAATTTGTATATCTTTGAAATCAAGTGATCTTGAACAACTGCAATTACCAATTATATTCTGAAGTAATTTTTTAGGCAGGACAAATGTAATGGCTCAAGCTCAGTCAACTGTATCCATTTTTAGCGTTCTGAATTAAAGACATGAACTTTATGGAATTAATTATTTGTCCGTTGGTCTGCAACACCCCCATAGCTTCTGAACCACTTAACTTATAAATTTTTAATCGTATACTATGTTAATTCCTACTAATCTCAACACATACACTTTAAAAGCTGGGGTGTAAGGCCCTCTTCACACTGTGCAATTCTGAGGCGACGCTACTGAGATTTGAGTGTTGTCAATTTGAGTTTTGTCATATTTATGTAATTGTATTGAAATCTTAATCACATTAAATGCTGATAACTAAATAAGGAGTTTTATATATTAAAAATTCCCAATTAAAATTCCCTACTATATTCCCTGATTATGTTCCTCCACAAATTATAATTTAAGGTTGGAGTTAAGGTATGTTTCTACAAAATTTAGTACCAATTTACTGTATTTGCAGAGGAAGTATTCGTTAAAATCCTCAAATATGAGGTTAGGCAGTTTTTTTTTCAAATTTAATATGTTTTCAAAACAATCTATTACAGCTATATCTTGATATCTAAGAGCTCTATATAGCACATTAAAATTAGTGATTAACAAAATTGTTGGTGAATAACATGACAGTACCTTCATATCTCACAAACTATATGACTATAAGATAGGATAGCGAAAAATAACCTGCTACCAAACATTAAGGCAGGAGGGCCAGACAAACACAAGAAAAAACAAAAGAACAAACACAATATTTCGGTCTCCAATCTTAATCATGTCCTATCCTAAACTATATGACTTTAACTATCAACTCGTGTGTCTCAAGAAAAAACCATTGGATGTTAACATTTTTTATAAATGTGCCAAGGACACTGCACACATGAAATGTTGGATACATAACAGTTAATAAATGCTTTTATTATCTCAGTATACATTTGGAAAAAAAAAAAAAGAAAAAAAAAGAGGCCTCCCTCATTAGAATCCAAGCTTAGTTTATGAACAATACATTTGTTAGTAATATAATAGTATGGAAATCTCAAAATCTTGTCAATGTATCATATCCAAAATAATTTTCACTGAAACTTATCATGAACCATCATCTTGTAATTCATCTGTTTTTCAGCCGTATTATTGCTAAATTCAGACTGAAAAAAAGAGGGGAATAAATTGTTAATGACTCTGGGAGCTCATATCTTACAAAATGTAGAACTAAATAAAGACACAGTATAAGAGCATTGACTGCATTTCTGAATATTGTTCAGTTACAGCATACTTGATATGGTAGATAATTAAAAAAATCATTTCTCTGATATGGAGAGAAAACTATTTTTAGTATTTGCCAGCAGATCTGTTTTGAGATCACAAATATATCAAAGGCAATAGAACTATCAGTCTGTGACATAAATGGACATTTTGGCTGTGGACTCAAAAAAAGAGAGTAAACTATACTTTATATTTTGGACAGTGTCAACAGCAATAATCAGTTTCACAAAATTCATAGTCATTAATCATATTACTAGAATACCATGAAAGCATGTTCCGCTTGAAGCAATCTGCATTTCCGATGCTTCACTTTGTAAGAATTTTTGTGCTGAGATTTTGTGGGCAGAACTACGCTTTGCAGGCCTAATGGGACTGCAGGTTACTTGGAATGTGTTTACCGGTGGGGACCGAAGGACAGGTATTGTGAATGGAATTTTCCGTTAGGAGAGAGAGAGAGGACATCGTGCGACCAAGACAGAAAAGGGTGGCACCTGAGAGTGGGTGTGTGTGTGAAGGAGCCAATGACAAATCATGATTGGTTTCACATAGACTAATGTCTTGCTTTCCATGCAATGGCATTTGACCATGCCCCTGGACGTCGATGATGGGGCTGAGCTTCATTGCAAAGAAGAGCCGACACTTTGCTCCCGGACAGCGAGCTGGAGAGTGCTTGTGTGAGCTAATGAGCTTCCGGGCGGAGTCGGTGTGAGTTCGACGCTGGGGAGACCACGACAGCCTTCTATAGCGACGGACTGATTGGAAGTGAGTGTGGCAAGTGTAAATTTTTGCAGCTCCGCAGTGTGTGTGGCCGTCAGTTCCAGCAAGTGTAATTTCTACTTGGTGCGTGTACAACGCATCAGTGTGACCTCACACAAACGTGAGATCCTGAGTGACGTGTTTGTCACAATTACCACCCGGTAATTTGTGATCTTTTGTGGTGCTCTCCATCAATCGTCCTTTTCGACAAGGACCAGCTACATGGTAAATTTCCAACAATTTGCAACCGCAAATCTATTTACTTGACACTGTCGAGTCCCCAAAAACTATGCTACGAAACTCAGTAACGACTCTAGTGAATAGCTTCACCATGATAAAAAGATTCATCCTCTCTGTACTGAGCTTAATTATATTCAATTGTGAATGATCTGTTATTCCTCGGTTTTGGGTTTCCTTTGTAAATTTTTGTTTCCATTATATTCGTAGTTCGTGTACTAATAATTTTCATGAATAAATTAACTGTTTCCTTTGCATAAGAATAAATGCATAATGTAATTAATGGTAGATTACTAGTTTCATTTCTTGACATCTCCCAATGTTTGATAATTATAATTACTTTCTTGCATTGGTGTCATTATTGTATTTATTGCAGAGAATATAGTTTTTTAATTTCATGTGGAAGCAATTGCTAATGCCTGACATATAATCACGAACACATGATTTTTAGCAGACATTCACAGCCCTCACCAATAAATTGTGCAAGGTGTAGTGTGATTAATTTTACCATAGGGTACACTACACGCTCAAAGTTGTGTGCTAAATTATAAATAAATATAGTTAGTAGTTAGCTTTTGCTGTAATGTTAATTTAAAACTCTAAAAATATAATACATTTTAATACTATGAGCATTAGCAAGTGTTTTTATTCGTGAAAAAATATGTTAATTGTGATTTAGTGCTGTGCCATGTGCCGTGTTTACAGTCTTACCTTGTTTACATTTTTTAATGTTAGGCTTAATCTTGGAAGAAAAAAAAAAATGCCATTTTTTTCCAGTGAGCGTAATACTGTTTAAATTTGATTTAGTTCGTGGTATTTATATTATTAGTATTAAGTGTATTTAAGTACTGATTTGTAGAGTCTTTAGCATAGGTGCACTTGTCCTTGTGAGTTAATTTAGGTGTCTTCTTGTAAGATTAAGTTGATCAATATTTATCTCTCACGTGCTGTACTTTGTTTTGTTAAGTGTCAATAATAATTGCTTGTAATCATGAGTGGAAATTGTAGTAATTGCTGTAGATTAGTGAGGGTGGGAATTTTTGCAAAGTGTGTGAGAAATGGTTTTCATTGGGGAGATTGTAGTGGTGTTGAAGGGGAGAAACTGAGGAGGCTCTCCCATTACTGTGTAAAGATTGTGTTAAAAATAGGATGATATTAGACCAGGAGGAAAGGATTAGTGCTCCTAATATATACAATTCATTACTGTTATTATTACTAGCACCATCATCCTCTTACATTTCCAGTGATATCACATTCCAAAGTTTTCATTTTATTTTGTCATGGCCCCTCACCATCATCCTTACTGTGTTTGCATCAACCTCATCCTGATCCAGTCTTGTTGGGTTATGTATGACTTTTCCACCACCCTCCCTACATCATTCTTCAACTTTGATTAAGTTCCAAGGCAGGTACCTTCTACAAAAGAACCCATATTGGTCACTCACTGAATCCAAATTTAATTACTCTGGGATAACAGTAAATTCAGTGCATTTACATGTTAAGATATACCACATCCACAGTGTGCACCACTGAACTTGGCACATGCTTGTTTTCGTTGTTGTTGTTATTGGGGTTTTTTGGGCGCGTCGACGACGGGGTCATTAGCGCCCTAACAACAACTAGGCGTGACAACGTGGCAAAATTGCCGTCTGTGTGGCCGACTGTAAAGGGGTCGGCCACAGAGACAGCACAATAAAATACTAGCACACTAATTAAAATACCGTCTGCGTGGCCGACTGTAAAGAGATCGGCCACGCAGACAGCAACGTAGAACATAAAACTGAAAATAAGCAATAAAATATAAAAATACATACATTAACTGGTTGGCTGTAAAAGGGCCAACCAGTTTAAAAAACGCGTAAGCTGGCTGGCTGTAAAGAGGCCAGCCATATAAGCAGTGTCAGATGTAAAAACAGTTCTTGGATTAGTGGTTGTAAATGGCCACTAATCCAAACTAAAACCTAGGCCGATCTGCCCAAAATTTTTGGGACAAGACCGGCCAAGCTGCAAAACTTTAAAACCTTAGCCACGTTGTCACGGTCATCGCTTAAAATAAGGGACAGATCGTTGCCTAAGCCAACGTCTGCCCTTAAATCTAAAAACAATTCACATTCAGTTAAAATGTGGCGTACCGTCAAAGGTACGCCACAAGCATCACATTCCGGAGGGTCCTCTCGGCGGAGAAGAAAGCTGTGTGTCAGAGGACAGTGCCCTATACGGAGGCGAGTAAGGAGAACCTCATCCCTCCTCGCCCGCTGGAAGGAGCTGCTCCACGGCTGAACGGTCGGTTTGACCAGCCGGAGCTTATTATGCTCAACCTCCAGCCACTGCCTCTGCCAGATGTCGAAAACAAATCTTTTCCCCACCGAGGCAAGGTCAGACTTTGGGACCGGATCAAAGTCAACTCTGACCTTGTTGCAGGCTAACTTGGCAGCTTCATCAGCTGCCTCGTTCCCCCTGATTCCCACATGACCAG
>JARYHS010009186.1:197007527-197029819 GCA_031002005.1 Vandiemenella viatica
TTTACTTATCTCGGATGTGAATTATCTTTCAATGAGGATAACGAGGTGAAGAAGAAACTTCACCGATTTCAGTATATGTGTGGAACAATTCGACGAACACTGAAAGGTAAAGCACGAGAGGAGACTCAACTCAAGTTTTATAAAACAATGGCCCGTACCGACTCTGCTATATGGCAGCGAAACATGGGTAAATAAAACGCAATACAAAAGCAAAATTCAATCATCGGAAATGAAATTTTTAAGGTCAGTAAAAGGGTATTCCCTAAATGATAGGAGGAGGAATGACGAAATAAGGGAACAACTGAATATCTCCCCGCTAAATGATAGAATTACCCAAAAAAGGGATAACTGGAAGAACCACGTCCTACGGATGAGAAAAGACAGATTTCCTAAGCTTGCCCTGGAGTACCATCCCACAGGCAGAAGGGACATTGGAAGACCTAGGAAGAGATGGTCGGAAGAATGAGGTCGGTACAGGCTTTTGGCCTATCCATGAAGAGGAAGTAAAGTAAAGTAAAGTTGCTATCACAACCCTTCAATTTTTTAACATTTGGACTTGTCCAGGCTAATTTACGAAAAAGCTTGGGGACACGGAAAGTAGGAAAATTAGTGTTTCTTTTTAAGTATTACAGTTCAAACATTGATTAGGTATGTTATTTGATTAGTCCAATAAATGCCAATTTGATGAAATACCTGATTTTTATTTTAAAAAATTGGTTTAAATCACTATTTTAATCAATATGATTTAATCATGCCAACCCTTTTACAGATGCAATCATAAAAAATTGTTAAAAAGCAGGTTTTTTCAACTGCTCAACACCTTATGATGTACAAACAGAACAAAATGAAGATTAGGAGACAGTATACATGTTTTAAAGAATTTACTAAATTACTTGATGATATTATCACGGCCAAAGAATAAAGTCTCAGTGATTTAGGAGATTTAATAATTTTATCCATTTGCTTCTAAAAGAAAAGAGCAATAATGAGGACAACACTCCTATAATTGTACTGATAAAAAGTAAAATCATTGAGTGTGTTAGACAATCTATGAAACTAAGGAAGGATAGGGAAATAAATCCCAAAAACCTACCATAGATGACAGCCACTGATAACAAAGAACACGTGTAATACAATATTTCGGTATTGAACCTTATTCTTGCAGGTACATGAGACACTTGGTGGGATCAGATCTGATCACATCATTGCCTGCTTGGTGAATGGAGAATCCACGTAAGTGGTCTGGGTGATAAGGGGTAGTGGTGGTGGGGGAAAAGACAGTGCTGTGTCAATAATAAATTAATATGTGTCATTGGATATGAGGAAACATCATAAAAGTAATTTTCATGAAAAAGTAGGAATATTAACTATAAGATTTATAAAATGTGAACAAATAGTAATAATAAGTGTTAGGTCTACTGGATGGGTCTTATTGAATATTGATGCAAGGAAAAGACTGGCGTCAAGGATATGTTGATAAGCCAGTTCCCATCTACGGAGTTCAGAGAAGGTTGTGGTGTCAGGGAAAAAACTGATAGTGCCTATTGTAAAACAGTTGTAGAAGTTTTTCAATTTAAGGGTATTGACATGTTTTGCCAATGGATGGGATACATTGCTGGTATATACTGTCTGTGACCATTCATTATAATAGCGAATGGGGTAGTGATGGATGAGGCCTATATATCCTTGTACGATAGAGGCATGTTGGTTAATATATGAGACATGTAGTGCTACATGTAGCATGCCCAATGATGGGAAAGGTATCTCCTGTGGTCAGAATCATGCAACTCATATATCAACTCACATGCCTCCACTGTACAGGCTCATACTGTATATAGGCCTCACTACTATCCCACTTGCCATCAGAATGAATAACTACAGGCAAACAGTGTATACCAACAACATATACAATCCAGTGACAAAACGTGCCAATATCCATAAATTGAACAATTTCAACAACAGCTGTTTCACAGTAAAGACTACCAAAGTTTTCTCTGAAACCACAACCTACTCTCTGAACTCTGTAGATGGGAATATCCTAGGCACCGAACTTACGCCTGGCCTTAATCTCCAATAACACTCTTCCAGACGCTAATAAGTCTTCTGAATTATTGACTTGGTACTGTCTTTCCTCCCTACCACCACTATCCCTATCACCCAGACACGTTACATGGGTTCCCGACTCACCAAACAGGTGATAATGTGATCACATCTGATGCCACCAAGTGTTTCATCTAATTGGAAGAATAAGGTTCAACATCAAAATATTGCATCATATGTGTTTGTCATTCCCAGAGGCTTTCATCAATAATAACTTTTATTTGCATATCCTTCATTTATTTAATTATCTCAAAGCATATTCCTGCCCATTATTATTACTATTATTATACTATCTATGAAGTTACTTTTGTCACTATTTAGAGCTTCTTCCAGTAATTTTTAAAAATGCAACGAAAAGCACAATTTTGTCATTATTTAGTTGCAAAGAAATCATTATTAAAACTTAATTTAAAAGTTAAGAATTATCATCCATCTTCATACATTTGTAACCTAGTTGTATTATTTTATTTCCTGCATATTACACATTTTTTTGAGCAGGTTGTATGAAGGTGTTATAGGGGTGGGTGTAATATACCTGTTATACGAGGGGGGATCAAATATAAACGGGATTTTATTTTTTATTAAATTTATTTATTGAAAAACACAAGGTAATTACAATTTATTTTTCCAAATAGTTTTCTGCTTTGGAAATACATTTTTCCCAGCGTATAGGCAGCTTTTTGATGCCCTCATCATAAAAATAACAGGGTCGTGTCACCAGCCAGTTGCGCACGAAGTGTTGCGCACGAAGTCTTCCACACTCTTGTCATCTTCGAATCGTTGCCCTCCTAGAGCTTCTTTAAGAGGTCCGATCAAATGGAAATCGCAGGGTGATAAGTACGGACTGTAAGGAGGGTGATCAAATGTAGTCCAGAGCATTTCCTGTAGTTTAGAGACAGTTAGAGATGCAGTATGGGGTCGCGAATTGTCGTGGAGGAGAATGACCTGTCGAATCGGTTGGTCTCTTCTTTTGAGGCGATACGCAACTCTCGCCTTGTTCAACAACTCGCAGTAGTGAGCAGCATTGATTGTGCATCGCTCATGCAAAAAATCAATCAGCAAAATGCCTCGCCGATCGAAAAAAAAACGGTTGAAAGAACCTTGCCAGCTGACAGTCGAGTCTTGGCTTTCACTGGTGTTGCCTCCCCTTTCCTCCGCCACTCCTTACTGGCTTCTTTGGATTCTGGAGTGTAGTGGTGAACCCAAGTTTCATCGCAGGTGACGATCCGACTCAAAATGCAACACCTTCTTCCGCAAACCTTGCTGTAAGCCTCTGACAGACTTCCAAACGTCTCAACCTCCGATTTTCGGTCAAAAGGGCAGGGACCCATCTGGAACACACTTTACGAAACTGTAGGTGTTTTGTGATGATTGCTTGACAGCTCCTATAACTGATTCCGACTTGTTCTGCAATTTCTGATACTCTTGCCCATCGATCGATGTCAATAATGTCTTTAACCGCACGAATATTTTCGTCTGTAACGCTGGTTCTGGGACGGCGACGGTGTTGCTGATTTTCCACACTTTCTCGTCCTTCCTTGAACTTTTTATGCCAGAAAAAACACACGCGTCCTTGACAATGTTTGATCACCGAACTGTGAAGTCAATCTCTGGAAACTTTCCGCCGCTATAACTCCTTCAAGAGCAAGAAATTTTATAATAATGCGTTGCGCAGTGAAGGAGTGCACTTGTTGCTCCGACATCGTGAGCGTTACTGACTAAATGGCGGGAAATATCTAACAGCACGCTCTCCCCACTCCTAATGGTCCCGCCTAAGCATAGCAGAAGCGCGGGCCCAGTACTGCCAATTGTTGATGTTCAGGAACAACAATCCCGTTTATATTTGATCCCCCCTCGTATCTCCGATATATCCTCTAAAACAATTTAATGGAATCTTAGCACATACTAGCTTAATAGTAAATCACTTTTAGAAGCAGTTTCTTAGTTAGAGAGCACTTTAGGTGGTCAAACACAGAGATCATTTAACGACTTAAGAAGCTTGCTGCCATATTTAGCGAACAAGAGGGCGATTTTAGTTTGGTGGGGTAATAATTGGGTTTGATTGTTTCTTGATTGCAGGTTCTGATTCTACTAATTCAAATAGTCGCCTTTAAATTCACATCAGATTTATTCACCAATTCATAAGTACAAACCCACCATCACCAATAAATTTACTTATTCATTTTGACCGCGGATAAGACAATACGGCACTTAATCTCTTCAAACTGCAGGTTCTGAACAATGCTTTCGTTTACTTGTGTGTGTCTGCATCTTTCTCATGTGTATCGATCACCCTAGGGCTATGGTTTCTTCCTCTGTCCAATTTTTTCGAATGTATGAAGTGAAAATCCTTACCATAGTGATCTTTAATAGCTTAAAAAATAGTGGACATACCTTTATCCAAAACCATTTACAAATAAATTTTACTCCCCAAGCAGGAAATATATGGTCCTTCAACATTGCTATATGTGTTTCTGAATTTGTGCACCATACTGCAATAAGTGCATTTGCTGCAGCTAGCTGAGGAATGGGTATCTTTAAAAGCTCTTCATCATATACCATTTTATAGCTGCAACAAAAGAACTTGAAATTATGTGATAAAATGGACCATATATTTTTAAATGAAAATCTTTAATTAGATATTGAAAAAAATTGGCATTACTTACCCAGACAGAGGACATTTGGATTTTCTTCGCCTTATGTATTTGTTCCACCATGGTGGATCCAAAAGTATCAAATTGTACTTTGCAAGTAAATTAAGCTTTGTTGGTATGATGGATATATTATTATTAAAGAAAATACAGTTTCTTGGAAACAAATATTTTTCCTCCAATTGTGTAGCAATTAAAGCTTCATCACTTTCATTTGCTCCATGGAAGATTGTATCCTTATTATATAAAAATTCTTTGTAAAACTTCTCAGATAAATCTCTAGCTTCCTTATTATTTTGCAAAATGTCTTCCATTTTCATCTGATTTTTTTCAAACACGCCCAATTTATTTACCTCTTCATGCAGTGAAGAAAACTTTTGCTGGACCAAAATGGCCTGTATGGAAAGAAAGGAAATGAACATCAATAAAGTTTACAATGAATAGCAGCCAATGATGCAGACAGTTCCATCTTCTTTTTATACATTCTTTCAGTACATCTAAAACTCAATCTAATCAATTCCAAAAGCTGTGCAACCAGTTAATGTAAAGAAGATATCCATTTTGTCATTAGTTTGAGAAATAACTTGGATATCAAGTTTAAATCATAGAAGAGTCCATGGCAAACAGTCAATTTGAGGGCTCCCTTCACTAATGGGCAACTAATATGCCACACAAGTCTTGCCATGGAAGCCAGACCAAACAAGTGTGTCCTACATTATAGGGTAATAATGAAGCTCACACCTCTGGAAGTAATTCCTGTGAGCAAATCCTCGTCATCCAGGTTAGGGGTCAAGGTACTATGTATGCCAGCTCCCCATTACTCAGTCTTAGCATAAATATCCTATAATCAATCCTCAGATACGAATGAGGAAAAAATGGTAAGTGCACAAGGAAAATAATTCTGAACATTGGTTCTTGGAATATTATGAATTGGGTAATGAGAAGGTGTTGATAGTTTAAGAAGGGGAGATGAAGTTATTTTTAATATTTAGCTAGTTTTTCACATTACCTAATATCTATCCTCCCCACCAATATTTGCTATCTTCCAACCATTATTATGCAATATCTAAGAACCCAGCAACAGTTTAGGTCACACATATATTCATGCAGTTTATTACTTGTTTCATTAATAGCATTAAAAAGTTAACACATGAAATATTTGTACTTGGGAATACCTTCTGTTTGAATTATTCAGATTGCATAATGGCTTTTTTCCTGTTTGGATAATGTATTAACTGTCACAAACTTATATTGAAATTGTAAAACGAAATTGGCAAATTAGAAGTCTGCTGAAAATAGAAAACCCTATACCCCACCATGGTAAAACAAACATAATAGAAATCAAATATGTGGGTTGGAAACCAGTGCACGATTACTGATGTCATGGGAAAAATAGATGCTTTGCAGGTTTTATTTATGGCTTTTTGCCTCAAAGTAACCATGGAAAACCAAAATCTGGATATCCCAATGGGGATTCGACCCTGTGTCCTCCAGAATGCACGGCCAGTACATTACTACTCATACTTACAATATTACATATTGTGGATGCCTAATTTTGCAATGTTGGAAATGTGTCATTTTTGCAGTTAACTTCTAAAATATTAATGAAAATACACCTCAAGCAGTAACACAAAAGAAAACTTTAAAAAGATTTAAGTTCACACCTAAGTGAGTTTGACAATGCAATATCAATATGATATCTACTCTGTAAAAATGAATTAATCACAAATTTAACACTTCTTAGTAGGATCTAATGTATTTTTGTGTAGTGTAATGAAAATTAAATTACAATACGGAGGAATCTTAGCTTCTGTCTGACTTCATGAAAGTCTCCGGAGATACTGCTATATTGAGCAAAAGATACTTTTTTTTTTACTTATAGCTTTACACCTCGTCGACATTGAGGTCATTAGAGGTGGGATGGGATTGGGGACAAGGAACAGGAAGGAATTTGGCCATGGCCTTTTGAAGGAAGCATCCTGGCATTCGCCTGGAGTGATTTGGGGAAACCATGGAAAACCCAAATCTGGTTGCCCGGACAGTTTTGAACCTGCGTCCTCCCGAATGCGAGGGCAGAACATTACCTGTTCACCCACCACGCTCGGTGAATAAAAGATTCAGTTGTTGAGAATGGCTGGTGGGAAATATCGAATAACAAAACTAGAAATATCTATGCCTGTGTTAGAATGCTGATATTCCCCAAGAAGGGGAAGTAGTTAATGAGGATATAAAAAAGGTGGAAATATTAAGCAACTAGTTTGATGAGGCCATTAGGTTGTTGTTGTTGTTATTGTTGTTTTAGGGCGCGTCGACAACGGGGTCATTAGCGCCCTAACAATTAGCAGCTAAAACTGTGGCTTAAGAAAGTTCTAAAATACTGTCTGCATGGTCGACTGTAAAGGGGTCGGCCATACAGACAGCAAATAAAATAGATCATAAAATCAGGCGTGGCTTTAAAGAAGCCACTGGTACTCTAAACCCTACAAAACCTGGATGGCTGTAAAGGGGCCAAGAAGTTTTAAAGGAGAACTAAAAACATTACAAGTCTCGCTGGCTGTATGGTGGCCAGCGAGACATGAATCATAACAATATAAAAGAATAATAACAATGCTCATGTATGGGTGGCTGTAAAAAGGCCACCCATCCCGTTTAAAACTAGGCCGATCTGCCTAAGATTTTAGGCGCTAGACCGGCCAACACACAAAGTTTTAAAACATTCGCCACATTGCTGGTTTCATTGTTTAAAATGAGGGACAGATCGTTGGCCAAGCCAACGTCTGCCCTCAAGTCTAAAAGTAATGCACAATCAATTAAAATGTGGCGCACCGTCAAAGGTACGCCACAAGCATCGCATTCCGGAGGGTCCTCTCAGCGCAGAAGGAAACCATGAGTCAGAGGGCAGTGCCCTATACGGAGGCGAGTAAGGAGAACTTCATCCCTCCTCGCCCACTGGAAGGAGCTGCTCCACGGCTGAACGGTCGGTTTGACCAGCCGGAGGTTATTATGCTCAACTTCCAGCCACTGCCTCTGCCATGCTTCAAAAACAATTCTCTTCGCTACCGAGGCAAGGTCAGACTTTGGGACCGGATCAAAGTCGGTTTCGACCTTGTTG
Organism: Vandiemenella viatica; assembly: GCA_031002005.1. Lineage (NCBI taxonomy): Eukaryota > Metazoa > Arthropoda > Insecta > Orthoptera > Morabidae > Vandiemenella > Vandiemenella viatica. The sequence continues at coordinate 197,015,391 of JARYHS010009186.1, forward strand.
CAGGCTAACTTGGCAGCTGCATCGGCTGCCTCGTTCCCCCTGATTCCCACATGACCGGGTATCCAGCAGAATAAAACCTCCTTTCCACGTGATTGGAAGGAAAGGAGGGCGTCCTGGATGTCCTGGACTAGACGGTCTGCTGGGTATATGGTTGCTAATGCCTGAATACAGCTGAGGGAATCACAGCATATGATATACTTCATGTCGCGGCATACCTTCATATGCTGGAGCGACTTTAGCAGGGCATAGCACTCCGCAGTGTAAACGCTGCACCTGCTATCCAACTTGTATGTATGAGTCGCTCGAGGGAACACAACGGAGCAACCCACTCCGTTAGCCTGTTTAGACCCATCCGTATACACCGGGGTAAAATCGCGATGGTGATTCAAAACATCCTTAAAAACACTTAGAAATACCCTGTCAGCGGTAAACAGTTTGTTGTACCGCGACAGGTCTAAAATCGTTCTGGGCCTCTTTAAAAGCCAGGGAGGAGATTTACTCCATCCCTGGTGATAAAAAGCGGGCAGTTGACATCCGTATTCTTCTAAAATAGCCTTTGTACGGTGGCTGAAAGGCTTGGTCGCTCTACAGCGATTAGCATAAAGCCGTTCGTTGCTCGGTTTCAGTACTACGTCGTGCACGGGACTGCCAGGAGTTGTGGCAATATGTACATAGTGTCGCACCATGAGGAGATGCCGCCGGATGGATAGCGGCGGCTCGCCAGACTCAGCACAGATGCTGGGTATGGGGCTGGTGCGGTAAGCACCCGTGGCGAGCCGGATTCCTGCATGGTGGACACTATCCAGTATCCGTAGATAACTGTCCCGTGCCGAACCGTATACTATACACCCGTACTCCAAACGCGACCGTACAAAGGCTCGATAAAATTGTAGCAGGCAGGAGCGGTCGGCGCCCCACGACCTACCACAGAGACATTTTAAAATGTTAAAAGCTTTTAAGGCTCTGGCTTTTACATCTTTAAGATGTGGAAGCCAGCTGAGCCTTGCGTCTAGAATGAGGCCCAGAAAACGAACGGTATCAGTAAAATGTAAAACGGTGTTCCTCAGGGTAAGGTGGGGTTCTGCTAAAAGACTTCTGCTACGAGTAAAAAGTACACACCGGGTTTTCTCAGTAGAGAAACGAAAACCGGTGTGCACTGACCATTCATCCAGCCTGTTCAGCGCGAGTTGCAGCTGCCGCTCAGCACTTCTCAGGCTGGACGATGCAATAAAAATTAAAAAGTCGTCCACATATAAGGAGCACCGCAGGGGACTCCATATAATGGTTGCAATGCTATTAATGGCAATGGCAAAAAGAGTAACGCTTAAAACTGAACCCTGAGGGACACCGTTTTCCTGAATAAAAAGATCAGACACTTCACTGCCGACTTGGTACCGGAAGCAACGACCAGATAAAAATGATTTTAAAAAACGGGGCAGGTTACCCCTAAAACCCCATTCATGCAACTGTTTTAAAATAACATGCCGCCAGGTAGTATCGTACGCCTATTCAAGATTGAAAAAAACACCCACAAGATGTTGGCTGCGGATGAACGCATCCTGTATTGCCGCCTCCAGGAGGATCAGGTTGTCTAAGGTGGAACGGAACTTCCTGAATCCACACTGAAAGCGGCTCAGCAGATTACGGGATTCAAGACACCAGACGAGGCGGCGATTCACCATCCTCTCCAGTGTCTTCCCCACGCAGCTAGTCAAGGCAATACTACAATAACTACCTGGCAACAATTTATCTTTGCCAGGTTTTAAAATGGGAATTAACGTTGCTTCTTTCCACGAGTCGGGGAAGTGTCCTCCGGTCCATATATCTTTAAAAATATCCAGAAGGTACTCCTTAGCATCTCTACTTAGATGCCTCAGCATCTGGTACTGGATCAAATCTGGCCCTGGAGCAGTGTCGTTAACGCTGTTTAACGCTGACTCCAGCTCCCAAAGTGTAAATGGGCAGTTGTAGGCCTCTGTATTCGACGAATCGAAGCACAGCGCGCGCCTCTCGGCAGCAATCTTGCGTTGCTGGAACCGAGGGTCAAAATTGGTGGACGAAGTGATAGCGGCGAAGTTCTCCGCCATCAGCTGCGCTATACTTCGTTCATCAGTGACTATACGTCCGCGATCCAGTAAACCAGTTACTGGGGGGCGGGAGTACCTTCCAGATATATGGCGGATTGACTCCCATACTTTCGACGAAGGTGTGGAACGATTTATGGTGCTCACAAAGCTCTGCCATGACCTTCTCTTGCTCTCCTTAATGACACGACACGCCTTAGCTCTGGCTATACGGAACGCTGCCAGGTTGTCAGGTGTTGGGAACAACCTAAAACGCCGCAACGCCCATCTGCGACCCTGAATAGCGGAACGACATTCGTCGTTCCACCAGGGGACGGGTGTCCTTCGCAGCGTTCCGGAGCATTTCGGCATGGAAACGTCAGCGGCATGGTGAATCACTTCAGTTAGGTGGTTCACCTTTTCCTGTATAGTATGGCGAGGCTGCAGTAGTACAGTACGGCAAAAGAGCTGCCAATCTGCACCACTGACGTTCCATTTACGTCGATTATTGCTGCCTGCACGATCACACTCAACGTGCATCCAAATAGGGAAGTGGTCGCTACCATGAAGGTCTCGATCCACCTCCCAATGCACGGAGTCTGCAATTGAAGGAGAGCACAAAGAAAGGTCAATGGCAGAGGACGATCCGGAAGCAGTGGTGAAGTGGGTCATTTGTCCAGTATTCAGAATACATGTGTTTTCCTGCTCCATCAGTCTACCAACCACTCGGCCTCGGGGGCAGTCGGTGTTCGAACCCCACAACGCACTATGTGCGTTGAAATCTCCTACGAGGAGGAATGGCCGAGTAAGCTGCCGCAGTAATTCGATCAGTTCGTCGTACTCAAAGGGCGCATTTGGTGGTAGATAGATGGAGCATACGGTCAGTTTAATAGGACCGTGTAACCTCACTGCCACTGCTTGTAAACCAGAGGTGAGAGCTACAGGTTTGGAGTGGACAGTGTTTCGGACAAACACCGCCACTCCACCCTTCGCTCAATCACCCTCGGTATCGTCCTTATGGTACACGTCATATCCTCTCAGCACAGGTTGGTATGATGGTCTGAAATGTGTCTCTTGTAGACAGAGACACAAAGGATCAGACCGTGCTAAGAGGTGTAACTCCTCTTTGTGAGCTGTAAATCCATTGATGTTCCACTGAAGTATGGGAGCCATCCTTACCTATTTAGCCTCACCCGCCCCGGTTCGGGTGGGTCTTCGGTCACTTCCTGCTGAGGAACGGGACCAGACTCGTCCACCAGCATTTCCGTTTCTTCTTGCCCGGAAGCGAAGACAGACATCTCCGACCCAGAGGACACCTCAAATTCCTCGTCGTTCTTTTTCTTCTTCTTCTTCTTCCCCTTACTCTCCCTACTGATGGACAGTCTGGGAGGAGACGAAGAAGGTGACTTGACAAACTGGGTCGGATCAGTCTGTCTGAACTTGGGACCTCGGATTTTCTGGTCACCTCTATTTCCACCAGTAGCTAATGGTATCGCTACCATTTCAATAGCACGCGGTGGAATAGGAGGTGCTGTTAACTTGACTGCTGGTGGGGTCTTTGTTACTGCTGCTGAATTGGTCGAGGTTGCAGAAGTGTTGCTAGCGACATCCGCGGTCTTAGGTATTATGACCTTGGTGGATTTTGCACCACACTTGCACTGACATGAGCACGTAGTGCTTGTGCCCATGTCTGCAAAGGATGTCTGCGTAGCAACACTTTCTTTCCTGACGGGAGTCGAGACCATTTTCGCAAAGCTATTTCCAAAAATTGGAGCGGCGAGCGATTTCGCCTTCTTCTTTGCTTCTCCATACGGTATCCGCTCTTTGGTCTTTAACTCCTGTATCTTGCGCTCTTCAAGATACACTTGACACTCCCTACTCCAGGCGGGATGCGCCCCGGAGCAGTTGACACACACCTGTGGGAGCGTGCAATTGGTACCAGGCTCATGTGCCCCCTTGCCACATCTACCACAGGTGGGGTTGCCCTTGCATGACGCCGTCGTATGTCCGAACCTCTGGCACTGGAAACAATGCATTGGGTCCGGAACATACGGACGGACGTTCAAGTTAATGTAGCCAGCTTTAATACACTTGGGCAACACTGGAGTGTCAAACGTCAGGACGAAGGTGGCAGTCTTTTCAAGACTGCCATTTACCCTCCGTATAATCTGACGCACCTCGACCACTTGCTGATCCTCCCACTCCTTAACGAGTTCCTCAGTTCCTAAATCCATAATGTCACGGCAGGTGACGACGCCTTTCGAAGAATTCAGGGATTTGTGGAGTTCGCTTTTAATGACGAACTCCCCGAGCTTCTCACAGTTAAGGAGCTGGGATGCCTGCCTACTGGTGGTTGTTTCCAGCAGCAGCATTCCGTTCCTAAGCTTTTTTACAGATCTCAAGGTACCAACCAATCCTTGAAGTGCCTTATTAATATAAAAAGGGGACACTTTTTCAAATGTCCTCTCTACCCTCTGCATCACAACGAAAGCATTCACTATGGAACAGACTTTCCTGTTGCTATGGTCTTCCGAAGCGGGAGGGCTATCAACCCTGGCCCGCTTCTTTGTATTGGGTGTATTTTTATTTTCCTGCGGCACACCCGGACCGCAGGGGTTTTGTTTTTGCTTGTGAGAAGGAATTTTGGTCCCACGAGTAAAAACATGTTATATAGGAATGCTTATACAACAGGGGTGCGCAGGTGCCCCTGAGGTTGCACGTTAGCGAGTGAATTCCCTCTCCACCCATTCACCTCCTCGGCACGTGGCTGACCTTGAGGTTGAGGTTTTTTTTATAGAGGTTTATACCGTCCTCGCGATCCGGGTGATGAAGCCAAGATCCCCGTTCTCCTAGGCACACAACGTTCCACCGCCACGCCCTACGGTGGTCGTTGAAGCATGGTAGGAGTTTACGGTGTGGGAAACTTGCGGCGCTCACAAGTTTCCAGCTCGGGCACCGCGGGATCGCCAAACCCGTACCTGGCACTTGTGTACCAGGCCCCTGCGGGGAGGCCATTAGGGACCATCACACAATCAGAAATTGTTTGCAAAGTGACAAAGGTATTCTGAACAGCTAAAAGTGAATTTATACAAAATTTATAATTGAATATAAAAGCCAAAAAGAATTTAAGATTCTGTATGATTATAAGCTGTAGGATGAAGGCGTAAACTGTAAATATCTTGGCATCTCATTTGATAACAGACTCAATTTTGAAAGAAACAATAGGCATGAGGTGGAGAAAGGTTTCAAAATCCTGCATTTACTTGAGAGGGTGATGAGGGATATACTGTGAATGTAAGTAAATGAGATACATAGCCTCAGTCAGATGATTGTGGTAATTTTCTGTGTTAAATGTATGATTTAGAGAAGTTGCAAAAGAGGGCAGGTTGATTTGAATGTGAAAAGGGGAGCTCCATTGGGAATCATTGGAAGACAGGAAGCAGGGAAAGAGAGATATGGGAGTGTGTATGGCCTTCTTTTGTGAAGAGTCCAAGATGTATTTTTCAAGAATAATCATAGTCAGTGGTCCAATGTAGGCATACTGAGAATGAATTGAGCCTTTGGTTTGAAATCTGTCAGATAGACCTATATTCCTCAAAAATTTATGAAAGCAAAAAGAAAATCACCTTAGATGTGGTGCCAACAAAAGTTACCATTACCAGTACAGCCCAGACACCATTTCTAAACACATTTCTTGGTAACGACAGTGTCTGCACTCTGCAGCTATGAATTTAAAATCAATGGCAAGTTTTTGTGAAACCATATGAGTATATTCCTATGCCATATGTAATAAAGTATTGCTTATTAACATCTATGCAACCATCCACATTTCAAGCTATTTTAAAGATTAGCACATATTTTGTGGTTTTAACATGCACATTTTCTTAAATAATTCTCCTTGCTGGTCTGAAATTTGGTACACAAGTTTTTTAGGCCATACTATTTAGGAAAATGTGCTTATTAAAATCACAAAATATGTAAAAATGGAATAAAATAGCCTAACCTTGGTGGTTGATAAAGGGCATTGGAATACTGTTTTCAGTCACCCACAGCTGTTGCAGCATTTGGCATGAGGAATTTAGTTTCATTGCTAAATTAAGCTCACTTGATTTTCGGGCGGCAATATATTGGCATGGTTTTTAATCTGTAATACAGTCTGGCCCAGAATGAAAAAGCACAGAACGATAAGTTTGCAGGAAGAAAACTTCATTTCATTAAATGCAATTAGCTATCATAGTACTGAAGAACAGATATAGCTATAGAATTCATGAAAATTTGGCCACTACATTACATCCACTTTAACGGTATACTGTAACAATATGTTCATATAGCATCATGAAAACTTGCTATGGATATTCATTGCTGCAAAGTGTCATCAAAATATGTTTAGAAATGTCAGACAAACTGTAGCCTACTGATAACACTGTTGCAGACAGTAACTTTCGTGTAACATCAAGTCAAATGTATGTTTCTTTTTTCCTTCATGTAGAGTTTTTCTGAAAAAGTATGTCCTCATGAAAGTGTGTGGCATATTTCAACTAGACACAATTACTTTTTGGTACATATGTATTGGACTGCCACCAAATCATAACAGAATAGGAACAGAAGGATGACCTGGCCCACCAACTAGTTAGTACTTATTTTACACATTAGAGTGTGGGTATAAATTATTTGTAGGTACAGAAATCAGAGAATATCATACATTATAGAGTAATAAGTTGAACATGTATCCTGGAACATAAAAGAATGTAAAGTGGAAATTCGTAAAAATAAAATAAATCATTAAAAAAAAATCTATGTGCATAGGAAATCACAAAAGGCGCAAATGTTCAACTAAGATTACTAATTATAATAATTACTGACTATCAAAAATCGCTAGTCATAAATTGCAACTGTGATATAAGTGCCATGAAACATAAGCCTCCGTCGGAATTTTCCTGATTTTACAAAATTTGCCCACTTGCCAAATGAAAAATATAACCAAACAATCAAGCACCATGGTATTTAAACAATCAACAATCGCGATGATTAATTAATATAAACACGCTTATTATTGGCTTACCTCACTAGCAACAACGTTATTATCCACATTTTTTGATGAATGCCTCCTTTTCTTCCTTGGAATGGCAGACGTATATTCAGTGCTATTTAACGATTTACTGTTCTGTTTGAAAGGAGTGTCTATTTTAAATAAAGCGTTATGGAATTCTAACCTATACCTCACATTATTTTCTGTCACTTTCTGGTACGTGTCTTTTACAAATAGTTCGTGGGACACAACCCATCCAGTTGACCCTGTGTACACAATACTCATACCTTCAGAAATAATTTTCGGGATTACTGGAGATCGCGATTCCGCCTGGAGTTGACATCTTAATACTACAGTGGTCAAACCATGGGTCAAACCTCCTCAAACGCAAGACTCCGCTAGAAATTCTTTCTGAAGTATATTTAACGGTTTCCTGCTGGTCCAGGCTGTATTTCAACCTAATTTCTGGTTGAAAATAATGGTCCAGGCTGTAATACAACTGAATTACTGCTTGAAAATAATACGTCTTGCGACTGACTACAGCAGTATTACAACGATATTATTTAATGTTGTTGTAGCGGAATCGCGATCTCCAATAGACCCTATACAGCTAGAAATATCAAATAGGGTTCTTGAAATCACTATCTGGCATATTTTTTCTGTAAAAAGTAAGAGATGAATATGGCAAACATTTTACACCTACTGCACCTCGGTTATTCAAGAAATAAGTATAATACATTTGTGGCCTTATTACGCAAATTTCAAACAAAAATCAAGGCAGGGTGGAAGTGGTTAGTGACATTCTCCACCTGTCATCCACAAGGCAAAGTGAATCATTTTAAATCATTGAAGATTTGATGGAAATGTGTATAATTCATTGTTATAGAAAAAGGATCGAAATGTGATTCCAGTACTAACTGTAATGATGTAATTCGAACTTGGTTCATTTACGATTAAAAATTTAGTGAACGAAAATACGATCCGTGTTGTAATACTTGTCCAAGATTAACTGGGCACGACATTGGACAGGTAGTATGAAAAGGTTTCAAAATCCCGCACTAGTTGGAGAGAGTGATGAGGGAATGTACGTGAGAAGTAGAGGAAATAGGTTGATTGATTGATTGGTTTATTTCCAGTGCCTGTAGTTTGTACAGAATTGGACTAGATAAATTTTTGTTTTCAATTAACATCATTACTACCTCTAACTTAAATTTCACATTATTTACATATATATCATTCTAAAACTAGTTACACACATAGCATTCTAATACTAGTTACACACATAAAAGACAAAATAAATTGAATACTACATCAGAATTATTTTATGGAATATAACACTTTATTAGCTAAATATGTTTTTAGTTCACTTTTAAATTTATCTTCTCTTAGCAACTTTATTTCCTTGGGGAGTTTGTTGTAAAATATTACCCCTTTCTTAAATGGATCTTGTTCTGCAAATTTTTTGTTTACTCTCATTTGAAAATACACTCCTGGAAATTGAAATAAGAACACATTGACGCCGGTGTGTGAGACCCACCATACTTGCTCCGGACACTACGAGAGGGCTGTACAAGCAATGATCAAACGCACGGCACAGCGGAAACACCAGGAACAGCAGTGTTGGCCGTCGAAGAGCGCTAGCTGCGCAGCGGTTGGGCACCGCCGCAGTCAGTGTCAGCCAGTTTGCCGTGGCATACGGAGCTCCATCTCAGTCTTTAACACTGGTAGCATGCCACGACAGCGTGTACGTGAACCGTATGTGCAGTTGACGAACTTTGAGCGAGGGCGTATAGTGGGCATGCGGGAGGCCGGGTGGACGTACCGCCGAATTGCTCAACATGTGGGGCGCGAGGTCTCCACAGTACATCGATGTTGTCGCCAGTGGTCGGCGGAAGGTGCACGTGCCCATCGACCTGGGTCCGGACAGCAGCGACGCACGGACGCACGCCAAGACCGTCGCATCCTACGCAGTGCCGTAGGGGACCGCACCGCCACTTCCCGGCAAATTAGGGACACTGTTGCTCCTGGGGTATCAGAGAGGACCATTCGCAACCGTCTCCATGAAGCTGGGCTACGGTCCCGCGCACCGTTAGGTCGTCTTCCGCTCACGCCCCAACATCGTGCAGCCCGCCTCCAGTGGTGTCGTGACAGGCGTGTATGGAGGGACGAATGGAGACGTGTCGTCTTCAGTGATGAGAGTCGCTTCTGCCTTTGTGCCAATGATGGTCGTATGCGTGTTTGGCGCCGTGCAGGTGAGCGCCACAATCAGGACTGCATACGACCGAGACACACAGGGCCAACATACGGCATCATGGTGTGGGGAGCGATCTCCTACACTGGCCGTACACCTCTGGTGATCGTCGAGGGGACACTGAACAGTGCACGGTACATTCAAACCGTCATCGAACCCATCGTTCTACCATTCCTAGACCCGCAAGGGAACATGCTGTTCCAACAGGACAATGCACGTCCACATGTATCCCGTGCCACCCAACGTGCTCTAGCAGGTGTAAGTCAACTACCCTGGCCAGCGAGATCTCCGGATCTGTCCCCCATTGAGCATGTTTGGGACTGGATGAAACGTCGTCTCACGCGGTCTGCACGTCCAGCACGAACGCTGGTCCGGCTGAGGTGCCAGGTGGAAATGGCTTGGCATGCCGTTCACAGGACTACATCCAGCACCTCTACGATCGTCTCCATGGGAGAATTGCAGCCTGCATTGCTGCGAAAGGAGGATATACACGGTACTAGTGCCGACATTGTGCATGCTCTGTTGCCTGTGTCTATGTGCCTATGGTTCTGTCTGTGTGATCATGTGTTGTATCTGACCCCAGGAATGTGTATATAAAGTTTCCCATTCCTGGGACAATGAATTCACGGTGTTCTTATTTCAATTTCCAGGAGTGTAGTTATCTTCACCTCTTGTACCATGGTTATGAATGCTACGGTTGGTTACTGTTTTGTCTGGGCTGTTTACTACCAAGAGTATTACTTTAAAAATGTACAAGGCATCATATATATTATTACTATAAGGTATTTTATGTCACAAGCCTCTATCTTCCTTTATACTTAACCGAAATCAATGAATGAGGTGTCATTTTAAATCTTATGGTCTTCACTTTGGTCACATCATATTTTAAGAAATGATGTTTTCGTAATTCGACCCTTAAAGGGCAAAAATTTCAATATTTCTAAAATGCTGTTTTCTGTGTTACGAGTCATTTATCTCCCTGGATACCTATCCGAAATCGTTTTATGAAATATCATTTTAAAGATTAAGATCTCTGCTTTAGTGACGTCATAAATTAAGACAGAAATTTTTCGGAATTTGACCCTTAAAGGGCAAAAGTATTAATATTTTTGCAATTCGTTTTTGTATCACGAGCGAATTATCTCCCTTAATATCTAACCGATATAAATAAATGATGTATCAAATTAAAGACTAAGGTCTCCGCCGTGGTAACATTATATTTTAGTAAAGGAATTTTTCGTAATTCGACCCTTTAAGGGCAGAAAAGTCAATTTTTCTAAAATGCGTTTTTTGTATCTCGAGTCATTTATCTCCCTGGATATCAAACCAAAATCGATAAATGAAGTAGGATTATAAGGAGTAATGTCTCAGCTTTGTGACATCATATTTTAGGAAAGAATGTTTTTGGAATTCAACCCTTAAAGGGAAAAAGTATAAATTTTTCTGCAAAGCATTTTTGTGTCACGAGCGATTTATCTCCCTTAATATTTAACCGACATAGATAAATGAGGTATCATATTAAAGAATGATGTCTACGCCGTGGTAACATTATATTTTGAGAAAGGAATTTTTCGTAATTCGACCATTAAAGGGCAAAAATGTCAATTTTCCTAAAATGCGTCTTTTGTGTCTCGAGCCACATATCTCCCTGGATATCTATCAAAAATCGATAAATCAACTATGATTATGAGGAATAATGTCTCAGCTTTGGTGACATCATATTTTAAGAAAGAATTTTTTGGAATTCAACCCTGAAAGGGAAAAAGTATAAATGGTTCTACAATGCATTTTTGTGTCACGAGCTATTTATCTCCCTTGATATCTAACCGATATAGATAAACGATATATCATATTAAAGACTAAGGTCTCCGTCGTGGTAACATTATATTTTAAGAAAGTCTTTTTTCGTAATTCGAACCTTAAAGGGCAAAAGTATCAATTTTTTTGCAATGCGTTTTTGTGTCACTAGCGATTTATCTCCTTTAATATCTAACCGATATAGATAAATGAGGTGTCATATTAAAGACAAAGTTCTCCGCCGTGGTATCATTACATTTTAAGAAAGGAATCTTTTGTAATTCGATCTTTAAAGGGCAAAAATGTTAAATTTTCTAAAATTCGTTTTTTGTGTGTCGAACCATTTATCTTCCTGGATTTTTAACCAAAATCGATAAATGAAGTAGGAGTATGAAGAATAATGACTCAGCTTTGGTTAAATCTATTCAACCTAACTATTCATCACATTTTATTCGCGAAATTTTCGCACTGGTCGTCTAGTAAAGTGTTAATATTTTATTCTGCTGGAAAATGGACCTACATGAATCTCTCTGTCCTATACTGAATATAAATCTAAGAACCCTTTTCTGTATCTTAAATAGCCTGTCCATGAAGCAGTGTGCAGCGGCTCCCCATATTTCAATGCCGTAAGTTAAAAACTTTGGTCAGACCACTACTTGAATATGGTAAGTGTATAATAGTATGGGTCTCACATTTTGAATATCGAATGCAGGAGTTGGAGAGGGTGCAAAAAGGGTTACTACTTTTGTTTCTGTAAATTACTCCAGAACGAAATCAGTAAGTGATATGATAAAAGAACTGGAATGGGATTCATTGCAAGACAGGACGAGGTTTGAAGAGGGTCATGGGAGTATACAGGGCGTATATTGGTGATGAGGCATGGAAAGATATTAAAAGTAATGTATGTAGATGTAGAATATCCAAATTTGTTGGATGGATTTAGTGATTTTTTTAACCGACTTCAAAAAAAGAGGAGGTTCTCAATTTGTCTATCTGTGCATGTTTAAGAGATATCTTCGTCAATTTTGATCGGATTTTAATTAAATTAGTAGATGGGGTACCTATACCTTCAAAGTGGTCCCATATAAATTTCATTGAGAAACCACCCCCTCTACTCCTTTAAACCCAATAACTTTTATACGACCCAACATTTTTTATCCGATTTCGATGGAACTTTTGGCATAGGTACCGTATAAAATTTAAAATAAAGAGAAAAATACTGTCAACATTTGGTATGCGGAAATCCAACCCCTCTCCCCCCTTAATTTTTGTCAGCGTTCTTTATACAACTGTTGCGTCCTGGTTGGCTTTTTACTTCCGCGAGCGGTTCGGAAGATGAGAGCTCAGATGGGATTCGGGTTTTCAGACAAGGGAACTCGGTGTAGGATAACTAGTAGAAATAAAAACACATACAAGTTGGATTTACAAAGACCAAGCTTGCAGCTCACGAAGCCCGACCTACTTCCACTGAAATTATTCAGTAATTACGGGACGGTACCTACTCCTCATCAGAATCATCAGAATCTGGAAACATCATACCTGCCGGTCCCTCTGGGAACTCCCGGTTGCCAGACTATGCTGGTAACAACCAGTTTAGCAGTATGAGAAACCCGAATGAAAGATACCACCCCTCGGGAGTAACTAGCTTGGGTCCTTCTATCTGCTGGTCCGTCATTTACTAGACCCTTATACTTGAAGACCCTAACAGCTAACAACGGCGACTACTGTGCCCTGCACTAGTCTGTCTCTCCGTCCTACTGATGCCCTGATCTAGCAGTCCTGCTCTGTTACTGCTCCGCCCTACTCTGGCTCTCGGTGGCCCGGCCACCTTCTTTTATACTTCTTAATGACGACATTATTTGTGTCCTCCTAACCTTCTAGAACCTTCTGTGGCGTTGGTCGCTTTGTTTACGTTCTTGCATCAGTCCTATCTGCCCTTCCGTGTTTCCCGTCACGTAGGCTTCCGGGTCGGGTCGTGTTAATGGAATCCTCCGCTCCTGTCAACACTCAGCCCTATCACCCTCGCTCCGACCTTCTGCTTTCTCCACTTTTAATGTTATCGCGTTGCCCTCTTGTTGACTACATATTGCTCTCCTAAAGCATCTCGTGTTTCTTCGGTTTTTGTATCGCTACGGCGTTTTCCTACGCCTACACTCTTATGTTTACTTGCTGCTTCTTGCACCACTTAACATAACTAAGTGTTCCCGCGATTATTTCGCGACACCTCCCCCCTTGGGGAAAATTTTGCAATCTCCCTTGAGAGTGCAAAATTTTCTAGTACCTACGTCGGCTGTGTGAGCTGCTTATTTTATTTACAATTAATATTCTTTATGCATGTTACAATGATTTACATTCATGTTACAATGTTTTACATATTTCAATTCCTTCGTCATCTTGCCCTTACAATAGTGACAATTCTAATATTATAATATTTTACATACATCATACATGTATTAATATTTTCAAAATCAAAATTCTTACAATGTATTACTTCGTATTTTCCTTCTGGACAGTTTCCTATTCTTTTCTGAAATGACATAAAACATTTTTTATCTTTTACCACAAAATATATATATTCATTATACCTTCTAACGTTTGTCAGTTTTAGACAAAAACATTAATGGTCTCTTTTGTTCATACTCTAAGTATCTGTCTGGGTGACGCACACGTTCACTTATCACTGCACTACCAGTTTCGGTTACATACCGACTTCTCACAGGACCAAAAGTAATTTGTTCACTTTCGTCACTGTTCATTCCAGCTGCATGATATCTAACCATTCCAGTATCAGGGTATTGATTCACAATCTTATTCTTTACACAAATCTTAGTGCAACAGTCATCACCTATGGCTTTACAGAAAAACCTAAAACAGTCTCGGCAACATTTACAATATCTACATACACAGAATATTATTATCAACACTACTATCCCCGTCCCAGCATACCCCCATATTGGTATACTGTCAAATGAAAATGCATCAAATAATGTTCTTTGTTGGTATGTGATTTCCTCTTCTAATTCGTCTAATTTATGCCCTGCTGCCGTTAGATCATCTAACTGACGAACCACTGGTTCGATTGGTAATATAGAGGTATTTCCGAAATGTTCCTCTTTTTCTTATTTACCATGCAACAATCTATATCCATATTTAGATTTGGAACTATATCATTGATCGGTACCTTTGACCTAATGGTATGTTCTGATTGAATTAATATTTGTGCACCATATCCCTTGCATTTACTTAGAAATTTGAGTTTTCCCGTTCCTCTAATAATTACATCTGTGGG
>JARYHS010009186.1:197030819-197211297 GCA_031002005.1 Vandiemenella viatica
GGAGACCTCGCACCCACGTGTTGAGCAATTCGGCGGTACGTCCACCGCCTCCCCGCATGCCCACTATACGCCCCTCGCTCAAAGTCCGTCAACTGCACATACGGTTCACGTAACGCAGGCGGCATGCTACCAGTGTTAAAGACTGACATGGAGCTCTGTATGCCACGGCAAACTGGCTGACACTGACTGCGGCGGTGCCCAACCGCTGCGCAGCTAGCGCCCTTCGATGGCCAACACGCTGTTGCTGGTGTGTTCCGCTGTGCCGTGTGTTGATCATTGCTTGTACAGCCTCTCGTAGTGTCCAGAGCAAGTATGGTGGGTCTTACACACCGGCGTCAATGTGTTCTTATTTCAATTTCAGGAGTGTAGTTCCTTCTTGCTTCATACCCACCGATACATGCATCGCTAAGAAACTGCAGATTTTGATACATTTCTTCATATGAAGCATTTCAATGGTATTTCTAAAAAAAAAAAAAAAAATTTAACCTTTTACAACCATCCATGAGGATGTCCTTTATGTTGCTGCCAGGGTTTTCAAGGCAAGTCAATGGAGGCATTAGCTGTGTTCAGTGAATGGAAAAGCATTTTTATGCACAGAAGGAACTATCATTCACTACAATGGCGAAAACAAACTTAAGAAGAAAAAATTTAGAGTTAATAGGTTTCAAATAAGAGATTAAGATATTGTAGGAAGGTATGGTAGACAGGAAAGATAAAATGGGTGGGGAGGAGGATCTAGTTTGTAAACTTTCTTCCCCAGAGTATGATTAATATTTCTGTGCAGTAAGAACAATTTCTTGTTTGTCAAGCTGACAATATATGCTATAATGTACAACATTCATAGTCTTACAAGTTTCATTTATTCATTTTTTTGCAACTGTTCAAAATCTCATCAACAATATTGTTAAATCAATAAATAAATTTAAACATATATAAAACTGGATGCTTTTATCAATTTAAAGGTTTTTTTAAATGTTATTTTTCCTTTTCTTCTTAGTTCTAATACTTCCATGCAGAGAATCTTGACTAGGAAACCACTGATAGTCACCTCATCTTCAGCTTCCATGTTCTGCAACCTTAAAGGAGGAGCAGTAATTTAAACATTGCAAATGGTCAGTATAAAAATGATAGTAACAGAATCTTTTGAGAACCTCCTACATTTGTAGCAGCTGAGTAACAGATGCCATGGTCTGATCACTCAATAATATCCTTAAAATCTTAAAACACACACACACACTTTTTACAATATTTTGGTTAATAACCTTATTCATGCAGGAGGCGAGACATGTGGCAGGAGGAAAGATGTGTGCACAACTCAAAGATGAAACAAGAGGAAGGATGGGGCTTGCACTGGTGGTGGTGGGGGGGGGGGGAGAAAGTTGACTAATGGTGACTGTGAGACAGAATAATCTCTGTGACTATCAGTAGAGGCAAAATTCTTTTTTTTTTTCCAGAAATATAATTTCCATCTGTTATAAGGGAGAAAAAAGTTAATAAATAAAATTAGGAAGATGTATAAAATTTTAAAAAAATACTAGAAAATATATGCTAAATTAGTAAAATTGTAAGTGACAGGTAAGGTCATAGTGAGGGCTTGCGCCAGGGTACGTCTGGTGTCTAGGATGTGTGATATGCCAGTTTCCATCTACATAGTTCCAAAGAGGAAGTGGTGTCTGGGAAAACTTGGACAACTCTAACCATAAAACAGGTGTTAATAATATTGGAATTGTGTGTGTTGGCATGGACTGCCACTGGATGGTCTGGGTTGGCAGTATAAACTTTTTTGCCTGTGGCTATTCATCCTACAGAACAGTTGAGTGGTGACATCGATGTAAGGAGCAGTGCAGTGAAAACAGATAAGTTGGTAAATTAGGTGAAGGGTAGTACAAGTGGCATGTTATGTAACAGGAAAGGATTCCACTGTAATAGGATTAGAACAGGTAGTGGCAGCGAATGATCTGGTTAATGGATTCCTTTTTTTTTTAACTGCTTTACGTCTCTCAACAGCGAGGTCTTTAGAGACGGGAAAGGATGGGGGGCAAGGAATGGGAAGGAATTCGGCCATGGTCTTTTGAAGGAAGCATCCTGGCATTTGCCTGGAGTGATTTGGGAATAATGGATTCCAGGCCAGGAATGAATTGGGTGATATCTGTAATACTGAATTATTTTAATCCATCATGTCCTTGATATTCTGAATCATGAAATATAAAAATATTTTAAGTCACATAAATGCATTTAATTGACCCAAAATGATTCCAAAACAAATTAATTCTAATGTTAACATCAGCAAACCCATTTTAAATGATTTTTCCATTAATAAAAGCCCTACATCAACAAATTACTGTCTTATCACAGTACTTAGTCATCACAAATGCAAATCAGCACACAAGTTGGATAACAATTGTGCTTCTGCCAGGTAGAGAATATTATGTATTTTCGGCATGAATGTGAGTAAATTTTAGTTTTAAAAAAAGATTCATTTGGGATATATGAGGGCTGTCCAGAAAGTAACAGACGTTTGGCCTGGTGCCGCAGTGGGTGGGGCTAGCGCCACCATCTTGGCGTCAGAGTGTTCCTACTCTTAGAACGCAACCAGCCATGGTAGCTTGCGCTTCGTGCCTATCGTACTTTGCATACAGTGAAGTGTTAAAATGAGTGCTGCAATTGAAAATCTCACCAGTTGTGAAGTGCGAGCTGTGATAAGGTTTTTGTTGGCAAAAAATGACAAACCAATTGAAATGTGATGTGTACGGCCAAGGAATAATGAGCGAAAGCCGAGTGAGACAGTGGTGCATTGATTTTAAAAATGGCTGAACCAATGTTCACGATGAGGATGGCAGTGGTAGGCCTAGTCTTGTGAGTGGTGAATTGGTGGTGAAAAATCAACAAAAAAATCAGTGAAAATCGTCATTTCATGATTACGGAACTCTCAGAACATTTTCCCCAAATTTCAAGGAGTTTAGTTCATGAAATTGTGGTTGGTAAACTTGGTTACCACAAATTTTGTGCAAGGTGGGTTTCGAAAATCCTAACGGAAGACCACAAAAAACAGAGACTTGCTGCAGCACTGACATTTCTGTAAGACTATGACAAAAGTGGAAACCAAGTTATCGATTGTATCTGGCGACAAGACTTGGGTAAAGCACGCCTGTGAAACAAAACAGCAGTCGGTGGAATGGGGACACATGAATCACCCAAAGAACTGAGGAAGTGTCTGCAAACACTGTCAGCAGGAAAAATGGCTACTGTGTTTTGATTTTATTGAACAAGGCCAAACAATCAACTCAGCGAGGTATTGCTAAAATCTCAGTAAATTAAGACATGCGGAACAAAAGAAGCTTTGAAAGTTTTGTTTTTCCATGACAACGCTCATCTACACACGGCCAATCGTACCCAGAGCTCTTGGATAGTTTTATATGGGAAGTTTTCAATCATCCACCGTACAGCCCGGATTTGGCACCGAGCGACTATCCCGTTTCCAGCGATGAAGGTGTGGCTCGCTACGCAACACTTTGACACCAACACTGAACTGCATGCCCAGTGGTTGAACACGCAGCAGGCAGATTTCTACAGAGAGGGTATTGAAAAGCTTGTACCATGTTACAATAAATGCCTTAATTCAAATGGCGATTATGTAGAAAAATAGCCTAAGAGTTTACCTCCAAAATGTATATAATAAAAAAAATTCACTTTGTTTATTTTTTATTTCAAATTGTCTGTTACCTTCTGGACAGCCCTCATAGTTTTGAAGCCAGGGAAGTGGAGAAGCCAAAATTGCAGTTACATCCTTTGAAACAGGATTATGGATATTTTCTGGGGAGTAGTTTTGCTTACTTTAATCAATTCACATCCTGTTTTTAGCTAACTTTACAGCACTCTTTTTACTTTCCATTCATGTTAATAACACAATATTCTCCATTTACTAACTGTAACACATTTACAATAGCACAAAATGTTTTAAAGGTAGTTTAGACATTTGTTGGTAGATGAGATTTATTGTATTAGTGTGCTACTAATTCCACAGTATCTGAAGAAATCAGCAGACAGGTATGTGTCAAACCTCTATTGTAAGTGCTGTAAGAGACGTAAGTGACATTCTTGCTAAGCATTTTGATCAGTAGATGCTGGAACTGTTTCAGCTCATACAGACATGTTCTTTCTTTCTTTCATATAGCCGTCACTGATTGGCCAATATGTGTTTCCAAGTTTATGGTTGTCACTTGCAGATATTATTTGTGTGAACATTGTTGATGGCCAATAATAAGTAATCGCTCCCACATGTTGCACCTAATTATGGGTGACGAATGAGGTTGGTTTGTAGATTTTTTTTTCCAATTATGAGCATCTACTGACCACCTTCACTGCTCCTCTTCAAACAGTGCAATGGCCACGTAGCTGGTTTTGCGCCATAGAGTGCGGTCTTCTGTAAAATAAGACTTAGTTGTTCAGGTCTGTGTTTGAGCTCATCATGATCTTTTTAAGATGGTGTTTGTAGCACTGCAGAGGAGCACCACAATGTCTTTTGCCAATGCTAAGCTTACCTTATAAAAATTGATGAGGGAGTCCATTGTTACTCATAGCTGAACATGTCCAATCCATCTGTGTTTGTGACCAATGATTAGGGCTTCAAAGTTGTACATTTGTGCCATTTCTTAAACTGTAATATTGGACACACAATTACCCATTTGAGGGTCATAAGTTTCTGCTGGTGAAATTGCTCCGTTTTCTTAATGTCATGGCGTAAAGGGGACTTTAAACAATATGTGCAAGAGAGAGTGCCACGTGGATATTATTTAAGGTGGATCTCAACGTGCCAGAAAGACTTATGTGCTGGCAAGGGGTAGTGACACCAACTTATTCATGAAAGATTCACTGAAGAATCATTGGTCAAAATATAGATGATTTGGGACTATACACCATGGTATACATAATATGAGACTGTCAAGTGCCAAAACTATATCGGACTGCTGCAACATGCATAAAGATTTATGCAAGGTCTTTTCAGTCAGTCTGTCTGGCTAAAAGTCTCTTCTGCCTACACAACCATTGGGATACAAGATTTTAGCAATGGTACTTCTTCCATCTACTTGCTGCTGGGAAACTATAAAAAGAAAGATGTCTCTTCTGCCTCATTCTCCATACAGAAAGTCCATCTTCTCTGCAGAGTCAGGCATTGAAGTCTTCACATTTCCCTGGCAAGGGCCCCATTACAAGGCACTACCAGCCAGGCCAGCTGGACCAAGGTTTTATTCGAAAGGTGTTACTCCTCTATCACTCCACCACTTTGTCCTGGCTTGTGACAGGCAGAGGCTGACTTTCCATGTGCTGGGCCCACATTGGTGTGTGGTGTGTGGGGGGTGGGGGGGAGGTTCTTTTCATACAAACATAGTATAAATCATGTGATATGTAAACAGTGCGTGTTGGAGAAAGGGTGATTCTTCTATTACCTCAACAGGTTTGGTAATGAACTAGTGCCTCAAATGAGGACCTGCAGCCATATGGATTAGATAGATATCACAGCTGGCAAGGGGTAGTGACACCAACTTATTCATGAAAGATTCACTGAAGAATCATTGGTCAAAATATAGATGAAATTACAAATATTAATAAAAGCAACAACAGATAGTTTATACTCAAAAGTAGTTAAAATTTTAATATTTTTCCCCTTTTATAAACTCAGAATACAAATTGGAGGTATCATCACATTTTAATTTCCAGTTTTATGTGCATAATTCATAATTATTTATTAATTTATCATTATAACTGCAATTAAAATTCTTTAGCTTAGTCTTCCTTCTTTTAATGCTATGTCCTATTATTTCTTTGTTGTTCCAAAAATGTACCTTCTCATTAACTGGCCAAAGAATTATAATCTGAATATATACTTTTGATAACACATCCAAATTCTATCATGTTTTCAATTAAATCAATTGATATTCTTTGTCTTGATGGATTCATTTCTGGCCATGGATTTTGCCACTTTTTTTAGTGTAAAGAGTTATCTAACTACAACGCAAAAAATAAACTATTTTAGGTCCCGCTCGACTGCTCAACTTTAATTTCTTGCATCCCAGAGTTTCATTTATGCACAAAAGTATTATGCTGTAAATTACTCCTATGGATTTTCCCCCCCTAAGACACCTCTCCAATATTTTTTCCTGATTAGTAACTTAAAAGACAAACACCACAAATAAAACTTTACTAGTAGTACAACAAAATTACATTTTTTTAAGAGTCTAATGAACACGAATGATGGTGTTGACTTTAACAACAGTGAACTGGAAAAAGAAGGCGATGTCAACATTGATTTATTTATTTGCATCAGAAAAATATTGTTACAAAATTACAAACATCAAATTGTACTAGATCAAAACTTGTCAACTTCCAGTTCATTTTTGAGGCCTACTATAGATCATTTTCTGAGCAGGCTGCTGGACACATTCGACAC
Source organism: Vandiemenella viatica (assembly GCA_031002005.1). NCBI lineage: Eukaryota > Metazoa > Arthropoda > Insecta > Orthoptera > Morabidae > Vandiemenella > Vandiemenella viatica. The sequence continues at coordinate 197,037,268 of JARYHS010009186.1, forward strand.
TGGAGCATGTACTGAATAGTCTGATCTGCTCTGCAGTCGCACTTGATGTCATCGATCTCCACATAGACTCATCTTGCTAGGTTGACTGCCCACTCCTGATCTTAGCTTATTCAGAGTCTTCTATATCAACCATCCCTTGTCATAGCTAGGTAGATTCAGACAATCTTCCCCAGCCATGGTGTATGGGAGCCTTAGCTTCCAATAGTGGATACTGACTTTTTCAATTGTGGTTGTAAGTTTCTGTTTTGTTCTTAGGGAACTTTTCCTGCATTCAGTCTTTTCCTGTGTGGTAAATGCCAATGTAATGGACAAGTGTTTTCATAATCCACTTTCCTCCTTTCCATGTTTGCTGCTATTTCTATTCGAACAGAAGGTAGTGCTATTCCTACGAGGTGGTGGAGCCACTTAATGGAGTGGGTTTCAAATAGCCTATTGCGATTCTGCAGGTGTCGTTAAGTGCAATGTCCACCTATTTTGCAAGAGTTGAGATGTACCACACAGGGCAGGCATATTCTGCAACCTAATAACATAGTGTTTAGGCAGAAGTTTGGATGGTTTCAGTTTGGCTACCCTACTGTGATCCAGCCAGTTTACTTAGGAGATGATTCCTATTGGAAACGTTTAACTTGGAATTCATGGAATGTAAGAGATCTGTCAAGGGTCACTCCTAGAAATTTTGGAGTGTTGCAGTGTTCCAGTACAACCCACGACCATGTTATCTCTAACCAACGAGTGGCTTCTTTATTACTTAAATGAAAAGCACATACTTGTGTCTTTGCAGGATTTGGGTTTAGGTGATATGTGTTATAGTAATCTTGACAAAACTTCAAGAGCATTAGTGAGGGCTAGTGTTGCAAACTGAAAAAAAACAAAATGTTTTTTTCAGCTTTGTGAAAAAAAAAACATGAAAAAAACCTAGCACCCGTGTTTTTTTTCTAAAATTTTTGTTTTTTTCAGAAAACAATATATTTGATAAATTATAGTTTTATTTAGGAACTTCCATTTTACAAGTGTGTTTTAAGTCTTACTGAATCATATAATGTCTCACATAATGATTCATAAGTGTATATATATAGGTAACATAATTTTATTCATCCTCTATGTCAGTACCACATTCACTAGTATCAGCACTACCAACACTAGTTCGATCGGTGTCGGAATTTTCTGTCTCCTCTAGATCCATAACTTCAGAAATAGTTAAATTTTCTTTTACTGGTTGTCCTTGTATTGTACGCAAAAGATTTTGAGATTGCAATTTTAAATTGTGAGCAAAGTACACACTGTGCATAAAGACTGCACCGATAGTTCTGTATTACGGTCTTTTAAGTTTGAATTAAAATCTATTATCATACAAAATAGGAGCTTTACTTCTTTTCAATCGTTTGTTTACACGAACGGTTGCAAAGAAACGATTCATAATTAGGGACCGTGCACAAACTACGTGGCTCGGTCCAGAGGGAGGAGGGGTTAGCTGGAAGGCTACGTGGGGAGAGGGGGGGGGGGGGTTCCGAGCCAGGCCACGTAACTTTCCTTTCGTAACATTTTTCACAGTTAAAATGAGGAACTGAACTCACAACAGCATGTGAGTATTTATTTCCCTCAGTTAATTATATCCGTATGTAATTTACAATAGTCTGACAAGAGAAAACAGTACAAAATGTCTTCTGGAATCAAAACGGAAGATAGCTACGTGCTAGGTGCTACGTGAGCGGGGGGGGGGGGGGGGGGGGGGGTTTCACAGGAGGCCAAAATGGAGCTATGTGGTTTATGCACGCTCCCTTACTGACAATTTAATGAGTCAGTTCCACTATACTCTGAGAGTTAACAAGTATACGAATATAAGGAAAGCCCAATAAGTTATAAAAAGGGTTGGCAGCACTATTTCAAATAGCAAGTATCAATCCAAACAATGGGGAATGGGGATTCCTTCTCGCGCAACCTAGTCTTTTCGGGAAATCCCCGTTCATAAAGAAAATTTCAGTCAATTTTGCCAATATTTTCGTAATTTTTTTTCCTACTGAACCAGAAAAATATAGTAGATTTAAACTAAGATAAGTACTTAGAATAAACTCTAAAATAGTCATTTTAAACGATAACTGCCTTACAAATTCGAGATTTAGTAGTTGTGAAAAAAAACGTGTTCCAGAAAAAAAACATGTTTTTTTTCAAAGTTTTTTTTCATGTTTTTTTTCAAGCCAGAAAAAAAACCGTTTTTTTACAACACTAGTGAGGGCAGCTCTCCACTGATTCAAAGTCTTTGCTCAGTGAGGCTAGAGCAACATCATCAGCATACTGGAAACCCCTGCTATTGGAGGATATTAGGCTGTTCATTGGTATATATGTTAAACAGTACTGGAGCACTTCCTTGTGGTAAACTATTCTTCTGTAACTTCCAACAGCTACACTGTCCTTGGAAGTCAATGAAGAATCTGCAATTCCGCAGAAGAGTAGCAATGAACTTACTAAGACAATTTCCTCATCATGTTGTGGAAATCTTGACAAGTAGTAGCTGATAGTGTCATACGCTGCTGACAAATCAATACATACCGCTCCATCACCTTATGAGCTGTGAATCCATCTTCTATAAAGTGTGTGATATTTAGTAGTTGCCCCTGTGCAGCTTTTGCCCAGGCTTGTTAAGGTATAAGCAATAGATCAACAACAAGCAAGAGCCAGTTTAAAACAATTTTTTCAAGCAGTTTGTAAAGGTGACACAGAAGTGCAAATGGTATAAAAATTCTTTGGATTGTTTCCTTCTTTGCCAGGTTTAAGCAAGACAATCAGTTGGCTCTTCTGCCATATCTTTGGAATTTGACATATGCTCATATAGTTGTTAAAGAGCTGAAGGATCCATTTTTGTTGTTAGACCAAAGTGCTTAATTTGCTCTATCCTGATATCACCCAGGACTGCTGATTTTCCATTTTTACTATGTCTGAAAGCCTTCTCTAATTCTTCCATGCTGAAGGGTGTTGTAAGGTCGTTATTCTCCTCTGTCTTCTTTTTGCAGTTGGGAATTTTGGATTTGTAATTCAGCTTTCACATTAAGTAGTAGCTGCTGTGCTATTTGGTTGAACGTATTATGAAGCTTATTGGTCTTAGTTGGATTGTTATTTAAATGCTTAGAAAGTCTCAATGTTTTATGGCTGTCTCTTGCGAAAATTAACTTTAAACAGCTTTAATCCAATGATTTCATTTTGTCTCTCTAATAGTGGAAATGAGTTGTTTATTCACCACCACTGCTTTACCAAAAGGACCGTCTGTAAATAATTTGCTGTATTCTGTAAGTAGAGCAAGCTTGATCTGATGCGAGACTGGGAAAATAAGATGTCTGACAACCACGAGAGATAGACATTCTGGAACATCTCTTTAGAGCCATGGTGAAAGTATCATAGCATTCTCGAATTGGTTTTACTGAAAGTACTTCGGAATGCAATAGTTCTGAGAATTCTGGCCAATGGCCTTTTTGAAGTTTTACCTTCCATGGAAAGGTACTTCCTGTCTCATAACTGTGACACAAATTTGACACATTATTGGCCTATTCTGTGAGTCAGGTATTGGGGAACAGACAGATTTAACACATAGGTGGCTGATACTGTTATTACTGAATATGAAGTCAGCATTGAAACCACACCTCCACCGACCACTGTTGAATGATACAGTTAGGTTTTCCATATGGATTAGAGAAAGATGATTTATTTCAACCTGTTCTTGCACTGCTGCCCCATTCTCATCTTCATGGTCATAGTCCCAAACATTGCTATGACTGCTGAAATTGCTGATACAATCTGTATGTGTTTATTATGAAAATTGGGTGGTGTATTGACCATGAATACAGCACCAGGTGGTTTATAAAGAGACAAAATGGTACAGTGAGTGAAAATTTTGTTCTGTGAATACAGTGGACATTACTTGTGCATCTGGACAAAAGATAGCACTTCCATATTTATTCTGATGTCTTTCTTCAATGAGAAGCATTCCATTTACTTTTGGTCTTCGCATTTCCTAGCTTCTGTGTGTCTCCTGTAGGCACAATACATGGCACTGATGTTGACTGCATAGGTCTTGTAGCAGCTCTTCCTTGGCTGGTGACATGCCTTCTGTGTCAACAGATATGATTATTAACTGTGGCCCTGAAAAGGGTTCAGGCAGTAATGTTTCTGGTGTGAAAGGATTAGCCATCATAACATTTCAATTCATTATCTGATGTTGCCCAGGATAAGCCCGATTGCTATTCTCAGCTTGGTCACTTAGCACTGCTTTCATGTACCCCTTCCACATTGATGACTTTAGTGACCCTGTTTTGAGGACAGAATGTGATAGAGGTTTGAATGATTTGAAATCAAGTAGGCAGAATTGATGAGTTTCCTGCAGAACTTCTGAAATCCCTAGGAGAAGAAGGAATCCAAAAGATTATTAAAACTGATATCAAAAAGTTATGAAACAGGAGAGATTACAACTGACCTTTATAAAGTATCATCTTCACACTTCTGAAGAAAGCACAAGTTGACAAATGTGATAATTATCACAATATAAGTCTAACATCACATGCTTAAAAATTACTGACCAGAATAATATACAGAAGAATGAAAAGGGTAATAGAAGAGATAATAGGTGAAGATCAGTTTGGGTTCAGGAAAAACTGTGGTACAAGAGAAGTAATTCTGGTCTTAAGATTAATACTTTGAGGGCACGTCAGGATAAACAACGATACTTTTATGATGTTTATTGATTTAGAAAAGTTGTTCAAAATTTTAAAGAAGTCAGGTCTAAAATATCGAAATAAAAGAAAACTTTATAACCTGAATGTAACCTTTTGCTATAACAAAAGTAGAGAATCATGAGACACATGTGTCAGTTAAAAAGGGTGTAGAGACACGGTTGGTAGTCTTATCCCTATTAATGAATAAATTTTTCTTGGGTTTTCTTCCCTACGAATATTCAACTAGTATGTAGAGGCAGCAATAAGGGAAATGAAAGAAAAATTTACATGTGAAACAAGTGTTCAAGGAGAAAAAAATCAGTATGCTACAATTTGCTGATGACATTGTCTTGATAGCAGAACAGACCGAGTATATTGAGAGGTTGCTGAATGGCATGAATTAAATATTGAAGGAAGATTTTGGACTAAATATAAACTGAAGCAAGACAAAGTGATGAAATATAGCAGAAAAAATAGCAATAAGAGATTAAAAATAGGATGGGATGTGACAGGAAAAGTAAATTAATTTCACTTCTAACGAAGTAAATTACAACTGATGGCCAAAGTAGGAATGATGTTAAAAGCAAAATAGTACTAGTAAAAAGAGCCTTCAAGAAAAAGAGACATCTTTTAGTTTCAAATATTGATCTATGACTCAGAAAGAATTTTTTAAAACTTATTTGTAGAGCATAGTATTTTACGGTAACAAAGCATTGGCTCTAGGTATACCAGAAAGAAGGAAATTGAAGCATATGAAATGTGGTGCTATAGAAGGATGCCAAAAATGAAGTGGCCAGATAAAGTACAAAATGAACGCGTTTTGAAAATGGTGGGTGAGGAAAGAAGTTTGTGAAGAGTCGAATGGAAGAGATGCAGGACTGTTCATGGAGGGAACAGTTGTAGGTAATAATTGTAGAGGAAAACAGATTAGAATATATGAAGCAGATAATTGAGGACATTGGTTGTAAGGGGTGTGTTTACATGAAGAAGTTAGCACAAGATAGGAAGGGATGGAGGATTGCTTGAACCAGTCCAGAGACTGATAATGGGAGTGGGATACCTGAACCTGGTATTGGTGAGTTCTAAAGCACCAAAAAACATGAAATAAGTTACACATTTCAAACATGTTGAAATGTGTTACAAATACAAAAAATGAACATTTTATTTGTGGATTAAAATGAATATATAAAGTGAGTTACAGGATAAAATAAGAACAAAATACATTTCTAAAAAAATTGTAATAACTGAAGCATTGTATAAAGAATTGGTAGATAGGAAATACATCAAAGGCACAAGCAGGATGGCAAAATGCAACATCTCGTGTAGTAGACACCACATTTTTAAAGAGTCCAAAAATTTGATTATATGTGTGTTCAAATGGATTCCAGTTCTGTTTCCTCACATTGACTTTCATTTGACAGTAAATATTTATAGCACATTTATGGTATCTAAATTTATGGTATCTAAATTTTTAACCCAACAATTCTTTGGTAAAAAAGTAAAATAACTTATCTTTCCAAAACTTGTGCAAACTAAAATTATGTACTTACTGTTCCTCCTGTTCAAGACTGTGGAGCATCTGAAAACCTGGTTCAAGTGATGGCTGTAATTCATCAACAGCATAACCTTCTCCAAGAGCTGATAAATGAATTTCTGGAACATCTGCATCATCAACCTCAATTTTGCACCTAAAATAATTTTACACTTTGTAAAAAAAATAATGTCAGGGAGAACAATGTATAATACTATCAACAAAAGATTTTTCATTAACGTGTACCACACACAGCATTAAGAGTGCATTTTGTTTCAATTAGCCAATCATTCCATTAAACTGTCACTTCTTAATAATTTTAAAAATGACTAAAAATTCTTGAATGTATACAATTGTAAGTTTTTAACTGATTTGTTTAACCATAATTTTCACATTTCCAAATGTGTTACCAGTCACAAACAACTAACAAGAATCAGATTTGAGATCTTTGGTTGACCTACTAGATTTATGACACATGGAATATTGTCAGGTATCTTATAAATTTTGTAACTGCGTTCTCAGAACCACGAGTTAGATTGAATATATTGCGTATCTTTTTTAAAGCCAGTTACTATGTTAATTGAAGCTAGAAATCAGGTGTTTACAGTTTCAAGATAGTATTTTCTGTTACATCAGCCTTAAGCATTCAACTGGAGGAGTTTACAGAAAAATTCGTAATAAATTAAAGAAGGTAGTTAGAGACTTTAAGTTTGTTAAAAAAACATTTTTAATAGGTAGATTTGATTAAAGCTACTTTCAGATTGGTAACTTTAATAACTTCTGAAATGTCAATTAGTTGTATTCTGGTTTTGGATTACAAATTTTATTTTATGCTTTTGACATTAGTAAACATGTTTTGCTTGATAGTGATGGAAAGAGCAGATAATTAGAAGTAAAATAAAATTTATTTCAGTTTAGTAACAATAAATTGTGAAAGTTAGTAACAGGACTTAGAAATCGCATTAAAACAATTTTTTTACAGAGTAACTAGTAAAGTTACAGAATATTTTATAAGGATTAAAGTTGACACTTTTCATAAAATTTTGCTATTCTCAAATTTTCAGAATGCTAGTAACATTTTTAGCCATCAAGGTAAAATATCTGTTAAAGTTTACAGGCTTGAGATTTGAGATCTGATACGTTTTGCAGCATATTCTCGTGGGAGACCAGGAAGTCCGGCATTCCCACGGTCAGATTCGATAAATATTAGCCCAGAATTTTCCTCATCCTCCCGCAGTCAGCCAGCAAGTTTCATTTAGAGCACTACGGTGCTACTGTGTGACGCAATGTAAGCATCTCTCAGTTTGAAAGTTACAGTTAGAACATTACCATGCAGCTTTGAGGTAGTATTATACGCCATGTGGTGCATCGTCATTACTTAGGTGTTGGTTGTCAGCAAATAAGGCGAATAGCAGAAGTGTGTGTTGAACTTTGAAATGCTTCCATGTGATAGTTAGTTTTGCTTTGAACTTTCGGTTTTGGTCTGGATCAAATCGGTTAATCGAATTTGCAACCTTGTCTTTGAAAAATTTGTCTGTTGCCATTTCAGTTTGTGAATTTGCAAAAATATTCAAGAATATAATGCATATCTACCAGTGATAACACTTATCAACAGACAACTTATCTGTTGTTGGATTATAGTTATTTTAAAGTTTACATATTTTTTCTTCAATTTTTTCTTTTAAACCAATAATTTTAAAATATTTTCTTATTTGGACATTTTCAAGAAAACATTCTGAATAACAGTGAATAAATTTATACTGCATATTACATCAAGCTTTAAAACTCTGAGATAAGCAAATACATGCAAAATGAATAAAATGATACCCAATACGTACTCTCTTAACAAAATTACTAACAACTTTTTTCCTTTCGTTGCTGACAGGATAGGAGAAGGCAGATGAATAAAACTGGAACTTCGTACCAATATTGGGAAGGAACATTGTGTAAATTTGTCATGCCTTCAATTTTTCTCTCTTTTTTAAAGATCCTGCAAATCTTACAGGAATAATTTTGTGAAGTCTTATTTAAAAAAAAAAACAAAAAAAAACAACAGTATAGCCAGACAATTCAAGAGATCTGCAAGTAAGTAGACAAAAAGCACCCAAAATTCAAGCTTCGTATTTATTCCATACTTTAACTCCGATGAAAGAATTTTTTGTAAAGCTCTTAATTATAATTCATTAAGTCTTCTAGAATTTTTTTTTAATAATCTAATTATAGCTTACTGAAGGTAATGAACCACTACTGCAATCAAATGTGAGTCAGACACAATATGTAAGCTAGCCTGGAATTTTGCAAACTGCATAATGAAATTTATTTACAGAACAGCGGGCTCAATTGAACATGATACATCAGCTTTAGAGTCATTTACGCAGTCAATGCAGGCAATAAACCAAGTTAAACAGTCAATTCAAGTTATTAATCTAACAGCTATAAAAAGACTGAACATAAGATCAGCATATTTAATATTTGGTTTCAGTATAATTTCGTAAAAGTTAACAAACCTTCATTTTTTGATACATTGAGAAAATAATTAGTAAATAGACAATAGAAATTATGTAGCTGGAGAATCCTGTTAAAAAGTTTGAATACATTAATAGTTAAAAGCCGTATGGAAAATTAAGATGCAATTGCACACTTTAAATTCGAGAAGTCGTATTTTGAAAAATATAGAAAGTCAATTTATAGCAAGAAAGAAAGTTAATTTTTTCTTACACAACATATTAAAGTTTGAAAAGCTCACTAAAGTATAAAGGTTGATTTTCGAGCAATATAATCAGTTTAGTAATTTGAGTAAACTATATTCAAAACATACTATAATTTGTTAGAAACAGGTATATGTAGTATTTTGATTAGGACGGAATATTCTTACAGTTTTGAGAAACATGTCTGAACAAGTTGCATCATTCGGAAGTAGCTTTAAAAATTCATAGTAAATTGAAGAAAACAGGTATTGACTTCAAAATCGTTCAACAGTAATTTTGGAACACGTAGAATCATTTAAAGTACGTTTCAGAGAAGTCCGAAAGTTATTAGCAGGGTCGAAATTCGTGATTGCACAATACTTCAATTCAGCCTGTTAGAAAATAGTAAACACTGCTTTCTTGATACCAAATGAAAGAACAATTAATTAGAAGTAAAATAAAAGTTGTTTCAGCCTCGTAGCTACAAAATTGTGGAAATTAGAAGCAGTTTTGAATAAAACAGAAAATGATTTTATACAGTCAAACTATTAAAGCAAAAAAATTTCCATAAGGATCACAATTTATATTTATTAATAAAACTAACTACAGACAATAGGAGTAGTTGGAGTAAAAAATGAAAAAAAAAAATATGAAATAGAGGCGCGAGGATACATAGCTTTCACACTCTGGCAGAAGGATTTGGCTAGCCTATTTATACAAGCGACGCGGACTATCTGCTGTCTTTTGCTGGGAACTACTGGAGCAGAAATGTTTTGGGTTTGTGGAGTGCTCAGCGCTGGAAGGCGGGAAGAGAAGCGTGTGGTATGTGGTCAAGGGCAGTCATCTTAAAACTTTTTAGTGCGTCAGGACAGTCTCAAATATTTTCAATGCAACTTTCATTTTGCAACGGGGTTTGGTCTGGTCTGATTACTAATCATAGCTTGCACTCAATTATTTTGGTGAAAAAATTTTGATTGCCTCGATTGTTCAGACTTGTAAATTTTTTATTGAGAATATTGTGAAGCTCTGAGCGTTAATTTAGCACCAGTGATTTTTATTTACTAGATGAACCTTCCTTTTCCATTTTGAAGGGGTAAAAGTGGTGACAGCCATAAAACCAAGAACAATCTAATATCCAAAGGCACATGACAAACACGGTTATAGTTGAGGTGATTAACTGTTTATCCTAAACCCCCCCCCCCCCGAACAGTTTTTACCTTATAAATTTCCATTAAATGCTTTAAGAAACCCTAAAGTATTTCTTCTCACACTGGCATTATTTGCGATAGGGAGTAGTTTATACAATATTTAACAGTTCATACACAATTCTTCTACCATGGTAACCACTACAAAAAGAATATCATATTGCAACAACAGTCAATATCATAATTAAAAATTTGAACATACTCAAGATCGGAAATAATGTCTCGTTGGGTTGCTTGTGTCAGTGATTTATACTCTTCGATTAAGCTGACACAGTTTTTATACAGCAACTGCTGATAATCCAATACTCTTTTTCTATAATAAGATGCCACTCCACGTAATCCAGCTAGTCCCATTTCACAAAATACATGTTCCAATGAATCCTGAAAAAGAAAGTATACAAGTCTAAGCTTTGCAAGTATCCCAATGTCTTTTTTTAATTTATTTACACTTCATTCTTAACAGGTTCAGTAAGTTGTATTGTTAGTGATTTTCTGTCTGCAAGTACATGCAGTAATGTTAGCTTGACAGTGCAGCCTTAAGAATGACAATGTATTTTTCAGTTTTATAAACAAAATAAATATTACAAATTACAGCTATAGAGTTAAATAAATTCCTTTAATACATCGAGTCAATTTACTGGAGATTGATATTTGAAATTTTTAGGTTGTAATAAAGTTTATCAAGAAAATTGAATTTCCAGTTTGTCTTTCAATGGCTGTTAACTTTTTTCAACGTTTCAGTAAAAGGCTGCATTGTAGTTGGCTGGTATATACATCATGTTTCCATAATATCCAATAATAAACAACTTCTTGCTTAATACTTCCTGGAGAAAGGTGAGCTCAGGCTATATGGTCATTCTGAATATGTATCAGCCTTGCATATGATTCTGACATGTTTCAAGAGTGTGGCAAATTATTCTATTTAATGTTAATAGTCTGTAGTTTCATTCTGATGATCAAAAGTTATGATACTGGCACATAATATATACAAGTTAAATCTTGTTAGTAAATATCTTACTCCAATGTTTGGTGTATCTTTGAAGAAGAAAGTCTAACATAAATGCTAGTTACATGATATTTCATAAAAATAATAAGTTACACTTATTCATCAAGTTTCACTTTTTGTCAACGTCACTTGACATATTCATTTAGCAGGTGTTTCTTTTTTTTTTAAATTGTGGAATCGTCTAGTGTTAGGGAAAGAAGTAAGATACATGGCGGCATTAACTAAGATGGAGCATCACTTAGCCACCTGTGAAATAAGTAAAACCTGTAAGATTTAAGTTATCTGCCAGAGTGTAGGTGGAAATAAAAGTAATGACAAAAAAGCCAGTACACTTTCTAAATTGTTACCTAAATTTAATTTGCATCCTAAATACATTCCTATTTATACCCACACTGTCAAGATTGATGGGGAGGAGGAAGGGGGGGGGGAATAAAAGATAATAAGGAAAGAATGGTGCATATGAAGTAAAGATGTAACCTATCAACAACGTAATGACAGTAAAATTAATTCAAAAAGCATCCCACCTTAGGAGAGGAAAACTTGTTCTGTCCACTCTTTGAAGTAGATCCTCATTAACTCTATGCTCTTAAACATATTTTCTTCTATTGTTGACAACATCTCTGGAGAGTCAACTGTCAGTACCATCACTGTGGGGTGAAAAAAATACCTATCTTTTGTGGGAAGGTTGTTTGTAAGCCATTACAAGCAAATTTACACAAGGAATACAACTGTTGTAGACACACAAATTAGTTTATTAAAAGAAAAGTAATCATAGAAAAATAAAGTACTAAATATCACTTTGAATGTGATATTTAACTGCTGAAACTTTACGAACGATCCATCAGTAAATGATGTGTAGCTAATATTAAATTCAAAGACGATCAAAAAGACTGCTAATCTGATTTTAATATATCTGTGTTACTGATTTACACAATGATTGATCAACAGCTCTTCTCATACCATTTACATTTTTTGGCTTAGTCTCCCTTCCAACTGACTATCTTTTCCCAATTAAACTGAATTTGTATATCTTTGAAATCAAGTGATCTTGAACAACTGCAATTACCAATTATATTCTGAAGTAATTTTTTAGGCAGGACAAATGTAATGGCTCAAGCTCAGTCAACTGTATCCATTTTTTAGCATTCTGAATTAAAGACATGAACTTTATGGAATTAATTATTTGTCCGTTGGTCTGCAACACCCCCATAGCTTCTGAACCACTTAACTTATAAATTTTTAATCGTATACTATGTTAATTCCTACTAATCTCAACACATACACTGTAAAAGCTGGGGTGTAAGGCCCTCTTCACACTGTGCAATTCTGAGGCGACGCTACTGAGATTTGAGTGTTGTCAATTTGAGTTTTGTCATATTTATGTAATTGTATTGAAATCTTAATCACATTAAATGCTGATAACTAAATAAGGAGTTTTATATATTAAAAATTCCCAATTAAAATTCCCTACTATATTCCCTGATTATGTTCCTCCACAAATTATAATTTAAGGTTGGAGTTAAGGTATGTTTCTACAAAATTTAGTATCAATTTACTGTATTTGCAGAGGAAGTATTCGTTAAAATCCTCAAATATGAGGTTAGGCATTTTTTTCTTTCAAATTTAATATGTTTTCAAAACAATCTATTACAGCTATATCTTGATATCTAAGAGCTCTATATAGCACATTAAAATTAGTGAGTAACAAAATTGTTGGTGAATAACATGACAGTACCTTCATATCTCACAAACTATATGACGATAAGATAGGATAGCGAAAAATAACCTGCTACCAAACATTAAGGCAGGAGGGCCAGACAAACACAAGAAAAAACAAAAGAACAAACACAATATTTTGGTCTCCAATCTTAATCATGTCCTATCCTAAACTATATGACTTTAACTATCAACTCGTGTGTCTCAAGAAAAAACCATTGGATGTTAACATTTTTTATAAATGTGCCAAGGACACTGCACACATGAAATGTTGGATACATAACAGTTAATAAATGCTTTTATTATCTCAGTATACATTTGGAAAAACGAAAAAAAAAACAAAACAAAACAAAAATAGAGAGGCCTCCCTCATTAGAATCCAAGCTTAGTTTATGAACAATACATTTGTTAGTAATATAATAGTATGGAAATCTCAAAATCTTGTCAATGTATCATATCCAAAATAATTTTCACTGAAACTTATCATGAACAATCATCTCGTAATTCATCTGTTTTTCAGCCGTATTATTGCTAAATTCTGACTGAAAAAAAGAGGGGAATAAATTGTTAATGACTCTGGGAGCTCATATCTTACAAAATGTAGAACTAAATAAAGACACAGTATAAGAGCATTGACTGCATTTCTGAATATTGTTCAGTTACAGCATACTTGATATGGTAGATAATTAAAAAAAAAATCATTTCTCTGATATGGAGAGAAAACTATTTTTAGTATTTGCCAGTAGATCTGTTTTGAGATCACAAATATATCAAAGGCAATAGAACTATCAGTCTGTGACATAAATGGACATTTTGGCTGTGGACTCAAAAAAAGAGAGTAAACTATACTTTATATTTTGGACAGTGTCAACAGCAATAATCAGTTTCACAAAATTCATAGTCATTAATCATATTACTAGAATACCATGAAAGCATGTTCCGCTTGAAGCAATCTGCATTTCCGATGCTTCACATTGTAAGAATTTTTGTGCTGAGATTTTGTGGGCAGAACTACGCTTTGCAGGCCTAATGGGACTGCAGGTTACTTGGAATGTGTTTACCGGTGGGGACCGAAGGACAGGTATTGTGAATGGAATTTTCCGTTAGGAGAGAGAGAGAGGACATCGTGCGACCAAGACAGAAAAGGGTGGCACCTGAGAGTGGGTGTGTGTGTGAAGGAGCCAATGACAAATCATGATTGGTTTCACATAGACTAATGTCTTGCTTTCCATGCAATGGCATTTGACCATGCCCCTGGACGTCGATGATGGGGCTGAGCTTCATTGCAAAGAAGAGCCGACACTTTGCTCCCGGACAGCGAGCTGGAGAGTGCTTGTGTGAGCTAATGAGCTTCCGGGCGGAGTCGGTGTGAGTTCGACGCTGGGGAGACCACGACAGCCTTCTATAGCGACGGACTGATTGGAAGTGAGTGTGGCAAGTGTAAATTTTTGCAGCTCCGCAGTGTGTGTGGCCGTCAGTTCCAGCAAGTGTAATTTCTACTTGGTGCGTGTACAACGCATCAGTGTGACCTCACACAAACGTGAGATCCTGAGTGACGTGTTTGTCACAATTACCACCCGGTAATTTGTGATCTTTTGTGGTGCTCTCCATCAATCGTCCTTTTCGACAAGGACCAGCTACATGGTAAATTTCCAACAATTTGCAACCGCAAATCTATTTATTTGACACTGTCGAGTCCCCAAAAACTATGCTACGAAACTCAGTAACGACTCTAGTGAATAGCTTCACCATGATAAAAAGACTGTCATCCTCTCTGTACTGAGCTTAATTATATTCAATTGTGAATGATCTGTTATTCCTCGGTTTTGGGTTTCCTTTGTAAATTTTTGTTTCCATTATATTCGTAGTTCGTGTACTAATAATTTTCATGAATAAATTAACTGTTTCCTTTGCATAAGAATAAATGCATAATGTAATTAATGGTAGATTACTAGTTTCATTTCTTGACATCTCCCAATGTTTGATAATTATAATTACTTTCTTGCATTGGTGTCATTATTGTATTTATTGCAGAGAATATAGTTTTTTAATTTCATGTGGAAGCAATTGCTAATGCCTGACATATAATCACGAACACATGATTTTTAGCAGACATTCACAGCCCTCACCAATAAATTGTGCAAGGTGTAGTGTGATTAATTTTACCATAGGGTACACTACACGCTCAAAGTTGTGTGCTAAATTATAAATAAATATAGTTAGTAGTTAGCTTTTGCTGTAATGTTAATTTAAAACTCTAAAAATATAATACATTTTAATACTATGAGCATTAGCAAGTGTTTTTATTCGTGAAAAAATATGTTAATTGTGATTTAGTGCTGTGCCATGTGCCGTGTTTACAGTCTTACCTTGTTTACATTTTTTAATGTTAGGCTTAATCTTAGGGAAAAAAAAAAATTTTTTTTCCAGTGAGCGTAAATACTGTTTAAATTTGATTTAGTTCGTGGTATTTATATTATTAGTATTAAGTGTATTTAAGTACTGATTTGTAGAGTCTTTAGCTTAGGTGCCCTTGTCTTGTGAGTTAATTTAGGTGTCTTCTTGTAAGATTAAGTTGAGCAATATTTATCTCTCACGTGCTGTACTTTGTTTTGTTAAGTGTCAATAATAATTGCTTGTAATCATGAGTGGAAATTGTAGTAATTGCTGTAGATTAGTGAGGGTGGGAATTTTTGCAAAGTGTGTGAGAAATGGTTTCATTGGGGAGATTGTAGTGGTGTTGAAGGTGGAGAAACTGAGGAGGCTCTCCCATTACTGTGTAAAGATTGTGTTAAAAATAGGATGATATTAGACCAGGAGGAAAGGATTAGTGCTCCTAATATATACAATTCATTACTGTTATTATTACTAGCACCATCATCCTCTTACATTTCCAGTGATATCACATTCCAAAGTTTTCATTTTATTTTGTCATGGCCCCTCACCATCATCCTTACTGTGTTTGCATCAACCTCATCCTGATCCAGTCTTGTTGGGTTATGTATGACTTTTCCACCACCCTCCCTACATCATTCTTCAACTTTGATTAAGTTCCAAGGCAGGTACCTTCTACAAAAGAACCCATATTGGTCACTCACTGAATCCAAATTTAATTACTCTGGGATAACAGTAAATTCAGTGCATTTACATGTTAAGATATACCACATCCACAGTGTGCACTCACTGAACTTGGCACATGCTTGTTTTCTCTAACTAGACTAAGAGAATACCAGAAATATTGATAGGGTCTTGTTTCCTTGTTTTGGTGAGGCCTTCCTGCCCTTCAATTGGTTTATTTTTCATATACTTGTGTCTTTCTATCATTATACACACACATTTACAGACATACAAGTAAAGAGGTTCAGCATCTTGAAATTAGTTTTAGTGAAGCTTATGATAGTTCAGAATTGTTATTATTTAAGATATACATTACATGATATTAGTCTCCTTAAAAAATGAGTTAAGTACAGTAGAACTCCAATTATCCGAATCAATTGGGACAGGACCCCATTCGGATAATCAGAAATTTGGATAATTGGATTTTTTCTGAAAAATGGGTCTATTTTAATTAATTATTGCACGTATGTTAAAATTGTAGAAAGTTAAATTCAGTTAATTAAATGAAAAGGCAATACTTTTACATGTTAAGCGTAATTGCAAGTGCTGTACATTACTACAGTATATACGTACTACTCTTTAAATAAGTCATTGCTTGCTGAACATTCCATCAAAGTGAGCTGTTTGTACTCATCCATTTTCAGGCAGGCTAGTCCCGCAAACACTTGACAGTGAGAAGTTGCGTGTGGTCACACTTGGACTGACACTCCATTCACATCAACACTGATGGTCCCGTGTCTGTTTCAACTTCTTCCTCGACATTCTCTTCTCTCACAACTTTCCGTAAGTTCAGCATCATTTATAATTTCATACCCACGGTCTGACGAATCTACATCTTCAGCACTAACTTCTGACATCCAGGAATTTTCAAAATAATGTTTCTGAATTCTTCAAGTGACATGTTTTCCACATCTTCTCCTGCCTCTTCCCTTTCTTTTTTGAGCTTCTTTTTGTTTTTCTTCTTTTCCTTCTCTTCTTCAGTTGGTATGCCTTTCAACTTGTTCCAAGCACGTCTTAATGTGAATGCCTTAAGCAAGCTCCAAGCTTCTGCCACCATGTAAGCGCAATCTTTCAAATTTATTTTTTGTGGTTAGCCGACACACCGTCTTCGCCCTCCACCAAAAGTTACCTTAAAATTACCTACTGTAATGGCTTTTCATGGATTCGATTACAGACTGGTCGATTGGTTGCAATAAGCTTGTGACGTTTGGTGGTAAAAAGGTCATTTAAACTGGCCATTACCACTTTCCGAAACTTCTTCGGTGGCACAAGTTGGTGCATTCATTATCAACATCCAAAAGCACTTTACTTCCTTCTTTTACAAGAGATTTTTGGTGCTTTTTCACTTCAGGGATGAATATTTTGCCGTACCATTCTGTAAACAATGCTGCAGGCATCCAAGCTTTGGGTTGATTTTTATAAAAGATGGGAAGCTTTTTCGCAGTACATTTCCATCTTAATTGAAAAAAGCTATTAGGATAATCAGCGATTCGGATAATAGGAGTTCTACTGTAGTAACTTTTATACAGATACAAATGGATTCTCAAATGACACTACTCATTTTTATCACACTGTAGGACTGTGTAAAGATTAGTATAATGGAATTAAGACTTACTGAAAATCCTGCATTTCCATCTTCTAATATATGATTTTCAGTAATTCTTAACAACCGAACAAGCTTCATGTAGAACTGTTCAGCTGCATATATCAATAAATCCATTGCTTGTGATGAGGTATCTGCAACAATTTGAAATGATATAACATATTAAAGATAAAAGTTTCATTTGCATAAGATTACTGAGAAAAACAAGGATGTATAACAATGTCCAAAAAGCAAAAATTCTAACTATGGCATGCATATCATGAATTATTATGACAATATTTCAAGTAAATTACTGAAAAAATGTTCAAATTGTATCAATCATGTACTTGCCCACATCTATTATGAATCTTTAATGCAAGGTGTGTTTCCAAATAGACTAAAATATGCAGTTGTAAAACCATTATTTAAAAAAGTAGAAGCAAAATGTGCAGATAACTATCGTCCCATTTCATTGCTTTCAGAATTCTCAAAGATTTTGAAAAAAGTCACGTATTGTAGGGAAATGAAATATGTTACACACTATAATATCCTGATTAATTCACAATTTGGATCCCAAAAGGATCATCCATAGAAATGTCTATATATTAATTTTTAAATAACACCTTTGAGGAACTGAATAATAAAATGAGCCCTGTAGGAATATTTTGTAATCTTGCAAAAGCATCTGAATATGTAAATCATAAATTACTTTTGAAAAAAAAAGTAATACTATGGTATTTATGGAACTGTAGGTAAATGGTTTAAATCATACATGGAAAGTTGAATGCAAAAGTTTCCATTTTTTATTCTAAAACCAGTAAAGTTGCTTCATCAGACTGGGAGAAAATAATACATGGAATTACACAAGGCTCTGTCCTAGGACCCCTCCTCTTTTTGTTATACATCAAAGACCTTCTTGGAAACTTATGCCACAAAGTTAAGAGTGTTTTATTCACGGATGACACTAACCTGACTGTGAGAAAAACACCAAACAGTAATCTAAAATTTAATGTAAATGAAATACTTAGTAAAGCAGCAAATTGGTTTAAGACAAATTCAATAAAATTAATTATTGGAAAAAAAAACACATTATATTAGACTTAAAACAAAAAATTATGAACAGGCGGATTTACATATAAACTATAAAAATAATGCAATCTTAGAAACAAAGAGTATAAAATTCATTGGCATTAAAATAGATGACAAATTCTGTTGGCACGAACATATCACTTCACTACTACAGAAGTTAAGTAGTGCCACCTTTGCAATACGAACACTTTAACAGCAGATCTAGAATTAAAAAAAAAACAGGTGTACTACTCATATTTTCATTCAGTGATGTCATATGGCATTTTTTTTTTTTTTTTTTTTTTTTTTTGAGGAAACTCTTCACAAAGTAAAAAAAGTTTTCGTATCACAGAATAGGGCTGGCTATTAGGATGCCGTGTAGGGTAAAATCAAAAACTTCTTGCAGAAAACTCTTTAAAAAAACTCAATATTCTTACAATGACTTCTCAGTGTATATATTCTATCATGTGCTTTGTCATACATTTTAACCTGTTTACATCTAATTCACAGGTACACAATTCAATACAAAAAACAAAAATAACCTACACAAAACACAAACGTCACTGTCATTAATACAAAAAAGGAGTTAATTATTCCGGGATACATCTGTTTAATAAACTTCCCAAGAATTTAAAACAGTTTGCAGATAATAAAGATATATTTAAAGAAAAACTGAGAGATTATCTTGTTGGCAACTCCTTCTACTCCAGTCAAGAATTTGAACAAAATAATTAATTGTATTTAATATGACCTTTTGCAAAACTCAGTTGGAAAAATTTATGTTTATTTTTATTCTCTTTTTCTTTGTAACGTATAATTCTTTTGACTATGATTATGACTCGTATGCGCGTGTATTAACCATGACACATTTCACATCCCAGAGGTACTCTCTCAGCTGTGATCCATGGAACAAGATTGATAAATAAGAGTTCCTTCTCATAGAGAGAGCTTCTGGTAACTTTTCAGCTACAAAAATAGCACAACAATTTTAGCCAAGTATAAATTTTATACCCATTATCATCGATTTTATATTCCAGCAGATCAGATTTGATAATAGACAAATGTCTTTTATAACCTCTTGTCTTGCCACAATTCTTCCAGCGTCTTTTATTCTGAACTATGACTGGCCAGGTCTTTTTGAAAAGGTTTCATCCAACCATCTTCATTTATTCCCAGTTATCACATTTTCATTTATGACTTGGGTAGTTGAAATGCCATTCTCATTAAGTGACCAAACAATTTCAGCTAAATTCATATATAGAATGCAATTTGTAGTTCTAGTTGCAGCTGGACAAATTAAATGACCGTAAATCAAACATTTTATCTTGTTCATTGCCTCTGGAACATGTCGGGCTAAAATGCTACCAAAATATATATATTTTACAAAGCTTCTATATTTGAAAGATGATCTTAAGACAAAAGTTAAATTGCTAATACTTATTTCACAACTGATAAAGACTACTGAATCATGAATCATGCTATAACATTTCTACTGATAATCAGCATACAGATTAAAAAAGGAAATCATTAGCTTGGATCAATCTAGTAACTCCACCCTATAAATTTTAAAAATAAGGGAAAAAGAATTTACATTTCTAAGAGCAAATTCTACTAGTATGACATGTGTATACAAACCTTCCCATCCAGTGTGTAGCAGCAATACAGCAATCCCTTTTTGTAGTAATGTTATTACATTTTTTCGACCAAGGTTTAAGGAAGAATACCCCCTCCCTAAACGAAATTGCCTATAACAGTAAAAAGTACATTCTTTACATTTTAGTACATTTTTACAATTTACACACACTATCCTTTAGAATTTAGATGGATTAGCTTTGTACCTACAAAAAGAACATTTTCAAAATAAAGAAGAAATAATAACATACTAAATTCAATAGTTTAAGCTGTGTCCTTAATTTCAAACTTAATAACTTTGATTGAGGACTACACTCATTTTAATTAATTTATCTAGGGCGAATGAAATGTTTTGACATGATATTGTTAGGATTGGGTTAATACGTTTTAAACGAAGGTCTTTACTCCAAACATTTAAATAATCTCACAAAATACAACTCTGTCAGACAATATACAGAATATATCTGAATGCCATAATTCTCTTCCTTTCTAAAAAAAAACATAATTTTAAATACTATTTTCCTACACATCTACTTTCCAATTTCACTTTTTACAAAATTTTTTGATTGTGATATCACCACTCTACTGCCTTTTATGAATTTAAATTCTTTCAGTTTTTCTGGCAAATTGTTCAGCAACTCTCTTTCTAATTTATTACAATCTCCTTCTTTCTTACATAAAAGAAAATTTTCCCACTTCTTTACAGCCGAAATCAAGAGCCAGCTTGTGGTTATAGTCATTGCTTCACTGGACAGAATTGCTCCCAATTATTCTACCAACATTCATTCATGCCTAATTGCCAAATACGTCTTCTACACTCCTAACACTCTTCACCTGCCTCCCGCCTTCCAGCCGATTTCCAACCCAGCTCCGATTTTTTTTTTTTTTTTTTTTGGCTCTCATTATTTATATGTAAACTTAATTTAGCTATTTTATTTAACATTTTAATTTCTATCTTGCTAACTAAATATATATATGTGTTCCACCACACACTTCCAACGTGTAATTAATTCAGTACTGTATTGCATCCCTCCACCATCCCCTGATGCCCATGCCATTCTATCTGCGTTCCCCATTCACCAAGCAGGCGATGATCATCAAGTGTCTCATCTACTTATAGGAATAAGCTTCAACACAGAAATATTGTGTTACATGTGTTCGTTGTTCCCAGCCGCCACCACCTATCATCAGTTCAACCCTTGAAAGTGCCAAATAAACTTCTGTTAACAAAAGTATTGTTTGAGGTACTTCAACTTCAGTTACACATATGAAAGGTTTCACTCTGAGAAGAAACCTAGAACAAGTTTCCCCTCTAACACAAATCACATAGAAACTAATATGCATTTAAAATTCTGAATTAGAAACAGTAATAAGATTAGTTACATACCCTTCATATTTAGGAGCTGTCTTAAATGGGAAATATACTGATGTTTTAAGTTTTGTCTTCTTCATTTTTGGCATTGATGGTCCAGGGAGCCACACCTTCATATCTGCTAGATTTTTCTGCTCACTTTCAACAAGTTCATCATCACTCGAGCTTCTTTCTTTTATGTTTTCTCCTGTATCAGTTCTGTCACTCTCATAATCTTCAGAATCTGGGTCATTTTTCTTAATATCACATTCCTTAAAATCTTCTCCAAGAGATACTTGAGAGTCCTCACCCATCAGAGCAGCAAGTGTTGGTAATGATCCATTTTCAAATTCTCTTTTAAAATTTAAAGGACCAGTTTCTTTTCTTTGTTTGCGAGATCTAATTTCCTGAAAATGTAGCAAATCGTAACTTTGGCCTCACCCTTATTTGGTTATAATCAAATAATGAGGGGTTGAGGAAGGGGGGGAACATACTTTTGATAATGTCCAATTCAAGAATGTAAATAGTAGACCCATTTTGTGGAAGTCAACATTAAATAATCATATGTTCTTACTACAATCATTTATTGTGAAGCTCCTTTACAGAGTATGAGTGTTAGCCTATACATTAGAAGAACTGCCTGTTCAACAATAAATAATGTAAAACTATTGTACAAGAAAGTAAATCGGTTATGTAAACTGTATCAGAAAACAATACTCAACAGAATCACATATTCAATGGTCAGTTTCTGAATGGTGAAAGTATTGCCATGAAATATTCCTCTGAGTGTAAGGAGCTTAAGGTAAAAATGTGATAGTTTCTGGAACCAGTTTATTTTGTCTTCTTTTTTGACATGCCTTACGGGCGTAATTCTGGCCTAAGGTGTAGCTCTAGAAGAGAACAAGCAGCTAAAGTTAGAACCCAAGAATCTGATGCTCATGCTGAAGAAAGAAGAAAAGACAAAGCTGAAATAAAGCCACCCTCAGTTAACCCCCTTCCCACACCCACATCCCCACACCTTCATTTGTTTTTCTGTTTTTAAATATGTTGGAAATTGGTTCTCTTCATGAGACAGATTGGACGGTAGAATGATGTAGTGATGGCTGTCCTGTCATATTATGCTGACTCTGTGTTGTTTGGGACAAATCTTACATTACTAACAGCTTTCTATATCCAATTCTGGTAATGAAATTCTAAGTCCACAGGTACGAAGTCACAGGTAACAGCTAGTTTACCATAAAGTTTATAGTTAAAGATGTTGAAATATCGCAAAATCCCCTTGTTTGTATAATATTTTGACAAATCACTTGAATTAGGAACAAAAAATATCTTTAATAAACAATTGCTAGTAATTAAACTTTAAATGCTGTTTTTCCTGTCAAAGTCACCTTAGAATATCAAACACTTATTATTCTATGGTGCCTATTGTCAAGTCTTCTAAGACAAGCTAAAAAGGAATGATTATATTCATTTTAAACACTTAAACTGATTTATAATTAGTAGTTCGGATATAACTGCTGTCCGTTCACAAACATCATTACAAATGTTAGGGGTTCCAAATATATTGATTCAATCAATTCCTCTCCCTAAACTCTCCATCACAGTATTTTAATTTATAGAAGATTTAATTTTCTGGAGGAAAAAGAAAGGAATTATCATGTAGCACAGAAGCTGCAAAAATAGAAACACGTAGAAAATTTCAGAGTTAAACCCTTCCTCAACAGCAGAATATGTCTACGACAGAACGAGGCTTGTTACAAATAGCAGTTGGAGGCGGGAGTGGGGACACTCAAAATTTATTTCACACATTTTAAAAATATTGGGATCTGCTGAGTGTGGTTTACTCAAAAGCCAGAGGTGAATTTGATGTCATAGTCAGTAGTGGCATGGGCAGAAATAGAAACAGATAGCCAGTTTGGATACATTGTACCACATTCTGGTCTAGATTCAGTACAGCAGTTTACGAGGGTGAGCGGAAGAGTATGGTAAAATGTGCCATAGTAAGCGGCACTGCTATCTATAAAAAAGGGCTGAACAGAGAAATGTATTTCATGAGTGTAGGCAGAGGCTGCATGGGCTGTGAATGAAGAGAGTCAATTGAAAACAGTTTTCAAAAGTACATATAGATGCATGACTCTTGAGGGAGGCTGATAGTAGTTGCCTTATGCCTTTAACATATAGACGGAGGTCAAGAAATGGTTCTTTGTCAGAGAGCATATGACAGTTTCACTGCGGAAATCAGTGAATTAGAGGTGGTGTGAGTCCATGTCACAAGTAGTACATACAGGAGAGGCATTCGAGGCAAAACAGAACTTGATTAGAAAGAGATTCTTTCCTCATAACCTTGATGATACTGGAGTTTTAATTAGGCAGGAGATATTTCTGTAAATAAATGGAGTTACATGTAGAAATAATAACTTTTCTTTAGTAAAAATTTGTTATCACCCTAAAAATGACCAAAGAATTTTCTGATAAGTCGTTATCCCATTTCTCATTTTCCTTCTTCACTTCCGCTCTCCCAAAAACATAGCGTTATTGCTTTACCCTTCCTCTGACCAAATAGAAACCCTCATTTCCTGTAGTTGGTTTTATTATTGGAATTTTCTCTCCGAGATATATATTGTGATAAGGAAAGCTGACAGCAAGATGCACAGAAATTTTAAAGCATAAATCCTTTGTCAGCAGAACAGGTGTTCGAGGCCAATACCCTCAAGTTTCATCGTTTAATGTATATCTTTATCTTTTCAAGTGTTAATGTCATTCTGCCATTAACTTTGGTAAGCTGGGATTTCTTCCACATTCCAATATGATTATTTTCCTCTATAATTGATTCCAAATCCTTTCCTTTCAATTTTTCTGTTTTTACATCATCCTAATATTTCACACATTCAAATACCTATTAAAAAAACGTTTATCAATATTACTGCTAACATAGGGTTTAACCCAAGAGATCAACATTCCTGTTTCCTTTCAAATACCAGAAGCTGTATTTAAATTTACAAATTAATCCTCAAAATATTCAGTTTTATTTAAAACTTGAAAGGAAAAAATCAGTTTTTCATTTGTTAGTAATAATTGGGAAAATGACTGAGAACATAAATCCATTAGTTATCCCCAGAAGGGTCTGCTCCTACTTTGGTAAGTGATTAGATTACTTTTCCTACAGTTCTCCCACCTTCAAGCATTGTTTATTGAGCCCTTAATATGTCAATAACAGCTACTTATCACCGCAGAGGGCAGGAAAAAGAATATAGCCTAC
Source organism: Vandiemenella viatica (assembly GCA_031002005.1). NCBI lineage: Eukaryota > Metazoa > Arthropoda > Insecta > Orthoptera > Morabidae > Vandiemenella > Vandiemenella viatica. Next base: position 197,062,122 of record JARYHS010009186.1, read on the forward strand.
ATGGGGGTGATACAAATTTTTGTGTATGTGCCCTGTGGCTTGTAAAAAGCTCCCTAATACTGAAATGCTACACAATTATTTTTGCAACCTCATGTAATGTGTTTCCTTCACTGCTGTGACAAAGTCCATAGTTAGAATGCACTATAATTCACTCAAGCCTAATCTGTAGTTTTTTAAAAGCATCTTGCTTTTTATTTTTCAGAAAATAAGACTGGTTACTTAAGATGCCATATGTAGGACATCTATACAGATCACAATTATAAACACTGCTGTCAATTCAGAACAGGGCATACATTGACAGTATTGGATTATGGAATCTAGTTTTCGAAAACTACATTATGTTCAATTACTTTTTTAAAACTAAAGAGTTAGAGAAGGTAACATCACCAACAAAACCATAATATTTTCATGTGCATAATGTTCTGTAAAAATGAAGTAATAAATGAAGTAGGCCTTGAAAAACAAAGTTTACCTTCTTAACTTCTTGTATCATTCTTTCAACCTTTCGCCGGTGTTTCTGTAATCTGATTGTGTTTAGCACTACCTTATCAATTGGACAGCATACTTTCATTGGTAACTTGCGCAAGCTGTAATACAATACAAAATAAAGAAGGAACACATGTGAATAGTAATGAAGTAAATAAAAAAAGTCTTAAATAGATTTCTTACCATTCCTTTTTATCAACCAGCTTACCATCAGCTAATACATTTTCACTGCTCTCTAGATTATCCTTGTCATCTGACATTCTATTTCGTCGATGTTCTGCCTTCTTTTTCAAAGAATTAGCCAATTCAGGATTTACTATGTCTTCTATTTTCATTTTTCCACCTAAACCAATCAAAAATTATTTTAGATTTTAATTTAAGATTGTAATGAGTAAGATCTTTATGATCATAAATAGAGAAACATCCAAGCAAATATGATCTTAAAAATGAGTAAATATGACCTAAAAATAACAAAATATAATCCAACATATAAATTTACTATACATCAAAACATGCTCAATTACACATCATTCATTTATTCTAGTAATATCGATTTTATGTAGACAGCATAATTTGCTTGCGTGCACTCACGGCACCATTGTGAAATTAAATTTTAAATAATTTTGTTGAAGTCACTCTAATTTAAAATAATTTGCAGTAAAGAACTCTTTCATATGTACTAAAATACTGATCTCCAAATTCCCTTACTTAACTCTATAACTTCCCACTTTCAGAAAATTTTATCGGCAATTCGGTACTCACTGACTGAGGATTATTTTCAAAAGTTTTCATTGAGCCATTGACTGATGCGGATCGACACAGGCATGATACTGTTGCATTGTCAAGATTAAAAGGCGGACAGAACATTATTGTAGAGAGTGACAATAATGCATAACTTTAATTCTTGACAGGTGAATTCTGACCAATTCAGTGACAATTAGTTTGGTTTTCTTCCAATGTATAAAAGGAATAGAACTTATGAATAATTATCTTAATTTGTTCTCATATGTATCTAGTGAATTATATTTAAAAATTCCTTAAAATATGACTATAAATATTATTGTAATATAACCAAAACAAGGAAAATGGCCACATGAAATACATATAATTACAATTAGAAACGTTCAATCACTGTTTAATTCATCATTACAGCTCAAAATGAAGGCAGGAAAAAATATGACTTGCTCTGATCCGAACCCTAGTAATGACGCTTATGAATAACCAACATTATCATGAAACGCAACATTATTTTGAGATAACAGGAAGCTGCTCTATACTGAAAGAGCAAAGTGAACTTCGTCATTAATACCTAAAACATAAGCATGGTCTGTGACTGCTGTGACCCTATGTTTCTTAAGTGGTTACATATTACCTTCGTAACAAGTGCTTAGCTGATTATGGAACACTATTCAAAAATTATATCATTGCTTACACATTACTTCATCCACACTTCATGCTTATTAAGAAAAATTCCTGGATATTTCTGCCAAGAAATGAGCATTGAATCGAAAATTTACAAAATTTAAAACTTGAGGATTGCATATGCAAACCACAAAAAATTCTGACATTGTATGAAAGCAGTTGCTTTAACGCAGCATTTCTCAACCTTTTTCATCCAAGGACCAGTATGATGTCAAAAATAATTCTACATTACAAGGAAAGGGAAAATGACTCATCACTCACCAAAATTGAAGGCAGCGACGGGAGAAGAACATATATCACGAACATACAAATATACACAATATTTCGGTCTTAAACCTTCTTCATGTTAAAGAGAATGAGTCATGTAGTTCGGGAGGTATGTTTGTTACATGACTGAGTGGATTATCAATATGGCAATGGGACTAAGATGTTATATATAAATATGTATATCGCAGAAGGTGATACAAGTAGTAATATATCAAAAGGGTATGGAATGTAGAGATGAAAACAAAAAATATAGATGTATACATTTTGGAAAGAAGAAAAAAATAAAATAAAATAGAGATATATAAATTACATGTAATTACTTAAATGACAATAATGCTAATACTGATAATAATGAGTGATGTATCAAGGAATGGAAATTTATCGGTGGTTGAGGCCGGGTGGGTGTCTGGTATGTAGGATATTTTGGTATGCAAGCTCCCATCTTTGAAGTTCGGAGGCAGCAGTGGTTTTGGGGAAAACTCCGATTGCTTTCACGGTGAAACATTCATTGAAGTTGTAGGAATTGTGGTAGTTATCATGTTCAGGTATTCGCAGATTTAAATTGTGGGTGTGGACTGTTTGTGGCCATTAATTCTGGTCGAAAGTTGTTGTGTAGTCAGGCATATATAGGAACTTGTGCAATGGCGGCAAGTTAGCTGGTATATGATATGGGTTGTGGAGCATGTGGCATGTCCAGTGATGGGGAAGGTTTCCCCTGTGACAGGGTTGCAACATGTAGTAGTGGGGGGATGCAAGTTGCAGGTTATGCAGCGAGGTCTATTGCACGGAAAAGATCCACAAGGTGTTTAAGGAGAGTGAGATGGAGGGTATTTGTGAACCAGGATGTTTTTGAGGTTAGGTGTTCTGCTGAAACAAGTATGGGGGACAGTTGTTAGATTTTTTGGTAAGAGTGTGCGCATTTCATGGAAAGGAGCGAAGGAAGTCATGCCCCTATTGTAGGATCAGATTGATGGATTCGAGGCCAGGCGAGAACTGGGTGACAAAGACAGGGCTATGGTTGGATTCCAGAGGTGCTGGGTGGGAGTGGCTAATTATAAGGAACACTAAACTACACAGTCCTAATTTTTTAACTTATCAACCTTACCAGGACATACACTGTTCCCATAAGACCTACACCAACAATAAAATCCTCATAAATAGTAATTATCTTAATCTTAAAAGTAACATCGCTGTCTTTGATGCCGACTGAAAACTGATTTAATGAATAGACTATTAGAGCTGAATTATCATATACATGGGTGGGCACATTTAATAGAAAAATTTGGGTAATATCTAGATCGCGATACCGCTGCAACCATTTACCGCCTCGCGATGTAAACACTTCCGGATGGAGAGACTATGACGTCACTACGGTGCCGAATGTGATGTATACGTTCCGCTCGCAGCTTTAAATGTCACTAACGGGACCTTACACGGAAAGTAGTCCATCACTAATACGTCTCATATCGAGAAATATTTAATTTTGCACCAGTAATACAGGAATAAATTCGTTTGCGATGAGGTTCTGATGCAGCCTGGACCACACTGAAACATAACTATTGAATACCGTATTGCGGATACCTAACTTCTGTCGTATCTATGTCTGTTACTTTCGTTTACGTAGTAATGCAGCCTGGACCATAGTGAACGTAACCGTCACAAACGATATTGCTGATACCCAATTTTCAAATCGCATCTATGTCTGTTAGTATGGTCCATGCTGTGTAACAACCTAAACGCAAATGGTTATTGATGAAATCTTTTTCTAATAAATATTTTATATCGTATGAATGATTATAATAGCAATTTCAGCCACACGATGAAATATAGAAGAATGGAATCAAATACAAATCAATGGAATTGTGACTAATAATTACAGCAACGTTACTAATGACATTACTGGATGTTACTAATCATTCATATCAGTACGGAATGTTGTTGATATTTTAATAATATTATTAACGGTGGAAGTAATAATTTTCTTTAACATTTTCAATCTGTAATTTTTTTTATTATTATTACTGTTGGTTGCGTTAGGTTCTATGGCCTCACGTGTATTCACAAATCGACCGAAGGCTAAACACGTCACATGTAGTGACTTCATACTCTCTCCATCCGGAAGTATTTACAACGCGAGGTGGTAAGTGGTTGCAGCGGTATCGCAATCTAGATATTACCCGAAAAATTAACTTTGTTAAACCACTACATAAAAATTTAACTTCAATAATCGTTAAAGCGTTAAATTTTGTGCAAATTTAATACAAGTTAAAGATAAAAATCCAAAAGTGGAACTGGTTTTTATGTATTACAATACGTAGTGTGACGTTCATGCCACACTCCATGAATGTGTATATTCAGATTATTTATTCAGTGCTAATTATTTTTTATTAAAGTCCTAGGATAATTTATTCATAATTAACCCGGGCAACCAAAGATTTATAAATAACTTGCTTATGTAAAGGAAAAAAAAGGTGAAATAATTAAATGTGCTGACAGTCAGAGCGAAATTCTGAACGCCTGCATGGTTGGAGAAAGCCGGGGTTGGTGTCAAGGAGTCGCCTTGAGCACAATAGGGAGGCCGGGTGCGACTAGCAGGTCCCTTTAGCCCAAGGCCAGCCAAAAAGTGAGGGTGTTGAAGGTCATCACTGCCTCAAGTGGGCTCGAAACACAAAAGCTAATAGCAAGTGTTCTGGGCATCACGTGATTTTGGTGTATGCTATCCCATCAATGCTACATAGTGTCAGGTGTTACAAAAAGTTACACCATAGCCTCTTTTTCTCCATGTGACCTGGTGGCTGGAATATGAGGGGTAGAGTCATAACTTTCTTGGTGGCTAAAGGAAGCTACATTGACACATTTTTTGCTGGCCCGAGTGGCCTAGTCTTGGAAGACACGAGTGTTGCCATGACTTTGAGATCAAAATTTCACAGTAACACACTGTGTTGGGTCCATCACGGTGCTGTCTTCATATGTTAAGGTGCTCTTATGCCAGGACAATGTTCACGGTTTAACGAGGCTTTAGAGACCCATGCGACTGTAATTTCAACTCTAATTGTGCATGACCTCTGAGCTAGCTGGCAAAGTTTTCACTGAATATTAAATTCTGAAAGCTTGAATATTAAATTCTGAAAACTCCTGGTTATTAACATGATTCAGGTAATGTTAATTTAGTTTTAATAGCGCCCTGGGAATGTTCATATGTGTATATGCATAACATCTAACTGTTGGCCTGTGTTGCCACGACATTTCAATAATCACTTTGATACGTAAAATACAATTATTGTTTGCTCTGATTCGGCAAATTGTAAGGTCTGGGTATTGCTTGCTTATAAAGTTGCATTATCTTGTGTTAGAGTTAACGTTAAACATACCCAGCAATGTAAATACCATAAGAACAAATAAGACTTAATATTTACTTACCTGTAATCCTACAGCAATCAAAAATTCTTTCTATCCAGATTATCAAAACTAATATTCATCTTAATATTCTAAATAATAAAAGCCACCACCGCATACCCAATACAAAACAGGTATTACTGCAACAATACCAAGGTGTTGCGAGTATGTACCGTGATGAGAATCAATAACTGGTTTGCCCAACATCCTGGAAATTGAGTCTTTACTGCAGTTCAATGTTTTAATCTGCTTCTCAAACGTATCTGATTCTTATATTTGTAGTGGAATCATGTTGGCAACGAAAAGGTTTACAATACATCGGTCTAAACCAGCTTGGAATATTATGGCGCCGGTAGCTACGATGCCAAATATACTATTGGTGTAAACTTTTATCAGCAGATAGCGGTGAAAACTTCTATAGGTGTGTTGCGTCATGTTTGGACGGGCGTAATTCTGAGAGTTCGTGATGTCACCAAGATGCCACCTATTGTGCACGTCACCAGCATGCCACAGTTGCACCTATGACATGCGCATTGGATGCTTTTTTGCAAAATCTTTACTGAAACACACAGTTTCGATCTGATTTTGATGGCACTTTTCATACATATACTACAAAACAAATAGAAAAACACTGTTATCATTTGATTTACAGAACCCTAAGCCCTCTCCTCCTTTGCCCCCCCCCCCCCTCCCTCACCTTAGTTTCTGCTGTTCACACAAACCCACAGTTTTCATCCAATTTTGAGTGTACTTAGCACACGTATACTTCAGAACAAGGCGGTCTGGTAGCTCAACAGTTAAGGCGCTTACTTCTGATAGCTCTCTCTCCGGTAGCAGGTTCAAATCCTGTGGTGATTAGGAATCTTTAGGAGCTGTATTTGATTATATGAGCTACGCCAGGACGTTCTGTGGTTCTTATTCCACATTAAACTGCGGGCCTCTGAAGAAAGGAAATAGCCTTCTAGCCTCATACGTAATAGCTTGGTACATCTTCAGGAATATTTGATGAACCATCAGGTTGTTGACTAAGTTAGATCTTTGGTTTTTGAAGTGAAAACTTCTGTAGAAGCATGGGGCAATTTTTGAATGGGTAATCTTATGAGTTTGCATTACCGGCATGCTAATATTAACAGTATATCCGTTGCAGTCTTGTGGCTCAGTAGTTAAGGTGTCTGAGTGGCGAACAAAAGGTCTCGATTTGAATCTGTGTCTCGGTGGGGATTTTGATAGACCATTAACCAGACATTCAACTCTGGCATAACTTGCTGTCTAAGGTGACGTACACCAGAACTTTTCCGTGGTTTAGATTCGATGTTAAACTGTAGGTCCCTTGTACCTGGTAGCACTACCGGTTAGGTTAAAGCGGCTAAGACGGGCAGAAAGTGCAGTCAACAGAAACTCTGTCACCAGGTCATTACGGCCACACGGAATTATTATTATTTAGTATAACTGTTGTTGCGCATATGTAGTTTAAAGTTTTCACTTCTGTCGGCAGACCTAAATGACTGCTAATTGTATTATTATTTATTTATTATTTTGCTTGGCATTCACCCAGCGATTTGGGGAAGTCATGGAAAATCCAAATCTAGATGCCCTGACCAGGATTCAAACTTGTGTTCCCCAGGGTGTTACTGCTCACCCACAATGCTCAGTGGGAGATGGAAACAAATCAATTCTGCTGCTATCTACATCAGAAAGAAGCTACAGCACTTGAACAAGGCTTTAAATTATTTTTCTTTTTTCCCCACGAGTTGGCCCTGCTTCTATTTTTTCTTTAAACTGTTGATATTTAGATATATGCATCCTCTTCATGTGTTGTTTAAGTTTATTATGGCTAGACATGTAAGCCTTGATTGTAGAAAGTTTTGGCAAACACAGTTTGCATTCATAAATCAACTGTTCTCTCAATCTTGATTTAAATGTATAAATGTGGCCAAGGATTTTTAATATTCTTACATGTGAGTGGAGACTTTCCCGGTGTACTAATGAAATGAATTCATCACTGGAGTTCAGCTGAATAGCGTCGTAAAAAAGATAACGTTTCGACAGCCTGCCGAAACGTTGTTTTTTACGATGCTATCCGGCCGAACTCCTGTGAAGAATTCATTTTAATATTCTTTTTGCTATTGTTAGCATTTACTAACAGATTCAAGATCTTCAGTTTCCATGACATAATCACGTAACCTTTGTCAGTTTAATTTATTTCACTAACAGACATCAAACCAATACCAACTAAACAGTGACATCTTCCTGGCTAGATTATAAAAATATCAAAATCAATCACCGATTGAATTTGAAATGGTTTGCTGACGTAAACAGAAATGCTGCAAAACTCGATCTTTCCAAATCACACCCACGCCAGCCTAGCATAACAGTTCTAAATGTATCACAGTTGCACTTCATATTACCTAATTCGTTCGCCAACCGATTTGCCGAACGTACGAGCGTAGCGTGGTGCGCAATTCAAATAAACCAATGTAATGGACTAAAGTTAATGGTAGTTCAATTTAACGGATTAATGATGCTAAGAAAAAGAAATCAGCTTTATGGAAATGTAAATAACAAAAGATAGGGAAAATAACCAGTTTAATTCCAGATTGCAATCCCACAGCAAACAACTTCCACCAATACCATTGTTGGTACAGGGATCATATCAATGTAAATTGTTTTGTTTCCTTCCTCAAGGGTGTAGTAAGGTTGAAATGTGGTCTGGATTATGAAGAATTTTTTTTAAAGCCATAGAAATGTGATATTTGCATACAGCTGTGGAAAATATTTTGCTATTTTAAATTTCTCGTAACTTTTTACAATGGAGAGAAGCTGACATGTCAAGAACAAATTATGACCAACGAATTAACCATTACATACAGGCTGGCAAGAGGCACTGTTGCAGTATTGTCATGGTTATAAGCACTGCAAGTGAAACGGCATCAGATAATTGTTATTTAGGCGATAGTAAAAAAAAATAAAAATGGTGGTATAGTTTCTTTGAGATACTAGAAAACTGTGAAGATAAAGTTAATGCACTTTTTTTTTTTGGGAATCGTAAAAACTGACAACAGAGGCATGTGGCGAATAGTTAAGAACAATGAAGCATGAATACAAATGTAGAGAAGCTTAACTTTCTGAAAGCTTGCGATTGTTTTGATCAACGATTTCTGTAAACAAAAACTAACACTTCTAGGCACCATCACTTCAAAATTTACATGATGTGTTTTGATAATTAGCTTCCATTGCAACGCTAGTAAAAATTGGATTCAATTCTCGAACAGTCCACGAAACTTTTAAAATGATGACTGGGTGCAGTGAATTTAATTAATTGATATGTAAATAATGTTTATCTTTATTAAGAAATGAAATTTCAGTTGGTAATACGCAACTTCTATGGCACACAATTCACACATTTCGCTCGTGACAAGTAATCAAAACACTCAGTTTTACAAAACGTCAGATTAGATGCAAAATATTGTACTAGGCCTATATATGCTCGAAAAACATTTTTTGCATGGGTGGCAGCTCTATCCCCTTCGCATGTATGGGTAAGGATGGCGGAGTGGGGATAGAGCAGAGTGACCTTGAGCCGCCTCTCAAGTGAACACACTATAACCAATGAATAGCTGGTGCTTTACCTACAAAAGAGTATTTTGCATTCCTCATTGACTGTGGTTATCTTACAATGTGTACACTTAAATTAAACCAATCCATAGACTGGTAAACCCTAGAAGAAGAATTGTGAATTTATTTTGGTAGGAATGTAAAGCAGATTTATCACAGAGAAACATGCGTATTTACTTTGTGTGAACCATCCATAAATGGAAGCAGCAGAAGTAATTTTTGACATTATTTAATGGAGCAAAGTCCTATTCGTGGGTAATGACCAGTTGGTTGTGATGTACTGCTTATTGGTTGGTCATGTTTTATTTATTTAATCCACATATTTTAGTTATTAATTGTTGACTGAATAATGAAATTGGCTGGGAAATGCACTCAATTTGACAAGAAAAGCCACAGAAATTATTGTGATATGTAAGAATGGAGACTTGATTCTTTGCAGTAGTATCTTGGTTCCCTATCCATCAATTTATTTTTAATGCCATCTTTCATTTTTCCTCGCATGGCAGGAATTGCCATTAACATCATGTATACAGAATAAAAATAAGTATAAAATGTAATTTTATACTAACTCTATCGCAACAGTGTAATTGGGATCTTGTAATTAATTTCTTCACAATTTCTGTAGGCCAGACCACTCTCCACAAAATGGTTTGGGTAATTTTACAGTAATGGCTCAGGGCTGACACTACTCATCACCGGATGGTCACCTAAACATTATTCTGGCTCCTCCATAATGTGAATCACCTCAGAAGGAAATGTCCTTTTGTTATTAAGCTTTGTAAACATGTTCCTTGAGAGATATGATTTAAGAAAATTTGTATGTTATAACCATTGGAAATACACCAAACAAGTAAAATCATTCGAAATATGGGCAGTTCCGTAAGTGTTATTTTGCAAGAAATACGTAGGCCCTATTATTACCCGTTTTTCAGGCTTTATTTTTCAAGGAAAAAACTGCAGACTGTGTCCATTACATGAAGGGTAAAAGTATCAGCATACAAACGTTTATAAATGTATAGCACTGACTACAATAGCAGACATGCTGTACCACAGATTAATTGGTGACCTGTCTGCAATGGTGATAATCTAATGCATTTTATAATGTAGCCAACCCCTTACAATGACACATTAATATTATCATAGGTTGTGCTTAGGTTGAAATTCAGCTGGACTACAGTGACAACTATGGGGGGAAAAAAAGGTCAACAATATTAGTGGAGGTTGCAGTTAAGTTGAAATAAAGCCTGGATAAGAATAAAAACCATCACTTCATGTAACTGGTTTCATTGATAATGAGGTTGGCTGTCATGTGAAATATATCATATTATTAACATCACTGACAGTTCAATAAGTAATCTATGATGCAACAGATCTATCATTTTTCAATGTTTTACATTAAAAATTGTTTGTCTGCCGATACTTCTCCCATACATGTCACATGGATGCGGAATGAAGTTTTTTTACAGAAAAATAAAGCCAGAGAAATAGCTACAAGGAACATAAACATGTATTTCTTGCACAATAACTTGTAAGGGTCCATGTTTCAAACAATTTTACCTATTTCATATATATTTGATGGTTATAATGTAAGAATTTTCTTGAATTGTATCACTCAAGGAACATGTGTACAAATTTTGGGATTACTGGAGATCGCGATTCCGCCAGGAGTTTACATCAAAATACTGCAGTGGTCAAACGCAAGACTCCACTAGAAATTCTTTCCGAAGAACATTTAACGGTTTAATGCTGGTCCAGGCTGTATTAGAACCTAATTTCTGCTTCAAAATAATGGTCCAGACTGTATTATATCATAATTACTGCTTGAAAACAATACGTCTTGCGACTGACTACAGCAGTTTTCCAACGATATTACTGAATGTTGTGGTAGCCGAATCGCGATCTCCAGTAGACCCCAAATTTTCATAACAAAAGCACAATTTCTTCTGAGGTGGTTCACATTATGGGACCACCGTAAATCGTTTAAATTGTATTCAAACATGGACCACAGTAATTACAAAAGCTAGGATATGAAAATAGGGCAACCACAATATTGTGTGCTATGGTTACGGTTTACTGTAGTCCAGGCTGCATTACAATTCTTAAGAAATTAATTCCTGGACAATTAGTGCAATATTACCGACACTCACGTGAGGAGTATTATCAGCACTGATCCAATATTATTAACATATTTCACCATTAAATGTAGTGTCATTAACCTGCGGACAGCACTGCGCTCTGCTAGGTAATGCCAACAAGGCTTACTTCTGCTGCTTCAGTTTATGGACGATTCATCCAAAATAATAAAATATATTCTTCGGAGTTATGTTGCCTTCCATTTCTTCCACAAGCAATTCTCGTATATACTTTTCCTCGAGTCTACACCATATAAATTTCGTTCGGGGAAAACAAAATTACTGTTGGAATGTTTATGAATTATTACATTGTCAGCAGTTGCTACAAGGAAAAATATGATTAATTCAGAGTTAAAATAATAATAATAATTATGGGTACTAAATATACTTCTACTACAACAGTTGTTGACAGGTATAATACATTAAAACAAGTTCCTTTTTACACCAAACGAAAGGTCTGTTTGGTCGTACCTGTTGTATAACGAAAATTTTCAAACAAATCAAAGTAGTATACAACAATAAATCTTGATGTCAAAAACCGTAATACCGCAACAACCTCACTATTTGTAAACAGTTCCAAGTGCGTCCAGGCTCCAGCCGTCCAGCAACCACGACCGGCACACTGCACAGTGCACAGACAGATGACGGGTTTATTGGAGATCGCGAATCCGCAACAACAACATTAAATAATATCGTTGGAATACTGCTTTAGTCAGTCGCAAGACGTATTATTTTAAAGCAGTAATCCCGTTGTAATACAGCCTTGACCATTATTTCCAACCAGAAATTAGGTTGTAATACAGCATGGACCAACAAGAAACCGTTAAATGTACTTCGGAAAGTATTTCTAGCGAAGTGTTGCGTTTGACCACTGCAGTATTATGATGCCAACTGCAGGCGGAATCGCGATCTCCAGTAAAACCACCACCACTATCCCTCAAAGACAAATATTAAACTGAAGCAGTAAAATACTGTGCTACAAAGCACTAAAATTACAATAACTTTTCTTCGTTATATATTATTCGTTTGATGTTCCTTGAGTGGTACTCTGGTACAGATCTTACTTAGTCTATAATTAAGTATAGCATCTAACTCTCTACCAGACATCAGCCCAAGTAATTGACAGAACTTTACGAATAACAAAACCACAGATAGAAGTATGCCTACAAACAGGTAAGAAATTATTTCCATGATTATTTTTAACAGGCTCGTGATTTAGTGCAACAACATTATCCTTATCATTATCAGTCTACGAAGGACAAAGTATAAATATATATAATGCTTTGCTTTAATTGTTATACGGTGGTAAGATAGGGGATTTATTGCTAGATAGGTTACACATAAACTGAATATCACGCCAATGTATTTATTTCTTTTATGTTATTCACTTTCGCAACGCACTTCAAACTAAAGTTAATGTAATAATAATATTTAATTTAATTGAAATGGAACGTACGCTCCGGTGGTAATTTCCCTAAACACCCATATTCCCCTTTTCTACCATTAAATTCTTTCGAGGTTTTTGGCAAATTATTCATCGTTTCTCTTGGTAACTTATTCCAATCCCTGACACCCTTGCCTAAAAAAAAGAATCTTTTTACACCCTTGTGCCTGAAATCGAGTGCCCGCTTGTGATAATGGTCATCTTTACCATTCCATACATTACTTTCAATTCTTACACCAATATCTTTCCATGCCTCATCGCCAAAATACGCCTTGTACACCCTCCTTCTGTCTTCCAATGAATCGAATTCCAGATCTTTTATCATACCTGTTACTGATTGCGCTCAGCGATTATTTCCAGAAACAAATCTAGCAGCCCTTCTTTGCACCTTCTCCAACTCCTGTATTTGATAGTCGTAATGTGGGTCCCATACTACACTACCATATTCAAGCAATAGTATATCCAAACTTTGTAACCCAATTCCTTTATTTCTCTCGTACATCCCCTCATCACTCTCTCCAACAAATACAGAATTCTGACACCTTTTCCTATTATCTGTCCAATGTGTTCTGCCCAGTTAAGCTTGTTATCAAATATAATGCCAAAATATTTACATTTCAACTCTTCAATAAGCAATTCTTTACCCACCTTATATTCATAATTAACCTTTTGTTTTTTATTTGTGTACCTAATAAGCTAACTCTTTGTTGCATTTATCTTCATCCCATGTTGACCAACCCAACTAGATATCCTGTCCAGACCACCCTGCAACTGTTTACAAGCCTGAACCGTTTTGATCCTTTTACATAGCAGTATGTCAAGTGCAAACAATCTAATTTCTGATAGCAAACAATCAACACAATTATTAATTAGAATAATAAATAGCAACTGTCCCAATACGCTACTCTGTGGCACTAAACCATGGAGGAAGGAAATATATGGAGGAGAAGTGACGTTAAATTGGTGAAGCAGGCTCACGCATGCTCAGTGGCGGCAGCGGCGATATGCGCTTCCAAACAATTGCGATGTTCCCAGTATATCCGGAAAAATAAGAACGATATCGAAAAATTTTATTCTTTATTTCGATTTGTCTCGTCGTGTTACACAAGAATCGATCATTAAATTTGAATTTTGCGAAATTTTTCTTCTCCATTTCAACTCAAGACACCTCACTTTTGATACAGTATATCTCTAGAACTAGGTGAGATATCGAAAATTTTTATTCTTTATTTTTCATTTTTCTCGTCTTTTTAAATAAGAATCCATCATTAAATTTGACTTTGACCAATTGTTTCTTCTGAATTTCAACCAAAACCATTTCACATTTGGGACAGAATATCTCGAAAACTAAGCAGGATATCAAAAAATTTTATTCTTCATTTTTTATTTGTCATATCGAGTCACATAATAATTCATCGCCAGATTGCGGCGTCACCTTTATCCTAGAGTCCCCTTGAGGTTTTTGTACATATTCCCCGTGTCTGTATGGAAGCGGCCATGCCCCCTCCACTCCGGCCATGCCCCCCCACTCCTCCTCCGCCCTGCTTCACTTCAATGCGTGGTGGAGGTCTCTTGCGTCGTCTCCATATATTTGCTTCCTCCATGCACTAAACCAGTTACTTAAAATCTCTGCTTTTTTTAAATCCTCCGTAACGTTTTGTCAATCCTTATCTAAAAGCGTCTCAACGAATTCCCTTCCTCTCAGTTTTCTAACATAGTTATAGAAATTTCTAGACGAATCAGTCAATGGTCCCCCTGCACTATCATTACTCTTCATAAATCCATCTTTAGCCACCATCTTAGCTATTATTAAGTACTTGTTTAGTTGTTTTAAATATTCTCAACTACCCTGCTGTCTCTTAACTCCTTTATGTTCTCTTCTTACCAACCTCTCTAACCTCCTCACCCCCCTGTTATAGTACACAGGTTCTCTACTTCTTTTTATTTTCTGTTTTGGAATAAATTACTTCCTCCTTTTTTATTATCTCTTTGAACTCTTCCAACCTTGAGTCTACTCTACTTGTGCCTTCCTTTCATTTGCTGAATCGTTCTCTGAAATATCTCTTCAAATTTGAAAACTGCGCCTTTTTATAATTGTACCCATTTCCCCCTTCAATTTTGGCTGCTGGTTCACTGAATCCTCTAATGTCCATCAGAACTGCTTCATGATCACTTATTCCTTCGGTTACTTGACGCCCTGCAGGGTTGTCATTGGGCTTTATTAGGAATATATCCAAAATATTTTGTCCCCTATTGTTCTGCTCTACCACTTGTGTAAATCCTCCTTCCCTTATTAAGGTATTTGTAAACCTCTGTTCCCATGTGTTATTAATGTTATTTCCTACCCAGTTTACACCTGGTAAATTAAAATCCCCACCAGTAATGACCATTCTATTCTCAGTTCTAAAATCTGAGTATGAATTTAATTTTTCCCTAGGAGCCTCATTTTCATCTGACATTCTTCCACTGCGGTAAGCAGCCAACACCCTGATTTTTTATTTTTTATTACCCCAGAAACCTGCCCCAAGTAACTCATGGTCATGACCTATGAACACCAGTGAACTGTGGTAGGTTCTGTTAACTGGTATGAAATTTCCTCTGTCTCTGCGGTACACTGTGTAACTATCAGGAAAAACCTCACTGTCTAGTACTTTTTCTTTTAACAAACTCTCTACTCCTATTATAACTTGTGGTTCGTGTATTTCTATTAAGTTTGCAAATTTGATTACTTTCTTCATTATATTTCTATACTTTACCAATAACACTCTTATTGTGTAATCGTAAGTTTTCCCGGTGGATCTGATGTTTGAAGATCTCTCGGGCGCGCAGCCTGGTCATTTGGTAGTAGATGTACACCATTATTACTGGCTGTATATTTTTAGCATTTACCTCCTCCTTTCCAGCATAGTTCAATTGTGCCCGGTCATGGCGACTTAGGACCTGCATGAGTTCCACCCTGGTATGCTGCGCCTCCTTCACCACCCTCCTCATGCCACACTCTATACCATAACTCGACTTTCTATCAATACTATTCCCCGCACCTCCCACTATCAGTCCTCTATCATCCTTAGTGAAACTCCTACAAAGTGAACCTATATCCTCTATTACCTGACCTAATGTTACACTAGGTTTGAAAAAACTTGTGACCTGGTAATCTGTGCCTAACTGATCCTGCAGAAGAGGGCCTACACCTCTCTCATGGCTACTACTTAGCAGCAGAACCCTTTTTTTCCTTATTCTTGCCTTCCACGCCCTTATTCCTAAAGGCTCTTTTCCTCCTGACACTGGCAACAGGTCAAACCTATTTTTCTCCACAATTTCTGAAGTTCATCCTAGTTGCGGTGGTGAAGATTTCTTATTAATTTATTTTAGTCTCTGGCTTCTTTATGTACGAAAAAAATTTCCCAACTCTTGCGCCCGAAATCAAGCGCTAAATTGTGATCATGGCAATCTCATTACTTCAGTGCAAGGTTATTATAGTACTTCCACGCACTCAACATATTAGTCATTTTCCACATATCCCAAGATAGGAGACAGGCTCTCTGGCATTTGTAATCCTCGTGATTATCATTTTTACTAGTGCAAAAACTGCTTTTTTTACCATTCGTTTACAGTTTTATAATTGATGACTGCTAAGGACAATAATGTGTATGTATACTCGTCCACCAATGTTAAAATTCCTAACTTTTTGAATAGGTCTTTGCTGGAAGTGACCTTGCTAACCCCACACATTATTTGCACTACTCATTTTTGTGCTATAAGTACTTTATTCCTTTACGTTGAATTGTCCCATAAGATTTACGACATCAAAGCATGAAAAGAATCAAAATAAAATAGTTCATACATGCCTAGGTCATATGGCTGAAAGTGTGCGAATTACGCATGTAGCTGCACACAGTTGCTTTAGAATCCGCCGATTTAAATTACGATCAGTAACGGTAAATAATAACAGAAGGTTTGCTGTCTCTATCTCTTGAATAACTAGCAAGATAAGTTTATAAGTATGTCTGATACTAATCTATGTGACGTACTGAACTATTTGTATTGTTTCATAAAATTTTAAAGACAAACCGTTAACGGTGAACCAATTACGTACTTATAAGCTCATAGACATAATTTGCAACCTGATCAGCAGAAAAAATTGAAGAATTTTAATTCCTGTGCTTGTGACATCCGCTAGAAAGAAAGATTTTGAGTTGTAACAAAAGTTAGAATACAAATAATGCTCTCGGGTGACTAGCCGAGTTATAGAAGTGTTGATGGAGTTATTGCTGATTTCTTCATGGAGAACTTTGAAGACTAGGCACTAGCAAGCGCTCCTATGAAGCCCACCGCTTTCTTCCGATACGTAGATGATACCTTTCTGGTCTGGCAACACGGCAGAGACAACCTTGAAGCTTTCCTCCATCATCTTAACAGCAGAAACGAAAACATCAAGTTTACGATGGAGGTGGAAGAAGAAGGCCGGCTGCCTTTCTTAGACATTCTAATAGAAAGGAAACCTGACGGGACTCTAGGACATTCTATGTACAGAAAACCGACGCACACAGACCTATACTTGAACGCGCGTAGCCATCACCATCCGGCACAGCGCAAGATGGTACTCAGCACGCTTGTACATAGGGCGCGAGCGATATGCGATTCGGACAGTCTACCCGATGAATTGAGTCATCTGCGTCAGACCTTTCGACGCAACGGGTACACTGATTATCAGATAAGACAGGCATTCCGAGAGCCGACACATAGTCTCAACAACACCAAGAAAGAGCCACCTGATCGTCTCGCCTTCTTGCCGTACTCTGGCGCCACAACGTCCAAGATAGGACGGATTCTAGCAAAAAGTGGAATCAAGACCGTTTTCCTGCCACCACCGAAGGTGAAGAACATCTTGCGCTCCCCCAAGGATGACCTTATTTTGCGGACCCCTGGGGTATATAGCATTAGTTGCGAGTGTGGAAAGAGCTACATTGGCCAGACGGTGCGGTGTGTTCACCAACGTTGTCTAGAACATGCACGACACGTTCGTCTGGGGCAGAAAGAAAAGTCTGCGGTGGCGGAACACAGTCTAGAACATGGCCATGGTTTTGATTTCGAAAATACCAGAGTACTGGCGCATACTGGTAGCTTCTGGAATAGCATCCTTACAGAAGCAGTAGAAATTCGTCTCGCGTCTAACC
Source organism: Vandiemenella viatica (assembly GCA_031002005.1). Lineage (NCBI taxonomy): Eukaryota > Metazoa > Arthropoda > Insecta > Orthoptera > Morabidae > Vandiemenella > Vandiemenella viatica. Next base: position 197,080,061 of record JARYHS010009186.1, read on the forward strand.
TCGTCAACCGCGACAGCGGGTACCAGCTGAGTGAAGCCTGGACGCCAATCATCAATACTATTCGTCGACAGCGCGACCGAGACGCATTACACGGCGCGTCCAGATCAACGGAAAGTTCGGTAGTAACATAAGCGAGCAATTTGTTGCTCAGGCATTAATGATCAGCTTATGGGTAAGTTTTTGCCTTCTGACTTTTCCTTCTACCGAACGATGAGTTACTACGAGGCAGGACCCCGGCTACCATTGGTTACAAATCTGACCAATCACGTGGCAGCATGGCTCAATATGAGGCCCGCAACGGATTCTTGTTGACCCATCAGTTGGACAAACAATTTATCGTGAAGGCTTTGTTTTCGGATATCTTCTTCGAAGGAGCGGTGATTTTAAGCCCATCCGCTATATGTCATGTGAAAAAGGACATCAAATCTAGCCGTAACTCCACCTTGGCATCGATTCAAGCCGCAACGAGATTTGACCCCTGCTACGACTGGTTCCACAGCCGACCAATCAGAGGTTAGCAGCGGGAATCTGGTCTAGCTCAGCAGCTTCGCATGTTCCTGACCTCACTTCACCGGAAGATGGCGCCGACGATTCAGAGTGCCGAAATATTGTGTGATTATTATAACACTTCTATAACTCGGCTAGTCACCCGAGAGCATTATTTGTATTGTCAACGCCGAGAAAGACTTCGTAATTATATATTTTACCTCTACGGGGAGGATATTTATTGTAAAGTCAAGCAGCTGGAGAAGTTACGCAAGAGAAAATCCAGACTTCTCAGCGCGCTCGCCTTTCTTCAGCGCTGCAGGGACCATGACATCGTCCCACGGTTTGCTGAGATTCGGCACTCGATTGACTCTTTCACAGCGAAGAAAATTCTGCGGCGGGCCAGCTTGGCTCTAGTGCGGGAAAGGATACGGTATACCAGGCGTGATCTAGATTCCATGTCTAAAGCACTTTTTGCCGTCCACCTGTTTCCATCAAACCACATGCACCGTGACGCCTGGGACTGGATAGACAGTTGTACTGTGGCTGGAAGTTGCAAGGTTCAATACAGCGCAACGGCACGTCAATGCGCCAAGTTCTCTCGGCTCGCCCGATGTTCCAAGCCACTCTCAGAGCCAGACAGGAGTACAGTCATCAATCTGAGCGGTGAGGTAATGGACTCTGACACCATATCGGTGCTATCTAAAGGACTAAATTTTGCTCCAGTACCGAAGTCCATACCGTATAGAGAGATTCTTACCGGCGTTGAACAGGCCGTCCGTGGTTTGCCTATGGAGGCTGCAGAAGAAATGAGGCGTGAAACCTGCCGTATTTTATGCAAATCAAAGTCGCCACGGCCCAACATCACAGCTGCCGAGAGGAGATCACTTCGGGCATTGCGGAAAAACACAGGCATTATTGTCTTACCGGCAGACAAAGGTAACGCCTCTGTAGTGCTTACTATGGAAGATTATCGTCGAAAGGTGGAAGAACTCCTGAAAGACACATCCTATCGCAAGATTGCACGGGATCCTACCAACGCCGTGGTGAGAAAAACGACAGCTCTTCTTAAGAACTCAGGGCTGCCAGAAGACACAGTTAAACAGCTACTACCCCGGGCTGCTGTTCCTCCAAGGCTCTATGGACTCCCCAAGATCCATAAAGAGGGTACCCCATTGCGGCCAATAGTAAGTACCATCAGATCAGCTACATATTTGCTTGCCCGATATCTAACTGGGCTGCTGACACCATTAGTGGGTAAAGGTCCTCATCACGTGACTAACTCTGCAAGATTTATAGACGTCATCAAAGAACTCCACCTGCAGCAACATGATTTATTAGTGAGTTTCGATGTGGTGTCACTGTTCACTAGGGTCCCTCTCACTGACACTCTGTGTCTACTGTGTATTACCTAAACCATTTCCAGCCTATTTTTGAATCCATGCCATGACGTCTGGAAGAGACTTTGTTTGCAGCACGTGGTGGCTTCGTACAGTACTAAATTCTTTCTGTCAAAGTGCATGTACTGTTCTTAATTCTAATCATTTTGTAGTTTCCGTAATTTGTGGAAAAATTGATTTATAACCATAAGTGGCCTTCTCGGCATTGCAATTTTCACAAACAGTATTGTGGTTTAAAAAAAGAACCATGACTGAGAGTTTAAGGCTCAGTTATATATAAATGTTACATGATTTTTCAATTTAATTAAATTTTGACGACGTTTACGCCCCAGTGGCATTTTAGCTACTCACTTACGTTCCCCCTCATATTTAAAATGATTTTGAGTAAATTGTTCAGCCCTTCCCTCGATAATTTGTCCTAGTCCCCTACGCCTTTATCTTCAAACGGAAAATTTCTTACTGCGTTGGCCTGAAATCAAGTGCTAGTTTGTAGTCATGGTAATCTCGATTCTTCCACGTACAACTATCAGCCACCTTCCACAATTTACGTCGAACGTTAAAGAGAAGTTGCCCAGATATGGGTAGTCCAATAATCTTAATCAGTGTTCTTCAACCTGTGGGTTCTTCAACCAGGGGTCGCAGACCAAGGAAAAGTAAATAACAAGTATTACAGGTTTTACTCTATTGTAAAAATACAACATTTTCGTTGAGAAGGCTATGCCTGTTTATTTTTTGGTAAATTGTGGAATCGTGGTTGTATTTTTGACACGCAAATAACCAAATCACTTTCTAAGTTAAAAAATTAAATATCGAGTTTTATATTCATGACCATAAAACCATATTGTCTTCGAAAAGTCTATTTTTCTCGGTTTCGATTTGTTTCCGCCACTGCCACTTGTAGCAGACCTGGAGGGTTGCCTAACGAATTGGATCCCTACACGGACAAGACTGCAGCGAACGAAAACAATCTGTTCTACGCGGCAGCGGAATGATACGAGCTGCCTGCAGAATACGCGTGACTACCTCGCACAGTATTTGATTTCTAGATCAGAAGGTATATTATAAATGGAAATAAAGTTAAATCAATGACAGTTTTATTACGGGTCCCCAAAGTTTTGTTACCGACCGTAGGGGTCGACTAAATTTGTTAACATGTAAAGAGGTTCGCGTATTCATAAAGGTTGAGAAACACTGATGAAAAGTAATGAAACAATCAAAAGGACCAGAATAAATGAACTGTATATACACAGACGGAAAAAAAAATCCCAACACCAAGAAAAAATTATTGTAGAGTAATGAAATTTGGACAATGCATTTGTCAAGTTAACATGTTTAATTGATTAAATTTTCAAGATCACAGGTTAATTTAAGCTCAAGAAAATGAATTTCAAATGTGAAATACTGTTAAATTAATAGCCGGTGTAACCTCCAGAATTTTGAATGCAAGCCTGCAAACGTGAATGCATTGTGTCATACAGGTTTCGAATGTCACTTTGTGGTATGGAGTTCCATGCTTGTTGTACTTGTGCTGTCAATACTGGGACGGTCAGTGCTGGCTGTGGATGATGCTGGAGTTGTCGTCCAATGATATCCCATACGTGTTCAATTGGAGACAGATCTGGTGATCTCGCAGGCCAAGGTAACATGTCGACACTCTGTAGAGCACGTTGCGAGACAACAGCGGTATGAGGGCGAGCGTTATCCTGTTGAAAAACTCCCCCTTGAATGCTGTTCATGAATGGCAGCACTACAGGTTGAATTACCAGACTGACGTACAAATTTGCAGTCAGTGTGTTTGGTATAACCACAAGAGTGCTCCTGCTGTCATAGGAAATTGCTCCCCAGACCATGACTCCAGGTGTAGGTCCAGTGTGTCTAGGCCGCAGACAGTTTGGTTGCAGGCGTTCCCCTGGCCTCCTTCTGACCAACACTCGGCCATCACTGGCACCAAGGCAGAACCTGCTTTCATCAGAAAACACAACAGATCTCCACTCCGTCCTCCAATGAGCTCTGGCTTGACACCACTGGAGTCGCAAACGGCGATGGCTTGTAGTCAGTGGAATGCACGCTACAGGGCGCCTGGCTCGGAGCTGTCCTTGAAGTAACCGATTTCCTATGACAGCAGGAGCACTCTTGTGGTTATACCAAACACACTGACTGCAAATTTGTACGTCAGTCTGGTAATTCAACCTGTAGTGCTGCCATTCATGAACAGCATTCAAGGGGGAGTTTTTCAACAGGATAACGCTCGCCCTCATACCGCTGTTGTCTCGCAACGTGCTCTACAGAGTGTCGACATGTTACCTTGGCCTGCGAGATCACCAGATCTGTCTCCAATTGAACACGTATGGGATATCATTGGACGACAACTCCAGCATCATCCACAGCCAGCACTGACCGTCCCAGTATTGACAGCACAAGTACAACAAGCATGGAACTCCATACCACAAAGTGACATTCGAAACCTGTATGACACAATGCATTCACGTTTGTAGGCTTGCATTCAAAATTCTGGAGGTTACACCGGCTATTAATTTAACAGTATTTCACATTTGAAATGCATTTTCTTGAGCTTAAATTAACCTGTGATCTTGAAAATTTAATCAATTAAACATGTTAACTTGACAAATGCATTGTCCAAATTTCATTACTCTACAATAATTTTTTCTTGGTGTTGGGATTTTTTTTTCCGTCTGTGTATATCATCTTAAAGCTGAGTGATTACAAACAAGGAGGGGAGGAGAGGGAGAGGAGACACACGAATGTGACTACCTCTGTTACGAAGTCTGTGTGACGTAATATACCTATGACCTCTTATTCTTCTACCAATATTTATCTAGTTACACAATAAACACTATGTAATATCACAGTGCCCTTACCATCTTTGTAAGGTATCCCTCGTTCTATTATCAATATTCGGTTAAAATCCGGCCAAGTTTGAGGTTAACTTCAGTACACGATACCACAGGTAAAATCGAGATAACAACACTTCTAGTACAGTAAAGTAAATAAATAACACATAGCCAACATAAATAAACCATAAAAGCAATAAATCCATGATATTTCAGTAGGAAATAGGTTATTCCATATAAGAGTAACTTTCAATACCAGATCCTAATATTGGTTAGGGAGATATTCTAAACTGATTTAAAAGAAGTAAATGGTAATTAATAGTAAATAGAGTGCCTAAACAAACCTCTTATCATGATTACTAAGCATTATTCCAGAGATAAATAGATAATTTCAATATAAGTCAAACCTAACCCTAAATTTTGGCATATACCAGATTTTGGGATTTCTGAAGAGATTTTCATACAGTAAAGATTGTAGAGAGCTAATAATAGCCAGGCCTCGACCTACAATAACCATAACATCACAGTAATATGTAGTTCAGTGAGATTTAAAGCAGTCTGTAAAAGTTTGTAAATAAACTGCAATAAGCTATTTCCATAAACGATTTGAGACTTTTTGAATAGTTTCAGGACTTAAAAAGTAGATAAAAACATAGTAAATAATCTTATCTTTCAGTTTTAATAAGTTTCAAGTAGTCCTAATCTGTAAAATATGAAATATTAGTGAAAACCGGGAGCCGGTAAATAGGCGAGATTTTCGATACTTTCAGAATTAATTCCAATAAAGCAAAACCATTTCAAAAGCGCTAAGAACATGTAAATGCCAGTAAACACACGTAATTGATTTTCTATAACCATTAAAAGACATTTTACTAACCTGTAGGTTGTTAATCCAATTGAGAAGTAACTTGCCATAGGCACCGTACATAAAATATGCTTTTTCACTGATTTTTAAACACTGTCATCCAACATAAACTAACTAATAAATTAAAACAGTCCTAAAGAGAATTAAATTCATCTAAATCTTGTAGTTTCCAACCGTTTAGGTATATTTAAATACGATCTGAACACGTAAAATAGACCACTCAACTTTAATATTTTTTCATTTAAAAGCCTACTTAGTTTCCGGGTTAAAATGTAGTTTTTCTTAAAGATCCATTCTTCTAGTTTCGTACACATTAATTTCATGTCATTTAAAGCAACAGAACCGATGTTAGTGAATTTTCTAAAACACTCTGTAATAGCACACGTGTAAATAAGAGAATAATTTTATTGTGTCCGAGATACAGCTCATACCGAGATAAAATAACTTTTAAAATATGCAGTTTAATTCAGGATACACATTAGTAATTTTTCCGGCTTAATAATCAGCATATCTTCAGAGTTATACCTAAAAACATAAATAATAATTATGGCGGATTTTGGAAAATCACTGTTTTTGCAATAATTCAATCATTTCATAACCGATCTAAATAAAATTCACATTTTTGAGAGACTAAAATTGGGGCCGATATTTCGAGCCTAATTTCGTGTTTGTAATTAAAGCCGATTTAAAAAAGTTTTAAAATGCTGACCGATGATGCAAAATCGCAAAGATGACCATATTTGGTCATGTCATCAGACATGAGAATTAAACCTAAAACAAATGAAAACTTTTTATCAACCTATACACACGTAAAAGCCCATAACTTATTCAGTTTCACATTTTAAATCGAACACTTAATAGCTAAGTTATTAAATTAAACACGAGGGAATGTTTGAGATCGCGGAGGCGATCAGCCGGAGCGCCACCTCACGTGAGGTAAAGCTATATAGGCGATGTAGCCCGCGTAAGTTTAAGCTCGGGTTTTCAGTCTTTCTTCAAACGTCGGTTGAGCTTGGAAGTAGTGTAGGCAGGGAGACATGTGGCCGACCTAAGCAACGCTTGGCCGCCGCCATGTTCGAAACTCGGCACCATGAACATTCAGACTAACAGTTTTCAACTATGACTTTCTAAATTTAATTTTCATTTTTGGGGTTAGTGCGTGTTTCGCAATCTGTGATTTTTGGTGAACGATTCATCCGATTGCCTTTGCTAACTGTGAACTTTTATACTAAATGTGAGATTTTCAAGAATATAAATTCAGTTATTCAACTTTTGACTTTCATTTCTACAATAGTACCTTTCTTACAGGAGGTTAAATCTGTAAGTGGCGACTGTGGTCAATTTTAACAGTTAGCATACCATTGGTTTAACACGGTAACAGAACTTTTCAGGACTTTGAATAATTTTGGAAGACTTCGAGTTCAGGTGATGAAGCCGATTCCAACCCCAGTACCGCCATTAGTCCCTGACATCTTGTAAATTTGCATTGTTTCGCCTTTAAGACTGAACATTCTTTCATTTTTAGGGAATGACACACATGAAATTTTTCTCTAAGATACAACAAAGCATATTCGAAACACATTAAACCATCTAACAGAAAGAGTTGTATTTAAAGATCTACTGTGGCTTCCTATTCCAGAGATGTCACCAATTTACGCTCTGATACCAGAGGCAGATCAAAACAGCGCGGGGCTCGCTCGCAGCATTTGCTAACTCTTGCTATGTGGCTAATCCGGTACTGTAGTAGCGAGTAGTTGGCTCTTAATTTCGACACTCACATGATGGTTTTGGCAATCTTTCCCATTATATGAGTTATACGCATATATTATGTAACCAGTACGCATTGCATTGAGGTCTTACTGTAGTGTAACGCAAGGCGCACGGAGTGACGTAACAGCTTTTGTGGATCAGCACCTCCAGCCTTTTGTACAGGACCTCCCTTCATTCATTAAAGACACCCCACATTTCCTTGAACGACTTTCCACAATCCCCACTCCTCTACCACCTAACTCCTTCCTTGTCTCCATAGATGTCTCTTCCCTTTACACCTACATCCCTCACGGACAGGGCCTCAGCGCCATGGAACACTTCCTGGAAATGCGACCTCCCGACAGCCTCCGCAAGACATCCTTCCTCATTTCCTCATCCTGTCTAACAACTACTTTTCCTTTAACTCACAAATTTACCACCAGATACGTGGTACTGCAATGGGCACCTGCATGGCACCATCCTATGCAAACCTTTTCTTGGACCGTCTGGAACAACGATTCCTCAACAATCTTCCCATTAAACCTCTTGTGTGGTTCAGATACATAGATGACATCTTTATGATCTGGACTCACAATGAGCATCATCTAATAGACTTCCTCAACTCCCTAAACAACCACTCCATCAACTTTACTTGGACTTATTCCCATACTCATGTTACCTTTCTTGATGTTGACTTTTCCTTGCATAACGGGCTCCTACATACCTCTGTTCATATCAAACTGACTAATCTGTAGCAATATCTTCATTTCAACAGTTGTCATCACTTGCACATCAAATGTTCCCTTCCATACAGTCTGGCCCTCCGTGGCAGGTGAATCTGCTCTGATGAACAATCTCTTTCCCAATACACAGAAAACCAGTCTGGAGCTCTCATCTCCCATAGCTACCCTCCTGACTTAGTACACAAACAAATCTCCCGTGCCATAGCCCTTCCTTTACACAGCCACTCCAAGTCAGTACCCCTTGATACTAACCACAGCCCCGCCTTCATCACTCAGTTCTTCCCTGGTCTCGAGTCCATTAACATTCGCCGTGGACATGATTTCTTACGTTCCTTCTCCAGGATGTGCAACATTCTCCATAAAATTCTACCCACTGCCCCTCGCACATGTTTTAGCAGACCACCAAATTTAAGAAATATCTTGGTTCACAAGTACTCGCCAAGTAATTCCACCAGACTGCCACAGGGTTTATTCCCGTGCAATAGACCCCGTTGTAGAACATGCAGCATGCACCCAGCCACTACCACTTACTCCAATCCTACCACAGGTGAAGCATTCCCTATCATTGGTCATGCTACTTGCATGACAACACACCTCATATACCAACTGACATGCCTCCATTGCTCCAGTTCATATATAGGCCTCACAACCAATCCCCTAGCTATCAGAATGAATGGCCACAGGCAGACAGTTTATACTAACAATGAGGCCCATCCAGTTGCAAAACATGTCAGTTCCCACAAAGTCAATAATTTGAACATCTGTTTTTCAGTTAGGGCAATCAGAGTTTTCCCTAACAACATGACCCCCTCTGAACTTCGTAGATGGGAACTAGCCTACCAGAATATCCTTGACACCAGACATCCTCCTGGCCTCAATCTCCAATAAACTCTGCCCACCAGACCCAGCACTTATTATCTGTACCATTAACATTTTTTGTATTTCTGTATTTACTATTATCCATGCTATTTACATTTATTTTACTTTTCACTTATATATATATATATATCCCCACCCAGTTATTATTCACCTCTTTCAATAATAACATATTGTCATCATTATCGATCCAATATTTGAGCTTACTCTCCCCCCCCCCTTCCACCTAAACAACCATCCGCGCCTGAGACGCCATTCACCAGTCGGCCGTCTATGTGTACACATGTGATGCCGCCTGGTGCTTCACCTTCTGCACGTTTAAGGCTGCTGTAGGCCGAAATATTGCGCTTCTCTTGTGTTTGTTTTTTGTTCGTTGTCCCAGCCGCCTTCATCTGTGGTAAGTGTTGGGTCATATTTCCCTATCCTTCCTTAGTTTTATTGCCTTAAAGCTTTTTCCTGCTCAATGTTATTATATATATATATTATATATAGTTATATATAGTTACCAGGAAATAATAGGAGCTATTTAGCGTATGGATTTATAAAAAAAAGGGATAGCGAAATGAACTACCACTTACCTTAGACGACGGTATCACGGGGAAAACACATAAAAAAGCACAAAACACAGGAAAAACAAGGAATATTTTGGGACTTGGCCCTTCGTCAACAGGGGAAAATCAAGGACGGGGTTGGTGGTGTAGAAGACCGTACATATATATACAAACTTTTGTGGCGAGACAATAATATGTCAGTATAATGGGCAGAAAAGATAGTCATAGTGGACTTGCAACCATTAGTTTTAACATGTTTTTGATTTATCTGGGATTGGAGCAAAGCATTTTTATAGTTTAAAAGTGGCTTCAAATGACACAATTTCGACCGGAAATCTTCTATCAACATAACATTTAATGATATTTATAAAAGCATTTTTGATAGGAGAAATGTTAACATTATGCACGAGGCACAGAGAGGTAGGTGTAGTATTTCTTTAACTCTCACATATTTACATTTAGAAGAAAAGGACCGTACACATACAGCTTTAGCATGTATCAGCAGTGATTTTCATCAATACAACTTGAAAGGATTTTTTTTTAAAAGTAATGAATATACCTATATTGTCACCTTTTCATCAATAAAAATAATGCTCACTGATATTAATTAGACAGAAATCAGGAAAGTGAACCTAGCAACAAATTATGTTGATATAAATACAGCTGAGATGGATTTTAATTTTAATGGTAGAAAAAATGAGAAAACAAGGCTTCAGAAGAGTGGAAAGGATGAAACACATGTATTTTAACTTTTTTTAATTATCATTTAGTTTTTTATAGCGGATTTTCAAGTTTTTGAAGCTGAAACAAGAGTTGTTAGAGGATAAACACTCATTTTTGAATAGAAAAGGGTTAGCATAGTTAAAACCTTTAGCTTTGATGATATTTTCTGACAGTTTTGGAAATGTATAAAATGTTCTCAGGCCTCCCACTAGGAGAGCACATCAGTTTGATGTATTGTTACCAATTCTTCGCCAGAAGATCAAGTTGTAGAGCAACTTTGAAATGTCGCATCAAATTGATGTGTTTCCCCAGTGTGAGGCCCGAGAATATTTTATACATTTGATACACAGGAAATGTTTTCATGGATAAAGTTTTGAAGATTTTGCTAATTTTAAGGGATTTATTTAAATTAGATTAATTGTGGATTTGAAAGAATGGTTTCAAACAACTTGAAATAGTTCTGGAGGGTGGAAGATTTAAGGGTGACAGGGATTTGAATGAGTTACCAAGAGAAATGATGAATAATTTACCGAAAACGTTGAAAGAATTTAAAGATAAAATTAGTAGAGGGCAAATGTAAGTGGCTGCAGGATAAGGGAAAGATGGGGGAGTAGGGTAATTACCACCGGGGCCTGTGCTCCACTGCAATTAAGTTAAATTAAATTATTTCTGAAATATGCGTGAATAGTAAATTTGATTCGGATAACATAATTCTATCAGGAAGATTAAAATACTAATTTGGATAAGAGATTGGATTAGTCTTGTAGAGTAAGGAGAATTATTTTGTGTTATTTGTGTATTTTCGAGAAACTAGATGAACTGTGAAAAAATGTTGTGAACACTATGAATAGTAACGTTGCTGGTTTGTAATATGATTAAAGAACTGTCTCATTTGTATTAATTATTTAGTGTAATAAGTATGTAACAAAGGTCAACACTAGTGAAGCAGTTTATTAATATCTTTGTGACGTGTTCTTCTGCTATCTAGTGCCTTGACTCTGAACTATCTCATACATGCCACTTTCACAGTTATTACTTTTGCCCTTCAAGAGTCAAATTCTTAATTTATAATGTTGCCTGAGTGGAGACATTAATCTTTAAAATGATACCTCATTTATCTATTTCAGTTAGATAACAAGAAAGATAAATGGCTCATGACACAAGAAAACATTGTAGAAATGTTTAATTAATTAATTGCAATGGAGCACACGCTCCGGTGGCAATTTCCCTACACACCCAACTTCCCGCTATATTTCACTCACCTACATTTGCCCTCTACAAATTTTAACTTTAAATTCTTTTAACGTTTTTGGTAGGTTACTCATCATTCCCCTTGGTAACTCATTCCAATCCCTGACATTCTTACCTAAAACAGAAAATCTTCTCACACCCTTGTGCCTGAAATCGAGTGCCAGTTTGTGGTCATGGTCATCTTTTTCCTTCCATGAACTACTTTTCATACCTACTGCAATATCTTTCCATGCCTCATCACCAGTATACGCCCTGTACACTCCCATTACCCTCCTCATCCTCCTCCTGTCTTGCAATAAATCCCATTCCAGCTCCTTTATCATATCTGTCACTGATTGCATTCTGCGATAATTTCCAGAAACAAATCTAGCAGCCCTTCTTTGCACCTTCTCCAACTCCTGTATTTGATACTCAAAATGTGGGTCCCATACTACACTACCATATTCGAGCAATGGTCTGACCAAAGTTTTGTAACCCAATTCCTTTACTTCTCTCGTGCATTCCCTCATCACTCTCTCCAACAAGTGCAGGATTTTGAAACCTTTTCCTACCACCTGTCCAATATGTCCTGCCCAGTTAAGCTTGTTATCAAATGTAATGCCAAGATATTTACATTTCAAGTCTTCAGCAAGCAATTCTTCCCCCACCTTTTATTCATAATTAACCTTTTGTTTTTTATTTGTGTATCTAATTAGCTGACTCTTCTTTACATTTATCTTCATCCCATGTTTACCAACCCAACTAGATATCCTGTACAGATCACCCTGCAACTGTTTACAGTCCTCTTATTGTTTTGATCCTTTTATACAGCATTATGTCATCTGCAAACAATCTAATTTCAGATAGTAAACAATCAACACAATTATTCATTAGAATCATGAATAGCAATGGTCCTAATACGCTACCCTGCGGCACTCCCATTTTTTACTTCCACTTCCTTTGATACCGCATTTCCCACCCTAACTTTCTGTTTTCTACCTTTCAAAAATTCTTCTACCCAGCAAATCACTTTCTCATCCACTCCAATAGTTTTTACCTTGTTTACTACCATTTTGTGGCTTACTCTGTCAAACGCCTTTGAAAGATCTAGTGCTACACTTTCAATTTGGCCTCCCTTGTCCATTTCATCTGGAATATCTTGCATATATCCCACCAACTGAGATTCGCATGAATATCCTTGCCTGAACCCATGTTGCCTACTTGAAAACCACTTACGTTCCTCACATATTTTCCTGATGTGGTTGCATATCAATCTTTCCATTAATTTACCTACCACTGAAGTCAAACTGATTGGCCTGTAATTTTTGACTCTATGACGGTTGCTTTTTAACCCTTTGACTGCTGTAGACGCGTTAACGCGCGTGGCTACTACTGCGCCCAGGTGCTCCAGACGTGTATACACGCGCCGCCTTGCCGCTCTGTCTGTGCTCCAGACGTGTATACACGCGCCGCCTTGCCGCCCTGTCTGTACTCCAGACGTGTTAACACGCTAGCCTCTTAGCGGCCTGGCTATGAAGCCATATTTCCATCCAGGGTCGTTAATTGTTTTCCTCATTCGGCCCTTGAGCATTGGCAGCTGCGATCTAATTTGTGTTGCTCTTTTCCTTTTAGTTTTCGCTGAGAAAATGGCATACAGTCATTATTTTTTTTAACTGCTTAACGTCTCTTAACAGCGAGGTTTTTAGAGATGTTAAAGAATGGGGGGCAAGGAATGGTAAGGAATTCGGCTATGGCCTTTTGAAGGAAGCATCCCGGCATTCACCCGGAGTGATTTGGGGAAACCATGGAAAACCCAAATCTGGATGCCTAGACGGGGATTTGAACCATCGTCCTCCCTAATACGCCGTCGTGTTTGTACCGCGGAAGAAATCATGGAGATTATTACTAGAAGCGACAGTGAATATAATCACTTTAATATGGATGACAGTGATAACCCTTCGACAGGATCTCCTAAGCTGTGTACATCAGCTAGTGGAAAATGACCATTTTTCAGAGTTTGAAGCTACAGATTGTTCGAGCGAAATGTGTGGAAAAAGAGAATGCTTTAGTGACGTGTTTGACAGCATGTGCTTGTCGATTAAGCTGCAGGACACAAGTGTGGATTACGTTAACATTCCAGCAGTTTGTCATTTTTCCTGATATTTCTAACGGAATATCATATGATATCTAATGCTGATGAGACCAACAGATACGCGAGAATCAATTCACACTATATTTTCACTATGAAGTGGTTTAAAAAACTTTAGATGTTATATTAACTGTATTTATTTTGTATCTGCGGTTTCAAATCGCAGAGCGACAGCAGAAGAACTCCACACACAACGCTCCAGATGTATTCAGCACACAGCGGTCCGGTCTAATGCGGCATTCCAGCGCAGGTAAACAGCTTAGGCGTAAACAAAGCCGCACTCAGCGAGGGCTCGGCCGGCCGAACCGTAGCAGTTAAAGGGTTAAGTAAGGGCCGTTCGCGCGTATAGTCCCGTAGTTCGCGCGGACGCCACAACAATCCACCGCGCCACTTCCCGGCATCCTTCCCGTTCACACTGATGCCAGTTGCAGCTCTGTAGCTGATTTGTACGCATCGCTGTGCTCATGGGCGCCGGCAGGATTGCTTCTAGGGGGTGCACCAGGGCTACATTGGTGCCCCCCCCCCCTATCGGCCCAAAAATTTCCGGGCTGGGCGACCTTTTTTTTAGCTCTACTACTGCCCAGACGGCGATCCGGGATGTAGGGGGGTGCACCAGGGCTGTATGGTGCCCCCCGCCCTATCAGCCCAAAAATTCCTGGGCTGGGCAACCTTTTTTTTTTTAGCTCTACTACTGCCCAGACGGCGATCCGGGATGTAGGGGGGTGCACCAGTGCTGCTTTGATGCCCCCCCCCCCCCTATCGGCACAAAAATTTCCGGGCTGGGTGACCTTTTTTTTTTTTAGCTCTACTACTGCTCAGACGGCGACCCAGGATGTCAGGGGGGTGCAAGTGCACCCCCTCCCGGCACCCATGGCTTTGCTACTTTATAATGTTTACGATTATTGAATCGCCCACCGTGTGTGAGATACGGTCAGTGATACGTTTTTTGACCGCGAGAAGCCTATCAGCTGCAGAAATTCATCGTCAGTTAACAGTTTATGTCTTGAATGCAATGAGTGAAGGTAAAGTGTGTCAATGGGTTAGAGGGTTTAAAAATGGCCTTCAAAACGTCCATGACGAAGAACGCTCAGGCCGGCCCTCTGTGATCACTGATGATTTGGTGGCTGCAGTCGAAACAAAGATTCGTGAGGACAGAAGATTCACAATTTCCACTCTTTCTTTGTAATTTCCACAAGTTTCAAGATCGGTTTTGTACAAAATTGTGTCTGAAAACCTAAAGTTTAAGAAACTGTGTTCTCGGTGGGTACACAGAGGACCACAAAGGGAAGAGATTTGCCACTTCATTGGACTTTTTGATTCATTACGAGGAAGAAGGGGATGACATATTGAGTCAAATTGTCACTGGAGATAAAACATGGGTATCCCATATCACTCCCGAAAGCAAGCGACAATCGATGGAATGGTGACACACAACCTCACCTGTCAAGGTCAAAGCCAAACAGACACTTTCAAAGCGCAAGATTATGGCAACTGTGTTCTGGGACCGGCGCGGTGTTTTTGCTAGTGGACTTTATGCCACGAGGAACGACAATCAACTCAGATGCCTACTGTGCAACTCTAAAGAAGCTCCGCAGAGCAATTCAAAACAAAAGGCGCGGCATGCTGACAAAAGGAGTTTTGCTCTTGCACGATAACGCTAGGCCTCACACCTCTCAAAAGACTCGGGATTTGATTGATTCTTTTGGCTGGGAAGTTTTGGACCATCCACCATACAGCCCCGACCTTGTTCCTAGCGATTTTCACCTTTTCCGGTACCTGAAACACCATATTGGCGGGCAGCGCTTCAATGACGACGATGAAGTGAAAGCGGCCGTGAACTCTTGGCTGTCGGAGCAGTCGGCCGAATTCTTTGAAGAGGGAATTAAAAACTTAGTTGTACGGTATGACAAGTGCTTAAATAAACAAGGCAACTATGTAGAAAAATAGGTAAAAGTGTGTAGAATCAGAAAATAAAAGTTTTTTTTTTACAAAAGTATTTGTATCTTAAAAAAAAAAAAAAAAAAAAAAAAAAACGGCCCTTACTTAAAAAACAACCCTCGTATTTCTCACCCCTCCTTAATGTACCGGTACTACTATCGCACTTTTCCAGTCTTGTGGTAAGCAGCAACAGGGCCGGCAGATAATGTGGGTATGGTGGGTAGCAGTACCCAACCGGGAAATTCCGTGTGGGTAATTTACCCACCCGAAATATGAGAGCGAACAGGGGTGCATAAAGGAAAGAAATAAGAGAAAGAAAGAATGAGAGACCATACCAGCTAAGAACATTAGTTTTATTATTCAAAAAGCGTGTAAAATAGGCTATTTATCCATAACAACGCCATGAGAGAAGCGAAAAATTCCTTTCATGCTTCAACAGAGATAACCAACCAAACTATCGCCTACTGAGCTCGATCGACGGCAAACAGTTGTTCTGGATGAAAGCAAGAATGCTACAGTGTCATACATCCAAAACCGTCATCCGTGAAAGTTGCCTTAGTGAATTTCGAACTCGCTTCACCTAAATCCGCGTGTATAATCGACAAAAAAGTTTATAAGGATAAATTCGTAACCAACATGTAAAGGGGAAACGAATCAAGTGTTAATAATGCTAGAAGACAGCAGTACGTAGGGGGTAAATTTTCATTGCCCTTAGACGTAGATTCACTGGAACTTTAAAAGATGGCCTTGTTCAGTCAGCTGACAGTCTTATTTTTGTTCTTCACTACCTACACAAGTATATAGGTAATGAATATTCATGAGATGAAACGGAAATTATATTATGGAAGCGGAAAGAGAAGCAGAAGTTATATGAAAATGTTTTATAAAAATGAAAATTGGTGTCACTGTTCTTAATTTACATCCTAGTCACTTCTATTTAATAAAAATGTCAAGTGTAATAATGTTTATTTTAATAATCAAATCAATCAGGCAGTAGCTGACTTTAAAATAAATAATAATAATAGTTTTATAATTGCTGTAACTAAAATTAGAAAGTTAAATTTTAAAAACAAATGATAAACAGCCTCTTCTTATTTTAAATTGCTTCTTTTTTCATTATAAATTAAGCCCCCTTCACTGAACATTTTTTCACTAGCAACACTGATAGCCGGAGTAATGACAACCATATGGAAAATTTGTGAGTGTTCATTTACCACCACTTAGGAGGCTCTTCTTTTGATGGAAGTCCTATTTGCTTCAGCTGCTGGACCAGACTGACATTGATATTTTCTTTCTTGTTCCTAAAACTTAAGAACTGCATTTAGTTTCTCAGAATCTTCAAACTCTTCTGGAAGCATACATTTCAAATGACTTTATAAAGCAATTGTAGAATGACAGAAAATCTTTTTCACATAACGTACACTTTACCAGAGATTAAATTTTTTCTCCGGATCAGATTTGGTTTCATTTTCAGACACACTACTGGTTATACAAAAATTTTTAATTGCATAATTAGCGGTTAAACTCTCACGGCACCGGTTCTCTTAATACCAACTACGCTGAAACATTAAAAAACGTTGATAATATCTACGTGGTACAATCGATAACAACGGCTCATTCAAAACAGATGTTCGATAACTGTAAGAGTTGTCAAAAATATTTAGTACCTTGAAGGCCTTGGCAAGACAAAGTTATCTGTGTGAGGAGTCAACAGCAATGAAAATTCAAAATTCATGGAACTTTTAAAAGCTCGAGATGAAGATGTGACTGATCTAAAATCCTGGCAGCAAAGAGATGGTTACAAATGACTTCATAATGACTGTCAGAATGAAATTCTTGATTTGATTGCTACTACGCTATGGTCTGGAATCATGGAAGAAATAGGACCATCTTGCCTGCAAATCATTTCGGAAGATTTCATTGCAAGTGACCATTTTATTGGATTGTTTTTAACTGCGAACACGTATGAATAAACCTTATTTGATCCAGTCATTAACATTTTCGCCAAGCGCTCTCAAACGGCTACGATGAGGCTTTTAATGTTTCTGGAAAAATATCAGAGTGTTCAGTCACGAATACACAATGAAGAGCCTCGAGCTTTACTTGCGCATTGTAGTGCCCATAATCTCAATCTGGCTGTATTAGATGGAATTGCGAGAGTTTTTTTTTGTAGCATATTGTCCATTAAGTTATTTCCAAAGATTACAAGTTAAATCCAATTTTTTTAAATTATGGTTTATATTTGTAAGGGTATCTATTCTCTCTCTCTCTTTTTTTTTTTTTTAATATTTTTTTTTTGAGAATAAAATCTCTTAAATCAGTAAGAGAAAATTATCAGCAGTGAATACAAGATCTACAGAAATCGAATCTATATGTTATTGGATCTTGTGAGAAGATAGAAGCAATCACTGACGTTTTGTACTGTGTTCGAGATTCAAAATTCGAAGCAAGTTGGCGGAAAAGTATGCAGTCGGTACTAACTTTGAAATCAACACACTACAAATCCCACATCAGCGTAAAATTCCTATCGCCTCAACCAAGGTACAAGCGAAGATCTCCGATTCGAAACACTTAAAGATTCTTTTTTTTCGTAAATCTTATATTGAAGTTTACGATCAAGTACTCTTGTCGTTTTAGAGTCGATTCCACAACGATACCATCCACTTCTTAAAATCGTTAGAATGATTTGCTTTGTCGCAAGCCCGCAAATATAGAAACAATTGTAAATTTCCATAACTATGATTTTTACCAAGAAAGATTTCTGAGTGATAGAGATAAGTTTTTGAAACTTTTGAAAAGGCAAGATGAAATAGGGGGGGGGGGGGGGACATGAGAGTAATTGTAGATTTTTCATAAAAGTAGAAACAGAGTAGAAGACTCATACCAGAGTTTGTTCATTTTGTTCGACTACTCGTCACGATTACTGGGTCATCCTGTTCGAATGAACGAAGTTTTCGTCTTACAACAATGATTGATAATGTTTCAATACAGACTCAATAATATCGCAATATTACATGTATATTGTAATCTGACAGAACAACAAGATTTGGAACAATTGTTGAATTGGTTCATTTCCAAACAAGTAAAGTGCAGTACAGTTTTTGCATTGCGCATTAATACTGAATAGCAAATTAAAAATATAATTTTCGTATAAAACTAAATTTATATTGAATAAATTATAATTCTTTAAATTCATTTTTTAGTTTTTTTCCGAATGAATTTCTCTTATGAATTTGATTGTGTAATTAACACTATTATTATTTTAGGTAAGCTAACCAAATAACATTTTCAAGGGAATCTCCCCCCCCCCTCCCCCTGCATTATCAGTCTGACTTCCCACCCGGGCCGAACGCGAAACGCTGCCCCTGAGCAGCAAGTATCCAGACTCAATTTAAATAATATTTCAAGATAAGGTACAATGTCACACCCGGCTATCTTTAAGATATCTGTAGTTCTGTAGCAATATTATCTGCACCAGCCCCCTTATGTGTTTTCAGCTTGCTTATTTCCTTCATGATTTCTTCAGGATGAATTTCAAATTTTTTAGTATCTTCATTTCTAATCGTATTGTTAAGCTCGTTCTCCGAATTAGACCTTCCAATTTCCGATTCATTGTCCCTAATGCTCTCACTAAACCAGTTACTTAAAATCTCTGCCTTTTTCAAATCCTCAGTAACTAATTCTCCATCCTTATCTATGAGCATCTCTACACCCTCCCTTCCCCTCAGTTTTCTGATATAGCCATAGAAATTTCTAGATGCATCAGTCAGCGGTCCTACTGCACTGACAATACTCTTCATAAACCCATCTTTAGCCACTTTCTTTGCTGTTATTAAGTCCTTGTTTAGTTGTTTCAAATATTCCCTACTACCCAGTTGTCTCTTAACTCTGTTATGTTCTCTTCGTACCAACCTCTTTAACCTCCTCACTTCCCTATTATAGTACACAGGTTCTCTACTTCTCTTTATTTTCTGCTTTGGAATGAATTTTTCTTCCCCCTTTCTTATTATCTCCTTGAATTCTTCCCACCTTGACTCTACTGTACTTGTGCCTTCCTTCCATTTGGTGAAATGTTCTCTGAAATATCTCTTCAAATTTGAAATCTGTGCCTTTTTATAATTGTACCTATTTGCCCCTTCAGTTTTGGCTGCTGGTTCACTGAATCCTCTAATATCCATCAGAACTGCATCATGATCACTTATCACTTCTGTTACTTGACACCCCACGAGGTTATCATCGGGCTTTATTAGGAATATATCCAAAATATTTTGCCCCCTAGTGTTTTGCTCTACCACTTGTGTAAATCCTCCTTCCCTTATTAAGGTATTTGCAAATCTTTGTTCCCGGGTGTTATTAATATTATTTCCTTCGCAGTTAACACCTGGTAAATTTAAGTCCCCACCAATAATGACCATTCTATTCTCACCTCTGAAATCTGAGTAAGAATTTAATTTCTCCCCAAGAGACTCATCTTCATCTGTCATTCTTCCACTGCGGTAAGCAGCCAACACCCTGATTTTTTCTTTTTTATTACCCCAGAAATCTACCCCAAGTAACTCATGGTCTTTATCTATGAATGCCAGTGAACTGAGGTAGTTTTTGCTAACTAGTATGAAGACTCCTCCACCAATTGCTCCTCTATCTCTGCGGCACACTCTGTAACCATCAGGAAAAACCTCACTATCTAGTACGTCTCCTTTTAACAAACTCTCTACCCCAATTATTACTTGTGGTTCGTGTATCTCTATTAAGTTTGCAAATTCGGTTACTTTGTTCATTATACTTCTACAGTTTACCATTAACTCCCTTATTACCGGCTTTATATTTTCAGCATTTATCACCTCTTTCCCAGATTTACCCCAGCCAGTTATTGTTTCAGCAACTTCATTTATTTCTTTAACATCTATGATCTTTCTCATCGTGGATCTACAATCAGTATCACTTTGATCATCTGTTTCCGTCCGTTCACCAGCAGCCCCTAACCTAAAAAAGGCACAGTCCTGGCCCCATAATCACTGAAAATGGGCTCCCTTACTGCTTTGGCTAACAATTCAGAAAGTACTCCTTCCCCCTTCTATTTAGGTGTAGGCCATGCCTAGTGAAACCCCACCTACCTATGGTGTTCACAAGCACAACCCCCAATACAGAACTAATGCCTTTCCCAAGTAGCACTTCCGTTTCCACATTTACACGCCTCACAGCGTAGTTCAATTGTGGCCGGTCATGGTGTCTTAGGACCTGCATGAGCTCCACCCTGGTATGCTGTGCCTCCTTCACCACCTTCCTCAGGTCACTATCTATACTATAACTCACGTTTCTATCAATACTATTCCCTGCCCCTCCCACTATAACTACTCTATCGTCCATAGTGAAACTCCTACAAAGTGAACCTATATCCTCTATAACCTGACCTAATGTTGCACTAGTTTGAAAAAACTTGTGACCTGGTAACCTGAACCTAACTGATCCTGCAGAAGAGGGCCTACACCTCTCCCATGGCTACCACCTAGCAGCAGAACCCTTTTCTTCCTGTTCTTGCCTTGCACGACCTTATTCCTAAAGGCCTGCTGCATCTTACCTACTCCTACATCTACATGAGGCTCTTCTCCTCCTGACTCTGGCAACAGGTCAAACCTATTTTTCCCCACAATTACTGAAGTGTCTGGCTTCTTCATCCTGTTAACTATATTTCTCCTACAACATGTTACCAGCTCCCACCCATCCTTCTCAACTTCCTCCAACCCACTATCTCGTCTTTCAGCCTCTACAGCATGAGCCTCAACAAGCTCAGCCCCCACAGGCTGTGCCTGCGCAGTCTTAGCCTCCATAGGCTGAGCCTCCACAGGCTGAGCCCCCACAGGCTGAACCTCAACAGGCGGAGCCACCACAGGCCACACCTCCAGAGGCTGAGCCTCCACAGGACGAGCCTCAAGAACCCTGATCCTTTCACGCAACTCCCTGATCGTTTCGCCCATCTCCCACATCCTATTCTCCGTAAGACAAAGTGAACAAAACCATGGGAGAGCCTCATTTATTTCCCCCGTTTCCTCTTCCCCACATGCCCAGTGAAACTACTTCTTACACCAACTACAACCCAACCCTTCGCTTTTGCCCTTTAAGGGCTGCATTCTGAAAAATTCCTTTCTTAAAATATGATTTGACCAAAAAGCGGAAACCTTCTTATCTAAAATAATACTTCATTCTTGATTTCCATTAGAGATCAATGGAGATAAATAGCTCGTGACAAAAATATATAATGGAAATAACGATAATTTTGCACTTTAAGGATCAAATTCCAAAAAATTCCTTTCTTAAATATGATGTGACCACGACAGAGACCTTAATCTTTATAATGATATCTCAATTATCTATATCAATTAGATATCATAGGAGATACATGGCTCGTGACACAAAAATGCATTGTAGAAATATTGATACTTTCGCCCTTAATGGGTCGAATTCCAAAAAATTCCTGTTTTAAAATATGATTCAACCAAAGTGGAGACATTAAACTCTAAAATAATTCCTTGCTTCTCGATTTTGGTTAGGTATCAGGGGAGGTAAATAGCTCGTGACAAAAAAATATGCCATGGAAATAATGATAATTTTGCCCTTTAAGGGTCAAATTTTGAGAAATTCCTTTCTGAAAGAATGATTTGACCATGGCAGAATTCTTAATCAAAATGAAACCTCATTTTTCTATGTCGGTTAGAAATCAAAGGAGATAAATGGCTCAAGACATAAAAATGTGTTGTAGAAATATTGTTACTTTTGCCCTTTAGGGTATAGTTCTGAAAAATTCCATTCTTAAAATATGATTTGACCAAAGCGGAGACCTTATTCTCTAAGATAATACACCATTTCCTCGATTTCGGTTAGATATAGAGGGAGATATATAGCTCATGAAACAAAATGCATTGTAGAAATAATGGTAATTTTGCCCTTCATGGGTCGAATTCTGAAACATTCATTTTTTAAAATATGATGTGACCATGGAAGAGACTTAATCTTTAAAATGAGACTTTATTTTTCTGTATCGTTTAGATATCAAGGGATATAAATGGCTCGTGACACAAAAATGCATTGCAGGAATGTTGGCACTCTTGCCCTTAAAGACTCGAATTCCAAAAAAATTCCTGTCTTAATACATGATGTCACCAAAGAAGAGACCTTAATCTTTAAAATGGTACTTCATTTAACGATTTCAGTTAGACATTCAGGGGCATAAACAGTTATTGAAACAAAAAACAGCATTTTAGAAATATTGACTTTTTGCTGAAAAAATCCTTTCTCAAAGTATTATGTGACCAAAGCGGACATTACATACTTTGAAGTGACACCTCATTCATAGATACCAGTTTAGTATGAAGGAAGATAATGGTTAGTGACAAAAAAACACCTTATAGAAATAATATATATGATGATGATGATTTTGATGAAATTGTTTTGTAGAAATACTAAGATTTGAGAACAATGTGTGATGCCAGGAGAGCTTTTATAAAGCCTTCATTTTGAGATTTTTGGGTTTCTTCGCAGTAAATTGCGGAAGCTGGGTCACACAGTTTGGTTCCAGAGTCGGGTCAAAATGTATCTAAAATGTTATGAAATTTATTGAAAGTATTCTTAAATGGTAGTGGATGGGATTGGTAGCACTTTGAGGTATTTGGAGCTTTTTTTTTAGACATTATAATCTCCTTGGGTGCTCAGCCGGATGGTGTCGTAAAAACACAATGTTTCATCAGCTGGCTCTGCTGTCTTCATCATGAGTCAGATAGCTTCTAGATGCAGACTGCCTAGAATAGCTTTGCCAAATATTGTACTTCCTTATATACCCTCAGAAATGGTGCACAAAAACTGTATTAGACGTATTAACAAATTCAGAAGTTTTACTTGTTGTTAACTTACAGTATTGTACGGTCAATTGTTGGAGTATGCTTCTAAGTACATATAATATTTGAAGAAGTCTTGATTTAATCATATTTCTTGTATGAATAAATATTTATCTTTATGATGGTGTCTGAGAAAATATATTAAGTGAATTGATTAAAACTGACAATGAGCTAAAAATTTTAATTCTTGTCATTTCATAGTATAGTTATACCAACTGTGAACCTTTATTTAGTATTTTCTTCAATGTAAAGGCGGCAGCTGTCATAATTTAATGTCAAACTTCTAAATTAGTTGCAATGCAGTGATAAAGGATTATCCAAAACTCCTGGTCTTTCATGTTCATATTTACTGAAGGCAAGCATTGTTCATTGTTCTACGTTTTATTGTTTCATGACAGAGACTTCCATAAATGGAAATTCATAAAAAAATACTACCCACTTTTCCACACTACACTTTATGCAATATGGAGAGTAAAAGACAATTAATTATTTATTAGATTCATTTATTGTAAAATAAACATGTTTTTGTGTCAACAGTTTACATTAGATATTTTGATCATATAAAGTGTAAACACTTTATATAACTATCAATAGTATTTATAAATTTTATCACTTAAATTGTACTAACCATGTAAATCTCAAACTCTGGATAAATAAAATAACAAAACATATGTGATTAAACAGCATAACTTATAGGAATGGCACAGCCTCATTTTCTGAATCTTTCATTTCACATGTGAGCACCTTTTTCAGTAAAACACTGTAAGGGCAATATTTTCATGCAGCAGCAAATGACCAACTCTATCAAGTTACCATACCTAAACTGCAATAATAACTGTAAATACTATTTACTCAGTAATGTGGTGAAGGTCAGGACTTTGCTCCCTGATTCAGTGTATCAAAATACAAAATTACTCTATAAAATAACACTTCTTTGGCAGTAAAGTTTATATTATAATATGCAGGGCATTTACAAACAGGCATCATGGTAAAATATGTAGCAATTTTGAATTTGCACAAATAAGCTGTTGCTGTGAGTTGATATTTATAAACATTCATTCTTGCTAATGATTGTTTTATGAAATGTTTACAGCATAAAAAATCAAAGAATAATGTAGCTAACATTTAGTTTATGGCATGAAATCTCTTTATGAATAACAAATGTGCATCTGAAAGTAGTAAGCACATAGATTCTCTATTTAATTTTAGATATATTACTATACCACAGTTATTTGAACTCATAAAATGTGGATTTGAAGTTGGTCAGAAATGTAAATTTTGTTTTGTTACTATCCTGTTTTATATTTCTGAAGTGTAAAATAAACCTCAAAACTGCAACTTTGCTGAGCTCTTGAACTTGTTTCATGAACAGTAAACAACAGCAACATGCTGTGAAGTGAACCTTCTTTATATGATTTAAAGTAAGTGACAAAGTTAAATCTTTATATAGAACATAAACTGTTGGTAAGCTTGTTATTTTAGCTTAGACTAAGTATACAGAATACTTTGATAATTCTTGTGGTTTCAGAATGATGAGTAAAGAAAACTTGTATACTGTCAGCATTAAAATTGATTTTTTTTTTTAAATTTAATAATGTCCAATATGAACTTACTTTCAGTGAAGAATTAATTTTTAAAACATAGAGATTTGAGGGAAAGACATAACATAAAGCACTGTGAACGTTTTGCTTACAATACTGAAAGGATCACATGCTTTGAAACCATCACGACAAGAGAAGAAACATGATAAGTGGAAGAGAGGTGCATTGTTACACAAATAGTTATTATTCAAGTACACTCCAAATAAATGCTATAACTAATCACATAATAACAGAATAGTTTCCATTGTATGTTTTATTGGTTTTTGTTTGTTTGTTTGTGATTACATGCCCATTAATTTTGTAGATTCAAATAGTAAATGTCTGCATCAAGACAAACCAGTAATTTTATTGGCAACTTTTATCTGTACTCAAGTTTTTTCTCCATTTAATGATTCATGTATAGTTTTCCCTCAATAAATTTACCACTTTCAAAATCTCATAACTGAAAGCAGAACCAATATTCCCAATTTTTACTATTTGGCACATTAACTGCCATTCAGCCAATGGACTGAACAGAATAAGTACTGTCATGAGAAATGATAGCATGAAATACATATTTATACTTTTTTATCATATTTATATATTAATGAATTTTTAGAAACCATTATGAATTTTGAAAACAGTTTTGTAATTTGACAAGTATTTCAATGGTATGATACAATAACTTTTCCCAACCATATCAGAATAGTATGAAAATATTATATGTATTGATGTTGTCATATTTTTGCTTTAAAGTTTAGAATAACTCTGCTGCACAGCTATTCTGAATATCAGATCAAAAATAGAGCAACATTACATTTTTCTGGTAGTAATTTTGTTAATAGTATTGAAAACATTCACATTAGCAAAAGAGTTCATACCATACTGCTGTTGTCTTCATAACATGAAACACAGTGTTCTTTAAAACTTATTAAAATGAGTTTTTTATTTGACTTTAAATAAATAACAGAAAAGAAATTAAAGCATAACTGTCCACCATCCTTCCCATAACTGGGGCACAAAATATGCATTCAGCACACCTTATAAAGGAGAGCAAATGCCTAAATACAGTCTGTAAATATAACAGAATAGATAGGAAACCATAGCCTACCTTGCTATACAATTAGCACAGCTGATACACTAAAGTAGAACGTTGCACAGCAAAATTCTTTTCTTATGCTTCTTTTGAATTAAGAGTTATTACTGTTATAGTAATAGTATTAATCTCATGTGGTCATGATGACCTTGTGACAGGGTCCACCCCTATCCTAATCTAACCCAATAGTCTCGTCGGTATAGGGAACCTAGCATTTAACAAGGGATCTGAACTATGGAAGTATTCCGGCACACTTCACATTACTCAGCAAGCTGTGCCAGAGATGAAGGAGACTGGGATTCAAACCAGGGACTTTTTGATCTTAACCACTGAACCACCAGACTGCTCTATTTATAGTGTAATACTTAAATGCATTTATGAAGGCATAAGATTCAAAATTTTACTGTGAACAAAAGATTTTACTTTTGTGTGTCAGCACAATGGTAAGTGATGCTCTCACATCTATCCTATTGCTTCATTAGCCGATAAGCTTTTCATTTTCTAAAATACAAATAGTTTCTGCAAGCTGTGGAAAATATATGTAAAATGTAGGAATGTATTTCACTTCAGCTGCATTCAGTCTTCACCAGAGAACATACACTTTATATCTTGATTGGAGATTTAATTTCTTATGAACCATTCGCGCACACACACACACACACTCAACTTTGTTCGTCATTTGTTTTTGAAAGAAGAGCTTGAGCAGTTTCTTTCTTGAGTGATTTTTTTGAAAAACTGAATGAGCTTCTTAATAAATGAATCACAGTTGGTTCAACTCCTTAGGAATCTCTCTCTTCATCGAACACAGATTATAAAATGTGACAAATGTCCACTTTTGTTTTTAAGTGTATTCATGACAGTACTATAAGGAGTACTCTTCTTAATCTGACTGGCTTTCACATTCTAGCCTTTATTGCGGCAGGACTGACAGCACTGGTATTGGTACTGATACATTCCACAAACTTTCATTGTTTTCACAATTTGGCAGTACTTAGACTGGTCCTTGCATTCCAGCACTGAAACAAAGGAAAGATTTAAACCATATATCCACATACATTTTTTTTTTAACTGGATATATTTGTCCCCCCTCCCCTCCCCCTAATTGTGATGGAGCATACTGGTGACAATTTACCTACATATCTATTTTTCCATTTCTTGTTTTTTTATCTTAAATTCTTTGAATGCAGTTCTCCTATTCATCTAATTTTGCCTTTTATAAATTTTAAAATTGAATTTATTTATTGTTCAGCATTTCACTTATGCCTAAAATTGAGTCAGGTTGTGGACATGGTGAATACCCAATGTTGTAAAAATGGGGGGGGGGGGGGGGCAAAATTCCAAAGGCCTCCAGCCAGAGGGACCCTCAGCTCCCAGCTGGTAGGGGCCCCTAGCTCAAGGCCTGAGGGTGCCTGCTGCCCCTTTTAACGGCTTCTTTGACCGGCTCCCTACATCTGGCACTGATGGAGGGGCCTCTTCCAATGAATTTGCCGTGGGCCTTAATGGTATAGTTACTCCACTGCTTATACCATCAACCTTCCAAGCTACATCGCCAACATTACTACAAATAATCTCTTCACCCTCTTCCTGTCTTCCAATGACTCCCCATTCATCTTCTTATCTCCTTTACCATATTAGTTCCTGATTGTGATCGGTGGTAATTTCCACAAGCAAATATTATTGACCTCCTTTGCACCCACTTCAACTATTGAATTTAATACCCAAAATATGGGTTCCATACTACACTATCAAATTCAACTAATGTCATCAGTTATTTAGTATACATATCATATTTTACTATTTGTTTGGTGGTATTGTGTTCTTCAACTTAATCACTTTTGGCTAGTGGTATGGTATTCAATATGATTATATTGTGTGTTTGTATTTAGTAATGTGGCTCATTGGATTTTTTTTTTTTTTAAATTTGGTTCAGTAAGCTGGTGAATGCTGTGTTGGCTTCAGTGGCATCTGTTTTTTATTTTATTGCTGAGCTTCCAATCAGTTAGTTCAGTTAGTTGTTAATAGTACCATTATTCTTTGTTATTTGTGTGACGGTTTGTATTCTCCTACTTAATCATTTTTGGCAAGTGATATGGTATTTAATCTGTTAACAATATGTCTGAGTGCTGCCTATTTGTGAATTAGAAGGTGGTTAGATGTGTTGTGTGTTATTGTGTCAATGTGTATGATTTTTTTATTTTATTTTTTTATCTTTTCCAGCTACTGTTACATCAAGGAAGCTTGGTTGCTTATGTTTCCATCTCTATATTATTTTTATATTTTTTATTTGAGTATGCAACCAGGAAATTTTTCTGGTTCACCTATCAGGTGTACCTATATATACTGGTAAGTTATAATGTTTTTTTTTATTTTCTATGATCATATGGTATTCTATTGGAACATATAAATATTTATTGTGATACTTGAGACCATAGGTAGTCCTTTATTATGAATTTAGTTTTTTTTTTTTTTTTTTTGAGCTGTTAATAGTTTAATAATATTAAAAGATGTACTATCTCTCTTATCTCTTTGTTGTGTGTATTAGGAACTGTGTTGTGGGTGAAGAGGCTCTTATTTGTTGTTCTGACTGAGATAAACATTTTCTACATGAAATGGTTGCATTGTTGTTTTGTGAGTGATCTTTATTGGCTTTATGTAGTGTGTCCTTGAGTCTGTTATTTTGGTACTTTTTGTTTTGACTGAGGAATTTTTGATTGAATCTGCTTAATTAGAGCATTCCTGAAGATCCTAATGATCTTATTGGTATGTCTGTTTCATGTGTTTGTGGTTAACTTATGGGATCGGGGATGATTGGGGGAAAATGTTGTTTTTACCACTCCATTAGAATGAATGTGATCCTTTTGATGCATTTTTTTATGTTATTAAGGAAAGTGTTTGTTGGATCAGATTTTTGTGACTTTTTTTTTTTTTTTGATGAACTGTCCTGTCTTCTCAGGGTAATCTCTTTTTGTATCAGTACTGTGATATTAGTATCATCTGCTTTATTAACTAACAACTGATCAATTGCTGAACAGCAGATCTTGGAATTCTGCACTTGAATTTGAAAGAAGCAGTGCAGTAGAATGGAACAAGATCAAGGGTGAAGTCACTGACCCAGGACAACATATATTTGCCAGAGTGTGTTTTGATTAATTCGTCGTAATTCATTTGTTATTAGTTCCCTAGTTAGACAAATTTTATATCACATGTTGTGTTATATTTATTCATGTGTAGATTCTTTGACAATACGTTCAATAAAAATGTACTTCCTTGTTGTTTGTGTTGTTTTGTAGGCCTTTCTGTAATACCCATGTCCTTGGACACTTAATTACATAGTTTAACATAAAAATTGTGACTCGTTAAAGGTTATTTGACTTTTATATTGACTGATTATTATTATTATTTGCTTTTCAATATGTCATTTTGATATTATGCTTCTATAATTGATGATGTGTCACAAGGAATGGGAATATATGTGTATAGGGTTTAAATTGCCACTTGGGCACAGGTTACATCACAATTAAATTTAAAAATTTACATACCAGTACATCAACTGGAGATTAGTTGATAAGTTATTTTTGTATTCTCTTACAGTTGATCATATATATATATATATATATATTCTTGATAATTTGAAATTTTCTTCTGGTTCCTTGAATTTTGTATTAAACTAGCATTGAAGTAACTCCTATAATTCAAATTTATTTTTTTTTCGTTAATTCAAAGAAAATTTGTTTTTATTTAGGACAAGAACTTGTAATTCTCATGTAAGTTAAAGTTTGCTGAAACATATTTTTCTTGAACACTATCTTGTAAGAAAACTGTCTTTTAAAGTAGTTATTAATGTCACTGTCCAGAGCATGTGACACATTCTTCCCAATTGTTATTGTTTTCAAGAATGTAGTGACTCATCAACTGCCCATTCACCTGAGTTGCTGGTTTGTAATCCAGTTGCAGTTCAATCTGCTGTGGGAGGCTTGTCTGCTGTTTTGTGTGATTTTAAGAATACAGGAGCAGCATACAGTCTGTGCTTGTGTTTGTGTGCTGTTTTATGTGCAATTGTAAATGCATTTGTTTATCGATACCTTACATTTTACAATATCCATGAACTTTGACACTACATCGAAGGTCAGGCTAACATGAATAATTTTTTTTTATTGTTTTAAATAAACTCCAGGAATTCACGTTTGCCAAAAAATAATAAATTTCAATGCAAAAAAATCATAATTTTTAATTTTTTTACTAAACTTTAAATTAAGCTTTATACAGTATATTTGCAATGAGTTAAAGTTATGTTCAAATACAGAAATTAAAACTTAATTTTTAAGGACATTTTTCTAGAATTTCCTTTTTTTAAAGTATTGGTAATTTGAAGTTTATTTATGATCCCCTCAAATTCGAATTAGAGAAGTTCCTGTATATATATAATGCATAGGAGAATAACCATGGCTTACCAAAGATGACTTAATCAGGGCAGCATCAAAATGTGGGAAGACAACCATACTGAATAACACCAAATATTAAATTTGACTGAATATCATTCAGATACTTGAGTAATTAATGGGTGTTTCCCATTGTTCTGGAATACTGTTCTAGGATAGTCAGCGCTTTTGCTTTCTATTCATATTGTTAATAATGTTAGATCAATTCATTTTAGAGTAACAATAAGATACAGAAATAAGAAGGATCACTATATTTATGCACTGTAGCTAATTCTAATGAGTTTCATTAAGGAACATTCTTGGCATTCAATAGCAGTTTGTACTGTTCATGCAATCCCATGCAAATTAATTGAAACAAGGGAATTGTAATGCCCATAACCTTGCCAAAACTATTCAGAAAGAGGGTCTATCATAGATACCTAAACAGTAAGCAATCTTTATTAACACTTTTGGTATACTAAAGCATCTTGTAGTTTATTCTAAAACCAGTTTCATAAAAGACGTAAGATTGTGATAAAGTTGTTCTTTAAGTATGATGAATTTTGCTATCTCCACTCTCACTAAGAGAACTTGTGACCACAATCACTTTAAGGTGTAATTTCTGTGCTCAGAAAAATCTAGTTTAAAAGTTATCCCATTGTCAGTAATGTTAACATATGTGGTTAGGTGACATGAAAAGATAAAATTTAGCATTTCTAATTAATGCAAAAAGCCACATCAGACATTTCATCACAAGCCATAGTCAGCATCGACAAGGATGTCCAGCATAATTTCGACTAGTTAGATAAATTGTAAACAGGATTTTTAATTAGGGAAAGAAAATTAAGATCTAGGATAAAAGAGATAAAAGAATAAAATTAGTTTCAGGAGATTAAAATCATGTTATTGGTTGCATGAAAAAGTTAGAATTTCGATAAGATATTAAGATTTTCCAAAATGCACTATTGAAAGCATTATCAATCTTCCCTTGAAGGCAGTGACATAATAAAATTAGTCTTTAAATTAGTAGAAGCCTCTCTGAAGGTTAGAACAATTAGAGCAGGGTGCCCTAAGAACCACGGGTTAATTTCAACCCAAAGCATGAGGTAATCAATTAGGTATTGAATTTTGTAATTACAAGCTGACATCAGAGGTCTGATCGAAGTGATAAATAGAGGTCGACCATGTTGAATTTTCACCAGATATTAACGAGGCAAGTCTGCGGTAATATGTAGGCTTTAGTCAACTTTTGTCAGGAACGGTTCGTGGAAGATGGGACGAGCAATGCCTTTTGGTAGACCTTTAAAAGTTTTTGCACTAATAAATCCGCGTCATGCAGCCCAGTGATATCTCCTTAACAATTACTTCAAAATTTTCATAAAGCTCACTCTGACTTGGGGTTGTGTGTTCACAAGAATGTATGCTGGCACTTAGTATTGTGTTTTGAAGGATAACTTGCTTCTTCAACAAGTGGTTTTTGTGGTCTGAGACAGCCTTATAAATTAACAGTGTAACCTGATACCAGAATTAGCTTGAACAACCTTTGGGAATATACTTCAATTATATATCAACAGTGACTTTTATTATGTATTATTACTTAACCTGTTAGATACCACAGGATAAATTGATAGCTTGGCGGCCATTACTAAAGAACTAAATGCATCTTCAATAGGATGGAACCAGATAATATAAATACAATCATGATCAAGTTAATGTGATAATGTTGCAGACCCCAAAGCAATGTTACATCATTACAAAAAAATTTCAGAATTTTCCCAATTGTTGGAAACAATGTGCTGCACATTGCTTGTTATTAGATTATTTTTGTGCATTGTTTGCACTTTAATTCACTGGTAATTATTCTGTATGATGTCTGTTTTAGGTCTATTTATTTATTTGAATATATGTTACTTTAGAGAATTTTTTTGGTTTCTTTGTGAGATTAGTGGTAAACTGTACGGTATGTCTTCAATGGATATGAATTACAGACAGAGTAATGTGGTTGCAAATATTATTTCAGAATACTTCTATCAAACAAAGAGAGTTGGTGACTAAATTTGGTATTGGTGTAGGCACTATAAATAGAATTATTCAGTAGTACAAACAGATGGGCTTGACTTCACTAAAGAAACAGGGAAACAGGAAAAAGAAAACAACATTAACTGTTGACTGCTTTCTCCTTACAGAAAGCAAATTAAACCCAAGTCTTTCTATTGTGGATTTGGTTAGCGAAGTGGAGGAAAGGGGAGTGAATCTGCACATGTCTAATGTTCATTGTAGAAGAAAAGCCCTCAACTGTGTTAAGAAACGCTTTCTAACAGGTGAAATGCACAGGAAATGTCTCTTGTGGGCACATAGTCATCAGCATTGTAGAACAGAATACTGGAAGAAGGTCCTCTTCTCTGATGAGAGTTACTTTGAAATGCAGGGGCAGCAGGTTCAATAGTTGCATCAAATGAAGCGACCCAACAACTTCAACACATTTCCAATAGAATGTAAAACAATCTATGAAGATGTTTCGGAAATGTTTCAGGCATGAGGAACTGGGTACTTTACCCACCTGGAATCTGAAAGCATTGGACGTGCATAGAGAGAAAGAACTGAGAGAAAGAGAGAGAGAAGACCAGTTGATCCCCTCAGAACCCAGGGCACCAAGGTAAACAGTAATGACATCGCGATGGGCTTTCTAATACTGTTTACCAGTTAAAGAGTGACAGAATGACCATGGCTCCATCTCCACTTTGATATTTTTTCTAGTCAGGCAAAGCCTATTATACATATCTATGAATTAATTTAGGCAAGATATACTAACTTTGGTAAGATTACCCATTTGAACTTTATACAATCCACCGATCTTGCACTTAACTGCATTTGAGTTACAATGCTACCACATTTGCTTTAGAAAGTTCTGTTTCTTACCATGTGCACAAGGAGGTCCCTTGCATACCTTCATTACAGATGGACGAGGTTGATCTCGACAGGCATTACCTGCAGGCTTCTTAGTTCCAAACCAAACACACTGAAGAATGCGATACTTGATGCCCTGCATTTCACAGGGTGCTGCACACTATAGAAATAAGCAAAATTAGGAACTTCAGTAACTGTTTTGATGAGTAATAACAACACAAAGTAATGATATAAAGTTGGCATATCATAATGTCCACTTAGCATATAACCATGGTGCTATGTAGACCATTATCTGATTAACACAGGTTTTATATTTATATATATATTTATTATATGGCAATTCAGACACTTTTAAGAACATTGATAAAATATATACAGTGCAACTTTACAAGATTAAATACTTATATCTAGTTTATTAATATAGTTTATTGATTCCTGAGTTGCCAGCAGGAAGTCCACAGGATCACCACTGTAAGATCTTACATGCACCCAGAAGGTAACTGAGAAAGTGCTTTAAAACCGGTTCTATCAGACTGTTGCAAGGTTAATATTTTTTCTTTCTTTATTTCTTTTTTTGTGTTATTCACATTTTTATCATCTGTTGGTTTTGAATTGGACTACAGTCTCTTAAAATGAATTAATGCTGCTATATAAACCATGATACATCTATTGTTAGTTGTAGATGACAAGAATACCACTGATATAAAAGTTGAAGATCTTGCATCACTAACAGAAAACTGAAATAAGTTTTTAAATACACTGGCAGTAATTAAAAATGCAACAGGAAATTTGAACTGCAACACCCAGACAGGAATGATAACAAATTGAAATGGATTATGCTGAGATTATTACCTTTACATACAGCTGTCAGTAAGAAGTGGACCCACCGATACATTCATGGATCCTTGCCAGTATTGAATCAATAAGTGTTTGTTTAACTTTTTGGGGTATGTCTCTCTACACCTGCATGTCTTGTGCAGTCAGTTGTTGCACAGTTTGTGCTGGGTGACCATGTGGCCGAATGTGTATACCCCTGGCATCGCAGACATGCTCTACTGGGGACAAATCTGGGGACTGTGCTGTCCAAATTGTGATCATAACCTCTTGCAACGCTTTTGTTGAGATGGCTCAGTATGAGAATGGCATTATCCTGTTGTAATATCCAATTTGGATGGTGGACATAAAGGGTATCACAGTAGGATACAGTACCCCATCCTCTCAGTGGTGGGTTCAACAAAAATCTACTCAGTCCTGCTGTCAAAACGGATTGCTTCTAAACAATGATACCAGTGACTATGCCTGTGTGTAATTCTGAAATCACAGCAGAGAAAGCCATTTCCCCACTGTGCCTGTGTACATGTTGTCAATTATCACTTTGTCACAGCATAATCAGGGGCCTAGCTACCATAGGGCTAGGAGGTGCAGTGCACCTGGGCCCTCACGTTCTGGGGGCCCCGAACGCAACTGAAGAGGCTCCCAGCACATCCCAGGGGGCCCCCAAGTGCATCTCACAGGGCCCACGGACCTTCAGAGCTCTGACAGGGTGGCCACAAGGTAATGATTTAAAAATTCCCTGATATTGCAAGTTTTCCAGAAAACTTTGCCATAGTTTTCCCTGATTTAGAAATTTTATTTGCATGATTAAGATATTTAAAGATTTAATTAGATTTTAATTGTAAATAATTAAAACTGGTATAAAACTCACAAAATTAGAAAAAGAAACATGTATAAGAATGTTTATTTGAATATTTTATAACCAATTTAATAATCTTATGAAGCTAAATTAAAAATGAGTAGCACAAAAATGAGATAATTACTAGTAGGAACTAGAACAAATTAGTAATCTTTCAATATTTGTTATATACAATAATTGAAGATTTTTAAATGGTTCATCAGTAACTTGACTCAGTCAAAAGCTTAACTTTTTTTATGCCATTTTTCATTTGCTACACTTTTCCTTTCAAATCTTCTGGTTCAGTCATTGTAGCTTCTTTTGTTCCATCTTCAATTCTTCTGTTGCCGTGTTAACACTTTCGCGCAAGTTTCCATGAGTCTACGCAAGATAGCATAAACACGACTTTGTATAAACCATGCAATCGTGTAGGCTCACCTTGCGTTATTGCTGCTGTGTGCTGTTCACCTTGGCAGCGGTTTATTTGGTGCAAGTCAAAGGCATGAGCACGATGTTTATACTGTCCCATCGATTCAGCATTTGAAAGAGCTCTGAATGATGCAAAACTTTATAAATCCTTATGTATTATTTTGTCCCTGCTTTAATTTGCCTTATATCATTAATACAAAAAAGTTATAAAGCCGTATAATTATAGCTATTCACATTTTTGATGGCATTGGTACATTGAATCTAGGCTTTTGTTTTGGTATTAAAGGTTCAATTTTTCTCAAAAGAAGTTCAAAATCAGCTTGTGATATTTTACATAACTTTGAAGAATCCACAAATTCAATTTTTTTTTGGAATATCTGTTTCACACTTTGCTTGAAAGTGTAAAACTGTTTAGTGCAACATAAAAACACCTTTATAAACCTACTACTCTATGATTGCAGTTTTATTCAGTAAAAAATATAACTTCTGAGTTTACATGTAATACTATAATTCTTATTTAGATGTCATCCACTTTTTTTTAAAAAATATATTTTCGAATGCTGAGTTACAGAGAGAGTGTACGAACATCTCGTCATCGTCGTATCTCGACGAGGTGCGAGATGAGGTGCAATTTGCTTGTGTAAATGTGGCTTCTGTTGACTATTTTATGTCAAAAATATATAAGCTGAATTATGAGGGTAGAATGATAAATAATGCCTCCACCTTCATAATTCCTCAACAGATGGCAGCACTGGTATGAGGCAGGTACTGGCTTGTTCTGTAGACTCCTCTATAGCTCTAGATGGTGGGAAGCTTTAGCATTGAACGGTTGTAGTGTTACAGTGTAAAGTATGGAACCCTGCGCTGACGGTCGGTCAATGCAATTTAAGCAACTTGCAGGCATTGAATTCCTGACAGCAGAACATGTTGCCGCAAAGGAGATTCATCAAAGAATGCAAACTGTTTATGGTGATTGTGTCGATGTGACTACTGTGCGTCTCTGGGTGAGTTGGGAACATCTGACTTGTGTGACAAACAAAGAGTTTAACATCCTGTGACAGCAACCACTGAGTTTCACAAGCAAAAAGTTGACAGACTTATTCAGGACAATCGTCATATCATTCAGAGAGAAATTACAAGCATAATTGGCATTTCAAAAGAACGTGTGCGTCATATTATTGCTTTGTTTGGCTATCAGAAGATCTGTGCACGAGGGGAATCTCGGATGCTGACGCCTGAAATGAAAGCAAATAGAGTTGAAATTTGCCAGGAACTCATCTCACGTTATGAGAATGAAGGTGATACCTTTCTCCATTCGATTGTGACAGGAGATGAAACATGGGTACACCTTTATGACCCGGAGATGAAATGCCAGTCTATGGAATATCGACACAAAGACTCGCCCCAGAAAAAGAAATTCAAAACACATTCTTCAGCTGGAAAAATAATGGCAACAGTGTTCTGGGACGCAGATGGTGTTATCCTTGAACGTGGGACAATAAATTCAGAGCATTACATCACAACGCTACGAACTTTGAAACGACGGCTAACAAGGGTCCGAAAGGAAAAGGGAAATGTTTTCCTGCAGCATGACAATGCCAGACCACACACTTCACATGCCACCACAGCAGAACTTTAGAGACTGAATCTCACCACCGTACGGCATCCTCCATACAGTACAGATTTGGCACCATCCGTTCCCGATAATGAAAGAAGATCTGCGGGGACATCATTATGCTTCTGATGAAGATGTTGAGAGAACTGTGAGACTGTGGTTGCGGAAACAGAGTGTTGACTTCTTCCATGACAGCTTCAGAAAACTGGTTCATTGTTGGCAGAAATGTATACATTTTTCTAGTGGTTATGTGGAAAATTGAACATTGGTAATTAAACAAGACATTCTAAGGATTATTTCCGTGTTTGATTTATTAAAATATTCCTATTCAGTGTCAAGTTATGACCTGGGAGGCATTATTTATCATTTAACCCTTGCATTTAATGCAAAAGTTCATTATTAAAATAAATTATTAAAAAATTTCCAAATTTTGAGTTGTTAGAATTAAAATTCCCTGATAATTTTTTAAATTACTTGGATTCCCTGATATTCCCATGATATTTCAAGGTTGCTTTAAATTCCCTGATAATTCCAAATATTCCAGGTTTTCCAGGTTTGTGGCCACTCTGTCTGAGGGCCTTGTGAACCTAGATACACTACTGCTCAGGGGGCCCCCCCAAGCTCAGCTCAGAGGGCCCCCAAGCTCTGTTCAGGGGGCCCCTACCAGCAACTTGGCAGAGCTAACAAAAAGGTCGCCCTTTGGCCTTATTTGTTGACTTAGCTATGCCACTGAGCAGAATCAAGATTCATCTCTAAACATAAATGTATGCTATTCAAGTGCCCATTTCCATTAAACTAGATTAGACGATGATGGCAATGAAATCAGGTTAATGGAATACATTGCGTAGGGGCCAGAGTGTGTTACCCAGCTTCAAGCAAATGGTTTACAATCATCTAGGGGTTAACTCTGTAACCACTGCTTGGATCTGTCCTGCATCACCCACTGGCCAGCAGCAATTTGGAAGTCTTGATGTGTTGTTGCCCTTTTGTGTGGACCTGTACTAGAGCCTTCTTTTATCCACTGTGTAACAAGTGTGTAACAAGTGTGTGAGATTGCACTAGGGCCAATCCTTCAGGAGACTTCACAATATGATACACCCATTTCAAACACTCCAATTCTCTGAGCTCTCTCACAGTTAGACATTTGGGTGTAGAGGATCATCACTCTTCAGTTTGGTATACTTGATCAATGAGAATTTGTGGACAAAAAGTGTCATATTACACCATACTGTTCACCACTTATACACTAATTAAAAAAAAAAAAAAAAACAACAACAACAACATAGCATTTTGCGTAATAAGTCGCCCCATAATTCTCATACTGGTGATACTTGGGGCCAAATTTAATTAATTCATACTCCGTCTGGGTGTTACACTTTCAATTTCTGGCAGTGTATGTTAATTTAAACGTTTTAATTAATTTTATTCCATTAAGAAAGAGAAAGTTCTTAATTTTTAGTAAAATTTAATTAAAAGAGAAAAAAAAAAACATTTAGGTACTTTGAGTGAAGACAGTCAACCATATTTACACAATGAGTTGAGGGAAGTTATAGATGCTCAGAATAAACAATATATAATTGCCAAATAGCTCATTATGTGTACTCACTTCAGACCACTCTCCAACTTTCCATGTTCCCTTGCACTTATCATTGTAACACTCTTGTCGCAGAGGTGGCTTCTCAGATTCATTACAGATTCCATTAACTTCTGTTCCATTGCTGAGCATACATGTTACTTCTCTCCGTTGCATTGCTAGATTATGAAATACAAGAAAAATTTTCAGTCTCATCTTCATCTCTCTCATATAAGTTGCTTTATACAGTTATATTTACAGTTTGGATTTCAAGTCAATGGCAATTGTATATAAAGAAAACTCTCCTTCAGTAATTGCACTGCAAAGCCTGTAGAGTTTCAGGTTAGGTTAGGTTGAAAAGATTCTTAGCTACATCAGATAATCCCAATTTATAGTTGGTATATGTTGACAGAATGAGAAAATATTCTATTTCAGAAAAATAACCTGATTCATGTATGTAAAATAAGAGATGCCCATTATTCACCAAAGTTGAATGCAGGAGGGCAGCAACAAAAGCACTCCACAAACACAATATATCAGGCTATGGCCATTTTCAACAAAATAAAAACATGTGGCAAGCTTGTCCAGGCACCAGCAGTCAATGGTGGTTTTGACACTTACAATTGCAGTGGAGGTGGTGGGGAAGTAAAAGCAATATCAATGGCAATGTTAATCACAAGAAAGAAATTAAAGTAAAAATAAGGACATGAAAATGATTAAAATATAAAAAATACTAAAACAACAACAAATGTAAAATTTTGAATATATATATATAGGAATTAAATTAGGATAGGGAAATGAGCCACCACTTACCTTAAGATGATGGATGTGGGGTGCGAACACACAGAAAAGACAAAAAACATAACTGATAAAGACATTTTCGGGACGAGCCCTTTATCAACAGGAGAACATTATGGGAAGTGGGTGATGCTGGAGAGTTGGTAGAAATTATGAGTCTCCAACATCACCCACCTCTCATAACGTTCTCCTGTTGATAAAGGGCTTGTCCCGAAATGTCTTAGCAGTTGTGATTTTTGTCTTTTCTGTGTGTTCGTGCCCCACATCCATCATCTTAAGGTAAGTGGTGGTTCATTTCCCTACCCTAATTTAATTCCTTTTCGCTACTTAGTGCCTTTGATTTCACTGTTTACTATATATATATATATATATATATATTACTAAACTCTCCAGTGTGGCTTCACACATTAAGCAGAGAAATTTGGGTTATTTTTAATTCCTATGCTTGTGTCATCTGCAGATGGGGCAAATTTTGAGTTTTCAGATGTAATACAGCATAGATTAATTATATATATTAAAAACAATAATGGTCCCAACACAGGACCATGAGGTACTCTATATCTGATATATGCTTACTCAGAAAACAGTGAACTACATGATGCATAATCAATTAAGTCAAATACCCTAGACCAGTGTTTCCCAACGTGGGGCCCACGCCCCACAGGGGGGCAATTTGGTTTTTTTAGGGGGGCAATTTAGAAATTGACTTGATGCGACTTTTCCGCTTTCTCTTTGGGTTATTTAAACGTAATGCCAGATATGGTTACAAAATATAGCAAAAGAGCAAATTCTTAAAAGGATCACACTAAATTGCCATAATAAATGTTTATTATAAATCTTTTGGATTTGAATTTTAGTATTTCATTATATGTTTTTTTTTTAATTTTACTTACTGTGTTTTATGATAATATTAAAGTATTTTCTTTCAAAAAACCATCCTATATTAGTTTCTTTAATAACAAATAATTTTTTTTATTAAAAATTATGTATGGGGGGCAAAAAAATGTTGAAAGTGGGACATGACCCAAAAAAGGTTGGGAAACACTGCCCTAGACAAACCACAAAATATTCTAACAGGCAGTATTTTATAATTTATTCTTTCTAAAACATTGTCACTGAATACTAATATAGATTGTTCTGTTGGATGGCCCTTTTGAAAACTGAATTTTGTCTTAGAACATTTTTATTCTTACTGTTAAACTCTGTTGTACATAGTATTTACAACAATTTTGAAAAATGCTGTTAGCAACGAAATAAGACAGTAATTCCATACAACTGACTTATCTCCATTTTTATTGCGTGGTTAAACTACAATACACTTAAGCCTATCTGGGAAGGTACCCTGAAGTAGAGATATATTAAACAATGTTAAAAAGATAGTACATTACTTAATTCTGTGGAGCATAGTTTTATTAATCTGCTGGAAATTCCATCATAACCACTATAATATTTGCTTTTATTTTATTTTTTTTATGAAATAACTAAATTTACAGACATGGTGTCAAATTTTTCACGGAAGCCTGTATTGACAAAAATGATACTGTGAATCACTGAGCTGTTGGTAGTCAACTTATCAGCAACACATAAAAAAATGTTTATTCGATACATCAGCAATTGGAAAATTTGATTCTATTGAATTTTTTTTTTTAATATCTTTACTAACCTGATAATTTTTCCGTTTCCTGTTTTATATTGTCATATTTTATATTAATTTTATTTCCAGAGTCATGAACGTTTTGTTTGTACTGCACTAATAACCTTGTTTAGTATTTTGCAGTACTGCTTGTAATGAGTTTTAATATTAGCATTGCGACTGTACCTGTGGCAATACATAACTTTCTTTTCGAAATGCATGATGTTCTAATGACCACAGTTATATATGGATTTTTATTCTTTTCAAGGAACACAATACCCTTTCATGTGAAAGCAACTTCCGAAATAATTTGTAAGAACCTTAGAATTCTAGTTTTGCTTAGGCTGTACTTAGAAATTTCGAAAAAAGTAGTTGTCAACTTAAGGGATTTTCCTGTAATCTTTCCCATAGTGACAGTTCACCATAAAAATCATTTTAAAGTGTATTTATCATATCGTGAAACGTTTATTTTAAGAGATGTTCCCATTTGTTCACGTTTTAAAACACACGATCGGAAAAGTAGAAATTCTAAGATTTGTAATATCTTTAAATCGAGTAAAGTGACAGCTGAACTTTTATCACCAGCTAGGCAGCATTGTTCTGGATATTTTGGCAGTAAAATTAAATAATTTGGTAAAGTTTAATTAGCGATTTTAATTAAGAGAAAATAATGAACT
The DNA here is from genome assembly GCA_031002005.1 of Vandiemenella viatica. Lineage (NCBI taxonomy): Eukaryota > Metazoa > Arthropoda > Insecta > Orthoptera > Morabidae > Vandiemenella > Vandiemenella viatica. Next base: position 197,121,910 of record JARYHS010009186.1, read on the forward strand.
TTTTAATTAAACGAAATATTAATTTGAAATTTATATCAGTAGATAGCCCTAATTAAGACGATTACAAACATATAGTGGTTTTAGTAAAAAGTTTTAGCATTTGTCTGGTAATTAAATTTTTGAAGACAGATTGTCGTTGATTGACGCTGTAAAAATTCAAACGTTTGGGTTAATCCCCTGCTTCAGAGCTTTGTATCACCACGCGGAATCAAACAAGAAATTAAATACTAAGCACTTAAAAATTCTCACTAAATATCCATTGAACTTCTAATAAATAAGTCTAGACACTGTCAGAGTTTGAACGCTTTTATCCTCTTGTTCGTTTAAATTGCTGGGTCATATTTTGGCTAGGCGGCAGTAGAAAGTTGTGATACGGCTGTGATGTCATTGGTTTGGCCACTTGCTACATAAACTCGTGCTTACATGTGACCGGGTCTTTCATTTGATTTCGTCTTGTCTGTATCCTGGGAGCATTATGTGAGTGTGCTTGTGTCGGAGTGTGAAGTAGCTGGTTGAATGTTGGCGCCATTGAGTCAGCCATGTTGGTACTTTGGTATGGTAGCCTGCGAGAATAATGTTTGTTAAGAACTTTTAAATTTTTCAATAGGGGTTTGGTTGGTAAAATTTCTCTCCACAATCTGCAATATTTTGGAAACGTGTGTTCGATTTGCCTACTCAACTGTTAAATGCAAATTTTAGTAAATGTGACTTTGAAAATAAAACTTTGAATTTTCTGGAAGTGAACTTTTGTGATTTAGTAGTTATCTTGGAACCTTTTCTAGATTTGTGGTTTAGAAAAAGATCTAGTGGCGATCTTCAAGCATTTAAGTTGAGTTTCTGTTAGGCTACATGGTCAAATTCGAATTATTTTATGAAAATTGCACAGAACTTTCTATCCACCAAGGCGATACTACAACCCCAGTGTCAGCCTTGGGTCTTACAAATTTAAGACAATGTTACTAAAAATGTTGCATTTGTTTCATACCTTGTGGGCTGTAAAAATGTTTCCAGTTGGTTGTATTAAAATAATTTCTAAAATAACTAATTAATTGATCATTTAGTAATCACTGAATTTTAAAAGCATTAGTCTTGGAGCTAATTCCTATTAAATTGATGGGTAATAACTGGGTATCATAATCAGAAAGTCAATTAATAGATGGCTTGATTGTATAACTAAATTTTGAGGTACCTAGGAAAACATGATCTATTGCTGAATAATTATTATTGATTATTCTAAGTTAATTATATGAGCCGACTAATGATTCCAAAATGACTTTACAGCATAAGTTATTTAAAAACTCTACATTAAAAAAAAATATTCAGTATAATGAAATTTTTGTTGTTGAAATTTAGTTGTATAGCACAGTATTCAATATTTTGATCAAGCTAATACTTGCTAATATTTATATATTCAAAAAGTGATGGAATGGGTTACAATTTTCCTGATATGGTCTGGTTTGAGAGAAAACAGCTGGCAACCCATGGCAGTGGGGCAGGAGAGTCTTGTTGGTAGGAGCGGAAGTGCAGTAAAAAATGCAGACAGAGAGTGTCCTGTATGTAGGGAGGGCAGTGCAGTCAAAACCCCCGTCAGAGTGTAGAGAGTTAGATTGTTTAAGCTGTGGGCCATGACGAAAAGAGCTTCTCCTCACACCAACTTGACTAATATGGACTTATAATTATAGTGTAAGACTTGGTGGCAGAGGGAATTTTCTACCAATAAATCGAGACTGTTAATTAGTATATTGATATTATTCTTCTGTGCAACAACAACTAATCATTTCTAATACAAGTAAGAACGCCTCTTTTCTCAAAGTTAGTTCTGCAGTAATGAGAAGTTAAATTATTGTTGTATTTAACATATCTGTTCCCATCGTTATACAGATTTCAGATGAGCATAAAACATCACTTCTATTATAGCACACATGTCCTACCAACATCATGACTTCACACTGGATGCCTGTGTAACAGGCACTAGTGTCTCATAGTCTGTCAGGAACAATTTTAAAAAAAACATCGATTGATGGGTATATTGGGGCGAGGAAGATGAGTATTATCTGAGATTGAGGCATGGAGGCTGCCTGCTATCTAGAATCTGTTGGTAGACCAATTTAATCTCCGAGATTGAATGGGGATGTGGTTTCAAGGAGTACTCTGACTGCTCTGACTGGTAAGTCACAAGAGTTTTGAGAACTCTCATGGGAACTTGTAACCATTCATTCTGATGGATAACTAGTTTGTGGTGACATCAGTATAAAAATGATGATGGAAGCAGTTGAGCTGGTATATGAGATGAGATATAGTATAATTCAGATAACCTGTAACAAGGCATGTTTCAGTATCGGCTGGGTTACAAAAGGTTATGGTGGCATATTTCACATTTTGAAGTGAGGTCTGCTACAAGAGTAGGAGCCATAGGATGATTTAGGAGCATTAGAGAGTTGGTATTTTTATGTCAAGTAGCCTGTTGAAGGTGATGTGGGGTGTTGTGAGAAGGATAGTAGGAAGAATATAACACATTTCAGGAAAAGATCTGAGAGAGTTATACCCATGATGAAGAACAGGAATTCCAGAACTGTGTGAGAAAGAAGGATTACAGTTAGATTTGGATTGTGTTCCAGTGTGTTTTTAGGTCACAATACCTGTGGACCAATTCCAGAGGATAATAATGGGATATAAGAGCTTGTGTCTGTTTATTGGTGTAAAGGAATAAGGATTTTTGGTAGGAGCAGATGCATCTGCCTTGGATTGCTAGGCCTTAGGGGAGGGAAAGTTTCATTTGATATGGATGGCAGCTATCGATATTGTAGCTGGTTTGATGTGGACAGAGATGTGTAAGTGGTTACTAGGCACAGACACACCTGTCAAGGAAAGTGATGTGGGTGTGAGAGTAGGATCATGTGAATTTTAGGGTGAGGATATTGTTCATAGTGTTTAGGAAGTCAAGAAGGATGTTTTCACTATGGGTACAGTTCATAAAAATAACATCTAAATATCTGAACAACATGGTGGTTTGTAAGGTAAGTGTTTGAATAAAAGATTCTTTTAATATGCCCTGGAAAAGACTAGGATAGGAGAGTGCCACGTGAGTGTCCATACCAGTGCATAGGTTTGAATGAAGTGGACCAATAAAATGAGGAAGGCTGTGTTGGGGAGACCTCACACCAATCCATTTCCCTTCTGACTCCTAAGATTACCTGGACCTCTACCCTCTATCTATTTCCCAAGGTAATCCTGAATGCCACCTATGGGCCTTTTAAAACATATCTGAACTTGTAAAAAAACACCTACAACCTTTCGTCCATGCCTTCCCACAATATGTCAGACACACTCCTCACTTTTTAGAGCATCTGTTAACAGTTCCCACACCACTAACTGCAGATTCCTTCCTGGTTGCCACAGGTAACACCTCTCTCTACTGTAATATCCCCCATAGCTGGGGCCTTAGTGCCTTTAATTTTTTTTTTTAATTTAATTTAATTGCAATGGAGCACAGGCTCCGGTGGCAATTTCCCTACACAGCTATCTTCCCCCTATCCTGCACCCACCTACATTTGCCCTCTACAAATTTTTTCTTTAAATTCCTTCAAAGTTTTCGGTAAATTATTCATCGTTTCTCTTGGTAACTCATTCCAATCCCTGACACCCTTACCTAAAAAAGAGAATCTTCCTACACCCTTGTGCCTGAAATCGAGTGCCAGCTTGTGGTCATGGTCATCTTTTCCCTTCCATGCACTACTTTTCATACCTACTGCAATATCTTTCCATGCCTCATCACCAGTATATGCCCTGTACACTCCCATGACCCTCCTCATCCTCCTCCTGTCTTGCAATGAATCCCATTCCAGCTCCTTTATCATATCCGTCACTGATTGCATTCTGCGATAATTTCCAGAAACAAATCTAGCAGCCCTTCTTTGCACCCTCTCCAACTCCTGTATTTGATACGTAAAATGAGGGTCCCATACTACACTACCATATTCGAGCAATGGTCTGACCAAAGTTTTGTAACCCAATTCCTTGACTTCTCTTGTACATCCCCTCATAACTCTCTCCAACAAGTGCAGAACTCTGAAACCTTTTCCTACCACCTGTCCTATGTGTCCTGCCCAGTTAAGTTTGTTATCAAAAGTAATTCCAAGATATTTGCATTTCAAGTCTTCAGCAAGCAATTCTTTCCCCACCTTATATTCATAATTAACCTTTTGTTTTTTATTTGTGTATCTAATAAGCTGACTCTTCTTTGCATTTATCTTCATTCCATGTTTACTAACCCAATTAGATATCCTGTCCAGATCACCCTGCAACTGTTTACAATCCTCTATCGTTTTGATTCTTTTATACAGCATTATGTCATCTGCAAACAATCTAATTTCAGATAGTAAACAGGCAACACAATTATTCATTAGAATAATGAATAGCAATGGTCCCAATACGCTACCCTGTGGCACACCCATTTTTACTTCCACTTCTTTTGATACTACATTTCCTACCCTAACTTTCTGTTTTCTACCTTTTAAAAATTCTTCTACCCAGCAAATCACTTTCTTATCCACTCCAATGGTTTTTACCTTATTTACTACCATTTTATGGCTTACTCTGTCAAACGCCTTAGACAGATCTAGTGCTACACTATCAATTTGGCCTCCCTTGTCCATTTCATCTGAAATATCTTGCATATATCCCACCAACTGAGATTCGCATGAATATCCTTGCCTGAAACCATGTTGCCTGCTTGAAAACCAATTACGTTCCTCACATATATTTCTGATGTGGTTGCATATCAATCTTTCCATTAATTTACCTACCACTGATGTCAAACTGATTGGCCTGTAATTCTCAACTCTATTTCTCACCCCTCCCTTATGTACCGGTACTACTATTGCACTTTTCCAGTCCTGTGGTAAGCAGCAAGTGTCTAGACTCAATTTAAATAATATTTCAAGATAAGGTACAATGTCACATCCGGCTATCTTTAAGATATCTGTAGTAATATTATCTTCACCAGCCCCTTTATGTTTTTTCAGCTTTCTTATTTCCTTCATGATTTCCTCAGGATGGATATCAAATTTTTTACTATCGTCATTTCTAATTGTGTTGTTAAGCTCGTTCTCCGAATTAGACCCTCCTGTTTCTGATTCATTTTCCCTAATGCTTTCTCTGAACCAGTTACTTAAAATCTCTGCCTTTTTCAAATCGTCAGTAACTTCTTCTCCATCCTTATCTATAAGTGTCTCTACATCCTCCCTTCCCCTCAGTTTCCTGATATAGCCATAGAAATTTCTAGATGCATCAGTCAATGGTCCCCCTGCACTGACAATACTCTTCATAAACCCATCTTTGGCCATTTTCTTTGCTGTTATTAAGTCCTTGTTTAGTTGTTTTAAATATTCCCTACTACCCTGCTGTCTCTTAACTCTGTTATGTTCTTTTCTTACCAACCTCTTTAACCTCCTCACTTCCCTATTATAGTACATAGGATCTCTACTTCTCTTTATTTTTTGCTTTGGAATAAATTTTTCTTCCCCCTTTCTTATTATCTCCTTGAACTCTTTCCACCTTGACTCTACTGTACCTGAGCCTTCCTTCCATTTGCCTTTGAATGCTACCTTGACATGTGCTCTCCACACACTCTCCCTAACAGAACAGGTTCAACCCACAGATCCTAAATATAACCATAGACTATTCCATGACAAGAATATTGGTCATTGATGTTTCAAGCCATGTTAGAGTTATGTTTATATACACCAGTATGTTTATTGGCAATATGTTAACTGAAATACATTGAAATTTATTACGATTAGCTACTCTGTTTTAATGTGTTTTACTGGCTGAACACAGTTGGGATAGTGAGGTGTATCAATTGATACAGATTTTAAGAAATCTCAATAATAACTAGTATATCAAAGAAGTTACATAGACAGAAATCATACCTTTTGTTCAATTTACTCAGCATCCTATATTGCAGCTGGACAATTTCAAAGCATATTCCCAGGAATTTTGAATTATGGTATATACAGATTCACTCATGCTAACAATTTCATGAGATTAGTCACCTTTTGAATAAGGATGGCATATTGGTGACCAATTAAATGTGTGCTCTTAAAAAAGCAGCCTGGCAAACAATTCCACAAGGCACTATTGTTACACTGATGTGAGCCTACGATGTTTAGCCGAAATTATTTAAGATTATGAGGGCTTCATTAATTATTTCATAAGTATTTCTCTTTATGGTTTAGAAAAGCTGTTCACTATTCCATTCTTCTTGAATAATTATTTTGTTGACATTTATAGAATACGCTCAGTTCTAACTGCATAATACTACAGCTGTGTTGCCATTTTCATAAATGGCTCATAAAATAAAATTGTTCAGCTTCTACTCTGCTGAATGAACATAAATACAAAACTGCTACTTATGATTTTAATAAATCAGAAATGATATTTTGTTTGACCTATATTTATTTAATTTATTTGTTTTTACCTGTGTTCCATGTAAAACACCGTGAATCTTCACATAATGACCAGTTACCAGACACCCACTGGGGACACAGATCAGTGCCACACTTCTGTATAGTTGAAGGAGTAGGCAGGCCTGCATTCTCACATAGGCTGCTACTTACACTACGAGTGCTGTTGGCGGAGTATAACACACAATGAGCAGCACGCATCTACAGAAATAAAATATATGTACATGTGATGTATTTTTATAGCAGTTCTGAAAATAAATCTTACAAATAATCCAACGTGAGAAATATGGCTATAAAAACACGAATTTTATGTAAGTCTTTTGACTGATCTAAGAACAATTCAAGAAACTCAGCAGTTATGAAGTTAGTAACAAAGCTGTGTAATTTTTTTTCTTTTTTTATATATATAAAGCTGCAAAACTGGAATAATCACTTAAATAATTAGGTCCTAAAAGGGATTTTTTTTTGAACTTTTAAGGTTTAGTATTTTTGATGGTATTGATAGATTGATTAATCACACAAGCTAATTAATAAGAAAATTTATATAAGGAAGGATAGGAAAAGTACACTGAGAAATGAAAAGGAGAGCAAGAAGAAATTCGAAATAGACTAAGACAACGTACAGTATTTTCGTATGGATATTATAAAGTTCATACTGATAAGTGAAGTGTTTACTTTCCTCAGCCTTTATTTGTCTAGTAGCATTTTTATTCTCATTATTACCGTAAAAAGAAATTTAAATTTAGATAGTTAGTTGCATATTTTGGGGAAGCTACTTTGAAATCTATTGTATTTAGGCTCCAATGTTCTAGCCTTGTAATTTATTATTGGGAACAGTGGAAGGAAACAACTGCTAGAATGGTAGTGTATAAGGCAAGGCATGAAGTTTTTAAAGAATACATGACTTTATCTGAAGATCTAATTACTAAGCCAAAAAAAGTTGTGGTCATATATTAAAATAGGGAGTGCCTCTTGTAAAATTCTGCCATCATTAGTTAGTAAAAATGTGAGTTAATGGAAACTAGTTAAAAAAAGCAGGCATTCACAATAGAAAATATATCGGAGGTCCTGACATTTATTATTTGTACTGACAAAATCATGAAAAATCTCATTCTTGATGTCGAGGGAATAATAAAACTGCTCAGAGATGTTAAAAATGATGAGATTCAAGGTCCAAACAATTTTCCTACTCGATTCTAATCAGTTAAGCCAAGGAATTGCACCTTATTTGATGAAATTATACATCACCTTCTTAGATCAAGGAAATGTACCAGCTTTATAGTACGTAGCTATTATTAGCCTGGTTTTTAAGAGTAGGAACTGTACAGATCCTTGAAATTATAGGCCAATCTTGTTAACTTCAGTATTTTTAAGGATTTTAGAACATTTCATCTATTAATATGTCATGCATTTTTGGACGAGGGGGAGCTATTAAAGCCCAAATCAGCATGGATTCAGAAAATGCTGAAGCTGTTAGATACAACTTGCACTTTTGATTCATGACTTGTGTATAGTAGATGGGAAATCTCAAGATGATTTAGTTTTATTAATTTTTTTTTGAAAAAATGTTTCATTATTGTACCCCATACTAGATTACTTATGAAACTTCATAATTATGGCATATCTAGACAAATATGCAATTGGGTTGCTGACTTCCTGAATGATAGGTGTGCGTAGTTCTCAGTGGTGAATGTTCATCACTGATCCTAGTGAGGACCGGGATTTCCGACTGAAGTATGATTGGGCCTCTGCTGTTTTTCATATACCTAAATGACTTGTGCAATGTAATGGAGGGGAAGGTAAGGCTATTTGCTGATGATTCTATTATTTATCACAAAAAAAAATAAGGTTACTGAGAGTTGTTACAAGCCAATGTTGCAAAGATGTGGTGGAAAGACTGGCAGTTGGAGCTAAAAACTAAAAAAAGTCATGCATAAAAGTAAAAAGTTGAATATACAATTAACGACATTGTCTTAGTACAGTAGATTCTGGTAAATACTGAGGGATAGCATTTCATAATAATCTGTTGTGGAATGAACATATAAAAATGATGCATGAATGAGCAAAACATTTGCTCCATTTCTTAGCTCACAATCTGAAACAATGTACATCGGTAGTAAAATTGCATGCATATAAAGCGCTAGTGTGACCTCACTTGGAATATTGTTCATCTATATGGGGCAACGATCAAAAAGGGTTAATAGAGGCAATGGAGAAGGTCATAAGAATAGTTGCCAGATTTGTAACATGCATATGTAACTGGGAAAACATAATTGTGATGATGAAGGGATTTTTTATTCCAGTTACCTCACTTCTTTGGTACACTCTGTCACCAATCTGTGGATACAGGACCTTCAAACTTCTTCTTACAACATATACAGTCAAGTTTATCATCAAATCAAATGCCAAAGTATTTACACTTTATGACTTCAGAAAGCAAGTCCTCCTCCACCTTGTAATCATATAGATTTCCAAAGCTACTATTTTTGTCATCCCCATATATATATATATATATACTGTATAGGAGAATAGCCAAGGGCATTGCCACTGGAGCATGTGCTACATCACAATTAAATTAATAATAGTAATAATAACTACTGCTTACCAAAGATGAAATTGCTGTGGTGTCATGTTGAAGAAGAGATATTAGCCCAAATATTTCAGTGCTCTCAGTGTGTACATGTTTTTCTGTATTTCAATGCCACAATAATCTTCATCTTTGGCAAGTGGTGGTTATTCTCCTATCCAAAAGTTCTATGTATCTGCTTACGGTATTCTGTGAAGCAGTCTCCAAACACACCCACCCTCCATAATGTTCTTCTGCTGATAAAGGGCTAGACCCAAAAATTGCTATATCATGCGTGTTTTTGTCTGTTTTGTGTGTTCATGCCCCACAACCATCATCTAAGGTAAGTAGTAAGTCATTTCCCTGTACTAATTTGTAATTCCTTTTCACTACTTAGCACTTTTAATTTAATTGTTTACTCTGGTGTGAGATAGGTCTGCTCTAACTTTCCTACCCATATTAATACCACCTCAAGGTGTTTCTTCCTCCATCTGTATTTCTGAAAATCCTTAGGTTACTTTCTGTGTTCCTATTACTTGTATGAAGTTTTGTAATGTTTGCATTTTTATGGAATTTCATTATAACTGAAACCAAAAAGTGAAAAAATGAAGAAGAAAATAAAATCGTGGGTGAAAGTTTTGATGGTAAAAGTGATATCAACGTCTATTTTGCTGATGTAACTAGAATGTAAAAGATATTAGCTTTGAAAGACGCTTCCAGAATGTATGATATAAATATTGTTGCTATCATTTGTAATTATTTAACAAATGATCTGCATGAATTTGAAATTATAGTTTCAGGAATTACAAGGCTTTGGTACTTATGATATAAATTAAAGAAATATTTCAACTGATAAATGCTGATGTGGGATAGGAAGATGCAAATACCCAAATGGTGGGCACACTGCAGAAGGAACATATAAATGTGCTGTGAAGTGTCAATGCTTTCATTTGCTCTCTAATGAGTCATGTGAGTGGGTTTCTTACGTGATTATTGATGCATGATATGCAGTGGTGTAGCTAGATTAACAAGGGCTCCAGTGAAAAAAAGGGAAACTTTTTTTTTTGCCCTACCAAGTCTTGGGAGGTTTGCTGGCAGAGGCCCCCCGGGCTTGAGGGACCCTGGGATTGGGGGATCCTTGGGTTTCGGAGCCCCGCTGCACGGCACCGCCTAGCCCTCCAATGGCTACTCCCCTGATGGCACTAATTAATAGACTTTGAATGTGGAATTGTAGTTGGCACTAGAAGCATGGGGCATTCCATTTTGGAATCTGTTTGTGAATTAAACATTCCTCCAGAAACGGTGTCAGGAGAATGCCATGAATATGTAATTTCCAGAATTAATGGGTGACACAGTGGTCAACTATATCTTCTTAATAACTGAGACCAGCAACGTGTTGATAGACAACATTGTGTCAAAGAACAGCAATATTCAATGTCAGATGTACGACAATCTTGTCCATGTGGACAGTGCAGCGGAAATTGGTGGAACAGAGGACCGACTAGAGTGCCTCTGTTACAAAATGCAGTCAGATGCAGCACCTCTCCTGAGCTCATGAATATATCAGGGGGAACCAGATGACTAAAAATAAAAGATTCAAATGAGTCAAAATTCCAGTTGGCAAGAGCTGATGGTGGTTTCAAGTGTGCCATGGGCCCCATGAGGTCAGGGACCCCTATTGTCAGGAAAAGACATTGTGCAAGCTGGTGGTAACTCCATCCTGGTATGGATTACATGGCATGGACTGGAACCTATGGTCAAACTGGATGAATCATTGACTGGAAATGGTTATTATGTTCAGCTACTTGGAGATCATTTGAATCCATTCTTTGTCTTCATGTTCTCAAACAATAATGGACTATTCCAGTGCACCACTTTCTGGACAATGATTTGGGCACCTAGACTGCCAGTCGTATTATGAAATAAAAGTTAATGTGATGGACTTGCATTTTGCATGACCATGGTAGAAATTTAGTACCATTGTTATTGTGTTGTAAGCTTTTTGTTTCTAATGATTGCAATTAATTGTCATGGTGGCTGATTCCTTGTCATTAAGAAGATACTGGGAATATTGGAAAGAACTGTAAGGTCTGGGGTTTTATTGGAGCTGAGATGTTCAACACAAGGTACGTATTTCAGAGTGAACGATGACAGTCATTATTATGGGTTTTTCTTTATGTAGAGTTGAAGATTTGAGAAAATCTAATAAAAATGGTGCTCACAAATATTAAAAATTGTAAGGGAGGAAACCAACACTGGGGTTGTAGTATTGGTTTCTATCACCTTAACTAACCTCCAACTTGCTTTCAGTAGGAAAAAATTATTTACTGTTCACACTGTTAAACCATGCATAAACCTGGATGAATCAACTGTAACGAAATACGGCCGCCACTTCCCTCATTATCCTCAGGAAAGAAAAGATTAATTTGCATTAATAAGAAATATGCACTGTTTAAATAAAAAATTTCACAATATTCTTCAAAGTCACATTATAAATCACAATTACAGTTGAAATAGGCTATCAGACAAATCATTTCCTAAACTGCAAGTAATGAAGAGGAATTAAACTGACTGACCCCTGTTAATAAATTTCAAAGTTCACAAATCACACATTCAAGACTTTCATAATGGCTGAATGGAAACTATGGTGGGTGAACTATTTTCGGACGGTACCCGGCATGCTTCGGGCTAAAAAGTGTGGCTCCGCGCAGCACATAGACTGCTTCCAAAACTTTCGACCAAATGTCCTTAAATACGCTCGGGCACCTGTAGCTACCAGCTTCTAAACATAGTTCGGAAAAATTCTGTAACCTCAAGTGCTCAAAATTTTACAGTGTATGGTGTTCGCTGTTGATTGATTTAGTTTATCATAACTATCCCTCTAAAGTTACTCAGTTTACTGTAAATAATTGAAATGTGTAGTAATACAATTTTCGTGTGAGCAAAGGGACTTTTCCGAATTTGACATCGTATTACAAGTTTTTTTATAGTTTCTTAATTTCAGACTTCAAAATCACTGTGTTCTATGATTTCTCTGCTTTCCAGAATAGTTTATGTTTTTTCTGTACGTGGTATATTTTAAAAGTTATCAATCTCACAAAAACTGAAGTGGTGTATCGAGAAGGCGCCGTTAGTCTAAACTTACTATTTTGTCAAAATTACTATTAAAGGAGTGTTTATTTTGAAAAATGGTCTTCGGCACTGCCTCCTGATCTATTCATTCCACATTTTGAAAGTTATTTTGTTTACTGATGTGTGTTAAACCGTCCACAATTCGAATCTGTAGTTGTCGTCATTTTTCTCCACTGCATAATTACGTTAAAACTGATTTAGTGCCTATATGACTGTGTGGAATGCTTCAAAAGTTTTGTATGTTGTGCAGTGATCTCTGTTATTACACAAAAATTATTTGTTGGCTCCGAAAATTACTGAAAACATGATGTTAGGAGATGTTTAAAATACGAGTATGTTTAACAAAGTTTTAAAATCGAGTTTTATTTACTTTATTCTGCCTGAAACTGTTGATTTATTGCAAATTTTACTTTCTCCCTGTTATTATTATAAACAATTTTTATTGTGTCGAAAAATGTTGAAAAGTGACGATATGGTCTCGTAACAAAAATCAAGTGTTTCCAAGCAGAACTATTGAGGATTGCAATGATTTAGGTGGGTTTAAAGGCTACTTTTTTTTATTATTATTATCAGTCTATTTAAAGCTGTTATTACATGTTGAGTTAGTGTTTAGATTTTAAATCCGCCTGTGTGGGGCTATAAGCTGCAGTATCGGCTTCTGCATGATTCCTGTCCCCCATATCCTGTAGTGACGAGGTGTACAATTTAACAAATTCTGAGATGCTTACAAAATATGAACAAAGGAGACAAGTATGGAAAGTTTTGTAGAGATGGGAAATTGGAGGAGGGGGTGGAGGAAACAATTGATTGGACTTATCAGTCAATACCTCATCCACACGAGCGTTTCTGGCCCAGAGACATCTATCTAACCCTTTGTGTTTAAATTTCAAAACAGTATTCTAATAGCACAATTCTGTCAACAGCAGCAATAGAAGTATTTTCTGAAATGCAGTTAAGCCTATAAAATTTTATTTTATTGGTACAAACACTCAATTCCTTTGTTTTCAATATTTTTCTTTTGCAGTAAGTGATTAGTTTCTTCTGTTTATTACTAAATACGCTACACAGTGTCAATTCATTAACTAGGTTATATTTTAATAATCATTAATTAATTTCAGATTTTGAAAAATTAGGATCTAAATTCAACAACTTTTACGCTGTCAGAAAGTAAATCACTATCTTTCAAGTTAGCACTATTTACTTACTTGAAATCCACCAGCACCACAAGTCTGAGAGCATTTCGACCAGTCTGTGATCATCCAGTCAAATCTTAAATTTTCTGCGCTACCCAGAAAATAAGACAATAATAGTAATAATATTTGGAATTAATTAAAAAAATATAAAGTAAGATGAAGAAAAAATTAAAATATAAACTGCAATTACATAGGTAATTTATACATCTTTCCACTTAGAAATGGCAGAGAAATAAAGTGTGCTAAATAATTTTTCTTCTGCATCTCTTCAAAGACAGGCATTATACTTATCTGGTAACTCCAAGATTCCTAAGTTCATGTTGGTTGAAAATTAAGTTAATTTTTATGAGTTTCAAGACATTTAATTTATTTTGCAAAGATACACATATTATTTGTTAATTCATAGAGTTATAAAATCTCTGCAATCAACAAAACATGAGCTAATAAACAACGTGTGTTTATGCACATTTTTCTTTCCATTTTTTATTCATATTTCAAGCATCTGACAAGAATGATTATTTGTTTCATGCATGTTTTTGAATCTTTTTCTGCAAAAAATACACATATTCAGCTAAAATTATTGATTAACAAACTTTCAGTTAATGCTGAACTCCTAATATAGAACACAACTTTCCTGAATATGAGACTCAGTGCATATTTGACACTGGTGTAAGTAACATATAATCATAATTCATGCACAGAATAAAATTTGTTATTAGAATGTGAACTACAATCACTGGTCTTGTTTTAGTGAAAATCAGTGGCCCCAGGATTTCCTGAATCATAATCTATATTACAGAGATACTGGTCAAATATCTTATTGGACCATAACTGGATGTTACATTTTACTTAATCATGATAATGATGGTAGGCAATATTGCCAGAGTTCCTGGAAGATAAAATACTGCAGAAAGCAGATAGAATTTTTCAGTTTACACTTGATTAGAGAAATACACAGTACTGTAACTGCTTGTTGCAGCCTATCTAATAATTGTTAAAAGTACTGAGAACAGATTACATTTGAAAAAATATATGTACACTTAAAAATGTTATAATTTCAGTGGCAGGATGGTTTATCTAAACAGAAGTAGCATGCATGATCTGAAATATTACTGGCATGTAGGAATCAATTACTATCTACTATACAGTATTACAGACCTTCCTTCAAATACTACAAAGAAAATCAGAATCTTATGTCATGAGAAACCTCCAAAGGCAAATATTTATGCATCTTGAAATAAGACTCTCTGGGTGATCTCAGTATAAAAAGGCATTTTCAAATGTAATTCTGAGCTCAGATGGATACAAACAAAAACCGTCACAGAGGACATTGCTTTTAAGAAACTTATAAGAGAGTTGCCTTGTGCATTTGTAAGCTACCTTACTCTCTATCTTTAATAGTCAGTCAAAATCCAACGAAGTTTGAGGTTAACATTCAGTACAAGATACCATGGTTGAAACCGAAATAACAACACTTTAGGTTCAGAAAAGTAAATAAACAACACATAACAACCATAAATAAGAAGTTTCTAGTAAAATATAAACCATAAACTTACCTAAATGAGCATAATCCATAATAATCCTGAAGTAAAGTAAACAGATCTGGTTATACAACCACAACACTAATATTCCGCTAAATTAAACACTGTAAAGCACTTTAATAATTATAATTTCACCTTTGGATATTAAATTCACTAATAACTCGCAGTTCCAGACTAATTTAAAGCAGTAAATATCTACATATCTACATATATACTCTGCAATTCACAAAATTGTGGGTGGCAGAGGGTGCTCAGCACCAAAGCTAATCTCTTTGCTGTGCATTCCAATCCCTAATGGTACGAGGGAAAAAAGAATTCATATAAGAATCAGTCCGGCACCTTATTTCTCTAATTTTATCTTTCCTGTCCTTCCGACTCAAATAGGTTGGTGGAAGAAGTATTTCACTACACTCATGAGTGAAAGTTGGAGTACGCATGTTTTCCAATAAGTTTAAACGAAACGTGTGTCGTCTATCTACCAGAGACTCCCAACCTAATCTACTAATCAGTTCTGTGACGCTTTCATAAGGACTGTAGCAAGCGGTCACGAATCGAGCGGCTCTTCTCTGTACTTTCTCTATACTTTCGATCAATCCCTTACGAAACGGGTCCCAAATGGCACAGCAATAATCCAAATGTGGACGCACAAGAGATTTGTACGCTATCTCCTTTGTTTGTTCATTACAATTTTTCAAGATTCTACCTATGAATCGCAGCCTAGAATTTGCTCTACCTACTAAAGAATTAATGTGTATGTCCCATTTCATGTTCCTTTGTACTGTTACTCCCAAATATTTAATAGAATCGACTATATCAATAACTGTATTGTTTAACTCGTATTTCTGAACAATCGGATTCTTTTTGTTAGTTATGCTCATTGTCTTGCACTTTTTACAGTTTAGAGTAAGTTGCCACTCAGCGCACCAAGCCAAAATAACATCCAGATCGCGCTGAATTTCTAAGCAATCGGCCAAAGTTCTTACTTCCCTATAAATAACTGCATCATCAGCAAACAATCTAAAAAGGCTTTTCACTTTGTCTCCGAGATCGTTTATAAAAATTAAGAAAAGAAGTGGTCCTATTACACTTCCTTGAGGTACACCCGATGTAACATCTAGATTAGAAGAACTTTCTCCTTCAACGACAACATACTGCGACTGACCAGTTAGAAAATCCTTTATCCATTCACAAAGCTGATCCGATATACCGTACGCTCGAAGCTTCGCTAAAAGGCGGTTGTGTGGCACAGAGTCAAAGGCTTTCTGGAAATCTAAAAAAATTGCATCTACTTGTGAACCTGTATCGATAACTTTCATTACGTCGTGTGTAAATAGGGCCAGCTGTGTTTCACATGATCTTTTCTTCCGAAATCCATGTTGATTTGTTGTAAGCAAATTATTATAATCTAGAAAATTCATAATGTTCGAGCATATAATATGCTCCATAACTCTACTACAAACAGATGTTATAGATATGGGACGATAGTTCCCAGGATCACTTCGATCACCTTTTTTGAAAATCGGAGTTACTTGCGCGATTTTCCAGTCTGAAGGTACTTTTCGCTCTTCTAATGATTTACTGAATATATCAGACAGAAATGGCTCGATTTCTGCAGCATACTCTGAAAATACTCTTACTGGAATTCCATCCGGGCCCGGTGCTTTCCCCCACTTCAGGAGCTCTAATTGCTTAACGATACCTGCAGTATCTATTCGTAATGATTCCATCACCGACTCGCCATGGCGTGGGAAAACGGGAATACTATCTTTATGTTCATTTGTAAATGAATTTTTGAATACAGTATTTAGTACGTTAGCTTTATCGCGGCTTTCATTAACCTCGGAACCTTCACGAATTAGTGCTGGAATATTGCTGTTGGTACAATTAACTTTTTGTACATACGACCAAAATTTCTTTGGGTTTTCTGTGAGACTCTTAGAGAGAGAGTTGGAGTGAAAATCGTTAAAGGCCTCGCGCATTACATTCTTAATACGTCCTCTTAAATCAGCTAAGGTTTCTAAATCGCTGCGACACCCCTTCCTTCTTGAGCGTGTGTGTATTTTCCTTTGTTTTTTGAGTAATCTTTTGACTTCGCATGTGTACCACGGTGGATCATCCTCTCCCTTTACTGTCCGCTTTGGTATATGTATTTCCATGCCTTCCCTGACTATATGTATAAAACGATGCCACATCTCTTCAACGGTGTCCTTTGTTGACTTGAAGTTATGGTATTTATTCCTCAGGTAGGTTCTAAAACACTCCTTTGAGGCCTTACTGAATCTGTATACAATCCGCCCTTTTTTCCTTTTTTGCTCGGTCATTAATTTGATAGTCGCAATTACCGCTTTGTGATCGCTTATTCCTGTGGTCGTTGAAATGTCGGTGAATAATTCTGGCCTGTTGGTAACCAGCAAGTCTAAAATGTTTTCGCTACCGTTATGGCACCGCGTAGGTTCATTAACTAGCTGCTCGAGATGATTATCTGACAACAAATCGAGAATTACTTCAGAAGCTGCCTTATCCCTGCTACCTATGATTTTTAAAGCATCTCCACATGGAGTGAATTTCAATAATTAATTTCAGCACATCTAAACAGTTTCAGAGCTTTAAAAGTAGATTTAACCAAGCAAAATAACCAGCCAGTCAATATTCTTTAAGTTTCCGATAACCATCAACTAATAAAAAGAAGATATAAATAAATAAAAGTCCACTTTTTGATGGCGTCATAGCAACGAACTTGTAAAATTGAATTACTCCCCGATTAACATATTTCACGAACTAAAAACTTTTCTAAAGTACTTATAATTAAATAAAGGTTCGATTTAAAATTAGTTTTAGGCCACAATAGACTTTAAATAAAAAGTGAATATTCGGTTGCACAATCAAGGAAAACAGTAAATTTTAGAAATTCTATAACTTCTGATAGCCTTAACCAATTAAAAAGATTTTTACACCAGTAAACTCAGCAAAGGCTGGGGAACACTTTGAAAATAATATTAACTTGAGATTTTAAAGTTTTGCAAGTCCATATTTCGCATGTGATGTATGATGACGTATCGCAATACTCGAAACAAATGTGCTTTTAAATTAACAAACTTTCAAAATTCATTTTTCACCGGTCTGGAAGCTCTAAAAACAAAACCAACCACATCACTACACTTGTCTCGTCACGCTCTTCATCTTGTGATTTTCTGGTAGTTTGTAATTAACGGATTCTTTTTCTAGATAGACTATTGTCTAGTTCAGTCAGCCATTTTGATAAAAGTGACCCGGGCGTGGTTTTTTTTCACGTTTAGCTGAAGTATTGTCGGGGTCGGATGTAGTGCTCTGTTAGACGAGTTTAAGCAAGACCAGCACAGGCTTGCGGTGGCTGATGGGTAGACAGGATTAGAGTAGTATGGCGGACCGACGCCATTACTAAACAGGCATGGCCAACTCAAAAGTCTAAAACTTTCCGACAGGTGTTCATCTTAACTTTCAACTTCATTCGGGGTAGTGCGGTCTGTTCTGTATCATGACTTGTGATCTTCGGCAAATGATTTTCTCCGATTGCCATTGCTAACTGTGACTTTTGTAAATTCTGTGAAAATTTTTAAGAATATATTCTACAGTGATCAGAACTTAGACTTTCATTTCTACTTTAGTACCTTTCTTACAGGAGGTTAATCTGTAAGTGGCGACCACATTAATTATTACAGTTAGCATTCTACAAGGTTTTACACGGTTATAGAACTTTTTCCGAACTTTGACAACTTTTTGGATGACTTCAAGTCTAGGTGGACAAGCCGATACCGACCCCCGTATCCAGCTTATCCCCTAACACATTGATGAGGACAACCATAAATTTTCTAAGGAGTCAAGGACGGATGAGGAAATAAGAAAGTGCATCCAGCCACATATTCCAATTCCACTTATGTTGTATGATCTGTGTTATATTAGGATGACACTGCTTTACATACTATTGTAGGTGCTTCACTTGTTTAAATACCAGCTGGAAAAATATGATGATCACATATTTTAACTGCTGCTCATAAAATGTACTGAGAAAATCTGTGGAATTTGTTAATGAGCTGGAAGGATTTCATCTGTGTTACTTTTCTGGAAGGTGCTGCTAGTGGATATGTTATCTATGCTGGTGCAAAATTTTGATTCCACAACACATGTTTCAGTCTGTCTACTTCCAGCACAATGGGGGTGAGTCATGAACAGGTTGACAGGACAAGTATGGGCTCACAACTTTTGCCAGCAATAGCCAACTTTTATGTGGAATATTTTGAGGAGCAAGTGCTTTCAGGTGCTCAGAAACAAACAACTTGATTTCATCAGTATGATGATTACACATTCTCTGTAGGGCCACATGGGGCCAACTGTCACCAAGAATTTTTAAACTTTCTTAATGGAATTAATGAGAATATCCAGTTTGCGATGCTGATTAGAAGGATATTCATCTTTCCTTCTTACCTGTTCTCTTACAGAGAAAGTGGAATCATACTGTGGGCCATTAACCCATGCATATCAACCTTCATCACATTGTACATGGACCACCATGCAGCCCAAAATGGGACAGTACCAAAAAGACTGGTTCATTAAGCACAACCAGTCTGCAACAAAGGTAATATACCATAGAAAATATGCCTTCTATAGGAAACATTTTACAGGACTGGCTACCAGGATCCATAAATAAGTGGAGCTTGTAGTACATCCAGAAAGAGGAAAACATGGCAACAAGAAGATTTAAATTTCCTTGCCTTTCTTGCATTTGACTATTGTAAGAATTGCCAGGATTTTAGCAAATGATTACTTTAAAACTATCTTCATCCACCAGCCCAGATTAATAATATACTGTGCTAACCCAATAGTCCAGTCATTTAAGCTTAAATTAGGTAAGAATCTCGGAATTCGAGATACTCAGCTGTAAGTCTGTAAATACTTGTATATTGACACCCTAAAAGTGGTCTCAAAACCTACATATGGTAGGGTGTGCGCAATTATTAAATTTCGAGGTCAAAGGTCACAAAAAATCGTTTTTTTTACGCTTTTTTGTAAATAACTCATTTCCTATGGGTTTTTTGCTATTTTTATTTATTATCAATATTGTAGAATACAAAATTCTCTACAAATTTTGTCTAAAAAATGTTTTTATACGGTGAACCGTTTTCGAGATAGAGGGCGGAGAGCGCGCGGTCACAGCATCACTTCAGGTCAACCGGTGCCTCCGGTCGAAAATGCGCCATATATAGTTGATGAACTATCGATAAATCAATGATTATAAATATTTGTCAATTTTTATTAACTATTATATTATATTTTATCATTTTCTTCATGCATTAAATCTATATCTATTCAATAATACTGATAACCGTTTCCTGAAATTAAAAAATAATTAAGGGAAAAACTTAAATCATATTATAATTATATTCCCATTTAACTAATGACATTTTAAATAGAAAATAATTAAGTGCATCTTCTTTAAAATCTGTAAATTTTAAAATCCTTCCACTACGTCAAAAATTATACCTGGGAATTATACGGGCCCCTATTATACACTACGGACCTTCTATTTATAGCCAGTAGGGACAGATGTTCAATTGTATTGTATAGTTACGACCGTCTTCTCTTTCTTTCAGTTTGAATCGTATCTTGGTAACTATTGATGTACAATTTCAAGAACTATGGCTGATTTGTGTTTTCTATGTAATAAGTCAGATTCGGGAGGTGAATCGCTTATTGAAGTAGTGCGCGGTATGAAATCTCTACGAACTGCAAGTGTCGAACGAAACGACGGAAAATTTGATTATTTAAAATCAATAACCTCTGTTAAAGTGCATGAAAAGTGCCGAAGTGTTTACATTAGTAAAAACTGTATCCAAGCAGCAAAACGGAAACAAGAAGAAGGAGAAACTATAACTTCTCCATTAGTACTCCGTAAAAAACGAGGTGAAGTGTTTGATTTTAAGAATCAATGTTTATTTTTTGGCGAAGTTGCTGATGAGGCTGCAGAGAAAAAGAAAAGAGAAAAATACAGGCGGAAGATAAAAAATGTGAGTCCTCTTGAGTTCAAAGATACTGTTATCAAAAAAGCAGAAGAACGTGGGGATGATTTCGGAGAATTGGTGAAAAGTCGTATAATTTTACGGTATGATTTGATCGCTGCTGAAGCGAAGTACCATGCTGCTTGCTTTACAAACTTTTCAAATAAATCATCATGATCATCGCCTCTTGAGAAACCTCGTCAAGATAGTCAAGTTACAGAAGCTATGTTAGAGATTTTCAATTACATCGAAAATAATAATGATTCTCAATTCACACTAAAAGAGCTTAAAGATGTCTTGACAGGGTATGTGCCAGAAGATAAAACTATCATTACAAGACTACAACAGAAGTACTTAACCGATATCGTAATTACGAAGAAAGTTGGAGCTTTCACAATCATTTCTTTCCGTGATGCACAAGCTAATATTCTATCAAAACTTGGTACGAAAGTAAAAAAATTGATCCTGAAGCAGAAAGGCTAAGAATTGTAGAAGCTGCAGCAGCAATTATTAGAGAAATCTGTGAAAAGTCTCGATCATCTTCGTTATATGCATTACGTCAAGTCTACAAAACTTAATAAACCTGTGCAGCTTTCAAATATTCCACCAACAAGTGCAGCTGCTCATCAACATTTCAAACGTGTATATTATCAAGTTCAAACTTGGTTAGGGCATGCTTTGGAACCCCAGGCATGGGGTTGGGCAATGCGAAACGATTTTTTGGAGCCTATCATGACAATTTTACCACCTGCTCCAGAAGATTTGCTAATTACAATTTTCTGCAACTGCAAGAGTGGTTGTGGTTCGCGATGCGGATGCAGGAAAGCGGGCTTGCAATGCTCTTTAGCTTGTGGCCAATGTAATGGGCAAGCTTGTCTCAATGCTCTACCATTTCAGAGCGACATTAACGAAGATGGAACCTTTGACCCCGAAATCATGGAAGAACTTGAGACAAATGTCGTTGAAGACGATAATGAAGACCAGTTTGAAATTTACCAGCAGACGGAAGACGACGAAGAAGAGGAAGAAGATGATTAAAATTATAAATTGTAGTTTTTGTACCCTTTATTCCATTTTTTTACTTTTAGTAAAAATAAATGTATTGAATGATATTTTTAAATAAAAAGATTAATTAATAATTTATTTGGTTTTTTCCATCATGTAAGAAGTTATTAATATTAACTAGGTTAAAATTCAAATATAATTCCTATATTTTCATTAACAATTCTGCAATTACATGGGCAGGTAAGTGTTGTTAAATAAATTAATACTGAATAAAACGTGGATAGGTTAGAAAAAAATGATAAAATATAATATAATAGTTAATAAAAATTGACAAATATTTATAATCATTGATTTATCGATATTTCATCAACTATATATGGCGCGTTTTCGACCGGAGGCACCGGTTGACCTGAAGTGATGCTGTGACCGCGCGCTCTCCGCCCTCTATCTCGAAAACGGTTCACCGTATAAAAACATTTTTTAGACAAAATTTGTAGAGAATTTTGTATTCTACAATATTGATAATAAATACAAATAGCAAAAAACCCATAGGAAATGAGATATTTACAAAAAAGCGCAAAATAACGATTTTTTGTGACCTTTGACCTCGAAATTTAATAGTTGCGCACACCCTACCATATGTAGGTTTTGAGACCACTTTTAGGGTGTCAATATACAAGTATTTACAGACTTACAGCTGGGTATCTCAAATTCCGAGGTGAACTTACTATAATGACTGGACTACAAGTACAATTTATGACTATGACCATCTGTGGTATTTTGCATCCCTTCTCAATGAGGGAAGCTTGAATCACACAAACAATATGATGTTCAAGTGGAAGGTGTTTGGAGAATTTATGCCACATATGCCTAAGCCAAATGAGAAATCATAGTATAGATTTTGAAATGAATTCGCCTTCAAAGCAACTATAGTACTTGTGCATACAAGAGATTACTGGGATAGCCCTATGTCTGGAGCTGCTAAAATCTGTATAAATGATTTAGTCAACCAAGATCTTAGCTTTCAATAGTGCAAAGCCTGGGAGTAATTGATTTAATGATAGAACAGCAGCAAAATTTGTAAGTGTAAGTGCAATGTACGCACCTTCCAGCAATTCTGAACAATTATCAACAGCCAATCAGGGAACTGCATGCCCATTGCTTACAGGCCCACCTATGGGCAGCAGTAACCTGACAAGAATGACAAAGCCTTTGCTGAAATATCATATTAAATCGTTTCCTGAGAAAGGAATTACAAATTGTTAATGTATTTTCTGAGAAAGTTTTATTAGAATAAAGCACTGAGAAAGAATTCATGCTTATTGTTTTTGGCATTTTATTTGATTTAAATATGTGTAATGTAATTAATATGTAGATTCGTGTTATTTTATTGGTTCATTCCTGATCTCTTTCATATTTGAATCAATCCTTTTTACTTCCTTTCAACCACCAGTCTATTTGCGTGCTTTAAAGAACCACCATCCTGGTCTGATTAGATACAGTGGGCCTAGGTTTAAATCCCAGGCACGGCATACTAACTGTACTGATGTGGGGATTGTTCCAAACCTCCAACTCATAAACTGCACATTTCACAAATAAAAATACATTTATCATACACAACATATTCTGATTGTGGCTGTGTTGACCACAGCTGCTTACGCAAGCGTGGCCACCTATTTCTATGTACTTGAAAAAGGATTTTGTCTTAAATATTATGTTTTTTTTGTGTTGTACATTATTTTTTGTTGCTGCTGCCTTCCTCCCTTCAGATTTGGTGAGTGATGGGTATAATTTATCTTTCTCTTCCACATAAATTTGCATTATGGCTGTTCTTCCTTCTCCACTGTTACTGAGAACATAAGTAACATGTTCTGCAGATGAATGGCAAACATATCTGTAACACCATTAGAATAAGATTTCCCGACAGAGGAGGTAGATTCGGACATAAAAGATGAGCTACCCTTTTTATTGATGTTCTCAGTTTAAACTTACACCCTCTCCATTTTGTATCTTTTAAGACTTCAGCTGTCTCTTAGCAATGGTCATTCTCTGACTTCTATCTTGTACACTTTAAAATGATCTAATAATGATAAGTTTAAACCAAAATATTCCATAAATGTTGCGTTTTCATATTATTTATATGCCATCATATGAATGATTTGTCCTCTCTTATTATTTATACTTCCCAGTTGGTACCATTTGCTTCCCATGAAATACATAAATCATTATCAATAAAGAGTAATTTCAAAATAAAAAAGATCACAATGAGATTAAAAATTAACAAAGTTTTTGTATCAGACTTGATTTAAATTTTTTAACAGGTAGTTTGTAAGTGAGAATGAAACATTTTATTACCTCTAACTGGGGTAGTTGTAGACCCCAGTAAGTCATGGGTGATGTTCTTCTGTTCCTCCAGTTCTTCTTCAATTCCTTCTTCCTCATGTTCATCTTTCTTATCCTCTTCATAGTGGCTATTCCTTTCTGCAACTGTTCGTAGAACCCGGGATGTGCTGAAGATCTGGAATGGCCAGATATCCTACATTTTTCATTAATGTGGTACTTGAGAAAATGACAAATTATAATTACGAAAATTTAGTTTGCATTTTTAGGTGATGAAAAATCAAGTAGGTTTACATTTATCTGCTTTAACATTATATATAGGAGGAGTCTAAAAAATGTACTTACTGTTTCTAACTCAATAATTTCAAAACAAAAAGACTTTCACTAACAAATCTCATGTGAAATTATTATGTAATTATTAATTTGTTGTAGGTAGGTGGCGTGATCCAGTATAGCGAATTTGGGGAGACAGTCGAGTAGCACCAATGGCAGACATAAGGTTATCATTTGTAGAACGCAAGGTTGTATTGAACATTCAATAGGTACAAAACAGTAGCAGAACACCAACATGTCGAACAATTGCTTGTGTTTATAAGTTCAAAACCCTCAGAACTATTAATGATACGCCCCAGGGAAGATCTGGTTGACTACAAACAGCTACAGGTCCTGTGGTTTTGCAATATTACACCTGATCATCACAGAAATCAGTGAACCAGGGAGTACACAAAAGTGGTGTGAGCTGGTAAAGTGTTAGACACATTCTTAAAGGAGGAAAGTGTACATTCCAAGATTGCTACACATGATAAACGAGGATTACTTGGGTTGAAGGATTGAGTACTGTAATTGTTTTCAGCACATGGTTCATAAGGATGAGGAATTTCCAGGGAAATTTGTGTGAACTGAAGAGGCAAAATTCAATTAATGGTACTGTGAGCTGCCACAATTGTGTTTAATGGGCTTCTCAAAATCTTCACATTCATGTGCACAACACAGTGAATCAGGGGTTAGTGTGTGGTGTGGTCTGTCATTGTGGGGTTTAATTGGTCCCTCCTTCTTTTAGGGTACCGTAACTGGTCAGGTGTATTTGATATGCTTTGGACAAGAATTTTGCCTGCCATTCAAATCGTGTTTGACAGTGAAATGTTATACCTGCAACAAGATGGAGCCCAAACTAACTACCACTGAGATGTCAAGTTGTACTTGGCTGGCACTCTATCCGGACAGTGGTTAGGTTGAAGAGGTCTCGGTCTCCTGGTTCCCCTCTGGATTTCTACCTGTGGGGGACCATCAAGGATGATGTGTATTGACAAAAACCAGCTTCAGTCAAGGAGCTACATGAAATAATCATAGTGTGTTGCCATTGTGCCAAATACACAGACATGCATAATTCAGCCCGTAGTTTGGTGCCATCAGCTTTGTTTGGAAGCTGCTGCTGGTCATTTTGAACATCTAACATAACTCTGTCAGTACTTAAAATTGTACCCTTCAAGATAGGAAGTGGTGGTAGAAGACATAAGAGGAGAGAGAGGAGGAAAAGGTGTAGCAATGACTGAGTGTTATCTTAAGTTCATACCAGGTGTTTGGCACCTGGTGACCTGGTAGGCCAGCTCCCACATCCTGAGTTCAGAGAAACTGCTGCTATTTTAGAAGTTTCTGATAGCACAGATGGTGAAGCAAGAATTAAAATTATTGGAATCATGGAAAATGGAATGGGAAGCTACTGGGTAAATACTGTATTTCAGTAATCATTCATTCTTATGGTTAGTTGATTGGGGTCAAAGCTGGGCTGTGATTGTGGGTTAACTGGCATATTAACATGGGAGATTTTACAGGTAGCATGTCTTATGATGGGCAAGCTTTTCGCAGTGACCGGATTGGTGAAGGTAGTGGAAGCAGGCATGTGTTGCATATTTTGCAGAGGAGTCTATTGCATGGGAAAGAACCTTGGGGCTGTCTGGTGGGATGGGGAAGATTATGTTTGTGTGTTAGGAGTTTGCTGAAGTAGGGGATCTGCTGAAGCAAGCTCTGGAAGGGGCAGGGAGGATTTTGGAGATAATAGCTCTTATTTCCAGGCAGATTTGAAGGAAATCATAACCACGCTTAAGGATTTGAGACCAGTGAAGTACTGCCCGACCAGGACTGGATTATGGTTGGTTTTTGAGGAACCAGGGTGATTGACGGGCCAAGCAGGTAGTGATGTGACATGTGAAAGTTGTTTGTGAACTAAATCCTGTGGGTAGTTGAAGGACTGCTGGTTGGAGCAAATAGGATTACCCCAAATTGCAGGGGAGGAAGCATTTGGTGTGATAAAAACGGCCACTCTCAAAATAAAAATACTGTTGTACATTGGTGTGGAGTGAAAAGCTGAGCTAGCCTTTGGAGAGGGATATATCCAAATACATGAAAGTGGCCTGGCTGTGGGAATAAGTATATACGAAGCGCAGGGGATACATTGGTGTGGAGTGAAAAGCTGAGCTAGCCTTTGGAGAGGGATATATCCAAATACATGAAAGTGGCCTGGCTGTGGGAATAAGTATATACGAAGCGCAGGGGATAAAAGTCATTTAATGTGTTCAGGAAGTTTAGAAGATTCTTTTCCCCATGTTTACAGATCATTAAATGTATTTTCATATTTAATAATTTTTTTTATATTTGCTCCTTTTGCCTGCCCATGAATGTTTTTGATATTTTGCAATGCTCAGATATTCTTTTCAAATTGCTCTCCATGCAATCTGAAACTTACCATCACCACATGGCTCACTCAAAGGTCACTATTGGAAGCAGTCACCTTCAGCTCCCACTCACACCATGTTTTACTCACTGATGAAGGTCTAAGACCTGAAAATGGTAATGTCTGTTGTTTTCGTGTACATTATATGTAGCCACACCATCCTGCCATGATCTAAGGAAGGTAAGCAGTGGTTCATTTCCCTATCCTAATTTATAATTCCATTTTACTAGTTACTACCAATCTTCATTTTTTTTTTGCCATTCTTAGAACACAGTAGATGATAAACAGTGGTACAAATACAAAGTTTTGGATAGGAGAATAACCACGTTTACCACAATTTAAGTCAGGATGACATCAAAACACAGACAGCCAAATACAAACACTGAATTTTTAATTTCCCTTCATCAACAATAGAATGAGATGGCTGCTTGAGGGTGGCTGGCGGCTAACTGATTACTCACTCTTTTGTAAGTGGTGTTTATTGTAATATCAAAATCTTTTACACACTCAAATATACGTCTTAAAGCACTTTTCTGCTCTTTTATTTATTTATCGCATGGCCATATCACATAATCAATAATACAACATATACAATTGTTTCACACTAATAAAATGTAACATTCAGTTATTGTTAAAATTAAAAATTGACATAGTGCAGCCAATGTAAAGCGTCAATTGAAATATCTATGAAGTCCTACGGTGATCCCCTGAAGCCTCGGAGTGGGAAATCAAAGGTCACGTGACGGATGGTTTGTTTTTCCTCACACCAGTCGCAATTCAGTGAATCTCTCATTCCCCATGTGTAAAGCGATAAAGGAGATATGCCATAGCCAGATCTAACTCTGTTGAGAGCAGGCCAGGTCATGTGAGGAAGGTCAAGTCCCTTTAGTGCCTGTTGATTGTCAAACAGGGAGTGCCATTCTGGTGGGGCTGAATCTATCCACTTGAATCTCCATGCTTCTCTCCTGTTATTTTTTTTTTATGCTTGGACTTCTTGATTTAAGTCTGTGAAATTTGGTTTCCATGTCATTGATATGGGGAGATCCAAGTTATGACAGATCTTATTATATTGGTCAATTAGGCGATTGCTTGTCTTATCATAGGCGGTTCGATGTTACTCAAAACGGGTAGCCATTACAGTGGAGTGGACTTGATACATCCACTAAGTATCTGCATTGTCTGGTTCAAAACTATGTCAATCTTTTTGGTGTGGGCGCTATTCATACATACAGATGAGCTGTACTCAGCTGCAGAATACACTAGGCTCAGTGCTGAGATGCAAATTGTAAAGGCAGATGTTCCCCATGATGTGCCGGTTAACTTCTGCAGAATGTTATTTCTTGTTCTTAGTTTTGCTCCAAGGGTGTTTAGATGTTTGTTGTATGAAAAGGCGTGATCCATTAGGACTCCCAAACACTTTGGAAAGGAATTGTTTCAGAGGGGACTGCCATCAAGAAGAACGTCTAGTGAGAGATTCGCTGTTAGGATGGAAGATACTAGTCTTGCTGAAACTGGATACGAGACACCATTCCTTAAAATAGTTGCTCAGGGTTTTGATGTCTGCTGTTAAACTATTTTCAATTTGCTAAATGTTATAGGATTGTTGTACTATTGCCAGGTCATCAGCATAAGTGGATTGTCTGGATTCTGTTTGAGGAATGTCAGAAATGAATACATTAAAAAGAAGTGGGGCAAGAACTGAGCCTTGAGGCAGACCATTATTCACTCTTCTTACTTTATCTTACTGTCTGGGACAACTTGGAAAGTTTGGTTACTGATTCAGTATTGATCAAACAAGTGATTTTTTTTTGCACTTCAGGATGTTCAACAGTTTGTATAGCACGCCCTCTCACCACATCATATAATAGGCTGTGTGAAGGTCAACAAATACTGCACCAGTCTTCAATCATTTCTCAAATCCTGCTTCTATGTGGGTTGCCAAGACCAGGACCTGATCTTCGCAGTTTCTTGCAGGTCTAAAACCTGCCTGTTCAACAGGGAGGTTTTCAAAAATAATTAGGCTGACTCTATTGTAGACGATCCTTTAAAATAACTTGTAAGTAGTACTTAGCAGTGAAATAGGTATAAAACTCTCTGGAACATCAGGGCTTTATCCAGGCTTCAGTATGGCTATGATCTTCACCCATTTAAATTCCGAAGGGGACACTTGTCTGCTCGTTATATATATGACAACAGTGAAGCAATAGTCACTAAGAAGTGAAAAGTTGACAAAAGGCCTAAGACCCAAAACAAGTTCTGTGTCATTTGTATTTTTGACTGTTTAATGTGTTCGCACCACACAACTGTTATCTAAGGTAAGTAGTATCTTAGATGATGGCTGTGTGGTTTTAACAGACATAATGGATACAAACACAAGAAACATTGAAATTTTCAGGTATTAGCCCTTCATCAGCAAGTAGAACATCACAAAGGATGGGTGCTGTGAAAGACTGCCAACATCCATCATTTAACTACCTGGTTCTATTGTTGACGAGGTTTTGCCAAAATACAAAATTTCAATGCTCAATATGTATACATGTCTATACATCTTTTTGATGCTGTTCCGCCTTGAACTGTAGTAAGGGCTGATGTTATCCTATCATAATGTTTAATTTGTCTGAGTATTTTCCTAAGGATTTAAGTACACAAGCATTTTAATATTAAAAATAATGACTTATTAGGTAAAATACATTTTACAAAGCAGACAATGTAGACATGTATTTTATGTTGCACTATGCTGGATATGGAGAGGTTCAGTTGTTGATGTTTACAATTTGGGATAAAAATGGTGATAATGTTAAACAGCTAGATGAATTCTACAAACAGAGAAAATAGAAGACATGATTCACAAAGCTATTGCAACACTTATTTGATACTAATGTAAATGAACATTATTAATCAAAGAGGACCACACTTATTTGGTACTAATGTAAATGAACTTTATTTATCAAAGAGGGCCATTAATCAAAAATGTAATTTCAAATGACACATTATATAAAACTGCAGAGTCACATGATTTACATGAGCTGAGAAGCAAAAAGCTCCTTCTCCATTGTGTATAGAGGGCATAAGTGACTAGAATCAAAAACTACTTTAAAAAATAAGACACAGTAGAAGACACACCAAATGACATCGTTACAGAGCAAAGTTTGAAGCCCACCACATACTTCCACATTTGCATTAAATTTAAAGCATCTATATGGTGGCATAACCTGCAGTCTAAATTATAACTTCCACGACATGTAGGATGTATCTACAGAATGTAAAGCCATACACTGTTAAAGTGAAAAAAATATATTTCTTTCATATATTCCATAACTGAACATATAGTGAGTATTTAAGTCAAGTATTAGTTAATTAGATACTAAAAATGGCGAAGTGCATGTCAGGCATTTTTGTACCATAGGATTCCATAGCATATTTAATATGTTGAAGTGTTGCTCAAGCATTTATTCAACATGAAGAACTACATTCAAATTACCCATTACAAATGGTAGTGAAAATACCTAAATGACATTGCACAACATTTCCAATAAACGTATGGAAGATTTGCACATAAGGAGCAAAACAAACATTCATTCATAGTTAATTCAGACATTAACGAAGACCAACAGTAAATTATATTTTGTAACCAAAATTTTTCAGTTTGATGAGTAACCTACATACTTTGTTATCCTAAGGAACTGCAATTATATGTGAGTGTAGGCTTTCCGGTGAATAAATGACAACAAATCACTGCAATTATATTTACGGTATGTAATTGCATTACAATTTTGCCCGTTTGGCATGTTGTAACTACAGAGTTCTGTGTGTTACTTTGATTCAGTCACAGAAAACATAAGTGGTTAGCAAAATTCGAGTCAACATATTAGCTTCAATTATTATAAAAGTTTATCACAATAATTACAAAATAAGATGCCATAATATTTTAATGAATATTGTACAATTTTGTATTCCACGAAATATTTGTATCCATAAAGAAGAAGAAAAATCACTTACTAATAGAGTAGAACTCCAATTATCCGAACTCCGACTATCCAAATCTCTGAATATCTGAATCGCTTTTTTAACTCATCGCAACGAAGAATTGTTGGAAAGAGGGAATGACCAGTTTAAAACAATCTTTTTACCACCAAGCTTGTTACAACCAATGGACCAGTCTGTTAACAAAACCATGAAATGCCATTACAGAAGGCAAGAAGGCAACTTTCAGGGAAACTTTTGGTAGAGGGTGAAGATGAAGAAAGTGTGTTGGCTAACCACAAAAAAATAAATTTGAAAGATTGCGCATACATGATGGCAGAAGCTTGGAGCTTGGTTATGGAAGTCACATTAAGAAGCGTGTGGAACAAGTTGAAAGGCATACCAACTGAAGAAGAGAAGGAAAAGGAGGAAAAGAAAGGAAAGAGACAACAGAAGATGAGGATGACATGTCACTTGAGGAATTCAGAAACATTCTTTTGAAAATTTCTGGATGTTCAGAAGTTAGTGCTGAAGATGTAGGCGAGTGAATGGTGTGTGATTTGTCAGATTCTGAGTATGAAATTCTAAATGATGTTGAACTTCTGACAAGTGTGAGAGAAGGAAGTGTTGAGGAAGAAGACGACAATGTTAAAGTTGAAGCAGACACGGTACCATCAGCTAGTCAAGCATTTGCCGGCCTTGAAATGCGTTGAATTGGATGGAGCGTCAGCCCGAGTGTGACCACATGCAAATTTTCACTGTCAAGCGGAATGCGTGACTTGGCTGCCCGAAAACAGATAAGTACAGTCAAACAGCTTACTTTGACTGAGATATTCAACATGCAATGTCTTCTATTTACAGTATGGTACATCACTGTACAGCACTTGTAAGTATGCTAAACATGTAAAAGTGTTGCTTTCTCATTTAATTAATTAAAAGCTATTTTTCTTTAACATACATACATACAGTAGTTAATTAAAATAGACCCCTTTTTTTGGAAAAAAATCCAATTATCCGAATTTTTTATCATCTGAATGGTGTCCAGTCCCAATTGATTTGGATAATTGGAGTTCTACTGTAATTATAATCCGGTTAAAACAAGTTCACTTAGCTCAAATGCTCAGCTGAAACTAGAACATTATAACAATTACAAATTTTGGTGATTTTATGTTAAAATGAAATTCAATCCCACCTGAAAGCGCTGAAGTAGATCCTGAAACTTTGGAAGGGGAGGCACTCCTAGTCGTGAGCTGCCTGAACTTGATGAAATGTGATGTTTACCAGATTCCTCAGAGGGATCTGCTGCATTAGTTGGTGCACTGAACTCACCAAGCTGTTAAAACATTTATGAGTTTTAAAGATGTAAGATAAAACAAAAATAAAAAATCCTCCATCCCTATCCCTAAATAATAACAAACAAAATGAATGTTTGTATAGAAAGTAGGTTGACTCTTTCCGTGCAATAGTTTGGCAAAACGGATATAGAAAATATGGTATATTTTTTTGGATGTGATAATTATCAGCTTGTGGACTAGTTAAACATAATTGGAACTTCAACTCTGCGTAGCTCCATCATATTTCTTTAATATACTTGTTCTTGGATTTCACAGAGTGCTTTAAAACAAAATAAAATAGGATTAGGAAAAAAAAAACACATGACTTTTAAAATTTTTAAAAAGGAGAATTATTATTACAGAAGACTTGAAATAAATACTGTTTTTCTTTTTATGCAGTGGTGTTGTATGTGGCACTAAATTGAATTTATAAGTTTTTACTGAGTTGTGGACTGACTATTGTACAGATTAACTGATGGAGTGAATCTGTAATATTAGAAGAATAAGTCTTGTTTTAATTACCTTTCACAGTCAAGTTAAACTCATAATCCTGATGATGGTTGGGGAAAAATTTGGCAGTGA
The DNA here is from genome assembly GCA_031002005.1 of Vandiemenella viatica. Taxonomy (NCBI): domain Eukaryota; kingdom Metazoa; phylum Arthropoda; class Insecta; order Orthoptera; family Morabidae; genus Vandiemenella; species Vandiemenella viatica. The sequence goes on from JARYHS010009186.1 coordinate 197,154,793, forward strand.
ATTCATTAAACTGAACAAGGAACTGAAACTTTATTCTTTTCATTTTGTAATGTAGTTGTCCCCATTGTGAAGTATATTATTATTTCTTTCAATGTGAAAGTGGCAGTCATCAATTATTAAGTATTAAATTAATTGTAATAAACAGTGAAAGAACTATTGTACTTAATCAGAACATTGTTCATTCAAGCTAACCTTATCCTAGCAATTTAATGTCCCCACTGGGCTGAAGGATCACCAACCTAATTATCTTGTAACACAGTGTTAAATCATATAGTTTCATTATCGACTAGTCAGACTTCTTTATTTCCAAACATCCATAGCATGTCTAGTGCACTGGTGAAAGAATTTGAACAATAGTCAATTACACAGCTTCAGTTACCAAGTTACTATGACTGGCTTTTCCAGTGTTCTCACCAGTATCTATTTAGAACATTTTATTACTGACCAAATATCTTTCAATGAAGTTGTATTCAAAATTTGGCATAGTTTTCATCATTTACTGTGTTAATTTCCATCTTTAATCCACTAAATATATATTAATTGCACAATAATATTTCTCTCTGTATTTCAACTATTTATTGGTTAATTTATTCCATCAGTGCGCTTTTTAAGTACTAACAACTTTTGCGTTGGAACCTGATAAACTGCGTTTTACTCTGTTAATAAATTTACATACCATTTTCTGCCTGGTATTTGCGAATCAAAAATAAACTTTCTTAAAAAATTAAGCACAAATACCAAACAGATTTAAAAGCTTTGTATTATATTTTTTACTACCTCAGCATTTGGAGGTTGTTCTGGAAGTGGTTGTGCTGTAGGTGAACTTGGAATAGCTGTTCTAGCTCTTCCAGATTTTGCTTGGCCCTCAGGCTGAGTCTCATGGCTGAAGTCATCTTGGGAGAAAAGATCACGTCTTGGACCTAAGAAAATATTGCATATCAGCTTCCATATTTTTTTTGATCATGTCATAACTACAGCATACTACAAAGGGAAATTATTTTTCCACATAATCACCTGTCATTTGAATGTTCTTGTCGTGCATGGTTGGACGTTGTTGCATTTGATTCTGTGGATGCCGTTCAAGTTCCTCTGAGCTTGCTATAACCCTCGGTTTCACTGAGAGGAATAGATCTGCCATTGAACGTCCAGCTGAAATTGCAATATGAACATGATTATTTTATTTTTTAATGTAAGTGAGCAAACAAGTTCTGGTGGCAATCTTTACACCACCAATCTCACATTTAATGAATTTTTATTCCAGCACTCTCTTCTGTCATTTCCTGTCTTCCAGTTACCCCCAACCCAGCTCTAATACCTTTTCAGTTTCTGATTGTGTTCTGCTGTCTTATTATTAAAAATAAATAAATAAATAAATCCTGCTGGCTTCCTTTGAATCGCTTCCAACTCCTGTATTTGATACCTAAAATATGGATCCCATTCTACACAACCAAATTCAAGCAATGGTCTGACCAAGCTTTTGTATTGTAATTTCTTCACTTCACTGGTACATTCATCACCTGATCCAGTAAATGAAGCATTTTTAAAACATCTCCTTGTCATGTGTCCAATGAGACCAGACCACTTGACTTTATCATCAAAAGATACACCCCAATACATGATGTGACTTCAATGAGCAATTCCTCCTCTAACTTGTAATCATACAGAACCTTTAACGTTTTAAGCTGACTCTTTTCTGGCATTTATCTTCATTCCTACCCAACCTACCCAAATTGACAATCTGTCCAGATTCCCCAGTGAGTATTCACAGTCCTCTGTCATTATAATCATGTATATTATGTCATCAGTAAAAACTTTAACTTCTGTAAATCACCAACAAAATTGATCTTTAGAATAACAAACAGCAATGGTCCCAATAAACTTAGCTGTGGCACTAAGGTTTTAACTTTCAGTTCTTTTGATACTGTATTTTATAACATAACTCTTTGCTTTCTACCTTTTAAGAATTCTTCTACCCAGAAAATCACTTTTACATACACTGCAGTGGTTTTTACCTTATATACCAGCATTTGAAGGATAACTCTATCAAATACCTTAGAGAGATCTAGTCATCATCATCTGCCTAAAGGCAGATTTTTACATGACTGTTCTCCATGCTCTTCTGTCTTCTACCCTTCTCTTCAGGTGCATGTAGTTGCCGTTTTCTTTGATGTTATCTATTATCTTGCGCCTCCTTCTTCCTCTCTCTCCTTCTACAAACTAGTCCTTACACGGTATCTTTTATCAAGCACCCCCATCTCAGAAAATGTCCCATACAGTACTTTTTCCCTCTCTTATTACTTGCAGTAGTTTTCTCCTTTCACCAACCCTTCAACATTACTTACTTTATCCATCCAGCTCATCCTCTCCATTCTCCTCCACATCACATCTCAGATTCTTCTAACCATTTTTCATCATCTTGACTCAGTGTCCATGTCTCTGCCCAATAAAGAACCACACTCCATACAAAACATTTGCCAAGTCTTTTCCTGAGTGCATTGTCTGCTTTTACAGATGTAATGCTATTATCAATTTGGCCTCCCTTGTCCATTTCAATCAAAATACTTTCATGTAGCCCTCTAACTCAGATTCACATTAATATCCTTGCTTAAAGGAATGCTGTTGATTTTATAACCAGTTTCTTTCCACACTGACATTTCTGATGTAGTTGCATATCAATCTCTCCGTAAACTTACTGACCACTGAGGTCAAACTAATAAACCTGTAATTTTCAACCCTATTCACCTTCCCTTCTTTATGAGGGTTCCCAGCAAGGCACTTTACCAGCCTGTAAGCTAACCTAGAATTTCGTAAATTTCCATAATGAAATTTGTTTACAGAATAACGTGCTCAGGTGAACCACACGATACTGCAGCTATAGAGTTATTTTTGGAGGTAATTTAGGGAATAAATCAAACTAAACAGTTAATTCAGATAATAAGTCAAATTTAAATAGAAAATTCAGAGTAAATCTATCTAAACAGCTGTAGAAGTACACAACAATCTGCATATGCAATATTTGGATTTCGATATAATTTCCCTAAAGTCAATATTTTCTTCACTTTGAAAGATATTCAGGATAAGAAGCAGTCAAAAGGTAATAAATTTTGTAGCAAGGAAATCATATTAAAAATTTTAAAGACGTTAAAAGATAAAAGCCGGTATAGAAAATTTAACATGTAATTACACACTTTAAAATTCAAGAAGTTGTATTTTGGAAAGATATAGGAAGTCAGCTGATAGCAAGAGAGAAACATAATTTTTGCTTATACAACATACTAAAGTTTAGGAAAGCTCAGAATAGTTCATTTGTCGTATTTTAAACAGTATATAGTAAAGTCAGACACATGGCACAAAGAAAAATTAATCTTAGTGTAATACACGTAAATTCCAGGGGGGAAAACATTTTCAGAATACACTATAATTTACTGGAAACAAGGTTTAGTAAGTCTTTTAAAGAAACATGCAATATTTTGATCAGGATGAAACAAAATAGAGATTTTTTTTAATATGTCTGAACAAGTTAAACTTCTGGGTTACATCAGCTAGAAGGGCATTCACTTCAAAAATTAATAATAAATCAGAGAAAAAAGGTAGAAACTTCAGAAACGCACCACAGGCATTTGAGAAATGTAGAATCATTTAAAGCTGGTTTCAAAGTCATCATAAAGTCATTAGTGGGGTAAAAAATAAACTATTGTATCATAATTCATGTTTTTCTGTAGAAGAATAAACAGGGATTGCTTAGTATAAAATGAAAGAGAATTCAATTAGAAGTTAAATAAACATTGTTTGACCCTTGTAGCTATAAAACTGTAGAAACTATAAGTAAAATTTTGAATCACAGAAAATAATTTTTTACAGCTTAACGCTGAAAGATACAGAAATTTTCATAAGGATTAAAATTTACCTCAAGTCCTAGCTACTGGTAAAATTTAAGTACTATAGGAGTAGTGAGAGCCAAAATGAAGAACTATTTTGTAAAGTCGGCACATGAATACACAATTTTCTTACCAGTTGACATTTGAACGTGGAGTGATTTGTTGAGAAAACAATGAGTCTATAAATACGGTCAATGGGCGCTACCTGGTGTCTTTTTGCTGGTGACCACTGGAGCGGTAACGTTGTTGGGTCGTGCTGTGCTTGATGCAAAATGATGGTAGTGCCACATGGTTATGCAAGACTGGGGGTAGCCATTTTTATAATGTTGTAGTACAGTGGAACAGTTGTGGTTTAATTCAATGTAATTTTCAAATTTTACAACAGGGTTTGGTCTGGTCTGATCGCTTTTTATAACATGTAGTCTAAGAACTTGGTAAATATTTTCCAATAGCTGTTGCTTGTACATTTTTTCTGAGAATACAGTGAAACATTGAGTTTGAACTTACTAAAAGTGACTTTTATTACAATGTGAACCTTAACTTTCCTAACTTGGGGTTTAATCAAGTGGCGGCCGAAAGAATTTTAAAACAATCGATAATCCAATGGTACCTGAGTAACACGGTCACAGCTAATGATGAAATGTTTATCTATAACCCTGATAGTCATTTTGTTTTTACAAGTGTTGTGGTGAACAGCGAGTCTCCAAGCTTAGTCTATTCCAAGGTTTGGTGCAATGGTGTATCCTTCTACGTGTAATACATCTCTAGCAATATTATCCACCTTGACCCTGTTTTGGTATTTCAGTATACTTAGTCCCCTATAAGACCCACAAAGGATTTATTTATAATTTCCTAATCTGCTCATTTCTGCTAATGTATAGAAGATCTTGCTCTAATTTTTCCTTTCCCATTTTTGCATGATACTTTCTAATAACCTCATTAAACCAGATACTAATTATCTCTTCATTTCTGTATCCTTGGTAACTTCTTCCCCAACCATATCCATAACTATTTTAATCCTTCCTCTTGTGATTAGTTTTTAAAATAGCATTAGAATTTTCAAGATAATAAAACTGTAACCGGGAAAAGTCTGTGTGTAAAACATTTTTTTTAATAAAAGAGTTTGGGGTACTAATAAAAAATCAACTGTTTTTCAAAATTTGTGTTTGTTTTCAAGCTGATATGTACAGGATTCACACAAAAACTACTGTTCAGATTTTGACAGAATTTTGATTAAAGTACCATCCTAAGAATATGTTTAATTTCGATGTGATGTCAATGAGCTGTCCACAAATTAGTATAAGGTTTTCACTGAATGAGATTCACCTGAAAACTACTGATTGGAATTTTATGGGCTTTTGTTTAATTTACAGCCTGTGGCCCCACTGGTAAAATTTTATTTTGACATTACATTGATAGCTGAGAAATTTAACAAAATTGCTATCAACTTTTTTTTATAAACTGATTTAAAGAAAATATACTGGTTGGTTTTTGATGGGGTTTTGTTCAATGTATAGTCTGTAATATCATGAGTAAAATAGGACATTGTTCATTTTTATGCGATTTCGTACAGCTGAGAAATTTAACCTCTTAGAATAATTTATCATTAATTGTGATTGATATAGGAACTACTAGTCTGATTTTGATGGGTTGGCCCTGCAAGTAAAAAGGGTATGTTTGATTTTGATGTGATGTGGAATTTAAGACAATTTTTTGTTGAACACGGTTTACGCAAAAACTAATTGTTGGATTTTGGTACGGTTTTAAGTAATATTTTGCACATGGTCTTGCAGATAAAATAGGATATGTTTCACTTTGATATCCTTAAGCTGATAAATTTAAAATAACTTTTCCTTGCATGACATTCATAGAAAAAACTAATGCTTGAAATTTAATGGGGTTTTTCTTAATGTACAGCCCATTGTCCCATGAATAGAATAAGGTATGTCCATGTAACGTCTAAAAGCTAAAGAATTAAAATAAAAGAATCCACAAATTAGCATCTACTTGGAGATAGGTTACTGCAAACAATTGAAATTATTATGAATTAAATGTGTGAGCAGCGTTATATTACCCTGAAGAGAAAAAAAAAAATTACAATTTAGTGTGGAGTCTCTTCATGCAAAAATAATTTGCATTCAGTGGGTCATAGGATCTTTGGATCAGGTAGTTCTTGATCATCTTGTTTCAGAGAGTGATGCGGACATCTACAGACCACACAAATCAAGTTTGGCAATATAAATTCATCTTTGGCTTCCCTCTTTACTCTAACAATTCCTTGTCTAGTTGTTTCAAGTTTTGCCTGAAATCAAGCACTAATTTATGGTCCTTCCTCCCTTTTCACAAAACATGCCTAAATTTTACCCCACTATTTACCAATATATTCCTTATGCTTGTGCACGATTTTCTTCACCCACTTTATATCCTCCAATTATTCGCAGACTAATTCTTTTATTATTTCAGTTACCAAGTGCAGTGCACAAAAATTTATATAGGCACATTTAATTGTGGCCTCCTTCAGTTCTTTATTTGTTACCCACAATACTCTAGTGTGGGTCTGACTAAACTTTTGCAGCCCAGTTCCCTTATTTCACTGTAGATCACATCATTATCTTTTTTTAATACATATAACCTTTTCCATAGAAGTGAACTGTCCAGCTTTGCACATTGTCAGCTGATATTATCAGGTATTTATATTTTATGCCTTCAAGAAGCAGATGTTGCTCTATAACCTAATTAAGTTAAATCTTTATTTCCCTATCTGTTAACCTAATAAGCTGACAGTATTTGTCTTTTATCTTCATTCAATGCTTATCAACCAAACAACATGTCCTGTATGGATGCCTCTTAGTCATTAACATTTTTCTATGCATACAATGTCATTGTACAAAATTATGTCATCAACAAACAATATAAGACTGTAAATCAACAACAAAATCATTCATTAGAAAAATGAACAGCAATAGTCCCAACACTATCCTGTGGCACTTCTATTATCACTTCCACTATTCTATATACAACTATTCTGATTTTTTGTTTCTTATTTCATAAGAATTTCTACATGCAGTAAGACACACCCAAATAAATATTTGCATGTGTGTTATCTCATAATATTAATTTTACCTATGCAAGTATATTTTCCATTATCCCTGAAGTTTATGTTCTGGATTCTTAAAGCACCTTTTCTAGATATCTTGAATTTCTTGGAATTGATCAGATGAGTGTTGTTTTTTGTCCATTCAATCTTCGTTCTGAAAGTAAAATTCAACCTTTATTATTCTGGAAAAACTTACTAATTGCAGTAACAAGAACAATTAGCAATTATACTAAAAAAATTTTAATCATTGAATTACATTTTTATTTTTGATTTCATGTTGGTTAGAAACAGTGGATGAAATTGACTGATGATACAGATTTTAATAGTTTTGTTGTTTATAATGTACATTACTCTAAATTTATTTAATGTTATATGTCATTTATTATACTTACAATAGAGAGGTTGGAAAGTTAGAGAGGTTAGTGAGATGGGGACTCAGTAGAGTTAAAAGACAGGAAGGCAGTAGGGAATATTTAAAACAACTAAACAAGCAATTAATAAGAGCAAAGAGAGAAGCAAAGGCTGGGTTTATGAAGAATATTACTGGTGCAGGGAACCCGTGAATCATGTATCTAGAAATTTATGTGGTTGTGTCAGAAAACTGAGGGGAAGAGGATGTATTCAGACAATTGTAGATAAGAATGGTGTTGAAGTCATTGAAGATTTTAAAATAGCAGAGACATTGATTGAATGGTTTAATTATACCACTAGGGACTATCATCCTGTGTTGGGAGGGAGTAATTCAGAGCAGAGTCTCCCTTTAGACATAAATGAGAAAAACAACAAAATTTTAAATAAAATCTTAGGAAATTATGTAGGAGCTGAGAGGGGAAAGGGTGGAGGGGGAAATATTGTACCTTACCTTGAAATTTTATTTAAAATGAGTCTGAAGTAGAGGACTAGTAAGAGCAATAGTAGTACTGGTTCATACAGAGGGGATGACAAATTACACGCCGATTAGTTTGACATAAGAATAGGGAAAATGATGGAGAAATTGATATGAAACTATATCAAAAATGTCTCTAAGGAAAGAAACTGGTTTATAGGTCAACAAAATGGTTTTAGGCAAGGATATTCATGTGAATCTCAGATGGTGGGCTATATGCAAGATATTTCAGATGGATTGGACAATGGAGGTCAAGTTGATAGTATAAAACTAGAAGTTTCTACGGTATTTGACACAGTGAGCCATAAAATAGTTTTAAATAAACTGAAAAATACTGGACTGGATGAAAAAGTCACTTGCTGGGGAGAGGAATCCTCAAAAGCCAGAAAGCAAAGTGTCAGAGTAAGAAATGCATTATCAAAAGAGGTGGAAGTAAATATGGGAGTGCCACACGATAGTGTATTGGCACCGTTGCTGTTCATTATTCTAATGAATGACTGTGTTGATGGATTACGGTCAGAGTCTAGGTATTTTGCAGATGATGTAATGGTATACAATGGGATCATAACAGGTGAAGACTGAACAGCTGCAGGATGACCTGGCTAGAATATCTAAATGAGTAGGTCAGCATGGAATGAACATAAATGCCAAAAAGAGTCAGCTTATTAAGTACAAAGATAAAAAACTAAAGGATAATTATGATTATAGGATGGGGTCAGAAATGATTGTTTAATGCTTGAAGTGTAAATATCTTGGCATAACATTGGATATGGAACTCAATTGGACAGAGCACATTGGGCAGCTGGTAGGAAAAGGTTACAAAATCCTTCGTTAACTGGAATGGGTGATGAGAGGATGTATCAGAGAATTTAGGGAGTTGGGTTACAAAAGTTTGGTCAGACTATTGGTTGAATATGGTCGTGTAGTTTGGGACATACATTTTGGTTATCAAATGCAGGAGTTCGAGGGTGTGTAAAGAACAGCAACTAGATTTGTTTGCAGAAATTATCGCAGGGTCCAGTCAGTAACTGATATGATAAAGGAGCTGGATTGGGACTCATTGGAGGAAAGTAGGAGGGTGATGAGAGTGCTTTGGATGTACAGGGCATATGTTGGCGATGTGGCTTGGAGTGATATTGGTCAAATAATTTGGAGTAGTGCATGGAAGGGGAAAGGTGACGATGATCACAAGCTGGCACTCGATTTCATGCAAAAGGGAGTGGATGAGGGTGTGAGGGATTGGAACAAATTACCACTTGAAGTGATGAATAATTTACGAAAAATGCTGAAGAAATTTTAAATTAAAATTTGTAAATCGCAAAAGTAGATGGGGAGGAACTTAACACTCAAATTATATGAGATAATTTTAAAAAATCAAATAAAACATTAATGACTAAGGGAATTGCCACCAGAGTGTGTCATCTATCACAATTAAATTAATAATAATACAAACACACACAAACACTCCAAATACTGACAAATCAAGAAGGAGAAATAAATCTCTTAAAATTTATTTATTAATTAAGCCATTTCTTAAGTCAGAAATATTTTCTACTGTTTTGGTTTACCTGTTGAATCTTCTAACTGGACATCTTATCTTCACTTGAGTTCCTGAAAAGACAACAGCTTGTCCTCCTATCTTTAAACTGACTTTTTTGTCATTAGAATTTCTTTGTATGTAAGTTCTATTTTCAGAATCAATAATTGGTCTGTCTGATTCTATGACACAAGCCTTTGTATTGCATGGTTTTTTATCTGCAGGTTTTGATGAAGGGCATTTTGACACAGGTCTTGGTACAATATGATTTTGTGCCATTACTTGCTGACATTCCACCTGCCTCGTTTTTATGCCACCACCACAAGGTTTTGAGCACTGAAATTCACAGAATCAATAAGGTACATTTTTAACTGAAATTAAGTTATTATAATTTATTAAGAAAGAGATATAAAAAATGAAAAGAGTAATGAGACAAATAAGTGAAAACCAAATTTACAGAGATAACTTGAGACATTCCCTTCAATGAATAGCGATGCTTTCTTGATGAGAATATAGGAAGAGAATATAGTTCACCTATATTTTTATAGTCTCTCATGATTACCATATTATTTTCTGTATTTCATTATGTCGACGTATGTTTATAAAGACACTATTTCATCAGTACAGTAGCCATTCCAAAAATTATTCTCCAGTGTCTGATAATGTGGTTTTATTGCTATTTGTCTCATTTACTCTTTAACTCCATTAAGCAGTCATCTAAGATATCTTACTATTCTCATGCTTGCTTGGATAAAAGCTTGAAGAATAAGTGATAGGAATGTATAAATAAACATGCCTTTTAACTTATGAAAAATATTTTTTATTAAATAAGTGTGTGTATCCTTTCCAGTCTCACTCCCTCTCTATCTCTCTCTCTTTTTTTGGCTGAAAATGAGAACTCTTGATCAGCGGTGTAGCTAGGTCAACAAGGGCCCTGGTGCAAAAAATTTATTTTGGGCCCTCAGGCCAGATGGGTGACCTTTTTTGCTTTGTGTTGCTGATAGGGGCCCCCTGAGCTGAGGATGGGGGCCATTGAGTAGTACTAAGGGGCCCTCTGAGCAGTGGTTAGAGGCCCCCTGAGCAGTGAGGGCCCTTAGTGAGGGGCATTATGTGTCTCAAGGGCCCTCTTAGACGACGGTAGAGCTAAAAAAAGGTCACCAGTTTGCAGTGAAGGCCCGTGGGACCTCTGAACTGCGCTTGGGGCCCCTCAGAAGAGCGCTTTGGGGCAACCTGAGCGTAGGGGCCCCGGTGCACTGGACCGCGTAGCCCCTGCTCTTGATTAACATAACTCGTATTATGTTAATTACTAATTTTTTCTTTGCTTGATTATATTTAATGTAATTATTATGGTAACTTATTAGTTTTTACTGCTACATCTAATTAAAAACCATTCACTGTTGAGGTTTTTTGATATCTTATTAGGCACAACTGATCAATGTAAAAAATATCTGTATGTAAACCCATAGCACAAGCTATGATTACAGATAAGTTTTGTGAAATCTGTTCATTAGTTTCTGTGTGATGCATGCAAAAAAAATAATATATATTTACAATTTTTGGCCTATATCATTGGAAACTATTTTACTAACCTGTTTTGTATGACATTCACAGTAAAAAAAGAAGGTGGTTCTGGCCTCTGTATCATAATGAGCTATATTATTTATCCTAAGTATTAACTAATAATATAAGCTATCGCTATGTGCAGTTTTGTTAAACAGGTTAATTTGTTTTATAGCTCTAAGCATGCACAGACACACAAATAGACAGTGAGATAAATATTAAAAATTTTATGGATTTTGCCTCTTTAACATCAGCAGTGTACAATACATTACAATTTCTCTTACTGAAATAAATTTCATGTTTATATATATAATGTTTGTACTCTGACACAATAGGACCATTTAAATGTATGCGACAAACTGTCAGTTTGGAATGGTGATCCAGACTGCCGCGCTGGAGCGTGAAGTTGCAGCGTACACTCTTGGAGCATGTGGCAAAAGATGGACAAAAATCCAGTTGCGTGCATCAGGATTTCAGGTTGGATTGTACATGCCCAAAGTGACCGTTATCGTGTGGCATGTGGACTTTCTTCTGGGTTAGAAAGTTTTGTAGATGCTCCAAGCTGGTGTCATCCAGTTTTCACATTGTTGTTATTTTGGGGGATGTAGTTGCCTTTACAAATGTGTGTAACATGTTCGTAAATGAAATCAATGAAACAGAGCAACAGCATGTGCTGCTTTATACATCTTTTTCAGTGTAGTAGGAACTATAAAAATATTTCATCATAGTAGGGAGCTTCAGCAAAATGTTCAAATTTCAAAAATGATTTCTGATTGGATACTGTAGTTTAATATTTGATTATATTTTGTTGGTAGCCTCAAAAATTGTACAGAGGAGCACAACTGAAGATGAACATTTAAAACTTCAGACTCATTCAGTATATTCATTTTATTCTGCACTAATGAAATAAGAATTTCTACTCGTTCTTCCTGATCTCCAGTAAATGTTAAAAGATAAAAATCCTGAGGATGAGGCTAACATTCTCTTCTTCTGCAGAACCAGTCTGTTGCTTGTATACATCTTCTCACTTTTCGGAAGGCTTCCTGTGTTCCTAGTGGTTTTTAGTGATGAAACATTTTTTTAAAGCATTTACCCTACAGAATTCTTGTAAGAATTCTACTAATTTGTCATATGAACGATATTTGGTATTAGGTGGCACTCACTTTGTTCTGTTCCTGGCTGCCTTTTAACCTAACAACAACCAGAATAAGTTTTAACAAACAGTTTGGACCTTGTGGAAGAGAGGTTATGTTGCCAACATTGTCAAACTTAAGCGTGACTCAACAGTTAATTAAAGTTTTGTTGCAAGTTGTATTAAATAACATTTTCTTTGAAATATAACTATTTTAAGTTACCATAGAAAAGATTAGAGATAAACAGTGTTGTCCAGCTTATGCCAAAGGACCCGACTTAATTTTCAACAAACTGTAAACTCTTGCAAGGTTCTACAAATTCTCCTAGATTATCTCATGATCACACTTCAAATTTGTTAATACAGTCTTCATGAAATCACCAAGAACTTCGAACAAAAAACGAATGAGTACTGGCGCATCAAACGTATAATACACACGTAAACACTAGGCAGTGTTAGATCTGTGCAGCAGATGTGCGCATTCAGAGCATTTACACATAAGTGTGTGCCTGGAGCATGTGCTCCAAAACAATAGGAAAAACCGTGCATGTAAACAGGCCTAATCCAACCAACCTTCAGGTTGTGGATTAAGTTTTATTATTATTATTTTATACACCTACCTTTGACCAAGGTTTTGTATGCCATCGCACTGGGCAATCCAAAACATTACAGTATTGGCGATCAGGTGGAGGTGGTTGTGGACACATATTGTTTGGCACAATGACAGTGTTACCACCACCACGTGTCACCTCATGAATGCACATCACATCTCTAGTCCGTATTCCAATACCACATGGTTTTGAACAGGGTTGAAAATCTGAGTAGTTCCAACGAGGTGGACATGGATGATCATTACATGTTCGTATGAGGACTTCAGGCCTGGTCTCCTTGTCACATAAATATGGACTAACTGTCTTCTGATTACTGTCTTGCACACATGATATGAGAGATTCTTGGACTCCTGATAAACAAGAAAAAATTAATGTTATGACAAGGCACAAATTTTACAAGATAATAAGAATGATGCAATCTAAAACAAAGTCCAGTATCAATTGTAAATGAGTTTAGCTCTGCTGGTGTTGGCAGTACAGATTGTAAGAAATACTGAATTGAATTAAAGTTAAATCAAGAAGAAAGAAACACTTAAGCACCTATTAAGCATTAAAGAAAAGAAGTGCTGATGAGTAAATAACCTATTTTCCACTAATAACTACCAAACCTTTATAAGCAGAAATACCAGGCAGAAATGTAATGCAAAAATAATACTGATTTAAAAATATAGGCGAGGAACTCTGGTGGTCACTTTGGTTTCACAAGGGAAAGGATATCTACAGTATTATCTTGCCATATCTTTTCCAAATTATTCTTCTGTGTAATGTTTAGTTTAGCGCAACTGCACCCTTGAGACACAGCACTGCATAAAGAAGTCTTATAATTCAGATATATATATATATATATATATTTCTTTTTGCTAATGGCTTCACGCCTTGTCAATGTTGAGGTCATTAGAGGCGAGAAGGTACTGGGGGAAAGGAACAGAAGGAATTTGGCAATGGCCTTTTAAAGGAACCATCCCAGCATTAGTCGGGAGTGATTTGGGGAAACCATGGAAAAACCAAATCTGAACAGGGATTCGAACCCGTGTCCTCCTGTGTGAGGGCAGAGCATTACCACTCACCCATCATGTTTGGTGTTCAGAAGCAATTACATCCACAGTTGTCTATAGTTTGCTTTACCATACAAGGCAGAGCATCTAATCTTGCCTATGGTTCATAATTATACACAACCTTGTGTGCCTATCTGTAGTCAAGCAAATACAACACTTCAATGTAGTACAAAGATATGTAAAATGACTTTGATTTACATCTATATATCTAGATTGGATAATTTTTTTTATTTTGAAACAAATAAGTCATATGTCATCTACAATACATGCTTGTCAATGGAAGGGAATAAAAAATAAATAACAAAAGTTTCCATATTTAGTAATTTAACAGATAATTTATAAGTTACTAAACCTGAAGCATTTGGATTCAACACAGTTGGCTTTACATATCTAAATGACTTTTGTTTATCTATACTAATATTATAAATGCTAAAGTAATTCTGTCTGTCTGTTTGTTACGTTTCTTGGGCTAAATGGCTACTCCAATCGTGATGAAATTTGACAAGGAGATGCTATTTGACATTAGGACAGACATGGGACACCATATTCTGTATAGATAAGAATATATTGTCATTAAATTATGAAAACTATCTGAACTGTGAAAGACAAATGCATAAAATCTATATGTCTTTGTAATGTGTAATGTTAGAGAACAATGGCAGTGCAGTGCAGTGGTAATGTGCTTGCTTCATAAGAAAACTCCTGTGTGGCCTTGGGTTCAAACTCCACTGGGATCAAAAATTTTTATGAATTGTTTTTCACAGTTTGAGCCAAGCCTAGAATTTTGTAGTAAGGATACCATGTTCTGGCAAATCTTTGGTGATAGAATAGTGCCCTAAGCGTTTATTTTATTCAGGGTATACTGGTTCCACAGGCAGTTTTTGTGTGATCTAAACTAATAACATTATATGTGCGAAAGTACGTCTTTTTGTTTTGTTTTGACGACTATATGTGTATACCGATATACCGAAATACATTGTTGTATCATTAGGAATGAAATAGGATACTTTTTCCGGTATGAATAAATGAGACAGGTTCAACAGTAGAATGGTATATTGATAGCGTTGCCGTCATATTATGCTGACATATCTTGTGTAACTTTTAGCTTTGTGTATCCAATTCTAGCAATCAAATTCTAAATCCACGTGTACGAAGTCATGGGTAACAGCTAGTAGACAATATTTCCCAGATGAATCATGATGATTAAGGACATGTAATAATATGATACAGATAGTAATAATAAAAATACCTCCTAAACACGAAGCACTGCAATGAGTATATCCCTGTGACTTCCACGAGTATGGACCCGTTGAACCTGGAGCAACTTTTACTTTTATATCTGGATCAAGATGGGATGTTGATGCTGGATCCCTCTGAGTCCCATCTCTAAGGGTTGCATTTAGGCTGTACAAAAGGAAGCTAAACAATATATACATTATTAGGATTAAAAATGCACAGAAGGGAATATTTTAAAATTATATTTAGGCTATTTCTTACAAAAATGAAAATTCATTCTTTGAAATACATACATGAGGTGTGGCTAGAAAATAACCATACTGAATTTATAAAATTTTCTATTTTTACAACCTGTCCCATTTAATATTCTTCTCAATCCCTTTACCACACCACAGATTATCTTCAGACAAATTTGTCATGACTTATGTTGTTTACTTCAGCAATTCAAAACCAGTTCCTCTTCATCTGGGGGAGGGTTGCATATGGAGTGAGATCATATAAGTAGGGTGGATGTTTCAACAGTGGGATTCCAGATTTACAAAGCTCCCTGATTAATAGAGCATTAGGTGATGGTATGTCGTCTTATTTTAAGATCTAGCAACAGTTCTTCCACATTATAGGTCCTTTCCTTTTTCCGCAATCATGAAGAGTGTAAACTTGATTCACAGTTCAACCTTCAGGGACCCAATCAATGTGAACAATGTGTCATAAAACATGAGCCTCATTGTTAGATAATTGTGACAATGAAACTGTCATTAAGCACTGAAAATAAGATAGGATAGGGAAAAATAATCTGTCACTTACCACAGAAGAAAGCAGGAGAGCCAGATGAACACAAGAAAATACACACTTAAAAAAAAAAGAAAAAAAACTTCAAAATATTTTGGTTCATAAACTCAGTCTTGCAAGAGGTGAGACATATAGCAGGAGGAAGATGTGTACATATCGGGACTACTTGCAAGATTAAGGTTACAAACCAACATATTGTGAAGTGTGTTTTCTTGTGTACATATGGTTCTCTTGCCTTTATCTGTGGTAAGTGATGGGCTATTTATCACAATCCTATCTGATCATCATTATTCTGAATTTTGATTTGCTCCTCTGCACTTTCTTTGTATTGGTGATTATGACATTTACCAGCACTTTAATTGGTGCATGGTAACTTGGGGGGGGGGGGGGGGGAGGGGAAAGAAAAAAACCCCACATGACTCATCTCATTTTATTACCCTTTCTAAAAATGTAGGGTCAGATTCAATGTTGTTCTGTGTGTCAGAGCAAATGGTTATTCAGTCTTGTTTTCAGAACAAATTTTATACTCATATTAAAACTGACCAGTTTCTTTGTAGTAACTCAGTGACAGTTTTAATACACAGAAGTAAATTATCTCTAGTTATACTACCAACATTTTCAATGTGGTCATCTGTTTTTATTTTTCATGGATGCCTCAGTGCGTGATCATCCATGATGCCTTGAGTTATTTTATGCACTCAAAAACTTCAGTTAATGATTGAAAAGACTTCTTAAGTTTAACAAGAAGTTTCACATTAACTCATTGCTCTACATTGATACTATCAGTAAACATTATTCTGCAGTAGAGCAAATACACAATCCAACTAAAATAAGTGGTGCAACTAAAATGGAAACTGCAAAGTAAGCAGAATAGTGGAACAGGTAGAGGGGTTATTCAAGCTCAATGCTGTAGCAATGTAAACTGCACAGCACCAATATTACAGGTGTAACAGAATCAGTCCAGTTATTTTCTAACCACACCTCGTATGAAAAAAATCCAATGATTCAATTATGCATTGACTTTCTGGGACCAGATCTCTTGTGAACATAAATACAATGATACTTCTAAACAAACCTTATAAATCTAATGTATGACTATGCATTACGGTACTTATATTTTTTTTAATAGAATGACAGCAGTTGTCAGACAAATAGATTTTAAATTCAGTTTATTAAACATTAATTTCTATCTGTGAGAGTAAATACCATGATGATGTGTGACTTTAGGGCATGTCAACAATAAGGTCTTTAGTGAATGATATAGAAATCTATTGAATCGGTAGATGTGTCATTTCATAGCAAATAACCTCAAGTTTCACATGAAAGTGTCATTTTGGTTTGATGTGACTAACATTTCTCATGTTCCAAACATCACACTGGTAATCAATTTCTTCTCACACTCATTGCAGCAAGTCAGGTGTAACTTGTGCAATGGCAGCGCAGATTCGATTTTTTGGGTTGGCTAAATTGATTGGTAGGGGAGGAATATACATAAAATCTTTAATTAAACCCCAGAGAAACAAATCCAGTGGTGTCAAGTTTTGGGAGTGAGGTGCCCATGTGATTGTCCCTTTCACAGCCAACCCACTGACCTGGGAAGCAGTTATCGAGGAAACCTCGAACTTCCATGAGGAAATGAGGTGGTGCACCATCTTGCTGGTAGTAAACCATCCCATCTCGGTCACCTTCATTGTTCTGTGGAATAAAAAGTTTTTATGGACTGCCGACAAAGCTCTCCCTAACCTGTTCGACATAATCATCAGCACATGGGCGACCTGGTGATTTAGTATCATGTTGCAGTGAACAACATGTCTCCATAAAGTTCTTGTGTGAAGAGTAAATTGTAGGCCTGCTTGGAGATTCTATAGCATATGGTGTCTGAAATTTATGGTGAACAGTTGTTGCAGAGTTGGTTTCATGAAACCAAAACACACAGTGAGCATGCTCTGCAACAGTGAAAGTAATCATTTTAACTGTGCACTATGCTGACACTCCTGGTGGCAGAATGTTGTACTGATACACAACATGCATCAAACTTGAGGTTATTTGCTACAAAATGACACATCTACTGAGTCATGTAAGTTATCTCAACAAATTTCTATAGCTGTAAAGCCCATTTTGACTCACCCTGTATAAGGGCACAAAATCACAATAGCACTGGCCTCTCTAAATATTTGTTCAAGAAAAAACTATTGATAGGTGGTCCCTTGCTCAGAAAAATTAATGTTTAAGGCAAGTATACATTTTTGCAAGCAGATTATATCAAAAATATTATTTGTGATCTTACCTTTGATCCTCACATGGCTGTAGTTTGCATTTCTCAAATTCTGAGGGTTTTGGTCCCTGACAGTTTTCATCTGGCAATCTTGCATATGTCTTTGAGAATTCCAGATAGATTCTGCAGTAGACATCTCGCATCCGAATCCCCACACCACATGTCACACTGCAGGGACCCCATTTTTCTGACATGAAACTAATGGAACAGACACCACAATAAATATCTTTTCCATAATCCTCTTAATGGAATTTCAGTTGTCAACTACACATTTATAAAAAATTTAAATGCAATAATGGATTAATAAGAAAAAAGAGTGTAGAATGGTCATTGCAAATGAGAAATTAGAAAAGCCACTACTTACAATGTTTAGCAAAAGGAAAGCATTGAATTAAAAAAAAATCAAGGGAAAAGAATGGAAGGGAAACAGGATGATCAGGAAAAAGCTGAAGGTTAGAAGTAAAATCTAATGACAGAGCCATCTATGCAGGTTTTATGTATGACTCATGCAAAAATAACCTGTTTTTGTAACATTCATAAAAATATTAATGTTTTGACAGAATTCAAATTATGTGCATTATAAGATCTATTGCAGCAACATGTTTAAAGATGAATAAACTGTAATTATTATAATACAATACATTCCTTTCTCAAAGCTCCCAATATAAGAGAGTATTGTATACTGATGTAGCAGATGAATTTTCTCTTTTTCTCTCTGAATACAAACCATCAGTTATTTTCAACATTCTATTTTTTTTTTAAACTAACTATTTCCTTGCAGTACTTTTAATAACATAGTATTCTTATAGATTTTACATTACTTAACACCATAACACAGACAGGCTTCAGTCAATAGATTTGCTGTGTCTCTAACATGTTTTACCCATGTTATACCCATGCTCTGTATGCATAATTAGTAACTTCCCAAAGAGACTGAAAGATTATATTTCATAATTACCATCTGAGCACTGTTTCACTTAATGTACATGTCTGTATTACATTAAATGTTTTCCATAACCATTGTACCTATCTACATGATCCATGTTTCAGTGGTTACTGAAGCATCTATGCAGAAGAAACTTGACAGTGGTAAGAACTGTTATCAATACTCATCAATTAAAATGTTGCTGTTTGTTACAGAATACACTACTTTAGATCCTGTCAAATGATATTTATGCATTCAGCTATGCCAATGTAATAATTCATTTCCTCACACTAACAAAGACAAAATTGACAATGCTCATTCCATTACAAGCAAGAGAATCAACAAAGCACATAATTTGAGTGTTATGAATGCTACATGTACAGAAAAAATTGCACTATTTTATGAAGGTTGATTTAGAATTTCAGGGATTTAAGAATAATTTTGGATGTGCATGAAATGAAGAATCCATTTTAATGTTTTAAAAGGCACGCTGTAAACATTGCATGAAAACAAGAATGTAGGAAAAACACTTTTACTTTTATAGATTTTTCAAACTTTGGTTTATAAAATTGCAGTTATTATCATTAATTAATTGTGATAAACATATAAACTTATGGTAATTTTTCCATTGACTTTTGGTTCACATGAATTTTTGCTTTAAATTAATTCAGTGTTTCAAGAAACTTAGTCAGCATATTCCTTCATAGTTTATTTCAGTCTCTGAATCAGCAAGCTACAAATGAAGATTTTCCCACTTCCTTATGCATGGTAATAGTTATCGCTTCTTTTACACATACTACTCCCAGTTCTTCTCCGACCCAGGCTTCATCACCAAGAAGTATCTTCCTCCACATTCTGTTTTTTAATTACTCCAAGCTCCTCTACAATATCAATCATTGATCGTTTTCTACAGTAATTTTCAGATAGAGATTTGTAAGTCTCTCCACCCTAATTGACTACTGTAAAACTATAATCTGGGCCTCTTTCTACAGATTATACTGCAACAATGGTCTAAGCAAGGGTTTGCATACCAAATATCCGCATATCCTTTGAATGTCCCCTAATCACTTTTTCCAGTATATGCAGGACTTTAAAATCTCTCCCTTCTACTTGTCCATTGTATCCTGCAAAACTGAGTTTCTACTCAAATGATGTGCCAAGATATTTAAACTTCAATATGCAATTACTGCTCTATCTTCCAATCATATAAAACCTTGTTGTTTTTTTTCTATACATGTACCTAACAAGTTAATTATTTTTGGCATTTATTTTTATTTGGTCTTAACATACCTAACTAGATATTCTGTCTAGATCTCCCTTTATCATTTTTTTTATTCTAAACCTATCATCGCCAAACAACCCAACTTTATTAAGCCATGTTTAGGTATTAATGGTTTTACTCAAAATTAGTAATAGCAATGATTTCTTATGGATCAGGTTCAAAATGAAACAAGAATGTGATTTGTAAGTCTTCAGCATCAACGAAGAGCAGTCAAACTTTGCCAGGCATTCAAGGAGGCAGTGTATTCATTAGCACCCATTCCTCCTCATGCTAGGACAACAATTATAACCATATTTGAAGTTAAAATGAACATCAAGAAACAGCGTAAAGATGACACTTCCAGTATGGCAATAGACTGATTTGGGACATGACAGTTGATCAAACTGATGAAACAATACAAATTTTTACCATAATGACTATAGAGGATTATATCAATCTACACAATACAAATATATTCCATACAAATCACTCTCGTGCCTGAAATTAAGTGCCAGCTTGTGGTCATGGTCATCTTTTCCCTTCCATGCACTACTTTTCATACCAGGATATGCCTTGTACACTCCCATGACCTCTTCACCCTCCTTCTGTCTTGCAATGAATCCCATTTCAGCTCTTTTATCATATCTGTTACTGATTGTATTCTGTGATAATTTCCAAAAACAAATCTAACAGCCCTTTTCTGCACCCTCTTCAACTCCTGTATTTGATATTCTAAATGTGGGTCCCATATTACACTACCATATTTGAGCAATGGTCTGACCAAAGTTTTGTAACCCAATTCCTTTACTTCCCTCCTACATCCCCTCATCACTCTCTCCAA
Organism: Vandiemenella viatica; assembly: GCA_031002005.1. Lineage (NCBI taxonomy): Eukaryota > Metazoa > Arthropoda > Insecta > Orthoptera > Morabidae > Vandiemenella > Vandiemenella viatica. The sequence goes on from JARYHS010009186.1 coordinate 197,175,876, forward strand.
CAAGTGCAGAATTTTGAAACCTTTTCCTACCAGCTGTCCAATGTGTCCTGCCCAGTTAAACTTGTTATCAAATGTAATGTCAAGATATTTACATTTCAAGTCTTCAGCAAGCAATTCTTTTCTCGCCTTATATTCATAATTAACCTTTTGCTTTTTAGTTGTGTATCTAATAAGCTGACTGTTCTTTGCATTTATCTTCATCCCATGTTTACCAACCCAACTAGATATCCTGTCCAGATCACCCTTCAACTGTTTACAGTCGTCTACCATTCTACCTTTTTGATCCTTTTATATCATCTGCAAACAATCTAATTTCAGATAGTAAACAATAAAGACAATTATTTGTTAGAATAGTGAATAGCAATGGATGATACCATTACTGAACCAGTTTAGATAAAGTTGAATTTATGAAGGATTTTAAGTATCTGAATTATTATATTGCTGTTTGTAAGTTATAACATGCAACTAGATATTTTACTGCAAATTAAATATCTTTTTAAGAAAGTATGTAAAGACAAGAAACATAAGACTGATATACGGTATATGGGTAAATTTTTTAGAAATTTACATAAACTAAAAAATATGCAGTACACGAAATAAATAAACCCTTGATGCATACATTTTGATTGTTCCAGTATAACTGATATCATAACTGCTTAATGATTTTAATTAAATCAACACTTTTCGTTAAGTAGGTAAAATTATGATATGATGTATTGTTATGTTTGTCCACAAAGTCTTATAAAATATTCTGCTTAACTTAAAATATTCAATTAATTAGGTCAAAAAAATTTCCTACACGCTGTTTTGTTTGCAGAAGAGAGGCGACATGTATATTACCTTAATCCAATACTTTTACCATCACTTACTCTCTTCGACATGCAGTTTTATATTTCTTATATTTTAATGTTAATATCAATAGTTTTAATTATTATAAAGCAAACTTTAAGCTGCAAAACACTACATATATATCTTTTTTCTGCTATAAACTTGCATATCTAAAAGAAAATTATACTGTTTTATGTCAATGGTGATACAAATTTTCTTTAAAACATATTACTTAAAATAAAATATATTTCTTATGAATTAAAGAGAAACCATATGAAATGAATTAAACTGCATCCATGCCCTGGCATGTTATTGGTAGTAACTTTTCAGTGCCATGCTCTCATACCAGGATTTCTTCACAGCTTTTGTGTGTCTGAGTTTAATAGCAGAGTCTAAACTAGGGCATGACATTTAGAAAATTTCAGAAATATTTTCAGGAAAAGGAAAAAAAGATTAAAAGAGCATGCGGATCCTTGTATCATGAATTCCACCACTTAACCTAAGATGCAGTCAGGGAAAGTGAGCTAGGGAAGCAGAAAGTGCTGTCTGAAAATAAATTATGCACACAATTAGTCTTTTTAAATTGGGGCCAGTGCTGTAATGAATAACAGAGTGCTTTACAGAAACAGCGTGAATTGGACGAGTTCAGCTATAGACAGGCCATGATATATTAACATACTATACCTCAAATACAACCAGCCGCACGCAAAGAACATTTTGAAATGGCTGAAAATGACAATGGAAGAAAGGTCTCATGTTAAGACTTGTGTGCACTTGTATATGAAGGGATATGAATTGCAAATTTAAATAAAGCACACATAGAAAATCAGTTGCAAAGCATCAACTGGGAATAATTAGCTGAACGAAAAAATAATAAAGTGGTTAGCTCACAGAGAAAGCTTTAGAGTTACTACACAATAAATATGAATATACATGTTTTACCAGTGCATGTAGGATGAGGTGTTTAAACTGAAAGAAAGAAGGACTAAGAAAATGAAGCATTATTGTTTGGTAACAATGTTTAATGAATGCAGTAAAAAGCATAGCACCAAATTGACATATGCAAACTCATTCAACAAAAAAAGTATTAGACCATATGTGATATTAGACAAATGGTTATGTGACTAGTCTGAAACATTTTGTGTGATATCTTCTTTGTGTAGTCTGTTTACAATAAATATTTACCAAATAATTTTGAGACGATGTTATGTATCAGATCTCAAACCAAGGTTAGCATTTGCTGATTTGAAATTAAATACCTTATCATGGGCAAATCACATTTTTCAAAGTTAGAATAAGCTTCTTATATATATTAAAATAACACACTTTTCCCTTAAAGGTGGCAGGACTGTTTGAAGCCAGTGACATTTTCTTCTCTCTCTTGTTAAATATTCTTATTCTTTCATTTTGGATACTACTTGATGGCACATTCAGTTTAGATAAACATAAATATATGGCCTGCTTGTCCTTTTTTTCTTCTGTAATAAATTCATTAATAGCATTAATTGTTTCCAACTTATGTTTTTAGTGTTACAGTTAGTGTCTCAAACTTCATTCAATAAATACCAGGTTTGAAATATTACTAATGAAACTATGTAACATATCTCTCGCATAAAAAGACATGGTCCGGCCCATTTTCTTTACCTTCCTGCAAAGTTTTCCCTACACTACTCATTTGATAGCAGGCTGAATGGGCCAGGCAGACTGATCCGGACGTTAAGCTCCGAGGAAAAATCCTCGGCTCTGTCAGGGATTGAACCCCGGTCATCCATGCCGTAGCTATCAGAGACAATATTAGCTATCGCCTGAGCTACGTGGCTGCCGTACCAAAATATAGAACAACATTAAAAAATAAAAACCTCACAATTGTAGTAACAATTCTGAATTCTGCCGATTTACGTGTCACGTGTAGCCAGAGATATTATTGCATTTCGAGGGGTAAATATTTGAATATGCAAGCAAATTTTTTTATCAAGGTTGTTGTTCAACACACCATGGACCAGAATACATGATATTGCATGGTACAGCATTAAACAGGAACCACTTTTTTAATAGGTAGTATGTTGTGACATTATCTGTAAGTAGTTTCAGGTGTATCCTATAATCGTAATTATGTTATTTCTAGTACGTTTCCTCTGTGAAACTATGGTGCACAGATCGCGATAGGGGTGCAACAACTTTCATCCTCATAAAGTAATGGAGTTCATGAAAGCAACATAACTTAGTCAAAATCCTTATATGTTAGGCTGTACAGTGAAATGTCCACTGTTCTGATCCTGGGCACATAATCATAGTCTCCAATAATACTACTTCAACTCTTCTACAACACTCGTTAGAATACATTCACTATATCTTGATCTCAAATTGAACTCATTATTAAAGGTATAGTACTTTAAAATTTTGTAGTTGCAAAGAAGCCCATCAAATGTTTGTAACTTACAGTGTTTCTTTATGGGTCACTTAACTGACCATGGAGGTGGTGAGAAATTTTAGAAGAGCAAAGGTTATTATTCATAATTGACTTTGTGGCACGGCCAACTAAAGATACTGGCCTGGGTAGTGGAAGCCATTTTGTTTGTGATGTAGGCAAAGTAGATCTAAGTCGGCCATGCTGGTGAATTGTGAACCGGAAAGTTCATTTGAAAACATGTTTCTGAGAGTATTAGACTTCACATTGACTAGTTGATTATCAGTTATTTTCATCTCCAGTTACTAAAGTGAAGTTCATAAAGTTCCAGTTCTATTTACAGAAAGTATTTCTTAATTATTACCATTTCTTAACGAATTGTCATTGAACTCTCATGTTTTGTTTGGGAAATTATGTTGAAAATTATTTGATAAAGTAGCTAAATACGTACAAATATTTTTGGAAATGTGTGTATATTTACATTGTAATAGCTATCTATATTGAACGTCTTTATCCAGGTACTAAAAATGCAGAGGTGTGGTAGTGTGGCTATCAGTAAAACTAATTATAAGTCTCAAAATGAAACACTCAGTGCATTTTCTTTACCCAATGATGAAGAACTAAAGAAAAAGTGGCTTAGAAAAATTCCCACAGAGAAGTTAAAGAAGCCTGTAATATTCATGAAACATTTTAGTGAAGACTGCATAATCAAGCAGAACAGTTTGTAGTAGATGGAGAAATAAAGACATTTGTAAGGACTTATCCAAAACTGAAACCACATGCGGTGCCATATATTTTTCCAAATTTTACCGATACTTGACAACAGCTGGACCCACATGCAGAAGATTATGTGATGCAAAAAGTGACAATTTTCAAAAAACAGTGGCAAGAAGCTTAGAAGACTGCAGGAAATATGAAGAGCACAATGCCATTAACAATTTGGGAGACATGTAAATATTTTTTAGGTGCTACCCACATAAACAGGAAATAGTGGTCCTGTATTGAGTGTGAATAAAAGGTAGTGCTGTGTTTTATTGATGTTAGAAATGAAATACCACACATTCTTGTTTCTGTAACTGTTAAGACAGATGTAAGTGTCTTACTTTCTGTGAAAATTGCCACCGGAGCATGAGCTCCAGTGCAATTTAATTTAAAAAAGATAAAAATTCTCCAGCATAAAGTGCCCAATGAATATATAGCAGTAAAGTCCAAACATGTGTTTGACAGTATCATTAAATATGTTGAGTCAATAGCGTCTAAAGAAGACCCTTTAAAGAAGTACTTAGTTGTTAAAAATATAGCGAATTTGTTACAGAATAGTTTTGCAGGTGAAAGATATTCACAGCTTCAAATGATAATTGAACAAATTCAGTTTCAAACTAAAAAGACAGCAGTCACAGGTACAGTGGGAATTTATTACTGGCAGCTCCCATACATGTTCATTCACCATCAGCATAAGTTGCTTTGCATAAGATTGGCTACCTATATTTGCCACACCCATGCAATGTCAGAAAGCTGATAGGTAAGTTTAATTTAAATAGTTTAAATGTAGGTGGTAGTGTAAAGTATTTGAAGATTAAGAAGAAATTTTTGAAAGATCATGAACTTGTAGTAAATGTGCTCTTGAATGAAATTTACACTGAGCCAGTAAATGTGCTCTTGAATGAAATTTACACTGAGCCTCATTTGATCTTTAAGGGTGGTACAAGTTTTGGTGCCAGTCAGACTAATAGTAATGATGTTGCTAAAACAGCTAAGATTTTCATGATATCCAGTGTCTTCAAAATTCAAAGATATTGTCACTGTCATACCTGTTGACAATAGCTAAAATATATGTTATTATGTGTACTTAATGAAGTAGAAAAGTTGAAATATCCCTCCCAAATGACTTCATTACAGAATATGACCATGAAAAACTGACAGTGCCCACTGAAACTGCTGCTCTAGTGACTGGACTTGCTTGGTTCATGCTGAAATGTATATTAGATATGTCTTCAAGTAGTTTCATCAGTGATTTGCATCAACTTTCTGCTTTGCACAAAATCTAGAGCCTAAAGCTGGAGAGCTGATCTTGCTGAGAGTGATTTAATTGATAAATGTAAATGCAACAGAACTTTGAGGGACATATTTAAAAACATCAGTTTAAGATCCTGCAAGGTAATGGTAAATAATCTCACCAAGAATGTGAATGACACTGCAACAAGTAATAAAACTGGCAGGCTGTTTAAAAAACTGAGGGCAGCTTAGAATATTTTGACGTAAGAATTTTTAAATTTGCCAATTATTGTATAATTGGAGGAGTAATAAGTTCCAAAACAAAAACAAGTAAATCAATCATGACATTTAAAATGTAATGTTGAACACACAAAGAAGCACAATGATAATGCTGCAAAAAAGTAGAATATACTGCTTTACAAACTGATGATTGTGTAGTTTATTCGGTAAATAATTATGTAAAAACCATATTCAATGTTTTGTTTTTGTTTTATTAACTCCCATTTTTCCCTTATGAAAATTTAACTAATGAAGAACCTTATAAGCAATAAAATAAAATAAAGATGAGGTTACCTTTAAGCTTGTATGAGTTGTGCAGATTTTGGAGCATGTTAATTTAATATTTTGACATGTGCACTTGAATATCCCTGTCTGTATCTGAAAATTGGAGTGGTGAGACTAAAGTTGAAGTACAATATTTAACATAAAAACTGCTGCTGTGAAGCACAAAGCAATTATTTACGAATATTTGAGTTATGAAATTTATTTATGAGACTGAATTTGAAGTAGTTGACATAAAAAAGTATTATGCAATTTGTGAATATCTTTGTGCGAGTGTGTATTAAATTTAGCGCAGCGGAAACAGTAAATACGCGAGAATGTGCATGGTTCAGCTCATGGCGTTGGTTCGGCTGTAGCACTACTCTGCTGATGTCACCAAAGTGCACCTAGGCCTGTATCTTTAGTTGGCCGTGTTTTGTGACAATAGACGTTGCGAGCCGCCTGTGACGTCAATTACAGTCAGAATTCGACCTTCGTCACTCAAAATCAGGGCTGCCAGATTGTATAATTGGATACAAAACTTGTATAATTTGGTTACCTCTTATATCCTGTTTGTATAACAGATTGCCTTGTATAATTGGATACAAAAATGAGCACTTAACAGTAAAGTACATTCCAGCACCTTTCTGAAAGTGTTTGCCCTTTGTTTCATTGAGTTGGCAACCCTTCCTGCATACCTATTTCCTTTTTGTTATTCAAAATTTATCAATGTATACATTGTTTACTTTTCGTGGACTTTTTTTTGCTCCCAGCACTTTCACTCACGTATGTAATCAATGGATGACCCCTTTGTATAATTGGGTTTCATTTTGTATAATTTCAAAGAGCCAGCGGTATAATATAAGTTGGCTGTACCTACTGGCAGCGCTGCTCAAAATACTTCATCCTTGATATTGATTCTGCTCAGACTGCATTTCAATCTAACTATAACTCAGTTACGCACTTTAGCGGCGATTGAATGGACGTCTAGGAACGTCTGTTACGTCATTTTCGGCATGGCAGCCACCTTCTTCACTCAAAATTCACTATACACCATAGAGTAGTCAACCTTTTTCAGCTGGCGGACCACTAAACTGAAAACTGCCATGGTCCCAATTTTTTACCTTTAAATCTAAAAGCATGTTTTGAATTCCAATGGAAACACAGATATCGACCTGGAAGTGAACTATTAAAACTGAATTACATATTGACCAGACTCTATCAAGAGTTTTAGTTACCAAATGAATAATAATGCTACTGGAGAATGGATGCTTCACAATACCACCGATCTACAAGCACAAAATAAAAGAAACCAGACTTAAAAATTTATTTTGTTGTTTACTTCACCACTTTTCCTTTACCAACCCCACCACGTACCCACCTTCATCACACATACAAGACCTTCTGTCCATAAATGAACAGCGCTCTCTATGATGTTTAGCGAATAGGTTATTGCAGGAACAATGCTCTCAAATCTTGGAAATGCCAGAGTTTTGCCTGGTTACTGAAATATTCATAAATTTAAATAGTTGTGTTTATAACTTCTACTCAAAGTACGAGTATGGTATCTAAATTACAGATGAAACGGATATCCGGCGGATTTCGGATTCTCAATAAATTACAAAAATTTCATTAAATTTTCTTTAAATTCACAAATTCTAAGTATATAAGCAAATAAAAACACTGTCTTCAAATTAAAATACCGTTTATTATTGTTTTTAACATAAAAAATAGTTCTTGTACCGAACGAACACCGTTTTCTCTGTAATAATCAATTTTGATTGTCCTTGTAAACAAGTCTAGGTTCAATGAAACGTCTTTCGCTATACACACTATAATGCAAGGCGCTGTAAGATAATTGTTATATTGGGGTACTGTATGGCATTAGTTGACCACCAAATATATAGTTCATGCTTCCGATCAATTCGAGATGATCTCGCTTGCAATCACGTTTTTATCTTCATCGTGATACTGGATATCTCGTTAAAACAATTTCAAAACGTGTCGTTAGCTTCGCGAGTCATAGTTGATTATGTCTCGTCCCTTCTACCCCTTTTAACAGCCGTTGAGGATGAACTGCTACTGTTGGAAGATTCCTTGCAGGACATTTTTATAGATTCCAATAGAATCTGCTGGCGAGCTTCAGCAAACCCCAAATAGTTTGTCTTAAATCTTAACTCTAGGAAGGTCGCAGCCAATTACGTGCCGAAACGACTTTTTAATTTATTTTTAAAAAGGCTCTCATTTATGAAACGTTCTTTGTGCTTTCTCATCGTTATCTAACGATTCTGATATAGTTTTTTTCCCCAATATCAAAGACGAACTTGTCCCGGGGATGTCTAAAGGCAGTACAGGCACAATAGCGGCTGTGGATTTCCTCATTTCATGAAAGTTTTCTGAATGTTTTATTTTCAAGTGGTTTGTCATGGCAGAGGTATCTGGTCGAGAAAAAAATACGCCAAAGAGAAAAAGGAAATGATTCAAAATACGCCAAAGAGAAAAAGGAAATGATTCAAACTACGCGTCAAAACGAGCCTCACGAAAAGTAATTCAAAATCGAAAACTTATTGTCATTATTTATATCAAAATATTCCCAAATAGGCGAACCATTCTTTACTGACAACATTTTTATTTATCCTAACCTCAAATAACAACGTTCAGCCGGATAACCGGTATCCGGCCAAACAGCTATACGTTCCATCTCTAATTTAAATGTTCTACCTGCGGACCACCTGTACCAACTTCGTAGACTACTGGTTGAGAAACACTGCCGTAAAATATTAGTCTTCAGTCTGGTCCATGCTGCGTTCCAACTTAACCACAACTGCTAAGACAGAACATTTACCACATTCGGAAGAGCACACTGCTACACAATTGGCTAATACTGTACGTAATCCGACGATTTGAACTGGATTATTTCTCTTTTACCTGTTTGGTAGGCGTCATGTACACTTTTCTTGAATAATGACGTTTAAAGAAGGTGTTAACAGCATTTTCAGCACGAAATAACAGTTATTTCTACCGACCGCAGCTCGTAATTGACAAATTGATAGTAGATGCAGGTGTTTAACAATTAGAAATATGACTGCGTGCATTGTTCGCCAATGTTACACTTGAAAGAGTTTTTCTATGAAGGTCGGGGAAACAGCTAGGGTAGCCAACTTATTTGGAAGAAAATGACGTATACTTATCTATGGCATAGGAAAATAAAAATTGTACAAAAAAGAAGTATTTTCAATCTAGGCATTTACTGCCAAAAATACATATTTTTTCATGCTTAGGTAAAAAGTTACTAATTTTTGGTTTTCTTTCTAAGTGTGATAACTTTATCACATTCTAAATACAGATATTTAAGTATAAGAAAAATTAATTTTTAAGAACATCACATTTCAAGAGTTCTATACTTTATTCGAAATAAAGTATTTCCTCATACTTAATGGTTAGGTTAAAATATATCGATCAAAAATAAAGTATGGTTGTCAACCATATAAGCGGCTCCGGTGAAAACAAAAACTAGATTGTCTGTTGCAGTGTCAGATGTATGGAGCAAACCAGGGCCCTTTGACCCGGGAGGCAACTTGCAGGGAACAGCAAAATCATATTTGAAGGGGCGGTAAATCATAAATTCGTGCAGAGAATCGTTCTATACTGCCCCGGGTGGCAAATTCATGTTTGAAGGGGTGGGAAATTTATGTTTGAAGGGACGGCAATCTCAAGTTTTTGTCCCGGCTCGGAAAATTCCTAGATCCGCCATTGGTCTTTTGCAAGGTTATTTTAATTTAGTTAAAACTGCAATGGAGCGCGCGCTCCGGTTGCAATTTCCCTACACACCCATCTTCCCCCTTTCCTGCACACACCTACATTTGCCCTCTGCAAATTTTAACTTTAAATTCTTTCAAAGCTTTTGGTAAATTATTCATCATTTTTCTTGGTAACTTATTCCAATCCCTGACCTAAAAAAGAGAATCTTCCTACACCCCTGTGCCTGAAATCGAGTGCCAGCTTGTGGTCATGGTCATCTTTTCCATTCCATGCATTACTTTTAATTCTTACAACAATATCTTTCCATGCCTCATCACCAATATACACCTTGCACATTCCCATGAATCTCTTCACACTCTTCCAGTCATCCCCTGAATCTCATTCCAGCTCTTTTTTCCAACTTCTGTATTTGAACTCAAAATGTGGATCCCATACTACACTACCATATTGAAGTAATGATCTGACCAACGTTTTGTAACCCAATTACTTTACTTCTCTCGTACATCCCCTCATCACTATCCCCAAAAAGTGCAGTATTTTGAAACCTTTTCCTACTATCTGTCCAATGTGTCCTGCTCTGTTAATCTTGTTATCAAATGTAATGCCAAGATATTTACATTTCAAGTCAACAAGCAATTCTTCTCCCACGTTATAATCATAATCAACATTTTTGTTTTTTGTTTGTGTATCTAATAAGCTGACTCTTCTTTGCATTAATCTTCATCCCATGTTTACCAGTCCAACTAGATATCCTGTCCAGATCACTCTTCCGCTGTGTAGAGTCTTCTACCGATTTGATTCTTGTATACAGCATTATGTCATCTGCAAACAATCTAATTTAAGATAGTAAACCATCAAAGCAATTATTCATTAGAATATTGAATAGCAATTGTCTCAATACGCTACCCTGTGACACACCCATTTTCCATGTTTGTCTTCTGGGGTGCTTAAAACCACGTATGCAATTGCGAGCTGAGTCTTGCGAACCGCTTGTGAACTACTCGTTCGTTTGCTTGATTGAGGCTTTGGAGCAGTGTTTCCCAACGTGGGGCCCACGCCCCACAGGGGGGCAATTTGGTTTTTTTAGGGGGGCAATTTAGAAATTGACTTGATACGACTTTACCGCTTTCTCTTTGGGTTATTTAAACGCAATGCCAGATATGGTTACAAAATATAGCAAAAAAGCAAATTCTTAAAAGTATCACACTAAATTGCCATAATAAATGTTTATTATAAATCTTTTGAATTTGAATTTTAGTATTTAATTATATGTTTTTTAATTTTACTTACTGTGTTTTATGATAATATTAAAGTGTTTTCTTTCAAAAACCTTCCTATATCAGTTTCTTTAATAACAAATATTTTTTTTATTAAAAATTATGTATGGGGGGCAAAAAAATGTTGAAAGTGGGACATGACCCAAAAAGGTTGGGAAACACTGCTTTGGAGTGTCTAACAAACAAATGGCAAATAATTCGTTGTATACAGATAAGATTGGTTTTTCGGGTGAACTCAAAAGAGTTCGCAATTCACAATGTAACGGCGTCGTAGCAAATGCATGTTCTGCTCGCACATCTAGCGAGCCTCCTGCATTTATTCCGGGGTATGTATATAGTAAAAGCTAAAAAGGAAATAGGAAGAGGGAAGTTGATCACTGCGTCACTTAATCCACCTAACAAAAAATTGCATTAACTTCTTGGAATTTGAATTAACTATTTCGATATGTTCTTTACATTAAGTCGTCACAAACTAAATTAAAAATGCGAAAATATATGATAATTGCATAATTGGGACATGCTGTCAGCACTGCAATAATACCACAAGTATTGTCGATATAGGGATCATATCGAACTAAACTGTTTTGTTTTTTTCCTAGCGGCTGGGGTCAGGTTGAAATGCGGAATGAACAGGAAGAAAAAAAATTTCAAGGCCTTCGTAAATTAACTTCTGTGAAGTCCATCTCGAAATACTGTATTTGTATACAATTAACTTACTTTACTTTTTCGAGTCCTGAGCTAGAGGTTGCTCTGACCAGTACCGAGCAGTGTCAAATGCGTGTTTCCAGTGGCGGATCAAGGGGGTGGGGACTAGGGGGCTTAACCCTCCTCCCCCAGAAGTACCTAGGGTCCACTCTCGACATTATAATTTTGGAGACCTTCCTTCTTTTAGCTCTACTGATCCTTTAAGGGCGTTTTCACACACACCGGCAAAACCGGCGCCGGATGCAATGTAATCAAATGAGAGCTTTCACACGTAGTCCGGTCCGACAGATTCGCCGGTCGGGCGTCCGGCGCCGGCGAATGCAGCCGGCGGTGATCTCGACAATCGGACCGGCACGATCGCCGGCCTTTTGATTTCATTGTTTCTTATGCACACATGTGCCGCTGACGGAGAGGTGTTTATACGATCTAGTCAGGGGCGTAGCTACTATGGGGCTAGGCGGTGCAGTGCACCGGGGCCCCTACGCTCAGGGGGCCCCCAATCATACCTCAAGGGGCCCCAAAGCGCATCTCTGGGGGCCCCCAAGCGCAGTTTAGAGGGCCCACGAGCCCTCTCGGCAAACTGGCGACCTTCTTTTTTTTTTTTTTTTAGCTCTACCGTCGTCTAAAGGGGCCCCTGATACACAGGAAGACCCCCACTAAGGTCCCTCGCTGCTCAGGGGGCCCCCAACCACTGCTCACGGGGCCTATACCAGCACACGAAGCAAAAAAAAAAAAAAAAACGTCGCCCGTCTAGCCTGAGTGCCCAAAATAAATTTTTTGCACCGGGGCCCTTGTTGACCTAGCTACGCCACTGGATCTAGTCTCAGACACAACAATTTTCCTCGTAGTTTTGTAACAAGATACTGTAACATTAATTGAATTAGTGGAGATTCAATCACACTTGCGGGGTAAAACGGCCAACTGTTTCAAAGACACAGTAGAAAAACTGGGCGCATGGAAAGAGATGTATATATATATTTGAAAGAAGATTTCGAAGTAAAGGGAAGAAAATAACAACTGAAAGTTGGTAAGTTATACTTTTATTATTAGTAATAACAATGCAGAATAGTTTTCACAATTATTTTTCTAATTTTCCACGGTTAGGCACCCTCTATAATTACATTTTTTAAAATTGATACCACAAATAATAGCACAGCCAGATTTTAACTAGTGTAAAACATAAGTAAAATCTGGTTGTGCTGTTATTTGTGGTATCAACTCAAAGATACTTTGTCAGTATCGAGGGCACGTTGCCGTGGCAAATTAACAAAATAAATTGTGTAAACTATTTTTATTGTTTTTGCTAATAACAAATGTTATTTCAGAAATATATACATCTCTTTACACGCCTACAGTTTACTTGTGCATATTCCCAATATGCTGGTATCATGTAAGTCGGTAAAGGTTGCTCCTGTAGTAAGATACTTAAAAATCTAAAGAAGAAATATAATAAATTGAGTCCTATTTTTTTAGATTTCAGTCGCATACATACCTGTTGTATAATATTAAAAAAAATTCTGTTGATTTAGTAATTGAGTAAACTTATTCAATTAAATAAAAATATAGTACAATATTTGCGTACTTAATTTATTTCACTATATTCATAAACGCCTTTTTTTTTTTGAGTCACCAGAGGATGTATTTGCTTCTAAGGTATAATAATAAATTTGTGTAACGTTTGTTGAATGATGCCCACATCTTTCTTCCGCCAAAGCTAAAAACCTACTGCACCGGGTGCGAAAGGGTACAAACACAAAGGACGCAGGTAGCCTGCATACCTGCTACCGGTAGATATTTATTCGGGTGTTGAAACAGACCTAAGATTTCCAGTTGAGCGGTTCGGCATTACAACATCTCTCAAAAAAAGCAATGAATTAAAATAAGGTCATTTCGAACAGTTTGCATATGAGCATCTCCTGAGTGAGGAGTAGACATTTTACCCAGTTCCACCCCAAACTGGTCACGTAGATACTTCCACTTCTTTCGCAGCGTTTTTTCTGTAAATAATAAGGGCGAAATTAGTTTTCATAAGAATTTTAAATGGGCTTTGTATTTGCTTTTCGGATGGGAGCATCTGCAGTGGGAGAAGTTGTTGCGGAGACAGTTACTGTACTCTGGGAAGAGCTATATCAACAGTACATGCCTGTACCGAAAAAGAAAACATTTAATTCCATAGCCAGTGATTTCCTTATGGACTGGAACCTTCCTCACGTTATTGGTGCTATCGACAGCAAACATGTACGTGTTCAATGACCATAAAACAGTGGATCCATGTTTTATAATTATAAACAGTTTTATTCAGTTGTGCTGCAAGGTGTTGTAGATGCTAATTATAAATTTATATCAGTTGACATTGGAGGTTATGGCAAACAGAGCGATGGAGGTACTTTCAAAGCTTCAGATTTTTAACATTATCTGTATAATGAACAACTCGATACCCAGATCCTGATGTTTTACCTGAGTCTCATGTCAAAGCTCCATTTGTACTTACAGCAAATGAAGCATATCCCCTTAAATAATCTCCATAAATAAAAATGGTTTCGCGTACCTTCTTTCATTCCAGCGCTTATTTCCCTCCAGCATCTGTCGATGACATATCTGTTGATGTGCAGCTTATTTTTCTTATCCCATATCTGGGATTTATCAAATACTGCAGAAATTAACACTTCAACATCCATGTTTGCGTGCAACCGGCGCCAAACCTGCCCACCGGAATGATCTGTTCATTCCGGTGGGCAGGCTGGCGCTGGTTACAAGCACCTGCAAGCAGGTACCTGCCGCTACTGTGAACGCGCTCATTTGATAACAAGGAAACATTCTTTCCGCCGGCCGGCGCAGGTTCGCGCCGGCAACCAGCGCGCAGGCTACCTGCGTCCTTTGATTTCGTACCCATATAAAGGCCGGCGCCGGTTCCGGTTTTGCCGGTGTGTGTGAAAATCCCCTTTCGCCGGCACCGGAATCTGCTCCGGCACAGGCTCCGGCTTGACTGTAAGGCCTACCCCTACCTGACTCAAGCCCTCCCCCCAAACCATAATCCGCTCAAGCCCCCCTCCCAAACCAAAATCCACTCAAGTCCCTCCCAAACCAAAATCCTGGATCCACCACTGCTTCTTTCCTGTGAGTCGATAGGTCATGGAGAGGACAAGGAAACTATAAATCACGACTCCCGGACAACTAAGAGACAACTTCCAGCCGCGGAAGCCTCTGATCACACGAGACAATATGTGCAGATCAGAAAGTGTTGCATAGACAGCAATCTTCTTCGTTTATAAGATAACACCTCGACAAATTGATTTTTACTGAAGCGATGCTTGACGTGAATTGTTCAGTGTTTTCCATTCAATTAAAACAATCGATAAAAAAGTGATGCATGATGGAACGCAGTTCTTATGGTTTTGCGGCGTAAATTAAATTTCCAGTGACTTTTTACAACGGGGACAAGCTACAAAGTTAATGGTCCATTACAACGAAGGAATCATTCTACATTTCATGAGATTTGTAGACTACTAATTTTGCAATGCTGTCTGCATCTAATAGCTGCGGCAACACACCCATATTTCTGCATTTCATATAATGTGCAACTTGTAACGTTTACTGGTAGTTTGGACAGATGACCCCGTCTGTCTCTAACACATTATTGGTATGCCAAATTCCTTCCCTTCCACTCTTCCAAACAAACTTAATTGCTTAATATTTCTCACTTCCAATGAAAGGTGCAATTTCTACCAATAGACTACATGAAGTTAAACGATTTTCACAATATTTGATAACTTTCAGGAATTAAACCAAAAAAATCATCACAGTACACTTTTACAAATAATCAAAATTCCTCGAAATAACTTAAACTATTACAACTCCCATCTAGACCACGCATACTAGCCAATGATTTTGCCACAGCATGCTTACCTTCCTACATGCTCGGTGTTAACCTTACGACCGCTGTGTGCTGACCGAATTCTTACCTCTCCATATCGACCGCTGTGTGCTGACTGCTGACTGAATTCTTACCTCTCCATACTGACCACTGAATTATCACTTTCTTGTCCGCCAGACAAATCTGACCTTGAATAACCATGCCACGCGCTGTTCTTAATAATGGATCCCGACAAAGCAAATAGTACAGCGTCATTAATATTGTAGCCAAATAGTTAATTTCATATGGGATGAATTTAAAATTGTACTAATTATATTTAATAGGGACCTGGGTTGTGCTGATAGTATGTAACAGCATGTCTCGAACTTTTCCATAAAATGTGAGTGGCAAAAGTACAGAAGACATCAAGAGAGCATAATCCAGATAGGCGGAGAAAGTAGCACTTTTAATTATGGCCAGCTGCATTCATTTAACACGGAAGCACACTTATTTTCAGTTATTTTTTGCAGTTACAGAGCATCAGGTTACTTTCACAAATATATGAATCAGAACCTGGTAGAAAAACGAAGAACAAACTACGTTAAATAGATTCGCAGTAACCTGAATGAATAACTATCAGGAAATACTGTATAGTGTTGTAAGAGTTACCGAATGTAGTCCCACTTAGCGCGGGGACAAATGGTAATGGATGAATTGTAGAGTGAACGATAGCGTTAAATGTTCATTGCTGGTAATTATGCTGGGAATACTTGAAGAACTAATAACCAAATATGATTAGACAAGTTACCATATAATGTAGTCAAACACTGCTTTTAGTGTGTTAAATAGAACTGAAAAAATAATCTTAATCCTAGAAAACATGCAGTTAAGGGAGTCGGGGACTGCAATAAGTTACCAAGGGAAGTGATACAAAATTTACCAAAAACGTTGAAAGAACTTAAAATTAAAATTCGTAGAGGATAAAAATGAGTGGGTTCAAGAAGGGCAAAATGAGTATGAGGGGGAATTGCCGCCATCACAATTAAATTCAATTGGATGCTATTTATGTGAGTGCGAACATATTTATTTAAGAAATAAGTCTTTCTTGGCGTTTAAAATTAATATAACGCTCTTGAGTGAAGATGGCGATGGAAATTTCCATCGTCGAAACACTGTCTAAATTCTCGGACATACAGTTAATTATAAATTGTGGTAGACAGTTCCAGTTTATGATTTTGTCCTAAGAAATAAAATTAAAATAAATGTTTACTGATGTTAACAATCAATGTTTATAAGAAAAAGTTATTATTTTTAACAATAAGGTATTTATTGCAGGATTTTTTAAATTTATCTTATAGAATCTTGCAGATAACTATCTATTGTCCACAATGTAACTAAAACCTTATGCTGGGTGAAGATATTGCTCGACTTGGAGGGTACTCGAATTTTAAAACTGTTCCGTGCTTTTCCAATCCAAGATTACTTCAAATGACACGTTGTACCTATGATATGAGAATTCTTAAATTGTTTATTGGTAATTTAAATCCCATTTTTTATTTTAAATGCAAAAAGGTGCGTGTCGCTATGGTGGAGGAGTCTGATATAAAATATCTTTATGTCAGTATGCTTCTTTTAATAAACTTATTGAGATTATCAGATTAAATAATCGTCAATTAGCTTATACACATCGAGATTGTCAGATGGAACAATCGTTTCTTTACACGGGCTCGAAGATAAACTGAAAGGACGGTTGAATTCCCACGATAGTAACCCAGACCCAAGCAACAGAGAGGAATTAATCGCTATGCACTGACAGTTGGAGAGCAACTTACTTTGGATTCCTTGTGTTGTCAGGTGGTGGATATGGCTGGACAAGTGGTTGAGTATGGTCCTGCCCTGGCAGTGCTTCGCCTTCGTCTCCTAAAACAAGAGGATTTACATTGAAATATGCTGAAAGGTATATCAAAATTTACCGTCTTATTTATTCTTTAACAAAAATGCAAGTGATCTATCCCATTTATGTATAATAGTTGAAATAAATTTGGCTATTTATGTTGAAGAGCCACTGACCTGTGCGATACGGAGGGCCAGGGCAGACGACGGCTGTGTAGCAGGACTGTTTCTGCGGAGGCCTTGTGGAAGCATCGCACAGCGAGTCTGCCACAGGAGGGTTACCACACGTGATCAGTCGCGTCTGCACGCCGGCACCACACGAAGCAGAGCACTGTAAACAGTAATGCTGAGCAACTACCTCCCCACCAGCTGTTAGACGAACATAATATAGTTATTCTGTACAGCAGTCAACCCACTACGTGGCGCGGATATTAAGTAATTAGTCTCTGTTTGATAGAATCGTTTAAGGGGACCACCCCCTGCCTATCTAACGCCATGTTAATTTAAGCTAGTATTTGACCCATTTGTGAAAAAAACTATTTGATGCAGGACCTTAATATTTTTACTGACTGTTACATGATGCTAGTAAAGTCAACTGTACTAATATCTACTTTATACGTTTTATAGTTTTTATGTAAATTTATTAGTAAAAATATTAAGTATTTTTCTGAAGGAAATGTTTTTTTTGTGAACATCCTAATAGTGGAATATTAATGCTTGTAGTACCAGAGGTGGCTTTTTTTTGTTATGCAGAGTCTCTGAAAATTTCATTCAATTATCTTTGATAGTTTCTGATATAAGAGGCATATGTGCTGAAAATTTTAGTTTCCCGGAAACTGACTTTAAAGAAAACAACTACTCACTGACGCGCGCAAACAAAGTTTCAAAGGGTGTTGTTTACAAACAGCAGAAACGAGAGAATAACGACTGTTGCCTTCCAAAGATGGCCAACACCCTAAGGAGTGAGAAAAAAAATCCCTAATGTGCAATATAGGGGTTATAAAGGTCTAAAATATATGCAGAAAAGTGGGAGTGGCACCGAAATGCACGTGGTAGGAAGATTATATTTAAATGCACGATTTTTTAATTTTTTTTCAGCGAAATCCTTTTCAGGATACAAAAACAATACCTTAATCTATCGAAATAAGATGAAAACCGAAAATCATTTTTTTCGACCTACACCGGGGGGTGGTCCCCTTAAATTGAGAGACGTGCAGTTGTCTCGCTGGATAATGGTGAATAGGAAACTCGACCAACCCATCAATCTGAAATTTCTCGCAATATTGAAGAAATAAGTGCTGGAACAACCTACGTACCTTCCTGACTTATCGTCTGCGACTTTTGCATGCTCCCTAAGGTAAAATCCAAATTGAAGAGGCCCCCATACATAATTGTAGAGGGTGCATGAGTAAAACGACAACGCTACTGGGGAGCTTGACACAAGATGATTTCCAGCACTGCTTCCAGCGAGGCAAACTAGTCTAACATGTATAGATAAGGGAAGAAGGAAATGTTGAAGGTAAACTGTGGAACAATAAATACTTTATTTACCGCCGTTCTCATCATTTAACAACTGCACCTTAAGCGGAAAAATCCCACCAAAAAATACGTTAGCAGTATCACCACTCAGTTATTATTATATCGTCATTTACAGTAAAACAGCAGTAAAACATGAAAAAAGTAATTATGCTAGTTAAATAACGTCGAGGAACTGAAGCCACCATTAAGTCACTGGTGGTCGACTCAGCTCGATGTAGATTGATCAGGCCTCCCAGTAATCTTCTGTCTCGACATGCGATAGACTTCCTTCTTTAGCCCAATCAATAACAAGAATAGGTAAAATCTGTCGGTACCACTAGACACTTAATGTAGTTGCAATTAGGCTAACTCTCGCAGAAGGCGTGAAAAAGATAAACACCATCATGAAATTTCCTAAAAAAGTTTTCAGGTTTCAGACAACACGCTGGCGTAGATGGCTTATATAATATCGTTGGTCTAGGGATCATAAAAACATATCCAGGTAACATTAAGCTGTAATAGACTACTAGAATTAGGTTCTTTTGTGCCAGTTATCTCAAAAAAATGTAAAATTGTGATTCCACATTGCAGTCAATCTCGAAGACGATGAAACACTGGAGCATCAACTGCGAAGACAGTATTATTTCAGTATATTAAAGTTGGATGATTTTCCTTCCTCCTGAAAGTAACAATACTGGTGATACTATATGCTTCCCTGTAGGTTATGATGTAATACGTTTTAAATTCACTGAAGTGACAAACGTCATGTGATAGGTAGAGGCAAATATTCAGATTGCGGTAGCGCCACAATAAAAGGTATAAATGGGCCGTATAGTGTCCAGGCTTTCTCAAAAAATAAAATAACTATAAAAATTCCATTTAATTGTGTACTATAGTCCATTAGCTTCACATTAATTAATTAATTTTATTTGTTTTGTTTCAACACGAGAAATAAATAAATTTGAAAAAATATATGGAAATCAGCAGACCCACACCTCGCATTGATTAAGCTATCATTGAATGTTTTCACCTTTTGTTTTTCCATATTTTCCTGTCGATTGAATTATAAAATTCTTTTGTAAAACGTTATTTTAATTTCTGTATCTTATTAGTGTCATTTCAGGGCGCTAATGACCCAGCTGTCGACGCGCCCTAAAGCAACAACAACAACAACAACAACAACAACAACAACAACAACAACCACAGTGTCATTTCACACATAGAAAAAAATTTTGATTGGAAGCTCCTGCCGTAATTTGTTCATTTTTATTGCTAGTTTTGTCTAACCATTTGTTAATCCATAATCTGCTTCTATAAAATTTTAATACAAACGCGTGGTTTTGTATAACCACGACTGTATGGAAATTTCATGTGTGCAGACATCTGTTTTGAACGAATCCGAATTTCTGGGAAGTATAAGGATCAATGAAACAATATAACCCTTCTAATTGCACTTCATATTTGATCTTTCTGCGAGATTGAGGATTAACCTTACCCATAAGATTGTAAGAACTATTCTGTTGCTGACGATTACAAATAGAATAACGGAGACCACTGGCCGACTTACTGGAAGCGTACAGCAATCCTTCTTGTGAAACTACGAGAAGAACATTCTTAGGCATGAATGAAATCAAATTTGCGATATCATATTGCAGTCGTTACATATTACTTTACTCGGTTTCTTGGCATAAGCATGTCATTTTACCTTTCACAACAGCCGTGAACCGTCGATCACCAAGGAACTCCTTTAAGTATCGAAACGTAAAAATCACTGGGTGCAAGGTCTGTAAGGTGGATGATCCAATTGTTCCCATCCAAGAGATTTGATTAGACATTGTGTTTATACGGAAACATGTGACCTTGTATTGTCATGTAGCAACATCACACCAGAAGACAGTAGGTCACGGCGATTGCTATTTATGGCATGCCGAAGTTTTCTCAAGGTCACACAATACGCTCAAAATTGATAGTTGTGCCTCTCGCCATAAAATCCCTAAAAAAAATCAGTTTTTTGTCCCAAAAGACAATTTTCGTGATCATTCGCGCTGAAATTTTCGGTTTGCCTTTCACTTTCGTTGGTGACGATTTGTGTAGCGACTCCATTGACTATCGCTTGGAATAAAAGGTCACGCGACACACTCCAGTCTATATCCTGTAACGGTATGGTACAAAAATTCATTTCCTTCCTGATAGTATTGAGTCAAAACGATAGAGCACAGCCCAATCTTTCTGTTTTGTGATCGTCAGAAAGCAGTCTTAGAACCCACTGACAACATAATTTTTGATAATTCAGTTTCTCCAAAACTATGGTGACCTTGAGACTGCGGAAAATCAATTGGTAACTGTGACATCGTGAATCGTCGGTCCTCTCGAATTTTTTTGTCCACATCACGAGCCAAATCATCAGAAATCAGAGAAGGACGGCATAGCCGTGGCTCATTACGCACATTAATCCGCCCATCCTTGAACATTTTCATCCAATTTTGAACTTTTTCTACCACCCATAGCCTAATTCCATGCATTCAAGACCGAATTACAGATCGTATCTCACAGTCGGCGGAAGAATCAATTTTCTTAAATATTATTAATTTCTCAGCACACAGACAGACGATACGGCTGCAAATGGTGCCTAAACGAGCGAAAAGCATGCTGGGAGCAGACGCGCATGCGCATTGCGGTAATCGCGCGTAATTCTCACTCTCATCCACAAATGCAACATTTTTTTTTTTAAAAAATAACTCTTGTACGAACAGTTGGGAGAATTCACGGGTGCTGTACAATACTGTATACATAATACTACTAAAAGAGAGAGAGGTAGAAAAAAGATTGGTATGACCGGAAAACAATTTCAAAGTATATTTTGCTCTGCTGACATTTTTTTTTGCATCCTAACTGCATTGATCACCACTAACTACTTTACCTACATCACAGCTTGTTAAAAAGTAATTTTCTAACTAGCAATTATATTTAACATATCATAAGTTTTATGTGATGTTAAGCGGGGCTTGACAATGGAAGCGGTGCAAGCTTCCGAAACGTCGCCAGACGGCTCAATTTTGAAGCGGCTTGAAACCCGAGAACTTTTTATAAAGCATTGCCGCCGCGAGAACGTGCATAGTTACATATCATAATTTATTCCGAGGCGACTCATGTATATTAACAACAGAAGAGGGACAAGATATGATCCCTGAGATAGATGGGGACAAGATATGATCCCTGAGATAGATGATATTTATAACTTCTGTTATAATGCCACTGACATTTGCTGCATACACAAATATTTCAGGAGAGGTTTCTTATAAGATGCTACCAGTAAAGACAAAATTCTGGGGATATATCGAGTTATTTTATTTGCTACCGAACTTGTTATTACTAAATGATTTTGTTAGTAGAACTCATTTCGATAACGCCGAAATAAGCGATACGTGTTGATAGTTTTTATCCAATGTAATTAAAAACTTGATAAGCTTGGAAATAATCCTTATTTATATGGCAATAGTGTAGGTCCGTGAGCGCGTTTTGGGTATTGTCAAGGGTCTAGAATATTTGTTCCGAAAATGCAGTTACAGTGAACACGCACGAAACATAAAAACCAAAACAAACGTAGAACATATAGTATAGTATAACATAGTATATATAGTATATTAGTATATGTATAATAGAAATACACATAAAACTGTGATGACCCAGAGATCAGTGAATACCCAAACAACCCAAACAGTAAATAAAATAATCACCAACGTTATTTCATCTATTAGCCTTAACATCAAGCCTCATGAAGAATGTAATAACTTGAAGATGTCTGACAGCATGACAGCAGTGACTGAAAAATTACAACGACGAGAAGCGTTTCATTGAATTGTAAACTTCAATTTTACTTGATGTTTTTAAGTAAATCGACTTACATAATTTAAAATGAAATGGTACGAAAAGCAACCTTAATTATTCTGTTCCGCCAAACCGTTTCCTCGCAGTTACTTAGCTATTAAATTATGCACATAATTTCGAATCTCTAATGACGTCACTGGTCGCTGTTAATTTGCGAACGCAGGCCACCGCGTGACGTCACTGTTCTCTAGCCAATAGCTATCGAGATGAGTGAGAAAGCTTACAAAATTATAGTATAGATACGATGCATAATTTGGATGCTGATAGTTACAATAGTTACAATTTATGGTAAGGATTGGAGCTCCAAAATGTAATTATTACAGGTATGTAGGGATTTTTGTTATTGTGTTTAGCTTACCGGTGACCAGGGGGTGGCTTTCCATGTGGGGCAGTCGGCTGCCTTGCAGGTCTCCTCGCGATGAGGGGGAACGCCACGACAATCAGCCTCCGGTACCTGAAACACACATCTCGTACACTGACTTGACGAATTGGCTCCAAAGAAACTTACGATTGTATCAAATACGAAGAACCATACTAAATTTGTTTATTAAGTACGAAACAATTCAGAAGCACTAGTTACATCATAACCACAGTAGTTAGAATTTGCACAAACTTTGTTTCACCGTTACGAGATATTTGTATAGTTATATTTTTTCTTCGATTCCTCTTTCAAGAGCGTTAAAACGCCGCCGCATTAGTGAAGTACTATAGGCCTGTGAAAACGGTCACTCAGCTATTAACTTGGTTTTATTAGCTTAAGCTGTATCTATGTATGAGTATCCATAAATTATGTGAGGTGTTTTTCCGGATTCCGACCCCTCCCTCTCTGGTGAGACATCGTGAGATCTGGTCCGACCCCCCTCCCCTCTTGGTGAGATCTGGTCAGTGAGACCCCCCCTAGAAATCACCCTAGCAATTATTGAGACCTTTTTTTTGTCTCACCGCCACTTTTCGACGAAAAACCCCCTAAAATCGACTTTTGCATCATTTGTAGACCTCTCCCCCCTCCCCCATGGTGAGATTTCGTGCCCCCCCCCCTATTTCACTTCACGTAATTTATGGACGCCCCCTAATGAAATCTTTCAATTCAATTTTCGGCCACTTTTTAGCCGTTAAATTACGTTTATTATGTTATGTTGGATGTCCCGTATATAGACTTTAAGAGGAGGTGTAAAGAATGTAAACGATTCAGAATTGTATAATATTTGTTATTCAGTAATGAAGGCTATTAAGTATGAAATGTGAAGTCTCCAAGTTTCAGTGAAGCAGAGTCATTAATTATCGTGAATGGCATGACGCTATATTGATTCGGTTCAAATAATACTTTATTACTGTGCTCATATGAATGCTCACAATCACTGTGGAATATTACAGACGTGAAATTCAGTTTGATGGAATCCGAGCAGACCTCCCATTATACCTATTTTGTACGCTCTTGATAGATCAGTATCAGTATCAGACAGTTTCAACACACAAATATATACAAAACGTATTGATAATCGTGTGAAAATTAGGACAGTGCAGTAATAATTGTTTTGTGTATATTAATTTGAATAAATATGGAAGGAATTCAACCCTTAAAATCAGAATAACACAGCAGAGAGAATACAGCGCTGGAATGAAAAAAATTGTAAACAAACTAATGTCCATATATACTTCCCATTTATACGAAACTGAATTGTAACTAAAAATATTTGTAACATGTTACACAGATAACGGCAGAAATGCTCCGGATATGGAGGGAAAAATATAGGTACGAAGAAAACAAACAACAAAATTCAAATGCATTGGAGTAAATATTGATTATTTATATATATTGATCTATGTAGAGTGTTTATGTTCAGAAAGATACATGTGAAATGAAGAAAAGACATCTTGCTACCGCTATTACGATATTTTATCTTTAGCTCTGAATGAATAATCGGTTACAATATAACATAGGCCATAAGAATGAAACGAACAGTTGAATGTTGTGTTTATTTCGAGTTGACCCTTCTCCGTTAACAACTTATAACGAAAAAAATCGTTAAAAATGTCAAAACTATCTAAATAAAAATTTTGTTTTGTGCGGCACCGTTTATAAGCGATGTGAATCGTAATTCAATAATTCAACCTCTAAATGAATTACAATTTCTTGACTATGAACAATGATTAGCTATTACTCGCATTAACAGATTTCCGATACAAACACTTTGTTTCTACCGTTTTTAGGAAAAAAAATGAAACTTTCACTACGGGAAACTAGTTTTTAACCTCTGTGGTTCATTGTACCGGAGGCACTAATGATACACAGGGTTAGTCGAAAAGGACTTTAAAACTTTGGAATGATATAGAAATTGGTTGAGATAACTTATGGAATCTATAGATGTGTCTTTTGTAACAGGCAATCTCAAGTTTGAAGGACATAGTACATCAGTACACCATTCCACCGCAGGCGTAGTGCACAGTTAAAATGGCTACTTTTACTGGTTCGGAGCGTAATCGCTGCGTGTTTTGGTTTTTATGAAACGAACTATTCAACAACGGTTCGGCGTAAATTTCGCACCGAATACGCTGAAGAACCTCCAAGCAGGCCTACGATTTAAGGCCCATTCAAACTAGCGGTCAGCTCAGCTCAGGTCAAAAATCGCTATACACGTAATCCAATGGGAGCATTCACACTACGCGGTCCGCTCAGGTCAGGGCAAGGCAGGTCAAACCGAAGATCGCGCCGCCGGCGATCAACAACGGTCAAGACCTGAGCTGAGCTGAGCTGACCGCTAGTGTGAACGTGCAACGGTCAGGTCAGGTCAGATCAAATGGGCGGCGAACGTCTGAAAACTATGCTCGTGAGCAATAAATAAAGAGTAATAAATAAAAAATAAATGTTTTAGCGGTATGTTATTTCTGTTTATTATAAAGCCGGCAAACTTTAATACAAATTCAAATATTATTACACATTTTAGTACTGTCAAGATACAGATCCTGTTTCCGAATTTAAAAAAAATATTGTGAATATATTTTTTGAATCAAATGCTTCTGTACCAGCGTTAGCACAAAAACAAATAATATTTGTAAAGTAGGGTTTCTCTCTCATCCTGAAATTCACTTTCTACATGGCATGAAATTTTATCCTTCCGTAAATAATTGTGCAAAATACATGTTGCTAAAATGATGTTATCAATTAATCCTGGAGCAGAATTAATTTTTCTAAAATAAATTCGTAATCTTTGAGCCCTAAAATATCAAAAGTATTTCGCACAACTCGTCTCTCACGGCATAACCGGTAGTTAGCATTCTTCTTTCTCTTTATCTGTTTGCGCTTGAAACTCTGGATACACTCAGAACCATCCTCTTTTTGATCTTGACTTATTTTTAGGTTCTTGATCCAAAATCATTGCGATTTAATTGACTTTGGGGAAGAAAATGGCATTGTTCACTATGAGCAACTGAAATGAAATGGCCTCGTCTGCGACTTGATCTGGCCTGACCTGAGCTGAGCTGACCGCTAGTGTGAATGCTACCCTGGATTGTGAGCTAAGCTGACCTGAGCTGAGCTGAGCTGACCTGACCTGACCTCTAGTGTGAATGGGCTTTTACTCTTGGCACAAGAACTTAGTTGAGACGGACGATACTAAATCACCAGATCACCCGCGTGTTGATGGTTATGTCGAACAGGTTAGGGAGAGCTTTTCCCGAATTCCACAAAAATCAACGCGACGTATGTCTCGTGAGACTGGCACTCCACAAAAGACTTTTGCGAGTACTGCGTAGATGATTACACTTGAAACCATACCAATTCTCAGTGACACAGCACACGGAAGTTCGAGCTTTCCTCGATAACATCTTCTATGTAGGACCAATCACATGGCCACCTCGCTCCACAGAAGTGACACCAATGGATTTCTTTCTCTGAGGCTTAATGAAACCCCAGAGACACTTCCGCTAACAAACAATTTGCCTGAGCTGAAAAATCGAATCTACGCTACCGTTGCATAGGTTACGCCAGATTTGCTGCAATGAGTGTGGGAAGAAACTGATCACCGGTGGGATGTTTCCGCATAAAAAATGGTAGTGACATCGAACCAAAATCACACTTGACACTTTTATGTGAAACGTGAGGTTGTTTGCTACAATATGACACATCTACTGATTCTATAAGTTATTTTTTAAAAAAAATCTATATCATACTAAAGTTGTAAAGTCCTTTATGACTCACCTTGCATAATTTATATAATTAATTTTTCTCTAGTCTACATAGGAAATAGACTGTAAAGAAACACTGTAGGACACTTAGCTGCGTGAGAACCGGAATGAGTAAAGTGAGAACATGTCTGCAGACGAAGAAAAATATTTAATGTACTTTTGAAGAAGAAACATAAAACTGCAGTTTTTACGTTTGGATGCCATGAGAGGGCAATTTTAATTTATTCTGAAAACTATACAAATGACAACCAAATATTAGCCCTCCTGCTCCCCCGGGAACAGTCATGAAGAAAAGTTAGATACTACCAATCGGGAAGCTTCCCCCCCCCCCCCCTCTCTGTTGGTACCATTATGTGAGTTAGGATCTCTGACTCCATTACATAGCGTATTAGACGCCAGAAGGTCAACTACTTTGGTTCAAATGTATAAGAGCATGTTGAATGACAACTAAAGGTGGTATTGTTGTCACGATGTTAAAAAATGTTCATCGTCACGTTCTGTAAATGTTTTATACCAGCCCTGAAAGTAATATTTTTACAGGTGACATGAGTTCCACTTTTTGTTTTTACTGATTTATAGCTCTCCTCGTATACACTCACTACAGGCTAGAATGAAGGTTGGTGATTTATCCGTAGCAATCGTCAGCTACCAGTAAAATTCGGTTAGGGAACTCAGTTTTTGAGTGTTGTAACGTTTTAGGGTGTGACACAAAATATTCTCCCCGCTAGGAAGATAGCGCCAACTGAATGGTTCCCGTTGAATGTCGACTGCCGGCTATAAACAGCCGACTGCCTCTGTGAATGAGGGCGCTCCACATTAACCGGCCAACATTCGATCGGAAAAAGAAATTGGTTCCTTTGATGGAGAGGCGTGGCGCTGTGAGGCTATTTCACGGTCATTTGGTCGCCTCACACAGCAGAGGTGCAAAAAGGGAAAGTGGCTGTTTCCGGATAGAAATCAACAATCGCAAAAAGCGACACAAGAGGGAAATAATTCCTTTGTTGCTTCAGTCCGCTCTGACATTTTGAAAGCAAAACGGGAAAAATTCGAAAATTTCATTGCTTTTAGTTTTAGGTGAACCGAAAATGTAATTAGACATGCAGCTTGTAGGGTCATTGTTCCACATATGATGAACTAAATGGTCTTGAAATGCTGAACTAGGCTTAAGCAAAATATATCCATGTATGGAAATATCGTTATTTTCATAAAATAATCTATATTTATCGTCAATACTTTTGTTCTCGTTACATCAAAAATTGATTTTTTTTTAGTATCAGTTCTAAGTATCAATTCGATATTTTTTTGTATTCAGTATCCAATTTCATGCTATGGATATACATATTTGATAAATATACGTAGCCTACATATCTGAGCTTCTGAACGCGTCTTTAAAAAGTGAATTCGTCTTAATTTAACATTTTTCAAAAGCTGTTAAATTTAACAGGTTTATATTAAAGTCAACGTCATTTTTTTGCTCAATGTAGCAGTATCTGTAGGAACCACTAATAGATAGGATACCAGACCCAGTAAAGTTTTGGGTGAATTACAAACACTCGACTCCGGTGGTTTCGTGCTGAAGTACCTGATACGGCAATCCTCTTCATAATAGGCCTAATAATAAAAGAGTTGTTTCTGCAGTTAACTTGGCGTTAGCGGACAACCTGAGTAGATTGACGAAGGAATATGTAAAACATCATATGTCTATACCAGACGAATACTGATTTGATAGATTGAAAAAGTAAATAAAGCAGTAAAAGTTTCAATAATTTATACATCTCTCTTTAATTTTTGCGATTTTTTTTTAAAAAATATTTTGTTATATTTTGGGAATACTTTTAGATAATTACTGGCCTTAGGCAAAATATCGATATATATTAACATGTCGATATTTTATTTCCGATACATGTCGATACTGTTTGTTAATATCGATACGATGTATTTTTTCATTTGCCCATCCCTATGCTGAACAAAGACGTGCTGGATGCAACGATCCTCTTGAGAGTCCTACAAACCAGTTTAACTGTGCTGTTTGTCATGTCTGCGCAGTTCATGTAGGTTACTTACGCAGGTCACTCGCCTGCACGAGAGGCTGGTCTTTAGCGACGATAAACTGTGCAGTACCTCTAGTAATCATACAATTCGCATAACCTTGTCATCGCGTCACCTGAATCTCAACCTGTTGCCATCATGACTTCTTCCTCTAGCAACGCAGATGCAATCACGCAACAAATATCTTCTTTCCTTTTTATGTCACACGTTATCATTTTATCGTCACGAACACTGACTGCATGGGATGCCAGAACTGGGAACGGAACCAGGGGAAAACTGAATGTTGCTATTACACATCTTCAACAACTGTACAAATTTTGATTCAATTATTTATGACGGATAACTGAAGGTCGAAATTCAGTAGTTTATTAAAAATTGTTATACTCAGACCTACTCTTCCGAAAGACACCAGGGTGACCGTCATACTTAACACCCCCACCCGACGGACAAATAGGCCTTAACAGCGTCGTATTCCCTCATTCCATACGCACTGCGAAGTGGTTTAGTAGTTAACCCAGGACTTCAGCTCACAATATGGTGATTAGGAATCGTCCACCTCCATCTGTTCTACCCTGCAGCCAAGTCCCGAAGTTAAAAATCTCTTGCACTATCTGACTCGAACTAGCTCACCCCGTGTCAGAGTTCGATATCATCACGATGTTGCAACCGATAGAGTCAACGGGGAGGGCTTACTTAGGGTATTGTCGGAAAATCTTGAAGAAAAGGCAGTGATGCATTTGGTATGTATTCTTTTCATAGCATTGGAATAATTTCTCCCTTGTAATGATTTTTGCTCTCGACGTTCGAAGACGAGGATACGGACAGCCCCGAAATCTGTTACTGAGTTCGAGGTTGAAACCGAAATACATGGCCGGTTTAAGGCTACCGCAAGAACCGAAGTCGCGGGGGCCCCAAGCTTGATACCTTTCAAAATTTGTCCTTACTTAACGAACAATTTCCCAGCAAAAAAAATAAAATAATAAAAAAATTTAGAACGTTAACAAGATGCGTTCACAATAGATGTTTCCGAGGCGTGGAGTTCCACGAGAAGTCCTTCATCAGTTTTGAGAAAGTCATATCTGATGAAATTACAGTAGGCTTATATATTTAAAGGCGTGTATTTCTCTGAACCGGTTTCAGCAATTTATGTAATTTCGTTAGAATAAACTCATTCATCTTTTGACGTTTCACATAAAAAGTTATTGAATTAAAATGTGTATGTCTGCTCACGTGTCTCCAGCCCCAAAAACCTATATGTACTAGCAAAGAAATGGAAGAAAAGAAATGTCATATACAAAAAGTTTATAACTAACTATAATAGGTATAAAATTGAATACAAAAACAATTTCATTTGACACAGTGGGTAGCAGGGCTTGGCCAGTAATGAAAGTGACAGTAGTTGGGAGATCCATTGATAAAACACCAAAGACTCTGTGAAGTTGGTCCCTTTTAGCTAACACTCATTAAAATGCTGGCCCGTTTGTACACAGATTTAGAGAAACCTCAGTCCGTCTCTTAAATCGTTGTTTGAGCTCTACTCACAGATTATATAATATATATAATCTGTCTGTGTGTGTGTGTGTGTGTGTGTATGTATAGTCACGAAAATTATCAAAAGTGTAGGCATTTAGAAAAGAAGTAGGGGGCCTCGAAATCAAAACTCGCAGGGGGCCCCGAAATTCCTTAAGACGGCCCTGCCGAAATAGACGTAGCTAAAATGCAGTCAGCTCCCGTCAAGTACAAGAAGAGAAGAACCGAAATACAGTTAATCAGTTATATATCAGAATTAACGATTAGCTACTCCATCTCTTTGTCCATTTTTTCCATGCTGTGATAGATATTTAAAGGTTTGTCTTCAGAGCAATACGATCAGTAAAGTATTCTTGCCGGCGATCGTGGCGCACGAAGCAGGTCTTAAATATAACATACTAATTAACCAAAAAGTTGTTTCAGTGGCGTGATTGAGGTATACAAGAGCACGTGATCTGACCCTATATAATATGCAACTATAACCTCTGTAATCGGTAGTTCATGAATTTAGTGACTTTGCCGCAGGCTATATGAAATTCGCCAGTTCTAAAGAAAATTTAAACGTGTACAATATATGCATTACATCATAAAACACTTTCTGTAATCTCTTCCGAACGTTTAAATTATATTTGTACTAACTGCTTTAATTTTCTGTTAGAAGTGCACAAATTTTATTGCCAGCACCAATTTTTATATCTTATTTGCAATACCGATGCTAAAGAATTCTTAAGGTGTGGTCTCTTTGACGATCTAACAATCATTTTTATAAATTCTATCAAACTACCTGTCCGAATTTTGATAGTTGATGGTTCCACACATTGTAAACATTTAATCTTTTAAAGATTTCGATATCTGAAATGAGGGACTAGGCGTGAAGAGTCTAGTAGTAACCGAGATAGGTAATAAGCAAGTCTTGCAAGATAAGCTAATATTTTATTTAATATTTTTGTGGCCGCCGTACAAGCTTCAGCCTTAAGGATGTGGGCAGAATACGGTAACATCTTATCTCACCGTTATATGAGAGGATATGGTTACAGAACAGCAAAAAGTGAATAAAAAGAATCGACGTTGACTGGATGGAGCGGGAGTTGATGAGATACCATGCCAGCGACCTCTCCTCCCATAAGTAATTAATCAAAACTACTTTGAGACTTAATATTTTTGCTTCAACTGCGAACAACTCGACATAAAAATACTCTAATTTTTTTATATATACACTTTTCTAGCTGATTAGTGGTTCTTAGAAACAGTTTAGATACTTTAATAACAACATACGTTCCGTTGTCATGTTCGTCAGTGAAGAATTTAAGAATGTAACGAAATCGTTTCTTTGCAGTACTAAAAACAATTCATACAGATTTCAGTTCATTGTTTCGCGATACTATAACTGTAATTACCTTTGCAACTTTCTTTAAAATTTAATGAATATGTAAAGAAACTGGATGAAAAGGTTTAGTTAATGACTAAAGACGAGAGATAACAAAGAAATTCGAAGAAAACAAAAGTGAGACTAGTCCTTTTTCAAGACAGGACATTGATTAATTGAGAGCTTACGAGGATAAAGGGATAAGAACTGTTAATGTAAATTATTCTCTCTGCTTCATTTATCTGAACAGCTACGGAAATGATTAATGTATTCTTAAGACAAAAATGAACAAGCGATTAGTTATTACTACAAAGCTGTGTAATTAGTGCGGGGTAAAAGGAAACCACATAATAGTAGACTAGAGGCTCAATTTAAAGATACTCACAAAGAAGGAGAATATTAAAATGACGCAAGGAATCTAAAACATTAAATATAA
This sequence comes from Vandiemenella viatica, assembly GCA_031002005.1. Taxonomy (NCBI): domain Eukaryota; kingdom Metazoa; phylum Arthropoda; class Insecta; order Orthoptera; family Morabidae; genus Vandiemenella; species Vandiemenella viatica. The sequence continues at coordinate 197,208,108 of JARYHS010009186.1, forward strand.
TATTAAAATGATACAAGTAATGTAAAACACTTTTCGAAACTGATATTGTGACAGTTACACAAGTGTTCGCTATTGTCGGAAAGTATGCACCAGAACATCATTTGTTGCTGTGGTGTTGAAATATCTGATGAGTTATATGTGATAAAGCTAATATTATTAATAATAAACAGAAAATCGATGGTTTGTGTATCTAAATTTTTTGTGTTCTTATTAAACTTCAAAGGTCGAAATATATTTATTTATATGGACCGTATTTCTCGGTCATATATCTATCGGCCCTTACTCATCTCCTAACCTTATCTGAAAATCTTACATCAATGAACGGACTGATTTATAAAACTATCCTTATACTTTGACTCATTAACATATTTGCATGTTCTTCTTTGCGAAAATAGTCTTTAATGAATTATTCTTGCAAGGATACTTTTTTTTATCGATACTATGGCTTTGTTAAACAAAAATGCATGATTGCCTAAGATAAAGTCTTCTGTATAGTACATTCGCTGTACCGTATTCTGTCGGTAAACAAAGCATGATCATAATTCCCTCATGTATGAATTAACTTAATCAAATTTACAAGTCGCAAGCGCACATCTAGTAAGAATAAATCGTTAGCAGGGTGAGAGATACGTAGAAAAACAGCAGGCGACCTTACACAAACCAATGCGGAAATAAGACAAGGTGATCCAGTGGGTAATAAACGAAAAAAAAAAAAGGATTGAAATACTTGCTGAAAACTGTCGCACTTGGAGAAAAAATTAGTTGTTCTAGAAATGTAGATTATGTTTCGCGCATGCGGTTGTTAATACATGGTCAGGATTCTACGGGTTTTTGGACTTGACCTGAGTTATAAGTCCTTACCAGCGTAAGTGTACCGTTCCCTTCCTGCTGGAGACAGCGCAGTCCTCTCCTCCTGTGACCACTGCCGCAGGTAGCTGAGCAAGGACCCCATGGATCAGGAACCCATCTGAAATCACGGAAGCGCGCTGCCAGTTAACAGGGAATGTGCGTTGTTCGTAAGCTCCGTGTGATTTGTGGTACCCGCTTAAAGATATTTAAACATTGTGTCACTGGTATTGGTTCATTACTACTGATGCATGCATCTCACGTCTAGACTCCCTTGAAGCCGTTTTAAGTTTAGTCCAGTTCTTGATTTTCAGATATGATTATATATGAATCTGTCAAAAAGAAATAGTTGGCTACAAACACCATACAGCAGCAAATAAGTGATAGAACTGCTTCGACGGGGTTCCCACACTAGTACATGCAAGTCATATGCCTGATCTGAAATAATGTTTGTCAAGTGTTAGCATTATAAAACTTGTTACGACTTTTAGAAAAAAATAATGCCTCATTTTCCTGGTCTTTTCCAGAGGTCGTATTTTACGCACAGCACATAGTTACACTACTTTTCAATGTATTTCATAACAATCTTAATAATACTCTCGACACTCGACTATCTTTTATACAGACTCAATAGGTATGTGTCCCTTCACTGATCATAGAAATTTTATATCATTTGCTTCTGTCCAGTGTAATATTCTCCTGTTAAATACTGAGCATTTCATTACCCTGAAACCAAATCCAAAATTATAAATTCATAGCAAAAGTATTTAAACATATTTTCCATGATTGTATTCCTGTACCGTTAGGTATATTGTAAGCGTTGCATTCATGTGTTCCTTTGTTGTAAATTACTATTTCTGTTCTTATCACCTTGTGAAATCAGAATCGGAAGAATTATTGTTTTTGTAAGAATATTTTCAACTGCTGATTTTGATTCACATTGGTACCAATGTTTTTATTTCTAAACAAAGTAATCACACTTTATTCTGTTTTATATGTCTGTAATTTCACTGAGAGACGCATATACTGTACTCGAAAAAAAAGCATCACGTGCGCTAGAAGACACAATACTAATGAATATGCAGCCACATTTTGCGCTAGACATTCTAAATTTTGCGAGGCACTGCAGCGAATTTTGTGTGTTCATATATTGCATACAGTGCTGTGTATGGAGTGGAAGGTATAGGTGTAGCGTTCCTGATTTCCTTATAAAATGTAGCAATAACGTGTTCTGCATAGTGCTGTAACAGGAAAATATGTCACTTCTTACCTTTGGTAATAATATCTATAAGCTTATAACAATATCTTATATTGGGGGTTGTAATTTTTATTTTAATAATCGTACAGCAGCAATCTCTGAAGCTATATTATTCAAGCAAAAATCATGTTTAAAAATTCCTAAGGCTGTAATGATTCCATAAAACCATTTGTGTGTGATGCACATTTTTCACCGTTTTACTGGTTAGCAATATAATAATAGAATCGGAAGTCACATTTCGTTTGGAATTGCTTACCTTTATGTGGTGACAGGTTTTTTCAGGAATCTTTCAGCTGGTGCAATGATACTGTTACTACGGGTGTTATCTTGGAGACAAGGGTGCGAGGCTTGGCAGTGGTGTACTCACTTTGCGGGGCAGCGGTGCTTGTTACAGACGAGGAAGACCCTGGGGGGCCGCTGCGAGGCGTTGCACAGCTGCTCGTCCGCCTCGGAACCCGACACTCGGTTGCGACACACGGGACGCGACATCTTGCGACCTGCGGAACAGAGGTAAATACAGGTAGTAATGCTGACAGGGATAAACTGAACCTTCTGCACCGACATCTCATTCTTAATTTTTGATTTGCAATTGGGAGTAGAAACAACTAGAAATGTGGAATGGCTTTACTACACATAAAGAATCGAGTATTCCAAAAATTATATAATCAGGACCACGTTGAGCCTTAATTCGGCTTGAATTTTGCTTTGGACGTGTTCACATTCGTGTTACAACCAGTACTAGAAATTGACCGGGCGTTAGGCGTAAGTACGCCTTAATTTTTTCATTTTGCGTCTTCAGTCTCCGTCAAAGGCGTAGAAAATACACCTAAGCATCAAAACTTAAAAATTACATTTCACAACTTCGTTTCTAGTTTTGCGTTTTCAAGATTTAATTCTAATAATTAATTTCACTTATAATTCCTGTCATATTGTTGATCTATAATACTTTTCTCAAGCTCAGATGATGTTAAAATAGTGTAGGGAAAAAACAATTCTGTATGCGCTATTCGTTTAATAAAAGAAGTGAGATGTCTCGTAAAATTATTGACCTTAACTTTATACCAGTTGTAAAGACAAGTAGCTACA
>JARYHS010009186.1:197212297-197509843 GCA_031002005.1 Vandiemenella viatica
AGAGTTGTTAGCCCTAGGATTTCGGAACCATAGAAGCGTTCTGGCGTACTTGACATTATACAGCAAGCTGTATTAGAGGTGGTGGTTGGATTAAGCGCTTATGAAAATCCCCGCCGAGACAGGGATTCCAACCGGGTATCTTTCGATCTCTAGTCAGATACCTTAACCACTGAGCCACAAGGCCACTCCCAGCCTGTTTTTATTTTAGCTATAGACAGAATTTCAAATGAATTTTTGAGAATAAAACTACAAGTTTCAACCCTTAGAAGAAAAAACCTAAACTGGTTGCATACGATTCAGTTGGTGGGAGAAAAATATATAAAATCTATTAAAAAAACAGAAATCATGAAAATACAAATACACACATCAAAATCTGTATAAACTATTATATTGGATAATTGTGGAATTTATCGTAAGTCGGACAATTATGTTGACTGACCTCCGCCACAAGGCGCCGAGCACAGGGAAGCGGGGACGAGTTCCCAGTGGAAGAGCGGCTGGGCGCACGACGAACCGTCCCCGCCGCACACCCCGCACGCGTCCACCCGCTTAGCAGAGCCGATGCGCAGGTCGCAGCCCACATGCTGCAGGGGCAAATACACTGTCTCAACTGCAGGTTCTCAAGCGTAGTGACAATGGTAGACAGGTTATCAGTAATTTATTCTGGCCGAACGGAAGATCATCAACGTTCTAAGGTGTTTAGTATTTTCTGTACCAAGGGAAATACTACTTTCCTTTTTTCAGTGATAAATAGGTACCATACCATTTACAACTAAACTTATTTGAGTCAGGTAGCTTTTTCGGTTCCTACTCTTGAGTAATTCATATTCTCATGATGAATTATAATTTTTCTTAATATTGGTGACACAAATTCGCATGCAGCGTGTTACGTGAAACATTAATGAAGCTAATTCTACAGTAGTGAATCATGTGAATTCAGTCAAACAAAAATTATTACATCATTAATCGTGAATCATAATTCCATCAGGGAAGTCGAAGAAATGAGAGTGTACCACCTTTCTTTGCAAACATAAATCCTCAATTCTTTCTGAAGAAACGTTACAATACTTATAAGACACAAAAACTGAAATATTTGTTCCACGAAAACATTTAAAATGGTTGAATAACATTTTAGTGGCTAATATGAGTTTCAAAATAACATAAATAATTTTGATATATCCTGCAATAAAAATTATTATTTATGGGTTGTTTAATATATACTCACGATTTTTAATAATAAAAGGAAGAGTCATCTCAGTATTGTTATTACTATTGTTAACTGCGATGGATCTTATGTTCCTGTTACAATTTATCTATAATTTTAATTTTGTTTTATATGTATTTTTACTTTAAATTCTTACACTGTGCGAGACACATAATTCACTATGTCCTCTGGTAACGTATTCTAGTTCCTAACTACAAGGGAAACTTTCCGAATTCTCTATGCTTTAAATCAAGTATCAATTTCTAGTCTCTGTCCGCGTATACCCTCTACACATATTTCCAGTTATCTTAACTAAAAAATGTCTCCAGACTGGTCTTAAATAGTATTATTATGTTTCAGGATTTACTGTTCCTATATTTTTTGTGGGCGGCATTGAGCCACGGTAGGCAAAATTAGTATACAATACGATACTATCCGAAAGCTAATCAATTTTCAAAAAGATGAAGCAAATTTGCAAACTCTTTAACGGACTGTGACTATTATGCATTTAACGAAGTTTGTGAGAGTTAGCTGATTGGAGTTTCTGAATATTCCTGAAACATTAAATTCACGAGTGCTAAGAAGAGATGAAACACTGTATTGCGATAATATTTTATGATTAATTATCTCTGTGAATGCGTTTTTCAATATTTTAGATACTAATTCCGCTACAGTATGTTTGTTACTAGTTATATAGATTTGATGTAGTTGTTCTACGTAGTTCCTAGTCTTGTCCTGAATTTTACATCACTATTACATAAAATGGAGATCACATACTTTCTACGTCTCAAAATCTCACTCCTCTCCATATCTCCACCAATAAAATGTTATTGGGGATTGAATAACCAAAGATTTGTATTTTCAGGATGCTTTTACCTTCAGAACAGATTTTAATCGTATATCATATTCTGAATACTCTATTTAATAACTCATTTTTTTCTTTAAAATGACCTTCGGTTTCTGCGACAATTTAGCCAGTTACAATTTGTTTCTTTGTAATAACTATTGTATTGGGCATTGCTCTTGTAGTTCAAGACACTATAGGGCGGACAACACAAGACGAACAGATCAAATGCGATGAATAGTGAGGTTGAATATGATCTCACCAAGCTCAGTCATTACTCTTCATACTCCTACTTCATTTATCGATTTTGGTTAGAAATCCAGGGAGATAAATGGCTCGAAACACAAAAAACGCATTTTAGAAATATTGACACCTTTGCCCTTCAAGGGTAGAATTACGAAAAATTCCTTTCTTAAAATATAATGTTACCACGGCGGAGACCTTCATTATTTAATATGATACCTCATTTATCTATATCAGTTAGATATTAAGGGAGATAAATGGCTCGTGACACAAAAACGAATTGCAAAAATATTGATACTTTTGCCCTTTAAGGGTCGAATTCCGAAAAAGGTCTGTCCTTAATATATGACGTCACTAAAGCGGAGATCTTAATCTTTAAAATGATACTTCATTAAAATATTTCAGATAGGTATCCAGGGAGATAAATGCTTCGTAACACAGAAAACAGCATTTTAGAAATATTGACATTTTTGCCCTTTAAGGGTCGAATTCCGAAAACTTTCTTTCTTAAAATATAATGTGACCAAAGTGGAGACCATAAGCTTTAATATGACACCTCATTCATTTATTTTGGTTAAGTTTGAAGAAAGATACAGGCTTGTGACAAAAAAATACCTTATAGAAATAATATATACTAGACGACCCGTGCGAAAATTTCACGGATAAAATGCGATGAATAGTGAGGTTGAATATAATGTCACCAAGTTCAGTCATTACTCTTCATACTCCTACTTCATTTATGAATTTTGGTTAGAAATCCAGGAGATAAATGGCTCGAAACACAAAAAACGCATTTTAGAAATATTGACATTTTTGCGCTTTATGGGTCGAATTACGAAAAATTCCTTTCTTAGAATATAATGTTACCACGGCGGAAACCTTATTCTTTAATACGATATGTCATTTATCTATATCGATTAGATATCAAGGGAAACATAAGGCTCGTGACACAAAAATACGTTGTAGAACAATTTATACTTTTTCCCTTTAATAGTTGAATTCCAAACACTTCTTTCTTAAAATATGATGTCAGCAAAGCTGAGACATTATTCCTCACAATCGTACTTGATTTATCGATTTTGGATAGATATCAAGGGAGATAAGTGGCTCGAGACCCAAAAAACGCATTTCAGAAAAATTGACTTTTTTGCCTTTATGGCTTGAATTACGAAAAATTCCATTCTTAAAATATAATGTTACACGGCGGAGACCTTATTCTTTAATATGATATCTCATTTATCTATATCGATTAGATATCAAGGGAGATAAATCGCTCGTGACACAAAAATCGGTTATAGAAAAATTTATACTTTTTTCCTTTAAGGGTTCAATTCCAAAAACATTCTTTCTTAAATATGAATTTCACAAATCTGATACATTACTCCTTATATTCCTACTTCATTTATCGATTTTGGTTAGATGTCCAGGGAGATAAATGGCTCGAGATACAAAAAAACGCATTTTAGAAAAAGTGACATTTTTGCCCTATAAGGGTCGAATTACGAAAAATTCCTTTCTTAAATATAATGTTACCATGGCGGAGACCTTATTCTTTAATATGATAACCTCATTTATCTATATCGATTAGATATCAAGGGAAACATAAGGCTCGTGACACAAAAATACGTTGTAGAACAATTTATACTTTTTCCCTTTAATAGTTGAATTCCAAACACTTCTTTCTTAAAATATGATGTCAGCAAAGCTGAGACATTATTCCTCACAATCGTACTTGATTTATCGATTTTGGATAGATATCAAGGGAGATAAGTGGCTCGAGACCCAAAAAAACGCATTTCAGAAAAATTGACTTTTTTGCCTTTTATGGCTTGAATTACGAAAAATTCCATTCTTAAAATATAATGTTACCACGGCGGAGACCTTATTCTTTAATATGATATCTCATTTATCTATATCGATTAGATATCAAGGGAGATAAATCGCTCGTGACACAAAAATCGGTTATAGAAAAATTTATACTTTTTTCCTTTAAGGGTTCAATTCCAAAAACATTCTTTCTAAAATATGATTTCACAAATCTGATACATTACTCCTTATATTCCTACTTCATTTATCGATTTTGGTTAGATATCCAGGGAGATAAATGGCTCGAGATACAAAAAACGCATTTTAGAAAAAGTGACATTTTTGCCCTATAAGGGTCGAATTACGAAAAATTCCTTTCTTAAAAATATAATGTTACCATGGCGGAGACCTTATTATTTAATATGATACCTCATTTATCTATATCGGTTAGATATTAAGGGAGATAAATCGCTCGTGACACAAAAATGCCTATTATAGAAAAATTTATACTTTTTCCCTTTAAGGGTTGAATTCCAAACACATTCTTTCTTAAAATATGATGTCACAAAGCTGAGACATTACTCCTCATAATCCTACCTTATTTATCGATTTTGGTTAGATATCCAGGGAGATAAATGGCTCGAGATACAAAAAACGCATTTTAGAAAAAGTGACATTTTTGCCCTATAAGGGGCGAATTAGGAAAAATTCCTTTCTTAAAATATAATGTTACCATGGCGGAGACCTTATTCTTAAATATGATACCTCATTTATCTAAATCGGTTAGATATTAAGGGAGATAATCGCTCGTGACACAAAAACGCATTGCAAAAATATTGATAGTTTTGCCCTTTAAGGGTCGAATTCCGAAAACTTTCTGGTTTAATATATGACGTCACTAAAGCGGAGACCTTAATCTTTAAAACGATAATTCATAAAACGATTTCAGATAGGTATCCAGGAAGATAAGTGACTCGTAACACAGAAAACAGCATTTTAGAAAAAAATACATTTTGCCCTTTAAGGGTCGAATTCCGAAAACTTTCGTGCTTAAAATACGATTTAACCAAAGTGGAGACCATAAGCTTTAAAATGACACCTCATTCATTGATTTCGGTTAAGTATGAAGGAAGATATAGGCTTGTGACAAAAAAAATACCTTATAGAAATAATATATACTAGACGACCCGTGCGAAAATTTCGCGAATAAAATGCGATGAATAGTGAGGTTGAATATGTCACCAAGTTCAGTCATTACTCTTCATACTCCTACTTCATTTATCGATTTTGGTTAGAAATCCAGGGAGATAAATGGCTCGAAACACAAAAAACGTATTTTAGAAATATTAACATTTTTGCCCTTTATGGGTCGAATTACGAAAAATTCCTTTCTTAGAATATAATGTTACCACGACGGAAATCTTAGTCTTTAATACGATATGTTATTTATCTATATCGATTAGGGAAATATAAGGCTCGTGACACAAAAATACGTTGTAGAACAATTTATACTTTTTTCCCTTTAATAGTTGAATTCCAAACACTTCTTTCTTAAAATATGATGTCAGCAAAGCTGAGACATTATTCCTCACAATCGTACTTGATTTATCGATTTTGGATAGATATCAAGGGAGATAAGTGGCTCGAAACACAAAAAACGCATTTTAGAAAAATTGACTTTTTTGTGTTTTTATGGGTCGAATTACGAAAAATTCCTTTCTTAAAATATAATGTTACCACGGCGGAGACCTTATTCTTTAATATGATACCTCATTTATCTATATCGGTTAGATATCAAGGGAGATAAATCGCTTGTGACACAAAAATCGGTTATAGAAAAATTTATACTTTTTTCCTTTAACGGTTGAATTCCAAAAACATTCTTTCTTAAAATATGATGTCACAAAGCTGAGACATTACTCCTTATATTCCTACTTCATTTAATCGATTTTGATTAGATATCCAGGGAGATAAATGGCTCGAGATACAAAAAACGCATTTAGAAAAATTGACATTTTTGCCTTTTAAGGGTCGATTTACGAAAAATTCCTTTGTTAAATATAATGTTACCACGGCGGAGACCTTATTCTTTAATATGATAGCTCATTTATCTATATCGGTTATATATCAAGGGAGATAAATCGCCCGTGACACAAAAATGCGTTATAGAAAAATTTATACTTTTTTCCTTTAAGGGTTGAATTCCAAAAACATTCTTTCTTAAAATATGATGTCACAAAGCTGAGACATTACTCCTCATAATTCTACCTCATTTATCGATTTTGGTTAGATATCCAGGCATATAATGGCTCGAGATACAAAAAAAGCATTTTAGAAAAAGTGACATTTTTGCCCAATAAGGGTCGAATTACGAAAATTCCTTTCTTAAAATATAATGTTACCATGGCGGAGACATTATTCTTTAATATTATACCTCATTTATCTATATCGGTTATATATCAAGGGAGATAAATCGCCCGTGACACAAAAATGCGTTATAGAAAAATTTATACTTTTTTCCTTTAAGGGTTGAATTCCAAAAAACATTCTTTCTTAAAATATGATGTCACAAAGCTGAGACATTACTCCTCATAATTCTACCTCATTTATCGATTTTGGTTAGATATCCAGGCATATAAATGGCTCGAGATACAAAAAAAAAGCATTTTAGAAAAAGTGGACATGTTTGCCCAATAAGGGTCGAATTACGAAAAATTCCTTTCTTAAAATATAATGTTACCATGGCGGAGACATTATTCTTTAATATTATACCTCATTTATCTATATCGGTTAGATATTAAGGGAGATAAATCGCTCGTGACACAAAAATACGTTATAGAAAAATTTATACTTTTTCCCTTTAAGGGTTGAATTCCAAAAACATTCTTTCTTAAAATATGATGTCACAAAGCTGAGACATTACTCCTCATAATTCTACCTCATTTATCGATTTTGGTTAGATATCCAGGCATGTAAATGGCTCGAGATACAAAAAAAGCATTTTAGAAAAAGTGACATGTTTGCCCAATAAGGGTCGAATTACGAAAAATTCCTTTCTTAAAATATAATGTTACCATGGCGGAGACATTATTCTTTAATATTATACCTCATTTATCTATATCGGTTATATATCAAGGGAGATAAATCGCCCGTGACACAAAAATGCGTTATAGAAAAAATTTATACTTTTTTCCTTTAAGGGTTGAATTCCAAAAACATTCTTTCTTAAAATATGATGTCACAAAGCTGAGATATTACTCCTCATAATTCTACCTCATTTATCGATTTTGGTTAGATATCCAGGCATATAAATGGCTCGAGATACAAAAAAAAAGCATTTTAGAAAAAGTGACATTTTTGCCCAATAAGGGTCGAATTACGAAAAATTCCTTTCTTAAAATATAATGTTACCATGGCGGAGACATTATTCTTTAATATTATACCTCATTTATCTATATCGGTTTAGATATTAAGGGAGATAAATCGCTCGTGACACAAAAATACGTTATAGAAAAATTTATACTTTTTCCCTTTAAGGGTTGAATTCCAAAAACATTCTTTCTTAAAATATGATGTCACAAAGCTGAGACATTACTCCTCATAATCCTACCTCATTTATCGATTTTGGTTAGATATCCAGGGAGATAAATGGCTCGAAATACAAAAAACGCATTTCTGAAAAAGTGTCATTTTTGCCCAATAAGGGTCGAATTACGAAAAATTCCTTTCTTAAAATATAATGTTACCATGGCGGAGACCTTATTCTTTAATATGATACCTCATTTATCAATATCGGTTAGATATTAAGGGAGATAAATCGCTCGTGACACAAAAACGCTTTGCAAAAATATTAATACTTTTGCCCTTTAAGGGTCGAATTTCGAAAACTTTCTGGCTTAATATATGACGTCACTAAAGCGGAGATCTTAATCTTTAAAACGAAACTTCATAAAACGGTTTCAGATAGGTATCCAGGGAGATAACTGACTCGTAACACAGAAAACAGCATTTTAGAAAAATTTACATTTTGCCCTTTAAGGGTCGAATTCCGAAAACTTCATTTCTTAAAATATGATGTGACCAAAGTGGAGACCATAAACTTTAAAATGACACCTCATTCATTGATTTCGGTTAAGTATGAAAGAAGATACAGGCTTGTGACAAAAAAATACCTTATAGAAATAATATATATGATGATGATTAAAGAATTAAAGAAAATTGCAAGAATGTAACTTTTATGCTAATTTATAAAATCATTAACGTTCTTCTTAACTTCCGTTAAACAGAACCTTCGTTAACTTTAGTCCGTTATATTGGTTGTTGAGGTCATTTCGTTTGTTTGAATTGCGCGCCACGGTACGCTCGTACGTTCGGCTTGTTGAATGGAGAACGAATTAGGCAATGCGAAGTGCGTGTGGGAATGTGATGCATATGCTAGGCATGGCATGGGTGTGAGCAGGAACGCTGGAGTTGTGGAGTGTCTGCAAACAGCCGCTCGTTACTCTTTTCAAATTCTGTCCGTGAATAACCTTACTTTTTTACAATGAGGAAAATAGTGCCACTTTTTAGTTTGCGTTGATTTAGTCTTTTTTAGTGAAATAAATTAAATTTACATTCTAAATGGTATAATAATAATAATTCCGTGTGGTCGTAATTCCGCCCCAGTCGTAGCCGCCTTAACTTAACCCGGCAATCCTACCGGGTACAGGGAACCTACAGTTTAACGTGGAATCCGAACCACGGAAGTTTCCTGGCATACTTCACATTACACAGTAAGCTGTGCGAGAGGTGAAGGTCGGGTTAAGCGCCTCCGAAAATTCCCGCCGAGACAGAGATTCGAACCGGGGACTTTTCAATCTCCAATCGACGCGAGCTACCAAACCACTTGTTTAAATGGTTATATGATGGAAACTGAAAATACAGAATCTGTTAGTGAAAGTAACAACGCTACCAATACAACGAGAGGATTGAAATTCCTTTGCCACATTTATGTGATTATGTTGCACTTAAATCAAGATTATAAGAACAGTTGATTATTGAATGTAAATTGTGTTTGCCTAAGCTAGCTACAATCAAGGCTCACTTTCCTAGCCTTAATAAATCAAAACAACACACGAAGGGGATGTATAAATCCAAATATATACAGTGTGAATAAAAAGTAAAAGTAAGGTTAACTCGTGGGAAAAATAAAAAGAAGAATTCAAAACTTTCTGCAAGTGCGAGCCCAGTTTTCATAAAATAATCCATACTTGCATCAAGCACCACATACTTAAATGTTACTACAACATTTGGATGGTTAGTTTTTAACGGATACCTTTAACTTACGTTAAATTTTTAAAAAATGTAACGCTTCAAGGATTTTTGAAGTTAACTTTTGGATTAAGTGATAACCTTATGGACTCACCTGGCACTCGCCGCTGATGCACATGTCTAGCGAGCCTGTTCTGCAGCGCGTGCCGTCGCGCACTCTGTCGGCCAGTGTGGCGACTACAGGCGGGGACCCGTCCTCGGGCTGTCCCCGGCAGGTCAGCGCGCACGGCCGCGACTCCGCTGGCTCTGGCGTCCAGTGAACCACCAGGCGGTCCTGCCACGGCCCCCCGTCGAAGGACGAGCACTGCTGCGCGCGGAAGTCGCCCGGCTCCGGACACGACTGCAACAAGTGGCAAACCACTGTGCAACCTGTTCTCTCGTGCGGAACAGCAACACAAAATAGCTATGCCCATACCGGAAAGATCTTTTTTTTTTGCTTCTGGTTTTACGTCCTCGTCGACGTCGAGGTCATTAGACGCGGGAAAGGATGGAAGGCATGGAACGGGAAGGAATTCGGCTATTACCCTTTTGAAGGAAGCATCCTAGCATTCGTCTGGAGTGATTTGGGGAAACCATGGAAAATCCAAATCTGGATGCCCGGAAGGAGATTCGAAGACACGTCCTCCCGAATGCGAGACCAGAGACCGAGCATGGTGGGTGAACGGTTAACATTCTGGCCTCGCATTCGGGAGGACGCGGGTTCGAATCCCCTTCCGGGCATCCAGATTTGGGTTTTCCAGGGTTTCTCCAAATTACTCCAGGCGAATGCCGGGATGGTTCCTTCAAAACGGCAATGGCCGAATTCCTTCCCGTTCCTTGTCCCCAGTCCCATCCCGTCTCTAATGGCCTTAGCCGTCGACGAGGCGTAAAGCTTAAAAAAAAAGAGAAACAAGGCTTTCCCGGCGTATCTTTGACACAAATTCTTCACAGGTTTGCCGCCGGATGATATTTTCAAATGACAAGCTTTCGGCGGCTTGCACTGCCACCATCATCGAGTCCATTGTACATAACAGAACAACAATGTACAATGTACAATGGACACGATGATGGCGGCAGTGCAAGCCACCGAAAGCTTGTCATTTGAAAATATCAAAAATATCATCCGGCGGCAAACCTGTGAAGAATTTGTGTCAAAAAAAAAAAAAAGAGACCAGAGCGTTACCGCTCATACAACACACTTGGTCATATCGGAAAGGTTGCTTAACTTTGTGGTATTTGTGGTATAGGTAGTTTCTTGTCAGAATTAGGCTGTAGAAGTTACAGTTTAAACAAATTACCCCTAAGCAACAAACATATGAACTACCGGCCAACTATAATGTTCAGAGAACAAATGCTACAATACGCCCAATATATCTGGGAGTAACATTAGATAGGTCCCTCACTCATAAAAGGCAACTTTGGAACACGGCTGCCAAGCTTAAAAGTATGAACAATCTACTTCAACTGCTGGCTGGAACTTTATGGAGAGCTGATGTAAATAAACGGCCTTGTTTCACTCATCAGCTGAATACTCCTCTAGTGTGTGGCTCAATAGTTCTCACACCAGGTGGTGTATGTCCAACTTCTCCAAGCCATGTGCATTATAACTGGCACACCTGTCCAGTATCTGCCGGTGCTCAGCTACATCCTACCACCTTATATCAGGAAACAATCCTAGACCTTACCCAACTATGGTCAAGAATCCTGAATAATGTGGCACTTCCGATCCACCGGAATATCAGGCAACACAAAACGCCGCTGAAGTCAGGCCGCCCTGCTGTGAGTCTGAGATCCAACTCCTTCAGTCCTGGCATTCTTCCCACAAAAATAAGTGAAAAAGGAAGGTTACACACACAGGAAGCTTGTGGAAAGCTATGTTCCTCGCTGACTCAGCTCCGACTACGATAGCCAAATTCAAGTAATTCAGTTAATGCAAGACGTTGCGTATAGTGAAGCCTGCCCATCTGATAAGTTTAATCCGTGGTCTTGAAACTTGTATGGATGTCGATTAAAATGGTTCAATATACAGTGCCATTCCAGAGTGAAACCCCAGAATAGGATATACCAGAATCTCATATCATTTAAACGACCTTTGACATCTATATTCGAGCTCCGAGCGAAATAAAGCGTCAAAGATTCTTTTATGGTAAATGAAAAATACCGACAGCATGATGTTTTCTCCCAACACTTTATTAGTATAGATAATGAGAGATGGTATTGATGTAATAATGTACAATTATTTCACTAACTTAAAAAAAAAAACCCAGATGCGTAGTTTTAACTTAGCGTCTGACACGCATATGTCCTTGTAAGACGTTTCCAGTTGTGTCTCTGCTTTCCATCTTTATTTCAAATCAAAACCTAAACAATAAGGACCAAAAGATTTATATTTTGGACTATTTTTTTTCTATTGATAAATGATGATGTGATTATAGCCGTTATATAACAACATATAGCAGTTGTTGTGTTTTAGCTGTCGCTGGTTAATTATTTGCTTTGTGAATCTAGGATGAAAAATTTATCCATTTCGGTTACCCACATAAGAAAAAATGCAAAAAGGCTTTCAAAGAATTGTTTTATTTCACATACACAAAAAATTATCTCTTTTCAATTTATCATCAAAATTGAGCTCTGAGATTTCTATTACTTAATTTATTTATTCTTTTCTACTGCGGAGAATTCACTATACATCAAGTAACTGTAAATAACATGATTAAAGTTGAAGTAAAAATTTAAGTTATGGAAGGCACATAGATTGGTAGCTCAAATGATGTAAGGTTTTTCACTTAAGCAGCATTCTTTCCGAGTGTCATTATTCTGGAAGGTTGTCATTATAACTTCAATAAAGCGTCAATGTATATTTAGAATTTATGATGTCTCCCGTTGCAGTTGAGATCAAAAAACCTTTTTTTTTGTATTGCGTTTTAGTTTGACTTTTTTGTGTAAAAGTGATTATTAGTAGCTGCTACGAAACTTCAACGTGTGTTATATATTATTGACTTGTCCTGGAAATTATGAAAGACTAATGAAAGATCAGCAAAGTTCAGAACCGATGTTTCTACGAAGAATTTAGGTTAAAAACGTAGGTCCGGCCAACTGTTAAATATTTTGTTCCAATCGTAACATATAAAGAAGCACGAAGAGTTTACTTTTAAATTTGTGCATGAGTGGGTCACCCGTTTGATGCCATCTGTAGATTTTTTTGTAACAATTTTCTTGTTTTTTGGAGGCCTCCTGAATGCAAAGATTCATCAAAGACTGATCTGCCAGTTGATGAGTAATTATCGGCTCACTAATAGCAACATACCGAGCGTAGTGGGTCTAGCCTCGCATTCGGGAGGACGGGGATTCGGATCCCTGTTCCGCCTTCCTGATTTGGGCCTTCCATGGTTTCCCAAAATCAATCCAGGCGAATGGGGATATGGTTCCTTCAAAAGTCCATAGCCGAATTTCTTCCCATTCCTTGCTCCCAGTCTTTTCCCGCCTCTGATGACCGAGACGTCCACGAAATATAAAGCCATTGGCAAAAAAAAACAAAGAAACAAAAAACAAAAAAACTGGCGGGCGGGCGGGCAAGGGAGGGAGGGGGGGGGGAGGCGGGGCTCGATTGTTGTTGCGAGAGAAAGAACGTAAAGTGCTTTCACGTATTGTGTTAATTGACCCAGTAGCTTCAGGATGTTTTCCGAGACCCACAGTTAACTGCTCCACTGTCGGGAACAATGATCGATTCGTTGAATTGAATCCGGAACCTACTCAACCACTCAAAAAAGTTTTAAAACTCTTGGTGCGAACAAATCATATTATAACACCTTTTTATAAGACCGGCAACACTTATGCGCCGAATCAGTTCAAAGAGCAATTTGAAGGGCAGTGAAGAAAGTACTTAGCTGTTTCAAAACGAACTTTAAAATACATTAAGATGTTTTATCTTGAGTAAATATCTTCTTTGTTCCTAATAAATCTAGAAAATCACCTTCCATTAAATGTTCATATCATTCTAGTTAACAACATGTGCGCTGCAGTTTTACCAAATTGTTTGCGTGCAGAAGAAACCTAACCGTACATCTACCTGTGTGCTTGAAGAGTGTTCATCTACACCACGTTTAGTACAAACTTGTAAAAGATGACATGCTTCGTCACGGGAACCGAGTTAACCAAAAGGAACATGTGTTATAATTGTGTGAAGCTTACTACATGTTGCACGATGATATTTATTTGTATGAATTACATTTGTCGTCACTTTTACTCTGTTATTCTGTGCGGTGACAGTGAAACATTACACCTGTGAAGTTCAGTATCACACGAGTATGTGTTTGTGGCAGATAAATCTCATAACGACAGCAACGTACAAATACAATCGAAAAAACAAACAGAAACACACTCGTTTGTATTCTGTTTAAGTGAACGACGTTTGTAATACAATCTGTTAAAAACAATAGATCAAAGAGGGTCTGCACAGATAAAAAGTCAGAATGTTGCAACTCTAAATCAAATTAAAACATACATACCTTACGTTATCAGTGACTAAACACCATATACGGATAAATAAAGCGAGGTGAAAAATGATGGTTCGTTTCGTGCGGCAGCGTTATTCGCGTTGTCGGCCATACTGGATCCCTGTAAACAAAGGCCAGGCCATCTGTTGTGAGTGCTCAACGCGCGCAAATGAGCCGACTGCTACACGTAACTCACCCGCCACCACGTGTTAGTGACGGATTACAAAAGGTTGCGTCCGGAGTGGGAGATGCGGTTCATTAATGGGACTGCGCGAAACGCACGGGCCGGCAAATTAAACCAACCAGCCAGCGGGCGATCGGCTCGCCTCTCCTGGTTTCAACTGAGAGGCATGTGTCACCTGTAACACGAATACACTCTGTTGTCATATGAAACTTGGCAGATAGGGGGACAGTGCGTAGCTCTAATTGTAAGGTTTAACAACTACATTATCTAAATAGTTGGTTCAGATGCTAATGTTTTCAGGTACTCCAGAAAGAATGGTAATACAGACACTAAAAAGCGTCAATTTTTTGTGTAACTAACTTGTGTACCTCAAATTTTCCAACTGTCAATGCTCCCATCTTCCAATCACCCCTTTTTACATTCATCTTCTTCTTCTTTATCTTTATATATCTATAAAACGAAACCCGGGTATATTTGTCCCAGAAAAACTTGATATCTACTGCGAAGATTTCGATGGGGTTTTCACCGTTTTAAAGCTTAGAATATCAACCCAGTTGTTTGATATGTCTTATGCTTCTACGTTACATAACGCCGGAACATTAAGGGTGCATCCATAAATTACTTGAGGTGTTTTTCTGGATTTTCGGACCCCCCCCTTTTTCTGGTGAGATTTCGTGAGATCTGGCCGTACCCCCCCCCCTCTGGTCCGTGAGAACCCTCCAAAGAAATGGCCCTCGAAACTTATGGAGACCTTTTGTTTTTATAGGTCTCACCCTTCG
This sequence comes from Vandiemenella viatica, assembly GCA_031002005.1. NCBI lineage: Eukaryota > Metazoa > Arthropoda > Insecta > Orthoptera > Morabidae > Vandiemenella > Vandiemenella viatica. The sequence goes on from JARYHS010009186.1 coordinate 197,227,143, forward strand.
AAATGCGGTCACACCCCCACTTTTCGACGAAAAAAACCCCTAAAATCGACTTTCGCGCAATTTGTAGACCTTCTTTTTTTTTTATCTGTACAGTGCAACAAATTTTTCACAAAACCTCACGTGAGATTTACCTCACGTAATTTATGGATGACCCCTAAATGAAATTCTGAACGTATGGTGAAGAATACCATAGATGGAACCAATAGATGCAGCATGCTTCGCACTAAACACACAATTACAATGCCCCTGACCATAGCCATTAATGAAAGCATTAAGATAATTTTATAATAATAACTATTTTGCACATTAAACAAAACTTGAACTATTCTTTCCTTTAATCGGGATATTCAATTTTTAAATTCATTAGATAGCCATAAAAGCAACAGAGATTTTCTTTAACCACTATCTCTGGTAATAGGCCTACAACTACAGTGTCTCTGGCCATCATTAGTCTTCTGTTTGAATAAAATCATTTATTTACGATAATATAATTCTGGATTCACTTTAGATATTTGTATAAAAGGCTGAATCTGCGGAGTATCTGGCGTTTCGAGTAGAAAGTATCCATTCACTTCGAAATTGAATCAAATGTGAGTTTCTACATAATTTATCGTTGTTTAGTAATGTAATAATGCAATTTCTTAACCAAATTAATGAAGCTTGATGCTCATGAATCTTTTCGGAACAATGAAAATAGTGTACGTGCAAATAAACTTCAAACCACCCGTTTCTTGGTAAGGGGCGAGTGAACCTAGGTTTGCTTTAGATCCGAAAAAAGTTGGCGCGAATTTTAACAATCTTTGTACAAATGTTTTTCATTGCGGGAATAAAAATAGCGTACGGGTAATTCTACGCCAACTATACCGGGCAACGCTGGGAACTCCGCTAGTATATTTCATAAAAAGGAAGATCGCAATTGTTAGAGGTATTTCAAAATAGCGTGTTTCACTGGTAATGGTTGAATTGTGTTATATAATACAAAAAAACAGACATTCTAATATTTTATATATTTTGGTTAAGGGTATCAAGGGTAATGTAAATATAAATAGAGAGTATTTTTTAAATACAAATAAAGGTTTTGAGTGGTTAAAGCAAACGAGTACTGTAGCTGCATGGTTGTAGATCAAATGTTACACGGGTTAAGTCATTTTCGCCAAATTCTAATTGGATACAAGCTTTCTATTTTCTTTTATTTTGGTTTTTGCACACATCTTACATAATCTAACAAAAGGCTAATGACAATGGAACAAGCAGAAACGTTTTCATAAAAGTTGGAGAACAAAAATACTGAAAGCATCGGATGAGCGTGAGAAACGTTTGCCATGCGTCAAGAGTAGTAAAAACAAACCAAATTTGCACCTCCTATAATCCGAACGGAAATCAGAGTTACTTTACTTCTTGGAGAAAAGTGTTAATAATGACGAATACTTTCCGAAAGTCAGAGTAGTGAGATAATGTTTCAATAGTTTCGTCTAAAATTCGACAGTCAATGTAATTTATTTTAATTCTTACTAACGTAATTCGATATATAATTACACCACGAAGTTAATATTACTTTTTTTAGTGGCATTGGGCAACTTAGGTCATACAGGCAGCTGAATGTGATCATGACTATTGCAATGTATCAGCTTCCGAGTACGTTGTAATAGCTTCTCACTGTAGACACTACAGGATCGACACGACATTGGCACACACAAAGCACTTAAACACCCATGCCTACGCTACCAAGGCCTGATTTATATTACTTATTTTTCCTGCAGTATCCAGTTAAGTATTGCCCAGTACTGCAATATGTTAACACACGGTTCAGAGATGTCGAGACAGAGTTTTGGAGAGTCAGAAGCAATTCCAATGTAAGCTTCCAGATGTGGCGCTGGACTCTGAAAACAAGCCCTAGAGGACAGGGTAAAGGAAGACTTGTTTTGCACACTCCCCACTCGAGCGGCACAGCTGTTCGTGACGCGGGGTAGTGGGTGGAATTGAATGCCGCGGGGAGTGAGCGAGAGGCAAGCGGAAACCTTGCGGGGATGAAAAGAATAACGGGAAAAGTGATCTGCTCCGGAGTTCCACCGAACAACATATTATTCAACGATAACACGAACCATCCTGGCGAAGGTCACTCCAAGTATTCCTCAGCACTGGAGAGGGTAGCGATTTACACACAAGAAAAAAGAAAGTAAACTACCATTGTCAAGTGCGAGTTACTCTCGCGTATTAAGCTTTTCGTATGCATACTGTGTGTTAATTTGAATCACCTAATTTTTGATGGAGTTTATTACACGTTTAGCAAAGTAATGTTTCAGTTGGTAGAGTCTATATATAATTCTAACACACACACAAAAAGAAAGGAAATGAGTTCAAAGCATTCTGTGGGTCTGGGAAAAATTTTAAAAATTATAAAAAATTTAACTGCATTTTTACTACCCGTTCTTCTAAGAATAGTGCTCATATTTTTTTTTTGTTGAAAAGTATTATCTGATAAAGCATTACGTATGTCGGAATCAACCTCTTAGTTATTTTGAGAAATTCACAAAATCCAGAAAGATCTGTTTTCGTTATCCTACACACTTTAGCAGGCTATAATATCATTGTAAACTTTGAAAGAATTTTCGGATCAGTATGTTCGGAAATAAAGTTACGGGAATGTCATTTTTAATGGTTTTACGGCATACGGCGCTGTATATCGTATTAAATGGGATTTTAGTGGGCTACCTAATTTAATCCGGAGCCGCTACTCCTTGGCTACACATGTTAAACACAATATATAATAAATCGTTCGCTTAAATTAAACCCCCCTTTCAAGCCACATCTCTTCGTACAATATCTTCTTGACTGGGAGTGTGCATCCCTTCCATGCTGTCATTTCATCCAATTTCTGTTTGTCTGTTCTCTCTCTTTCTCATTGTCTGTCTCTGTCTAACATAAGTACGCGAGGAAACGCTAATACTACGTATCTCTGTTTAAGCAAGTGCAATAATTGGTGCATCCTCATTGATTCCAACGTTTTCATCATTGCAACTCTGAATTTCGGACGACTTCCGATTAGATACAATCTATCCACTGATGCGTGAAGTGGACTGACCGGGGTGCATCCATTCTTACGCGTTTCGCTCGTTGACATTGGAGAAGGTGCCACTAAATCTACTGTCCCGGCTACGACAATACCCGACGGTGGTAGAAGCTTCCTTTTTTTAAAAAAGATGGCTAATACACGGATGAGTGTTTGCATCACTTGCAGGTCGCTGTAACAGTTGTTTCGTCATTCTCGATATAAATATGCAGACCGGATGATTGGACGTCAGATTCTAGAGAAACACTGTGTGTCTTGTCCCCTTCCAGACCGAATCAACTGAACTCAAAAGACGTTCACTGGTTGAAAATTATTTGACGAATCATCCAGAGTCATTGCACTCAATGTTATGTTTATAGCTTTGTTTCCTACCTTCCCTGTGACTTTTCGACAAGTATAATGAAACATTTAAGCATACATATATTTACTCTGCAGATAATTTTATAATTATATAAAAATTTCGAATGTTGGAATAACACCTTTGAGTTATCACCTTAAATGTTACCATACTTACCTACATTATTTTTGCCTGCTAGATTCTAGGAAACACATCAATTTACGCTAAATCACGTGGTTCACCACCAGGTAGGACCAGCATCTGATGTAAGCCTTTTGCATGCCGCGTGCTCCAGAAATCTTTATGTTCTTAGATGCCCGCACGGACTTGGTATGACGCCAGAATACGTTGTCTTCCTGGGCTCCGTCAACTTAATAACCAGAATTACGAGAATGAGCGGGGACGGAAAAAAATTTCTCACTAGAGCCGTCACAAAAACCGACTACGGTTTCATTTCTCGTAGCATCCTGGTGGATGAACGGTAAAGTTCGGGCCCCACATTCGAGAGATCGCAGATTAGATTTTCGGTCTGGCCATACCGATTTCATTTTTCCATGGTAAACTGAAACCTCTACAGCTGTAATGGTTCCTTGATTTCCTTTCCTTCGTTCTGATCATTTTTTCGTTGATGGCCCAACGGAAAAAGAAACGGTTTCGTACAAGCACGGCAGCCCATTTGGATCACTGATTTGACCAACAAATTTATAAATACAAGCAGTAACGCCAAACTAGCGGTTCAGTAATTGTCAAACGAGAAAACCATCAATGTAAAAATTCTCAGCCTTAAGTCGTAGAAACTATTTCTGCAAATTACTCTATGTAGTATGCAAAATCCTTCTTAATCCGCATGTTAAGAGCGTTAATAGACTTCAGATCCAGATGTTTTTTTTGTATATACAGTACTTTCAGTAAGAAATTATAAATGCTTCATTAAAATATTGCATTGATAACTGAATGGCATCGTTTCATGTTGATAGCGCAGTTTTTACTACAATATTTCAGTTGTAAAATATTACAAAGTTTTAAAATCTGGTGTGAGGTAAGTGCGATTATTTTTATGAAGGATTTTTCATAGAATTCGTACCAGTTATATAGAAAGCTTCAAAAGTTCTCTAATTTGTGTACATAAGCTGTAAAGACGACTAAAGAAGAAACAAAGCTCCGTTAAACAAAAACGTAGTGAAGGCACAGAGAACATAACTAGACAGTTGAAATAACCAAGTCCCTGTTGATACTTCTTGGCAAGTATAAACTGGGTTACTTACCACCAGCAGGAAATCTTTAAAAGTAGAAAAGCTCTCTTTCCCCGTGTTTGACGTAATTGTATAACCTTCACATTAATTGTTCATAAATATAAATTATTCAAAATCTTCATACCTCCATCTCAGAGGGAGATGATTAGTACGAATTTTTTACATTTAATATAAAAGTTTGGATAAAATTATTGTGTATCAAAAAATGTTCCTGTCTTGAAAGCAAGTAGAGGAAGAACGAGGGACAGGTGCCATGAATTGGACGACAGAGACAGCACAGAATTGGTGGGCAGACAGATAACTATGGAGATGTTTATGTTGCAGGCAGACCGAATCCATGGTAGATAACTGCTCTAGAAAATGATTATACCAACAAACATAATAAAACCTGCTACTGAATCAAAGTTCAAGTATTCTGGTTTCAATGTCACTGAAAAAACTAATCACACGATTTAGTTCACAATCAATGGTGACAATAATTGCTGCTAGCACCGCGCATCGAAACGTAAAATCTCTCGTAATGATTCAAATTCTTCTGTTTTATACTCCATTTTATACAATGAGAAAGTAGAGAACCCTACTTTCAAAATTCGATTGGTTTGAAGTAGGACTCAGTGCTAACGAATATATTTTTCAGTTCAGGAGCACTACCGCTAAGTTTACAGATGAATACAGCAGCCGAAAACCGAAGAAAAGTTATTATTAGCGAGTCCTCTTAAATAATTGCGATTTGTGAAATGTACTATATACCCTCCCTATTAATCACGAAACAGGAGATTACTCAGTTTCAAGTAAAAGCATCTCCTAATTTAATTGAGCCCAAGTTTCCAGAAGGAGACATCGATTAGAAATACGTCGGCTTAAAAAACAATCAGACTAGGAAAAGAAGGAATGAAGGGTGAAGTTGGGCTAAGTTAAAAGTTGCAGCCGAGCCTTATCTGAATTTCTTATTGGGCTCCCTGAAGTCTATAAATTATAGAAGTCTGCGATTCAAGTAGTACAGCGACTGGAGTTAAGAAGGTATTGATTCGCAAGGGACTATCAATCACAGAGGGAGGCGGGCTCAGAGAAGAGGAGCAAGACACTTAGAAAAAGTTGTCACCGTCAAGAACTCTTCCTGAAAACTTCGACACTCATATCCGAAAAATCCAGGAGAATGTGGAAAAAATTTAACTTAAAATGTAAGGTCTGGGTAATTTTTTTTTATTTTTTTTAATTTCTTACGTATTGTACTTGGTAATTATATTTTCTTACAGCTTAATCCTTTGCTGGTAACAGGCTTAATAAAACCATAAATAATAAGACAAAATTCTTTATACTTCAACGAATACTGCATACAGTGGAGTTTTTAATACTGTGCACTACGTAGGCGAGCGACACAATAGTGTTACAGAGTCAACAGTTTGTAGACTCCCTGTCTGGAACTTCATCATGTTTTGTACTAAGCTTTAAATAGTTTTCTTATAGCGATAAACAACTAAAAGAGAAATTAGACTTAATGTCAGTTTTATATTAGGAGGCAAAGAATTAAACAAATTATCCCCTAAGTTGTTATTCACTTTATTAATATTGGCCTGTTAAGCAGTTTATTTTAGTACTTTTAACGGTAATTATTGCTTTTAATTGTAAAATAATTGGGTAGGTTTAAACGTACACTGTTACTTATAAAATATTTAATTTTGTATATATGAAGTAAATCATATTTTAAAAGCACTTCCAAACATAATTGTTAACCTTCAATGATAAAAATCAAGAGTAAATTATTTCCAAACAAAAAATAAACCCTTACATATTTATTCTCCTAAGCAAATAATTCTATAACTAGCATCTATGTAGTGTAAGATGTATCAAAATATAAGTTCAGTGAAATAATAATAGTAGGGACTTAACACAAAAAAGGACTCAAGGCACAAAACGCCTGGCGTACCAGCCATCCAGTAACAGTTTTCAGGCATCTTTCTATCTATGCTAAGGCTGCCCAACCTATTTTGGAGGTGGGCTACAATTTGGATTCTATGTTAGCCCGTGGGCTACATAATACTTGCGTATAGTTACAATAGATATTTAAACAAATCAAGGATGCAAGTAACACAGCTTAATTATAATTAAAAAAAAGTCAATGAGACCTTTGTAGAGATTTTTATAAATATAATCAAAAAGTAAAACACATTAATGAGACCTTTGCAGAGATTTTCGAGCCAGCATATTCTAGACCGCTGCTGTTGGCGGACCACTGTGGCGGGCCTAGTGTTGGGCAGCCTTGATCTAGGCTGTAGCTGCGATGGTTCCCAAAAATATTCATTTTACACATATAAATTAACACATAATACTTAAAATACGGCGCGCACTATTTACAGACAAATAGCGACACAAAACTTCGCCGTTATGAAACAAAACGTACTATGTGGTGTTTCAAACTGTGTAACTTTGGAGGTTACTCCTTTGAAATTTCGCGTCCATCAGCGTAAACTGAATTGTACTGTACATTCTACTGATGCATAATTAGTGTAAACTAGTAATCTTTACGTGCAAAGTTATTAAACTAGTATCTAAAACAATTGTTGTAGTTGGATAGTGTAAACACTCTTATCTAGATCTAATACAACACTTCTAGGGTGGTTTCGTGAGGTGAACGTCCTGTTATAAAAAAATCAAACCCTCCGGAAAGTTGAGAGAACAGTTAGAACACTACGTCATTACATCTACATCTCCATATATACTCTGCAATTCACAAAACTGTTGGTGGCAGAGGGTGCTCAGCACCAAACCTAATCTCTTTGTTGTGCATTCCAATCCCTAATGGTACGAGGGAAAAAAAGAATTCATATAAGAATCAGTGTGTCACCTTATTTCTCTAATTTTATCTTTCCTGTCATTCCGACCCAAATAGGTTGGTGGACGAAGTATTTCACTACACTCGTAGGTAAAAGTGGGAGTACGCATGTTTACCAATAAGTTTATACGAAACGTGCGTCGTCTATCTACCAGAGACTCCCAGCCTAGTCTACTAATCAGTTCTGTGACGCTTTCATAAGGACTGTAGCAAGCGGTCACGAATCGAGCGGCTCTTCTCTGTACTTTCTCTTTACTTTCGATCAACCCCTTACGAAACGGATCCCAGAGGGCACAACAGTAGTCCAAACGTGGACGCACAAGAGATTTCTACGCCATATCCTTTGTTTGTTCATTACAATTTTTCAAGATTCGATCTAGGAACCGCAGGCTAGAATTAACTCTACCTACTAACGTATTAATATGTAAGTCCCATTTCATGTTCCTTTGTACTGTTACTCCCAAATATTTCATAGAATCAACCATATCAATAATTAAACTGTTTACCTCGTATTTCTGAACAATCGGATTTTTGTTAGTTATAATCATTGTCTTATACTTTTTACAATTTAGTGTGAGTTGCCACTCACTGCACCAAGCCAAAATAACATCCAGATCACGCTGAATTTCTAAACAATCGGCCAAATTCCATACTTCCCTATAAATAACCGCATCATCAGCAAACAATCTAAAAAGGCTTTTCACTTTGTCTCCGAGATCGTTTATAAAAATTAAGAAAAGAAGTGGTCCTATTACACTTACTTGAGGTACACCCGATGGAACATCTAGATTAGAAGAACTTTCTCCCTCAACAACGACATACTGCGATCGACCAGTTACAAAATCCTTTATCCATTCACAAAGCTGATCCGATATAGCGTACGCTCGTAGCTTCGCTAAAAGGCGGTTGTGTGACACAGATTCAAAGGCTTTCTGAAAATCTAAAAAAATTGTGTCTACTTGTGAACCTGCATCAATAACTTTCATTACGTCGTGTGTAAATAGCGCCAGCTGTGTTCACATGATCTTTTCTTCCGAAATCCGTGTTGATTTGTTGTAAGCAAATTATTTCCATCTAGAAAATTCATTATGTTCGAGCTTATAATATGCTCCATAACTCTACTACAAAAATTAGAGGAAGTCGCAGAGCAAAAAACGGTATGTATGAAGAACTGTCGGAGAAATCACAGAAAATTTACTCGAGGTGCGTTAGACGTGATTTTTACACGTAACCCAACATTTTCGTTTTACTGATAAAGGCGCCGCCGTACTGGATGGAATTTTGAAGTTAATACAGATACAAAACTGAACGCCGCGCTTCCTCAGGCCAACCATCTACCCTAGGACGAACAGGGAATTTTTTTAGCGTAACGAGGCAAATGTTGAGATGATTCCCAATTTACGCGTAAAAAAACGAGACAGGTAACAGCCTAATTTTTTTCCGACAGGTGGTAGCAGCCTGTCTTAGCATAGATAGCTTTCGAAGACGTAACCGACTGCAGAGATTTTCCATTTGAGGAGAAAGTTAGAAACTGCAAAGATCTTAGATTTGGCGAGGTAAGAAACAATTAACGGTTGTGTTTGAAATGGAAGAATGAGCGGTGGCTTTTCTGCATGAAATATTTAGAACGAAGTTCAGCGAACTTGTTAAGTCTGGCCACTCTACGTGGAGGGTAATGCACGTCAGGTGCTAATGGGAACAGAAGTTTCAAACAGCCTCCCACGAACTCTCCTCCAAATGACGCATTTCCATTTCCTCCCACTCGTTCTGCAAATGTTCCGTGAGAGAAAGGGGAGGGAAGTGAATCGAGGCAGTCGGCGGCACCCCCTACATCTCGCCAGGAGAATCGATGAACGTTCTAACGGCAGTCGAATAGCCGGCGAGAGCTATCATCTGTTTCATTTTAAAAGGATCCGCGGGAACTCGCTTTGTAGGCGACAGCTGAAAAACAAAAACGAGGGTGAAAGGTAGCGCATTACCCCTGCCGAAGGTTATGAATAAGTCACTAGTGTTTCGGAGCGCCGCGGCGGCGGAAGAAGGGGGCAAAGTGAATTCGCGGGCAATTCGGGTCGCCGAGACGCGCTATTCGCAGAGTTATGAGAAATGAGCACATCAAACGCTACGAACGATCTCGCCATTCCCCACGAACAAAGTGTCTGTCAGCCAGTGGTAGTCTGAATTCACTAGCCTGTCCAATTTAACCTATTCCGTAAAACAAACTGTTTTAGCCAACACTTTGGAATTTCAAGTAATTCCTCTCCTGAATTACTCCTCATTTTATTTTATAATACGAATGCCCGAAAAATAACGTCAAAGTTACACTTACAACATGATACAAAAATCACTGTTACTGTAATCTAAAGTTAACTGATAAATCATCCATTTACAACGTTAAATTCAATATAACTGTGACGGAACAAATTCCCTGGTAACAATTTCCCATTTCATCATTTGTTTTCTTAAAATTTTTGAGTGCTACTTCCCCACCCATTTATTTTATCCTATAATATTTTGTAAATAGTTCTTTCAGTGTTTTAGGAAAATAGTTTAGAATTTTCCATGGTGATTTATTTCAGGTCCAGATTCCTTACCTATAAAAGAACGTTTACACGATTCCTTACTCCTGAAATTAAGTGCCAGTTTACTATAATGATGATCCATTATCAACTCTTCTCGCCTCAACTCCAAAATACGCCCTATACATTCCCACGACTCTCGTGTCCCAGACCGAACTTGGTGGATGAAAGGTAACGTTCGGGTCCTGCATTCTAGAGGACGTGGGATCATACACCAGTCAAGCCATCCAAATTTCTATTTTTTCATGGTTTCTTCAAATGAGGCCATGGCCAAATTCCTTCCAGTTTCTTGCCCTCCAATCCTCTCCCGCCTCTAATGACCTCGACGTCGACCAAGTGTAAAGCCATTAGCAAAAACCTCTTGTCCCGTTTCCTCTCTTCCAATGATTTCCAACCTAGCTCGTTTATCATTTCAGCTACTTACTATGGTTTGCTGTAAACAAAACTCCTTAGTATTAGCTTCACAATGAAAAGTATGAGCTGAAGGAACTACACAATGCGTGGTTACGGAAACAGTAATAATCATAATTAGTTGCCACACGATATGATTTTGGATGGAAAAATTTCTAAGCTGATGCTTTTCAACCGAAATACTCCCTAATTAGCTTTACAAACGTTGAGTACACATACGTTTTATGGATATTTGGTAACGAAATTTTACTTTCAAGGTTTTTTTTAAAAAAAAAATATCTTATCGTAGGAAGTAACTGGTCAGCGAGTCATTGAAAAACAGGGGACAAGTGAAGAGTGTGTTCGATAACGCAAGTCCAATAATTATTGGACCTTCCATATCCTACTAATTATAATTAGTAGGATATGGAAGGTTTTAGAGGATAATAAATTAACATATAATTTCAGGTATATATGGGAGGCGATAAACTTTCATTAAAAGTGGAAGATCTTAAAGAAAAATGCGCATAAACATAAGGAGATATGTGGGGAAATTATAATAAGGCAAAAGCTTATACTAAGGCGAAAGCTGAATATCAATTATAAGTGTTGCTTTCTGTAAAGTAACACTTACAACACGAAGCAGGACTGGAAGAAGACTTGGAAGATGTTCTATTCGAATCGGTGACCGACTTGGCATCGAAAAGGAAAGCCAGAAAAAGAGCAGTTATTAAGTACTAGCAAAACCAAATAATTTTATCTGGTTATTATATTTTATCTTCAGACTGACAATGTTTGCTTTCAGCCCAGGGGTAGCGCACAGTGAGGTTAAACCCTATATTACACAGGTCGCCGGTTCGAATCCGACATTCTGTAAGACTATGTTGTGCTGGAGCTGAGCTATCCACACCGAGTCATACTTCAGCTAGTTTTATAAATTCAAAGAATGTATGTAAATAACGAAGTTAATCTGAAGTTCGGACAAGAGGTATTACCGTGAGATGCTTAAATAATTACTGAAGACGAGACCTTTTATAAATATGACAACGAAAATTGGTTTTGTGTCTTCTGTTGTCCACAGACCGTAGAATATCAAAGTTTCGGGAGACTAAACAATAAATTCAGGGCAAGGAAGAATAGACCCAAAATTTTCATCAGTGTCAATAATACGAAGTAAAACAGAAACGGGCGCAGGCTACAATTAAGGTACGTCCATTACTTACGTGGGTTACCCTCCTCCCTCTCGGTAAGATTTGGTAAGATGAGATGGAACCACTAAACCCCTCACGTGAAATTTGCCTTATAATTTTAAATAATTAAATATTTGATATGCTCATGTATTTTTCTTCATGCCACTAAATACGTATGCGTTAATACCTGCAATGTCTTCAATGTACTACATTTTTTATGTGAAATAAGAGAAGAAAAATGATAAAATAAGTAGACGTGAAATTTTAATTGACCCCCTTCCCCATAAATGAGATTTGGTGAGACCCCTCCCCTATTTTGAGCTCACGTAAGTGGTGGACGTCCCCTTAATTGATTTGTCGTAAGCCTAACGAAGTTCTGCCGTCGTGCATGTAAAAAACATTGCAGCAAAAAAACGTATGACTGTCTGTATATATTCTTGCTCATTCAAGGTTAGAATATTAGTGCAAGGAGATGTCGATGAGATATATATTAAATAATTACTTTTCAAAATAATTTCTTCTTAGGAGAGGAAACAATGAAACATGCTGGAAGTCGTGGATTCTTAACATTTCTAAAAACTGGTGTGAACATTTACCGTACGCAATCCCTCTAAGAAACGTTGCCAGTAAAATATTATGATTTTGAACTGTTTCCAGAGAAACACGATTTATGACTCTAATGGCCCCTTACAAAAAATGTTATCCAAGTAGCGAGCAAACGATCTCCATGACTGAACAGTGAAGTAGCTATTTGTCTTGTGAAAAAAAAGTAGAAGTAAACAATCGTAGTTAATTTGTGTAAACAGAATTCAATGTTTAAGTTGATTACTTATTTAGTCCGCTGTTTGATTTTCAAAGAAAAACTGTAATAGGGCCGATATTTTAACACTTGTGCGTCTTGCTATTCAGTAACGGGGTATTAGTTGTAACATAATTTATTTCTGAATATAAGATTATTATATTATAAAACTAAATGTTATAGCAAAGTTAATAACTGCATTTGTGATAAGAAAAACGTTTTCTATACTGATATATCAACGCAAAACCGTTACGATCCATGTAAGTAACAAACCTCTGATGTTGTAAATAACTTCGCGAGATTTGCGCTGCGCCAAAACACTCCTCCTCTTCCTGACGTTTCGAACAAAGCTTTCTGCTTCTTCAGGAGACTAGCCTGATAGAGACTGGCGCCGTGACCAGCTGTTCTGTGAAACTGGTAACTATGTTCAGTGTGCGATAAGAGTATTTTATGTTTGTGCAATGTGTAGTTTATGAGGCGTAGATTGGGCATTTGTGATTACGGAAAATCGTCTAAAAACCGCAATCAGGACGGGTGGTATGCGGGGACCAGGACTTCTGTGGCGCACTGAGCCACACTGGCGGATGTCAGGTATTTTGCATATTCGCGGCTCTTCTTGTAAGTCGCCATCGTCTGGTATTTTGCAGTCGATCACCTCTTTGTAATCTGCACTTATCTCCTGATCATCAAGCCCCGCACGCCATTCCTTATGAACTTCGTAAGCTGTCAATTCTCCCTTTCTCTACTTTCCATCCCTTCATTTATCTCTGTCAGCAAATCAGCCTGCGCCGCAAGTCTTACCACTGTGTACACTCTCCCGCTTCTTTTAACAGAAAGATTCTTCCCCAGGTTACTTTATTCACCATGCCTACAGCACCACATTTCAAATTGCTCATTTTTGTTTTTGTTTATGTGCTTCCAACAATAATATTTGTTTCCGTAGAGTACCTTGCTTAACAAGTGCAGCTTTAAAAAGGTTTTTTCTGTGTACTGCAACATTGGTTGGTACCATCCATGCATGAACTACGTGGCTCCATTTTGGGTACTTTTGATCTCCTACCTTCCCCCAACTAGCCTGACGTGACTCCATTTTGGGTAGTTTCGATCTCCTACCTTCCCCCAAGTAGCCTGACGTGACTCTTGCTTTGACACCTCCGGCGTGGAACAAGACTTTCGTTTTTTATTTTATTTTCCTGCAGTTTTGTCACCTTTCTTTCCACGTTACAGGGGAATGATTCTATGCCCTACTTAAAAGATTTACGTAGATCACTGACATTGTTTTGGAGATTTAAAAATAGCTGCAAAATAATTTCCGATAAGCCTCGTAAAGTCTATTGTACAACGCCATTTCACATCACACTTTGAACTTGAAATAACAGTTCAGTAGGTACTATAATAATTACAGATGCAGTGAAATTCACTTGGCAGGATGGAATTGGAATTATTTTGTGAACGAGTGGTATGATGATATGCAGTAATCCGAATCAAAACATCTTTTTTTTTTTTTTAAACATTTCTCTTTTTTTTTTTTTTTTTTTTTTTTTTTTTTTTAAAATCAAAACAATACGGATTTTCACGCCAGTATTTGAACCGAATTTGAGTCTAGGTACCTAGTACCTAGTGGTTTTCTGCGCGTAATGCGCCGTTGCTTATCGATTAGTTCAAATATGCGGGCACCATTCGAAGCAAACACTACGACTTCAAGTCACACGCATGCGCGCCACTGTCAGTATATATCTAAGATACGGAGATAAATATCCTCAAGCTGTTGTGTATTGTGTAGCCTACTTTAACTATGACGAATGAAAAGCAACGAAGTTAGGCTCGGGCTCCTCCCCCCCCCCACACACACACACTACACTTAGTCCAGCAAAGCTTTCTACACAACTTCTTCCCCTTTCCCAAAGTTCCTCTTATTTAATCGGAAAGTTATAACGGAGTATTAAATTTGATGTAAATTGTATCATTGCTGTTCGATTTCCGTGTTTATAGATTGTTGTTATACGCGGAAAGATACGCACTTTATCATAAAAGGACAAAACGATTTGGTCGTCAAGAAAATTTGATTATTTCTTGTAGTTCTAAAAATGGGAGAAGTGTTACTCAGAACTAAACTGCAGCTAATGAATGACGACCGTGTTGTGTATAGCCTATAGGTGGTTCTATTTTTAGACTTGTAATAACAGTTATACCACGCTCGGTACACAGAGCAATGGCGAAGTGTAAGCATCCTCCTCTGGTCCCGCTGCAATCTGCTAGGGTTGCCTTGTTTACCTTTCATTTATTAGAGCGATGTTTGCCAGAGAGCAGTGTCACCGACGCAGCGGCAACTGGAGTACCGCACGCATCTGTTCTGGGACCGCAACAACTCGACGTACGTGTACTTTGTAGGAGAGCCTTGTTTGTTTTTATATAAACATTACAGACTGACTCTTTTCATTTATGGCAGTCACTAACAGAACTTTTATAATGCCCATGCTTCGGAACTGGTCTTTCAGTTATTTCAATTTTGTTTCTCAAGTTTTCCCTCTTTCCACTAGCTTAAAAGAATGGGATAACAACCGCCTATCCTCATAGAATTGATGATAACATATTAACCCTGAGAGACAGCAGTTACCGGTTCGAGTCCGGCATTGGGCATGGTAGTTTTAATTAAAACTGTATCACCGATTTGCTGTATGGGATGTTACACAGTCATAAACAGAACAATCATACATAACTTGGAATAAAATATAGTTGGATCGATAGCTTAAATATTATTGTAAAATTAAAAATGTTCTAGTTGGATCTATGGCTTATCGGCCAAATACCTCCCCCTTTTTTTAAAAAGAAGGATATTCACGAGAAAAACTTTACAATATGTATAAACCTTAAGTCTGCTTTGAAGGCGTAGGTTTTTTCCTCTTTCTCCAATTATTTCTTCCTTCCACTACTCTTATTGTAATAAAATTTCTCCCAAGCCTTCGCTTATTATTCAGATTTTGAAATACTTGTTTTCGTTTTTTGCCCTTCACTTCTTCTACCAATTACTATAGCAAACATCCTATTCCTATATTATACTAAATTTAGTTCTGTCTCTTATTCATCTCGGTTAACATTGATCTTTTCGCTGCAGTTTTCAATTTACGCTTCTTCTAGACTCAACACTTCTATTTCATACTATCCGCTCACATGTATACAGGAAGGCGCAAAAGCAACTTTACACTTACTATAATACACTGTAGAGTAATATTAATTTAATTTGTGATTAAATTGTATGTCTGTTAGTAATACTGACAGCAAATACAAAAGAGAGGGAAACAGGAAATGATTCATCAGTAACAAGTTAGTGTTTATACGCTTTGTGTTAGCCATTTTCTTTGCAAGATTTTGAAAGGTTTTACGCAATGAAAAGTAGTTATACAAGGGATTTAGCGCTGTATTGAAGACGTGGAGAGAACATTTCGAGTCTAATCCACAATCACGTACGGCTGTACGATGTAATACACTGAAGGTATTGTTTTAAATGAACCTCTTACTGGGTACTTGGAACAACACGTAGTGAGGAAAATGATTTTACTGTCACAAATCAAGATGGGAAACGTAAAAAGAAGCGAAGTCATTTGTTTATTGAAATTCATTAATTCGTCTGTTGATACGAAAAATAAATATGGTCTATTGCATTTTGACTTGATATATTAAAGTGTGAAGTTATTTTTCACCACCCTGTTATACCAGAAAGAGGAAAACGTATGGAGTTGTTCGTCGGGCTGTTCTGATATTCCAACCACCGAAAAAAAAGGTTTTAGGTCGTCCACTCCACCTTCGTCATGGCTGTCTAATCTGAGAGATAACGTAACGACCGTCACCTGCCTGTGTACCGGGTGAGCTGTAGTTATGTTCTGTACACAAGTGTCTGTGTGAAATGTGTATTGTTAGGAGGCGGAACATTGGGATTCGTCCTCGGAATTCGCCTGACTGAATACGACTAACCGTCTAAGTAAAGAGGATGTGGTGGGACACCTGGCCAGAAGCTTGTACCTAAACCCGTTTAAGTTTCCGATTCTACTGTTTCCCGTACCTGAAGTCGAGTCCGTAGATCTAATATCTTCTATCTTGAAACCACACGTGGAATCTGTGTGCAAACCGTCCAAGCTCTGTAGGCGCTGTGCCTTTTCTTTTATTGATGCAGAAAATAAGTAAATATTCCACCAAATAACTACTGACGATTACCGAAAAACCATAATCCTTTGTACAACTGATAGTTTCTGAACTTGACATCGGTCACTCTGTTCCAAATACAATATCGCGACTCCTAAACGCGCAAAGTTATTCTTCGGACTCAGCATAAGAACTGCTGTTCGTTTATGTGCACAAGGAACAATCAACGAGTATGGTGATGACGCAATGATGGAAGGGGACAGTACGGGTCTGGCAGACGTTTTCGTTACTCTGTAAGCAGTAACTGTTGCCGGTGGTGTTTGCCTTCCTCTCAGCAGGATTGCAGGCCTCTCTGGAGGGGTCTTTGACGATTCCGTCGCGGTATTGACAAGTCAACAGCAAGGACCGTATTGAATTAGGGCTCGCAATCAATCGTTTGCTGCTGTACAGACAGTAAATTGCGAGTTATGTACCGTGCTTGCATTAGATGATTAAGTTGTGAGGTCACCCACTTTGCCCCTCTGGCTCCGGTTAATGTGCAGACACTTCTCCGCTGGATAGTTATAGCACCAACTTTCAAAATCGCTGCGAACGGTATATATTATTGCTTGTTTGGTGTTATTTCCGTTTCATACATTGAGGAAATCAACAAGGTAACGCTGGATTTATGAGAGGATGGACGTCAAATAAATATTCAAAATGAAAAAAAGATATATCTGATACCTTTACCGAGGAAAACTGGCGAAGTTTCGGTGGGGTTAAATCTATGAGTTCGCAACTTCCCGTCACCGACTTACTATGACGTGATGCGCGTTGGACGTTTTTTGGATGTGTAAAATCTTTGGAGTTCGCGTCACCAACATGCTGTAATAACAGTATATCTGTGGCTATAATTATGACGTGCTGCGCTTGGACAGGAGTGAATGTATAGATTAAACTTGTATCTAACATATAAAAATGAATGTTTCTTTTGTCAATGTTCTTCATACAAACACACAATTTTAATCCGACTTTGATGGAGCTTTGCATATGCATACCTTAAAACAAATAGAAAAATGCTGTTTACGTTTGATGTACAAAAACCTAACCCCTCTCCTTCTTTCCCCCATTACCTTAATTTCTGTCAACGTTGTTTGCATGAGCCCATAGTTTATAATCCAAATAATTTTGATAGTACTTAGCACACATATACTTCACAATAAGGCGGTCTTGGTAGCTCATTAGCTACATCACAAATGTTACCCGTGTCCAGCAACTGAAAAGTCCAAAAGACATATATCACAAAATGCTAGAAACGATGGGAAGGAACAACATTGAACTTAAATATACACAAATGAATTGGAAATCAGTTTGGAAGAATATTTTCAATAAACATCTGCCTCACAATGTTAAATTGACTTGGTATCAAGTAATTAATGAATTAATTCCTACAAACAAACGGTTGCACAATATGCACTTGTGCAATACTAGAAAATGCGAACACTGCACAGAGGAAGACACCTTAGAACACCGTTTTATCTGCAAAGAGAGACAGGTGATGTTGGCCTCACTAAATAGTACTACAAATTACAGCTTGAACGTAGCCAACGTAATAAAACCGGATAAGTCTCCATATCCAATGTCCAAGAAAAACTCCATGCTATGAATTATGGGACAGTTTGTAGATTTTGTAGTAAGTAAGAAAGGCACTGATTGAAATGAATTTAAATATCACATTCTAACAGAGTTCAGTATTGCAGAAAAACATAAAAATTACTCGACGTCACACGGACAATTTCTACAGATAGCATTCCAGGGAAATCTATAATTCACTAGTTCAGACTACTTGACAATTCCTTGCAATGTGCAGAACTTCTTCATCCTCACATGCCCTGACAACGGAAGACCTTAGGAATAAGAGGTTGCCTATGGGAATTATCTTCTTTGAAATTTATTAAATTGAGTGTAATTACTTTATTTTTCAGTAATAAATGTAATTAGTTAAAAAAGGTGGTTAAGGCGCTTCCTTCCAAAAGTTTATCTCTGGGTCGCGGGTTCAAATCTCGTGGAGAGCTGGAATTTTTAGGAGTTGTATTTGGTTATATGAGCTACGCCGGGACGCTCCGTGGTTCTGATTCCACGTTAAACTGTGAACATCCATTAAGTACTGTGCAGCGTGACATCTTCCCCCAAAGCGTCACTGCGAACCGACCCAGGCAGTAGGGGTGAAGTATCCATTGCAGAAAGAGCAAACCTTGCATTTTTTGGTAGGGGTGGATCTGCTTCGGGAGATTTGACCCGTGCGACAATTGCGTCGCTAGCCGTTCGTATAGATCGCAGTTGCTAATTTTGCTTGAGATATAGTGTGCTTATTACGTTATAATTGGCGCTGGGATAACAGAATTTGGTATTCGACGAAACATTTCTCTAGCAAACAAGATACTAAGCCAATTTAGCACTATCGTTGTGTTTTTTTCGGAGGAGATTAATTTTATTGCTTCAATGTTTCTATTCGACTGCAAGTGGTATCGTAACTATAAAGAACGACCACTGTTTCCTGCCGTGCCTTCACTAAAGACTGCTCAAGCTGTTTTCGTTAATTGAATGATTTGTCTGCATGTTAGCAGAACAAGCCGTCATAAAACTCGTAAAGGAAGATGTGTTTTAGCAGTATGTGTATATCCCACAGTGGATCGGGCAGGCACAGTGGTACCGGGTGAGAGTACCTTACCCCGTGTACCGCCGCGCCGCACAGAGTACGTTTTTTAAGCGGTTTTCCGCAGTCGCCCAGTCGAATACGAGACGGTTCCCAATCTCCGCCTCATGAACAACACATTACACAAACAAAAATATACGTATCACAGAAAACACAAGTTACACGAATCGCAGACAGATGGAAACACTTAAGCTCCCCTCATTGCTCCAGGAACTGGGCCTAACGAAATCTTAATTAAAAACCATGATGATAGTCAAGGCTTTGCGTGATCTGATAGGGTTCATTTCAGAATAATAATAATATATAAGTTTCAGAGTGTCGTTTATGTGTTGTGGACGTGAATAGAGTGGCCCAGAATTTTAAGGAAAATCTTTGGCATCATTCAGTTTATATTTCAGTGTTAATTTATTTATACATGCTATCGATTCAGCCTTACTATGTGTACGTGGCATTGGTTGTAAAGAAATCCGCATTATTAGAAGGATTATCTTTGCCAGTGACAGCCTAGAACTAGTCACTGCCCGACGGGCAGGACATTTACTGAGGAAGATGTACGTAGCAGAATCAAAAAATACTATGTAAAGTTCAACAGGAGTTATTTACTTATTTTCTAGTTTGGTAAAATAAATGAAAACATAAAAACCTATTTTCAAGCCTATATGTACACTGATGAGCCAAAAATTATGACCACTTGCTTAAACCGAGCGTGATGGGTGAGCAGTTAACGTTCTGGCCTCGCATTCGGGAGGACGCAGGTTCGAATCCCCTTCCGGGCATCCATATTTTGATTTTCCATGGTTTCCCAAAATCACTCCAGGCGAATGCCGGGATGCTTCCTTCAAAAGGCCATGGCCGAATTTCTTCCCATTCCTTATCCCCTGTCCCATCCCCCCTCTAATGACCCCCGACGTCGACGAGGCGTAAAGCACTAGTAAGAAAAAAACCACTTTCTTAATAGGGTGTTGGTTCACCTTTGGAAAGCAATACAACAACGATTCAGCGTGGTATGGATTCGACAAGTCGTTGGTAGGTTCCCGGAGGTATCTGACACAAGATGTCTGCGCACAGGTCACGCAATTCCTTTCAATTACGAACCGATGGTTTTTGGGTGCGGAGTTGGTTCCCTATTGCGTCGCAGATGTATTATATCGGATTGAGATCTGACAAATTTGTTGGCCAAGACATCATTGTCGATTCAGTATGATACTAACAAAGGCAGTTATTCTATTGGAAGATGCCACCACCGCTGCGGAACACATGACTACTGTAATTTTAACTGATTATGTCATGGGGTCTACATTGGAACATTTAGGGAACATCTGCTGCCGAGCCCCATATTCAACAATGTGCGGTGAATGGTGTGCTCCGAAACCTAGAGCTAGCATCGGCACTGTACTCTGCTGTCAGATCTGCCACATATCACCCTCTATCCAGCTTTACAGAGCGGACAAGCCACCGACCTCGATCACCTTGTCCCCTACCCGTAGTTTCACTTTGAGTAGCACGTGAACAGCCGACCAGCCTCGAGATGCTCGTTCTCAGGTGCCGGGACGTGACAATCAGCCCTTGTCAAAATCACTAATGCCAGTGGATTTCCATTTGCCACGTATCCATGTATCGTCGATAGCATTCTTCCCCATGCGTCTCTATTTCATGTTATATACAGTACTATCCTTACCACATGATGTTCTCGCAACGTCACCACCCTCGCGGTGGGCAGTTGTCATATTGTTTAAGCTCATCAGTGTAGATTAGCTAGACAGTCTACTACCATTTGGGCCATGTGTGATATATATTTTCCCAGCTTCCATCAAAGTGTATAATTGAACACTCAGCAACATTATGACGGAGGCTGTGGTCAAGACCTAGACGGTCACTGATTTTGAATATCCCAACTGTAAATATGCTTATGCACTTCGTAAAGTTGATTCACTTGACACCAGCTACTCTTTGGAGGCTGCACGAGTGATTTGCGTGAGAACAACTGAGCTTACAAATCTCTTGTATACTTCTATTTCTCCAGAAATCTTCGGAAAATTATTAACACTGAATAAAATGATTTCGGACAGCGAAATGAATATAATATAGATACTTTAGGTATGTATTAACTGACTCTTCATTATGGTACTGTCACTCTGTCACTCTTAATCAATATGCTATCAACCAAAATGATACTTATCATTCAAATTAACTTTATCGGTAGTTTTCTTGGCACCCAACGAGCTGAGTATTTAGTACAAGAGGGGATCAACACATGCATCAAACTGTATTACTGGCATCCACTGAGCACTCAACTTGCCAGTTGTAACTTCAGATTGACAATTTAAGTGAACAAAATAAAGATATATAAAGCTCGTCTAATTTCAACATTCTGACGTCATAGGATTGTCTGTAACATTTGTGTGTCACTTTATGGAACGATGGATAAGACAAGCCGAAATCTCAATGTTTGATGAATGTGCATCAAAACACTCTATCTGGGTCAGTATTGCTTGTGTGAAGCTAGCTTGTCATTAGCTTGAGATGTGTATTTTTCTCGATTCTCTGTTTATGAAGTATGCTTCTGGACGTCTGCCAACCTGTGGGACCATTCTGTATGCGAGGAGGTGCTTTATTAGGCCGTCTTCTCCAGAGGGGAGGCAGTTCCTGGAAATCTGCCGTTTCTTTTAATGCATTCTGCAGAACAGCCGTCCAAGTACTCAGTCGCCCTCTCAGCCGGGGGAAGTTTTTGATGGATGAAACACACCGCTGCTTTGAAAGTACAATCAGGTCAAACAAGAGCGAAGGCAGAGATGAGCTGCAGGAGTTGAGAAAGCGGGCTGGTACAGAAGAACGGAAATGGAGACCGCTTTAGAGGACTTAATAGCTGGGAGAAGGCTTTGCTTTGCTTCTGAGGCACATTTGTTCCGCACGGTGAGACGCAATAGCGTGCACCTGGTTCTGCTGTATGAAATAACTAAAGAAGAACTGCTACTACGACTACAAGAAATTTTCAGTTACGTTGCGTACATCACAAACACGAAAAGGCATCAGTTATAAACGTCTGTGGCTAAGGCATAGTCAGGATCGACACAGTCATTAAAAAAAATCTTTTTACATGCTTTATATTAGCTTGATCTGAATGAAGGTAACGGAACCTTCGAATTAAATTTTCACCCACTTTGAGACGTCCTAATTGTTTGAAATTTTGCTTACGATCCGGCGATAACATAATAATTTCATAGCTAAGTCCTGGCAATCTCATTACTTTGACAGTAACAACAGAAAAGTGTTTAACCGTCGTATCACAAATGTAGTTAGGATAATATTTTTAAAAATTATATTTAAACAAACTAAAAAGCACCTTTTTGTAGCAACGCCAACTAAAAATTTAAAAACAAAATTATAGGTTAAAAAACTAAAACCCGCGCTTTTCGTAGGAATGTGAACTAAAAATTAAAATAGTCAAATCATGAAATACAGATTTTGTTCAACAGCGATAGGATGTCCCACAATTCAATATCACTTAATTTCTCTAACAACCTTATTATAAGAATAAAGTCAATGACCAAAAAATTAATTTCAATGGAAAAAATTCGTGAGGTGTTCTCTATGACTCTACCTTTACAAATAGCTAGAGATAAAGCATTTAAGACAACTGATACCTAGCTTATTCAAGAAATTAAGTAATAATGATTTGAGGGACATCATACCGCTGTTGAACAAAATTTGTATTTAAAAATTATTTTAATTTTTAGTTCAGATTGCTAGGAAAAGCGTATTTTTTAATTTTTTTAAACTGTATCTTTTTCGCTATTCACTAAATTAATGTAGCTTGGTTTCTTAAGATAATTCACCACAAACTTATATATTTGAAAAACTTACCATGTAGTTTCTCTATTTGTTTTAATTCAGGCTTCACGTCTTGTCGACGTCGAGGTAGATCTGGGAGAAAATGCGGGGCAAGGAACGGGAAGGAATTCGGTCACCCCGATATTCATCTGGACTGATTTCAGAAAACCATGAAAATCTGTATGCCGGGGTGGCGATCCCCATTTCGTTTCTTCTGTGTGCTTCGGTAATACTACTTTACATATCTTTCCATTTGGGAACACTTCATATTTCTTACTAGCAACGAAATATTGTGAAGTAGACAATTCTGTGAGCTGAATTTTGTGTACGTTTGGTGCCATCTCAAACGAAGTAGGTCTGGTGACAGCATGTACTAAATTTTCTGAAAGAAATTAATGAAATAGAAGGATCCATGGCGTTTGTACTTGTCCTATAGCACTTTCTACGAAAGAGGATCGTTTCGTGACCATCCATCCATATAACAAATTGTAGTCCTGACGAGAAACAAGACATAAAGACACCATAAGATAATAATCTCCAGAATCGGTTAAGAACTCTATGTGATAGGAACAGAAATAACTTCTGATGTTACTCGATCGTGATTATTTTCTTTAACATGGACTGAGTTTAATGTTAATAAACCGTATTTTGAGCTGCAACTGTGGCGTTGCTGTAAGCTTTACTAAATAAATCACGGAACTCTAAGATCATGAAAAATGCAGTTATACTTATTTTAAAAATCAATTGGAGTTGACAGAACCTTTACAGATGCTATATAACTAATTATTTGAAAAAGTTACAAGCATACGCTAATAATCTTTTTTGACTCCATAGAGATTTTTCTATGCATAATGGGGAATGACACCTTGAAAAAGTCTTATATTAAATAGTAGGCACGTACGAGAGGCTTTAGTAAAACCTGTTAGAATATTTTTATGTGTCTGGTACACAAGCTACAAATCTTACATAAAAATAGTAATCAATTTCTTTAAGTAAACTAATTAGTAGTATGTAGTGAATTCTCAAAGAAGAAGCGCCTTAGTAATTCTTGGTTAAATGTGTGAATTCATACAAGAATATATGATACATATTTGTTATTTCAATAAATGTGTCTATGCTTAAGTAGTGCATTTTCTCTGACTACATTTCAAATATTGTGGAAATGAAACAAAATTATATCTAAAAATGAAAATAGTGAATTTTTTTTTAAAAAAAGGAGACTATTGTTAAAGAGAATGCTTATAATTCATAGATAAATAGTAATATTTTCCGGATCTATTACAGGTAAAGTAACATACTCCATCATCTTGGAATACGTATAAAATTGAAAATAAATGTGTTTATGTACCATCAAACTATCTCATTTTTATTACATTCATATTCCCGAGCCAGTGTCTTTTGAAACACGGAGCAGTTATTTTAGTGATTATACGGAGCGATGTGACTAGTTTCAGCTTAGTCGATGATGAGCAGCTGGAATAGTTACAGTCTATCGAAACAAAGTCGCGGGGAAAGTGTAGGCGCCATAAGGTTAACATCAGTGTTGAGAAGACTTCTGAAAACGCATTAGGCTCTAAACCATATAAGGGCAACCCAAATGATCTCGCGGGCCACTTTGGAAATACATCATAACTCCGCGGGCTGCATTTAAAATTATGTAACCCCACTAGACACATTTTTTCGGAGTGAAAAATTGAAACATGAGTTGTTATTGTGTTTGCTATTTTTTCTTAACGTAGATAATAAAATAATAACGATACTAAACGCACATTGTAAAGAAATATATAACACTAAAAATGAAATATAAATTTGTTTTCGTAAAAGTGTGATGAATCTCGCGGGCCGGAAAAATATTGGCCACCCCTGCTCTAAACCTATGAACAAGACTATTTGAGTGATTAGGATGTGATAATCGGATTCTCTCAAAATTCTTAAATTTTGTATTTTCTTTCCAGATCTTGTTAGGCGATTGTACTATAGTATTAAAAATTCTTTTGGGAATAATGATGTTAGGAACTCAATTATTTTCTTCAAGAAGCTAATTGTAAGAATTTATTTGTTACGAATTCCTAATTTTCTTTTTTATTCATTAATTTTTAAATATTGGCCGTTGCGGTGGTTGCACATCAGAGACTGGTTTTGGTTTTGTACGCTCTTTCTCCGAACAAAGGATCCAGAATGGTAGATATAGAATGCGTATAGAATATCACCAGGAATTTGGGAAGCCTCAATTATTTCAATATTGCCTTGAAGTTTTTTATGAGTGCTAGTAATACTATTAACTAATGAATGATTTCTGAAGCAGTTAATTCATCTTAGAATTAAAAAAAAGTTTCGAATCTACGAATACACACTATGCGACATCTAGTACCGCGTTTTGAAACTGGTTCTAATGACATCGATATCCACAAGTTGACAAAGCTTTCAAATTTGACGAGTGATTATTCTGTCAGTCGTGTTGGTCGTCGTACCTGCATGTTGCAGATCTTGTATCTGACGGAATCGCCGACGCAGCCGGTTACTGACTGGCAGCGCCGCAGCTGTGACGCGGCGCCACCGTCGCAGGTCCTCGAGCAGGGACTCCAGGCGGACCAGGGCGACCACACGCCTCCAGCTCGACGATCCACACTAGGCTGCTGCTGGAACAGATCCACAAGGCCAAGGTCGCAGGACAGGAGGTGACCATTTACACATTACAATATACTAGGTGACCAGTGCGAAAATATCACGTATACAATGCATAGTAATAGGATGAAAGAAGGCCCGCATCATTTGTTTCAATAGTTTATTTGTTTAGTGTAATAGGTACGTAACCAAAGTCGACGCCAGTGAAGCAGTTTATTAATATCTCTGTGATATGTGCTACTGCTATCTAACGGCTTGTCACAGAACTGTCTCATACGAGCGACATTCACAGTTATTACTTTTGCCCTTGAAGGGTCAAAGCCCGAAAAAATTTGGTCTTAATTTATAATGTTGTCTGGTCCAAAACAACGATGGATTTTTCCAGGACGACAATGCGCCATGTTACCAGGCTAAAATCGATCACGATTGGGTTGGCGAACACTGTGGACAATTCCAGCGAATGATTTGGCCACCTAGGATTTCCGACAATTTGTTGAGTCAATGTCACGTCGGACTTCTGCACTTCTCCGGCCAAAACGGAGTCACACAATGAAATCATTGACTGCGATGGTTACACACAAAATGAACCTCTAGGAACAAAGGAAAGTACTACGATATTTATCAGCTATTACCTATTAGCTTACTATACATTAGGTGCCTGTGAATTTACTTTCCTTTCTTCGATTTTGCTTGTACAGGATGTTACAGATATTTGATCACTGTATAGTTACAGGTATCGCAGATGTTTTGATAATTTTCTACACTCCAACTCAGAATTTTTTTCTGATATTAAGAACACCTTTCATTGACTCACAAAGAAATTTTAAGAATAACTACTAAATATACAAAAAAAAAAAAAAAAAAAATAATAATAATAAAAAAAAATGCCAACCTTCAATGTAGATCTCTGAAAAGGCAAATTTTATGAAAATCAGATTTATCTTGTTCGCGAGAAGGAGGGGAAGGGGAAGAGCGCGATGCCATATAACCGCGTCTGCGTGCGAAACGGCATTGCTGTTCTGGATATCTGGATAGGGCCTGAGGATGACGACAGAGCACGCCGTCGAAAGCTCGTATTTACATAATCATCATCCGATAAAATTTAAATTGCATGTTGTCAAAAATGTATCACATTATGCTATCAAGTATACATAGGAGATAACTGTATGACATTTTCAACATATTTGTTAAGAACTAGGCCAAGGACAAAAGACAAAATAGGAAGCAGTTCTTCTTTTCCATAGTATTTCACAACTTTTCCCCAGAGTTTTTAAACACAGTTGCCTCAGGTGTGTTGTAGCGACCTGGTGGCTCAAGGCAACTGACTTGAAATAGAAAGGTCTTCGGTTCGTTTCAAAGACCATTACCCTAAAACTTGTTGTGTAATGTGGAGTACGCCAGGACGCTTCCGTGGTTCGGATTTCATGTTGAACTGTAGGTCCCCTATACCCGGTAGGATTACGGAGTTTGCTTAAGGTGCGGAATGCGCAGCCAGTAAAAATCCCGTCACCTCGTGCTTACAATAACATGAGCCAAGTGTTTACCAGCAGACATGTTGCGGAAGTCTGTCGCTGCTGAAGGGTCAAACTTATGTGTTGGCTGATGTTTGTATGATGAGTGACGGTTTTGTTTTGTGAAATATGTAATTCACGAGGCGTAAATCTGGAGCAGTTCCACCATTTTCTAAATAGTAACACGAAACCTCTTGAAACCATATACAAAATGATCGGTACCTGAGGCTCGACGATCGAAGCTTGGCGCTTTTTATCCCTCCGGTTGAGTACGGCAGTGCTTTAACAGTGCCTAATTTCCGGCTCAGAAACTACACATTCTATAAATAAATCAATACGAAAAGAAGCAGACTTGTTACATATTTCATAAACAAATTAACCCTTAAACGCACAGAATAAAGCTTACGCTGCTCAACGAAAGATGGAGATGTTTATGCTGCCTCAACTCCCACCAACTGCAGGCTCTGTGACAAACCGGCTAGTAATAGAACTCAACTTGCGACGACAACAATAATAACGACAAAAGAACTATAACGTCTATATAGAAAAACGCATCTTGTAAACAGCGAGGAGAAGACACTTGGTAAACAGTATTAATTCCGTAATAGCTCAACCACTCGTATGGTTCGATAATGATATTGAGAAATTACTGAATGGCATGGACTAAGTGCTGGGAGAAGATTCTGGCTTAAATAGTAGCCGCATCAAGAGTAATGTAGCAGAAATAAAATTAATACTTTGTTAATTAAAATCTAGTTCAGATGTAGTAGAGGAGGTAAATGAATTGTCATTCATGTAGTAAAATTACACTTGATGGTCAAAGCAAGAACAATCTCAAAATTAGAATAGCACTTAAAAAGACTTTCCTAAAGATAAATCCTTTAATTTGAAATATTTTTCCAGGATTTAAAAAAAGATTTGTAAAACTTTATGAATGTGGCTGAATATTTTATGGAATTGAAGTTTAGAATTTAGGAATACGAGAAACATGAAAAACTGGAGTATTTAAAATGTGACGCAATATTAGGTTGTTCAAAATTCTGGGGACAGGTAAAGTATGAAAATAAAGTTGCAACTGATGTGCAAGGAAAGAATTTCGTTGAAAATATGAGAGACGGATTGCTAGTTCGCATTCAAAGCATACGGAATTGGTTAATTTTTTTAATGGAGAGAAAAGTCAAAGGAAAATACTAATGAGAAGATGTAAATCAGATATACAAGTATGGGGTCTTGTAATGGGTACGTTGAGATGAAAATGTCAGTTCATGATAAGAATCAAACTATTCCACAGACCTACCGCGAAAAAAACGTTTTGTATTGGCGTGAAAATATTCTGCAGTCATTACTAAACTGTACTATGGTATCTTCTGTGTAATAAAGTAATAGATATATATACCATATATGTCTATTTGGCAGAACGTATAAATTAGATGTTTATAATCATGTTAATGCGGTGAACGTCCGTACGTAACCACGACGTGATATTACACCGAGCATCTCTACTGAATTAGAATCGACCAACAGATCGACGCTGATATTCTATTTACACATTTTCTGTGTACACTGTCAACAAACTGAATAACAGCACTCCGGGTTGATTGCCGGTTCGAATCATCGAAGTGAATTCTCCTAGTTGCTTGCATTCATCAATCTTGATATATATATATATAGGAAGGTGATAAGAGGGGACACAAGTTACAAATAATTACTTAAGGATTATAAATGTACGAAGTTTTTCTCGGCGTTGTATATTTATGAATGTTTCTCGCGAAATCAACCGAGTAATACTATTATTTAAACACTATTATTTAAATATGTTCTTCACTCATTTATCCGATTACAAATGCAGTGGATTTTTCAACATCGCACTTCTGCTATAGTAATACACATTACCCAAGGAAAAATTTCGTTTTGCAAGAACATCAACATGTTTCACTAAGTACAATCACTAATATACATAATTTCTTAATTCCACCACAACTTACCCACATTATTTTTCATTTATCGGCATCGTTACACATTTTATAAGAATTATTGTGTTGCAAAATGAACATGTTCAAGTAGTAATAACTCAACAAGATTCGTTGAGAGTGGGAGATAGAGTCCAAGGTAAAGAATATTAATTGGCTTACTTAGTGATTTGTAGTAATGGTGCCGTGCTGTCGATTCTATCACGGTCGCCTTGTTTGCGAGCCAGGATTCTCAAAAATTATTAAGAAGATAAAACGTAACATATAGCAGACTTACGAAACGATAATGTATGTGTCCCTTTGTATTGCCGTAAGCTTTGGCCTATATGCATTATTGAGTAACGATACCACATAGCCAGTCATTGGTGTTCGTCTTGGGCAGACGGTGATATCAACTTTATTCACTAGACGTTAACCGAGTTGTATTATCGTCTCTGCTTTAGTAGATTTTACAAGGGTGCAGACGGTGATATCAACTTTATTCACTAGACGTTAACCGAGTGGTATTATCGTCTCTTCTTTAGTAGATTTTACAAGGGTGCAGACGGTGATATCAACTTTATTCACTAGACGTTAACCGAGTTGTATTATCGTCTCTGCTTTAGTAGATTTTACAAGGGTGCAGACGGTGATATCAACTTTATTCACTAGACGTTAACCGAGTTGTATTATCGTCTCCTCTTTAGTAGATTTTACAGGGGTGCAGACGGTGATATCAACTTTATTCACTAGACGTTAA
This sequence comes from Vandiemenella viatica, assembly GCA_031002005.1. Taxonomy (NCBI): domain Eukaryota; kingdom Metazoa; phylum Arthropoda; class Insecta; order Orthoptera; family Morabidae; genus Vandiemenella; species Vandiemenella viatica. The sequence continues at coordinate 197,257,102 of JARYHS010009186.1, forward strand.
CCGAGTTGTATTATCGTCTCTGCTTTAGTAGATTTTACAAGGGTGCAGACGGTGATATCAACTTTATTCACTAGACGTTAACCGAGTTGTATTATCGTCTCTGCTTTAGTAGATTTTTACAAGGGTGCAGACGGTGATATCAACTTTATTCACTAGACGTTAACCGAGTGGTATTATCGTCTCTGCTTTAGTAGATTTTACAGGGGTGCAGACGGTGATATCAACTTTATTCACTAGACGTTAACCGAGTTGTATTATCGTCTCTGCTTTAGTAGATTTTACAAGGGTGCAGACGGTGATATCAACTTTATTCACTAGACGTTAACCGAGTGGTATTATCGTCTCTGCTTTAGTAGATTTTACAAGGGTGCAGACGGTGATATCAACTTTATTCACTAGACGTTAACCGAGTGGTATTATCGTCTCTGCTTTAGTAGATTTTACAAGGGTGCAGACGGTGATATCAACTTTATTCACTAGACGTTAACCGAGTTGTATTATCGTCTCTGCTTTAGTAGATTTTACAAGGGTGCAGACGGTGATATTAACTTTATTCACTAGACGTTAACCGAGTTGTATTATCGTCTCCTCTTTAGTAGATTTTACAGGGGTGCAGACGGTGATATCAACTTTATTCACTAGACGTTAACCGAGTTGTATTATCGTCTCTGCTTTAGTAGATTTTACAAGGGTGCAGACGGTGATATCAACTTTATTCACTAGACATTAACCGAGTTGTATTATCGTCTCTGCTTTAGTAGATTTTACAAGGGTGCAGACGGTGATATCAACTTTATTCACGAGACGTTAACCGAGTGGTATTATCGTCTCTGCTTTAGTAGATTTTACAGGGGTGCAGACGGTGATATCAACTTTATTCACTAGACGTTAACCGAGTTGTATTATCGTCTCTGCTTTAGTAGATTTTACAAGGGTGCAGACGGTGATATCAACTTTATTCACTAGACGTTAACCGAGTGGTATTATCGTCTCTGCTTTAGTAGATTTTACAGGGGTGCAGACGGTGATATCAACTTTATTGACTAGACGTTAACCGAGTGGTATTATCGTCTCTGCTTTAGTAGATTTTACAGGGGTGCAGACGGTGATATCAACTTTATTCACTAGACGTTAACCAAGTTGTATTATCGTCTCTGCTTTAGTAGATTTTACAAGGGTGCAGACGGTGATATCAACTTTATTCACTAGACGTTAACCGAGTTGTATTATCGTCTCCGCTTTAGTAGATTTTACAGGGGTGCAGACGGTGATATCAACTTTATTCACTAGACGTTAACCGAGTTGTATTATCGTCTCTGCTTTAGTAGATTCTACGGGGGTGCAGACGGTGATATCACTTATTCACTACACGTTAACCGCGTTGTATTATCGTCTCTGCTTTAGTAGATTTTACAGGGGTGCAGACGGTGATATCAACTTTATTCACGAGACGTTAACCGAGTTGTATTATCGTCTCTGCTTTAGTAGATTTTACAAGGGTGCAGACGGTGATATCAACTTTATTCACTAGACGTTAACCGAGTGGTATTATCGTCTCTGCTTTAGTAGATTTTACAGGGGTGCAGACGGTGATATCAACTTTATTCACTAGACGTTAACCGAGTTGTATTATCGTCTCTGCTTTAGTAGATTTTACAGGGGTGCAGACGGTGATATCAACTTTATTCACTAGACGTTAACCGAGTTGTATTATCGTCTCTGCTTTAGTAGATTTTACAAGGGTGCAGACGGTGATATCAACTTTATTCACTAGACGTTAACTGAGTTGTATTATCGTCTCTGCTTCAGTAGATTTTAGAGGGGCGCAGATGGTGATATCAACTTTATTCACTAGACGTTAACCGAGTTGTATTATCGTCTCTGCTTTAGTAGATTTTACAGGAGTGCAGACGGTGATATCAACTTTATTCACTAGACTTTAACCTAGTTGTATTATCGTCTGTGCTTTAGTAGATTTTACAGGGGTGCAGACGGTGATATCAACTTTATTCACTAGACTTTAACCTAGTTGTATTATCGTCTCTGCTTTATTAGATTTTACAGGAGTGCAGACGGTGATATCAACTTTATTCACTAGACGTTAACCGCATTGTATTATCGTCTCTGCTTTAGTAGTTGAGGTGAAGATTTTACAGGGGTGGTATTTGTCCAATTTCCCTCCTGTTCCTAATTTATTTATCCTAACTGGCGCTCACGGAGTACTGCTCTTGACAGTGGTAAGTCGCTCAGTGCAGCCAATGTTCCTGTTTTTTCTATAATCTATAATACTCTCTCACTCCTCTCTCCTCCAACAATCAATATATTTCTTATTTAATTTCTAAAAACTGTTATATTCTTAATCATTATCTATCCTAATTATTCGTACCTTCTTTCGGGTGTAATTTTTGAATATGACGAACCATTTGTAAATATCCCTATGTAATATTGTCATATTACATTCCAAACCATTTCACCGACTCACTCAGCCAGCTGTCAAATGAATATCGTGGAGGAAAGTGAGGGAAAGTTAAAGTCAGCCGGACCGTATGCCTGATCCTCCGCCTGTAGTGTCGTAGGTTGGAGACTGTATTACCAAATACTTCTTTTACGTATCTCAGCGCGCATCTTCTGGCTTGATCACGACCTGTACCTTTAAGGCAACATATGTTAGATGATGTAAAGTATTACAAAATACGATTTAAGACTGTTTCTTTCCTGCAGAAATAACATTTTTAATAATGTTGAAAGTATTCTTTTACATAATTTCAAACAGTATACAGTGTTTCATATTTTTCTATGAAGAAATCTGGTAGTGTGAGCATAACGAAGTAAGGATAAGAGGTTTGTGATACTTGTATATTGTACGATAGAGAATTTCAACAAACTTATGGAGAGAATTGCGGGGGGTGGAATTTTGTATGCTTCATCATGGATACTTGTTAGAATTTATGATGGTGGAGAAGAAACTGTTTCTTGTTAAGAACACTCAGTTGGCAGCCCATGATATACTACCCCGGCGAGGGCTGTAGTGGCGGGCATTTCCGGCCAGCAGATTTTGGCAGCTGGTTCAGCAAGCCGGCTAGAGATGTGTGCGACAGATAACCACGCCACCATGCGTTGTCAGGCCGCGCAGTGGGTTGTAGTTACGGCAGGCGCAGATGAAAACTGCTAGTAGCCCGTCTATACATGTATAATTTGTAACCGGTAAGAAGTCTGTAAATTTAAGATATGTAAAAAAAATGAGTTTAGGCCACATTACTAAGCTACAGAGAAGTATTAAACTGTTTATAAAATTTGTGCTTGTCTGCCTGTCAGTCTGCAAATTGGGATGAACTAAAATCTAATGGTTGGATTTTGATAGCCTTTCGAATAATGTACACCCCGTAGCATCGGGGGTTAAATAGGATATTTTTGATTTCGATGTGAAAAAATTTGAATGAGGCATCAGTGTTCTAGGAGATAAAATCAGTATGCTACGATTCGCTGGTGACATCGCCTGGTAGCAGAACAGACTAAGGATGCTGAGAAGTTACTGAATGGTGTGAACAAAATGCTGAAGGAAGATTTTAGACGAAATATAAACAAAAGCAAGACAAAATTAATGAAATTTTTCATAAATTATAGCAACAATAATATAAAAAACGATCGGATGAAATACGAGAAGTAAGTAACTTCTGTTACGATGGCCGAAACAAGAATGATGTTAATAGCAGAATAGCAATAGCGATAAGAGCCTTCTTGAGAAAGAGTTTTAGTCTTAGATATTGATCTATGACCAAGAAAGAACTTTTTAAAACCCTATGTGTGGAGCAATTGCGCTTTATGAATACCAGAAAGAAGGAAAACTGAACCTTTTGAAATGTGGTGCTATAGAAGCACGCGAAAAATTAAGTGGACAGAACGAGTTTTGGAAATGATGGGCGAGGAAAGAAATTTGTGGAAGTGTCCTTCAAGAAGTGGGGGCAGGATGGTGGGTCATATTTTAAGATACGCAGAATTGGTTAATTTGTTAGTGGATGGAACCTTCGAAGCTAAGAACTGTAGAGGAAGACAAAGATTATAATACATGAGGTAGATGAGTGATGATGTAGTTTTTAAGGGGTATGTTAAGATGAACAAGTTAGCACAAGGGAGGAAGAGATGGAGGATTGCATAAAAACCGCCGAGAGACTGATGACAGAAAAAAAGTAAGAGAACAACATTTTAGAAAAATTTCGACCAAACGCGGCGTGTATATTGAAGGTTTATAAGTGACTTGGTCTCTCATTGACTGTAGTAACGTTTCATTCAAATGGTTATACAGGGTTCAACTCGCAAATAAGATGCATAATATTTATACGGTCTTCTCCCCCAGAAATAATTTATAGCTGACAATACTGATATCAGAGGATTGCAGCATTCACGAATATCCAACAAGAATCTAAAATATTACACCTCGACGATTAGCGAAAAACATGCAATATATGATGCGATAGCTTTATTTCACATGTAATTTACAATTCGCGGAAAGATTCATAAGTGTTGTCCTGCGAGTATTTTACATAATATTTTATTCTTTTCCTGTTGAGAGTATGATATTTACATAGAGAAATAACAGAAGTTCTGAGTTTTTCACAATTATAGTTCTATTGAAACTAACCTGCAAACGAAATTGCTATCAAATGATGTAACATCAAATTTCTGTCTCTGTTTGAATTGAATTCAGAGTCTATCGTTATTAAATTTCTGATATTTGCACTGTTCATATTTGTTCGTGTGACCTCCAGCACTCGAAATATATTAATGTATTCTGTTTAAACGGGAATACGGTCTTGCTGTTTACGTTGAGGTTCTGTGTGTGAATGATTATTCGGTGTAAATTTGCATATTTTCCTCCGAGTCCTACTTTTATGCGCATTCCAGTTGGAAAATAAGCTACATTGAAAGCTATACAGAACGGTTAATAAAAATAAACACAACGAGAATACGTTTTATTAAATTCAAATAAAACTCGTGGTGCAATAAACAGACATGTCATTATTTTATAATATCTCTGGTGGAATATAGAATGGTCATTAAAAGGAAATATAATAAAATTAAAGCAGTTTAACATATTACGCGTAACGTAAAACAAAATTACAGAATAATGTTTTTTTTATCATTTTTTTTCTGAAAAATTTTGGAGCTCGGGAAGCAAATGTAAAACTTAATTTCTTTTAGCTCGATTGAGATGCAAATACGTCAAAGAATCTCTTTGTGATTGTGGTTGTATTTAGATCGTATTAGTGATGTTATCTTTGTCCGAGGGGTGCTTTCGTTAGAAGAGTTCACTCTTATGCCTAAATACTGTTTTGTTTACCACACAGATGTTTAGTGGACAGAATTAGTGGTGGAATCGAATTCTAATTACATTTATCTAGTGATGTTTTGTAACACACCAAGTTAGTGCTGACAAAATGAAAGTTTTCACTTCAAGAAATGATACAAAATAAATATTCACCGAATAATTTATTCACATGCGAACCTCTGATAATCAACAAAGTCACAATCCGCAATCAGGAATAAAGAAAATACATCGCGAGCTGATTTTCTGTAACGCCCGTAATAGCCCTCACACCCAGACCTTTTTATGAAGTTTTTTTTATAGCAAGATGGGAGTTGATTAACTATGGCTTTGTGTATTTATCATGTGAGTTATTGTTAATTTGTATGTATTCGTCATGTAAATGAACATTGTCTTATGGAGGGAACTGTGTAAATGATGTAAATACGACCAAGGACAGTATTATGTATGAAACATTAATTAAAAGTTCTTTGCGTTATTCTGAATCTTTCTGTAGCGTCTGTTGAAGCGAGCGGTTAGCTGGAGTTACTTATCTCTAGTTAGTTGGAGCTGAAGTTTCGAGTGTTCAGTCGCTTTAGTATCTTTGGACGAGTCTATTGTGCCTTATCGGGGTGTAACGTATTGTGAAGCTTTCGATAAAATAAATATGAAGTGTAAAGCGATCCGTTGGTGTTGTTATTTCATTTTTTTTTTTTGTCGTCAGTCTTTCGACTGGTTTGATGCATCCTCCATCCTTTCCTATCCTGTGCTAACCTCTTCATTTCTACATACCCCTTACAGCCCACGTCATCAATTATCTGTTTCATATATTCTAATCTCTGTCTTCCTCTACAGTTCTTACCTTCGACTGTTCCCTCCACTAACAAGTTAACCAATCCAGTACGTCTCAAAATATGACCTACCATCCTGTCTCTTCTTTCTGTAAGCTTCTTCCATAAACTTCTTTTCTCACCCATCATTTCCAAAACTCGTTCATTTCTTACTTTGTCTGTCCACTTAATTTTCAGCATTCTTCTGTAACACCACATTTCAAATGCTTCAATTTTCTTTCTTTCCGGTATTCCTAAAGTCCACGTTTCGCTACCACAAAGAGTATCAAAAAGTTCTTTCTAATTCCTAGATCAATATTTGAAACTAAAAGGTTTCTCTTTTTCATGAAAGCTCTTTCTGCTAGTGCTATTCTGCTTTTGACATCATTCTTGCTTCGGCCATCGGTTGTAATTTTACTTCCCAAGTAACAGAATTCGCTTACTTCTCCTATTGCATCCGATCCTATTTTTATATTTAATCTAGTATTGGTATCATTTCTGCTACATTTCATCACTTTTGTCTTGCTTTGATTTATATTCAGTCCAAAATCTTCCTTCAGTATTTCGTTCATGCCATTCAGTAACTTCTCAATATCCTCAGCCCTCTCTGCTAACAAGACAATGTCATCAGCAAAATCGTAGCATACTGATTTTTTCTCCCTGAAAACTTATGCCACATGGAAATTTTTCTTTGACTTTCTTCATTGCTGCCTCTACATACAAGTTGAATATTAACGGGGATAGACTACAACCTTGTCTCACACCCTTTTTAACTGATGCATGTCTCTCGTGATTCTCTACTTTTATTACCGCCACTTGATTCTTATATAGTTTATAGAGTATTCTTCTATCTCGATACTTTAGACCTGACTTCTTTAAAATTTTGAACATCTTGTCCCACCTAACATTATCAAACGCTTTTTCTAAATCAACAAATGCCATAAAAGTATCTTTGTTTTTCTTGATCCGCCCTTCAAGTATTAATCTTAAAGACAGAATTGCTTCCCTTGTACCGCGATTTTTCCTAAACCCAAACTGATCTTCACCTACTATCTCTTCTACTACCCTTTCCATCCTTCTGTATATTATTCTGGTCAGTAATTTTGAAGCATGTGATGTTAGACTAATGGTGCGATAATTCTCACATTTGTCAGCTTGTGCTTTCTTTGGAAGTGTGAACATGATATTTTTATTAAAATCAGTTGGAATTTCTCCTGTTTCATAACTTTTTGGATATCAGCTTGAATAATCTTTCGATTCCTTCCTCTCCTAGGGATTTAAGAAGTTCTGCAGGGATCTCATCAATTCCAACTGCCTTATTTGCTTTAAGTCATTCAGAGCTTTATTAAATTCTGTCCTCAAAACAGGATCCCCTAAGTCATCAATGTCAACATCATCTTCCTTTTCCATTACACTATTGTTCAAGTCGTCCCCATCATAAAGTTTCTCAATGTATTCTTTCCATCGGTTAGCTCTATCTTCTGAGCTTAAAAGAGGTTTCCCATCGGCAGCTTTAATGTTCATGCCTCTTTTCTTCATTTCTCCAAAATTCTGTTTGATCTTTCTGTAGGCAACATCTACTTTACCTACGACCATTTCCTTTTCTACTTCTTCACACTTTTGTTGTAGCCATTTTTCTTTTGCTATTTTGCATTTCCTATTTATTTGATTTCTAAATTGCCTGTACTGCTCTCTTCCTGCTTCATCCTGAGCATTGTTGTACCTTCTCCTCTGATCCATCAGCTCCAAAATTTCTTCTGTGATCCAAGGTTTTCGGGCAGATTGTTCCCTAAAGCCTAATGTTTCTTTACCAGCTTTCATTATTTCGGTCTTTAATGCATTCCATTCGTCCTCGGTTGAGCTCCTTTCAGAGATACTTCTTAGACCCAAGTCTACTATTAATGCAAATTTTTCTCTAGTGCTAGATTGTTTCAGTTTATTCACTTCCAGTCTGTTCTGCTTATACTGCTTCCTTATTCGCTTAAATTTCAGCCTGCACTCCATTATTATCAAATTATGGTCAGAGTCTATGTCTGCTCCTGGGTACGCTTTACAATCTAGAACTTGATTCCTGAATCTCTGTTTGACCATGATATAATCTAGCTGATATCTGCCTGTATCCCCAGGACGTTTCCAAGTGTAAATTCTTCTTGCATGGTTCTTAAACAGTGTGTTTGCCACTACTAGCTTATATCTTTCACAAAATTCTAGCAACCTGCTTCCTCGTTCATTTCTTTCTCCTAGACCAAAACTTCCTACAGTATTCCCATCTTTTCCTTCTCCCACTATTGCATTCCAATCACCCATGACTATTAGATTTTCCTCCCCCTTCACATATTGAATTAATTCTTCAATTTCAGCGTATATTTTTTCTATTTCTTCGTCATCTTCCTGTGATGTTGGCATATACACTTGTACTAATGTGGTTGGGACGGGCTTAGTTTCTAACCTCATCAAAATAATCCTGTCACTAAACTGTTCATAATAACTCACCCGTTTCCCTACTTTCTTGTTCATTATAAATCCTACACCAGTGACTCCATTGACAGCATGTGTGCTAATTATCCTGTGTTCCCCAGACCAGAAATCCTGTGCGTCCTTCCATTTAATCTCACTAATCCCAACAACATCTAACTTAAGTTGTTCCATCTCCCTTTTTAAGTTTTCTAACCTACCTGCCCTATTCAGACTTCTAACATTCCACACTCCGACTCGTAGAATGTTTCTATCCATTCTGATGACTCCTCCCTGAGCAGTCCCCACCCGGAGATCCGATTGGGGGACTATTTTACCTCCGGAATATTTTACACAGGAAGAAGCCATCATGATATATGTAATTTGAGAGGATTACATGTCCTCGGGATACCCTTTGGGTCTTTAATGCAGTGGTTTCCCGTTGCCTTCTGCATCCCCATGCCGTTGATCATTTCTGATTCATCCGCCTTTAGCGGCCGTTTCCAACTACAAGGGCAAGAGGGTGCCCTGAACCGCTCCCCGCTCTTCCGCCCTCCTTTCGGAGGCCGTTGGCAAGCAGTGGGTGATTCCTTATACCGGGAATCTTTCAGTCGCCAGAGCCTCGTCCGTGCAAACAGGGTGCACCACGTGAAGGAGAGGTTGACATTTGGTTGGAAAAGGCTAGTATAGCCTCTCCCAAACCCTTACACCCCTGTTATTTCATAGAACTAATTAATCCATTCAAAAGCAGTAGAAATCAGTAACCTTTGGCGGAAGTTAAAAACCCACTGGCGACCAACGACAGCAATTTGTGAACTGGAGGACGAAGTTTAAAGGATATCATCGTTAATTACGAAAGGACCAATTAGATAATTACCAAACAGCCTATCACGTCCTCAGTACCCGTGGCGTCCCGAAATGACAATATTCTACATGGGTGCTGGTGGACATTTCTTGAAGACATTGAGGCCGTCTTTACCATCCTCGACACTAAACGTTGTCAGCCAAAAACTCCTTCTAAACTCTGCTTGGTCTCTTCGGGGAGCAAAAAATCGAATTAATGAATCTCATGTGGAACAGTTCCGCATATCTATATCTAACCGATCATAACGGGTAGTCCATGGCATCGCAAGGCCAATGGCGCTGCCTATAGCATAAGCGGTTTTAGTTACGTATTAAATTAATTTTGTTTTATACCTTCTCTTGTAATAAACATTGACGATATAACGAATGGATTATTTAAAACCAAATTAATTAAGCTAGAAGTGTTGACTCGTCATTCTTACAGAAATTTTATGTAAATATAATAGGCTAAAGTAACTAAATTTAAATAAAGCAAAAAATAATAAAAGGAAATGTCCAGAATCATAAATCAAAATACCAGTTTTCATATTTAAAAAAAATTAAACATATAATTTCTTGGCGTGTTCGTTATACTTTCATCGAAGATGTGCTCTTACCAAAAACTATAGTACTGATATCATAATAAACCATCTTATATTGTTGTTCTTATTCTATTCATAGTATTCACAGAAAACCAATAACACACGTATAACGTCAAGAAAACAAAGAAGTTTTTACAGTCAAAAGCTCACTTGGAATTTACATAAGACTGCTGTATTTTCTCTATGTAGCCTTCTACGGAATTTAAAAATAAATCTCGAAAGCAAAGGATCAATACGTGAGGTACAAATAAATCTCCATGCATTGGATTTATGATGACGTCAGCAGCGTGGGACATTCTACAGCTGCGACTCCTGGAGTCAGGGAGAGGACACGCAACTGATTAATAAAACAAGAGCTGATTATTGCACACAAGGGTTATTTTCAGCTTAGCGTTTGCGAGTCGGAAAGATAAGACTCGTTTTTCTGATACTAACGAGAATTTTTGTTCGGTTTGCCAGGTATCTGCTATTTGCGGCTGAGTTTGATATAATTTACCCAGATTTCACCCATCTGGACAAATGATTTGACATCTGACATAATACTGGTATAGTGTTTTCAACGTTTAGTCTTGTAGTTTTATTGATTTTTTTATGATTATCTTGTATGAATTTGTCACGTTGCTTCTTACACAACAGAGGTTAAAACATCTGACATAATCAGTTACAGTGGCACTATGAGAAATCTTAATTAAACTTTTCACGCCACGCTGTTTCATAATTGCATTTAACATTATCAAAACGAAGATTTTTGCTGACTGATAATGTCATTCTTCTCCACAATATGTCCCGTTACAACTTCAATGAAACAGCCTCCACATTGCATGGACCATTGCTGATCACGCTAGGATTTATTAGCAGCAGCCAAGATATGGAAATGTTCGACGAGTTTTCTCTTATTTCCAACGGTGTTGAAGGTAAAAAAATTGCTAGCTGGAACGCTGAGAATGTTGGGCGGAATTATTTCAACACTTCCGTGCTAATACTCTCAACTGTAGGAACGTTCATGTAACTATCGAGTACGTTATGTATCTGCCTGGATGTAACACTCGTGTCGAAAGTGTTTTTTCTCTAATAAATAAAATGTGGGGAAGTGACAAAACACAGTTAAGTGTCGCAGTACTGAAAGCTATTTCCATTCCTACTTGAAAACTAGACCCGATATTTTGAAACAGATTTATTCCGCCAAAAATACAAAACAGCTGCCTAGTTCGGCTTTAGATGACAGACTCTAAGGCTAAGTAACTCAGTTAACATGTAATATATTCTACTTATTATAAGTGTTCTTCCTTTTCTAATAAAAACCAGTAAAATATGAAATATTTTATTTATTTTTTAACAAATGGTAAATGGCCACGTTATTTACCTGTATACTGCCTGCACAGATGACGTCAATTGCAGTTTTTATGTTGACAAGAGAGAGGAACAAATCAAATAAAGTATCTGAATTGGATCTGCAGATACTCTGTTGACCTGCCTCGTTCCCTGAGTCAAGATAAAGGTAACAGAGACACAGAAGAGCTCAGTACACAGAGTAATAAGGCAGAAAGCGGAGAACAAGCCAAACACAGGCAGCGGCATTAACAGAGTCCAGCCAGCACGCCACAGAGAAAATACAGCCACTGCTCTCGGATAATGGTCCGTCTTGCGTTTCATACCGCCATTTGTCTTCGCTCTGGAGAGCAACACAGACATGTCTGCAGGCCGCTATTATTCTCAGTCGTACCAAGCACTGCTGTTACGTCCCGAGTAAAATGAAGTCACGTCTGAGTCGTTGCACCAAACAGTAATGTGACAAGACAAGTGGTAGCAGAATCGAACAAAAGTGACCTCAGTTAATATCGTGAATTGTTTATTCCATTAAATATGGGCGGTTATGTGGTTATGGAACTTAAATAATTATACAGGTATTTAGGGATAGGAATTAAGTAAATAGAGGCTAATGGTAGTGGCTTTCCTGTTTTTATTTGTTTGTTACGTAAATGAATATGATGGCAGATTAAGTTATTTCGTGTTAATTATATACGGGTTAAAATATTGGTAGGAACCGTACAGTGGATCTTTGTCGTGACGAATCCAAATAATTTTTTCTGCAACTTGTGTTAACACTAAATAATATATACGACCCTAACTATAGTGCGCGTCACGAACGATGGCGGGTCGCGCAGAGAGAGAGAGAAATAGGGTTGACATAGAATATGCGACGTTACCGCGTTTGACTATTCGCAGTACAGTTCTAAGGCTAGTATCACACGCTTTAGCAGTTCTCTCTTGAGCTTTGGCAACGTAGCAGATCGACCCTCTAGCGTCTGCTTCGCGCTTAAAATGCTTATATACTTTCAAATCTTGCTTTTTGCTTTGACTGTGCAGAACCTTACGCTTATATCGTTCATCTTCCATTTTTTAGAATAGGAATTATTGCAATGCTCACTGATTTACAACTGTACAATTCGCAAACACATCGCATTCAACACTCGTGTTAACACGACAGGCTCTGGATTGTTACTGAATGTGATTGGCTACTGGCAGAGTGATGACGTACTACATGCGCTTGCCCTCACTAAACTGGGCCGCCATCGTTCGTGACGCGAACTATAGTTACTGAAGGGTTTGTACGACGACCTGTGACAGTTTAATACAAATTGTTAATCTTTGTCAACATAAATATAATTTTTTCAGATTTTTGTTACTTACAAGGGAATAACGATTTTCCTATAGCAATTACTATACTTCGTATTTCGTTTATATATTTTGTGAACGATAGCACTTAATACATTCAACTTTAAGACGAGACAACTGAGAAAGGTGGGTGAGTGGTAGCACTCTGGCCTCGCATTCGGGAGGATGCGGGTTCGGATACCCGTCCATGCATCCAGATTTGTGTTTTACATGTTTTCCCTAAATCTCTCCAGGTGAATGCCAGGTTGGTTTCTTCCAAAGGCCATGGTCGAACTCTTTCCCGTTCCTTGCACCCGATCCTTTCCTGGCTCTAATGACCTCGACGTCGACGAGGCGTAAAGGCAGAAGCAAACATAAGACCACGCTAGATATTTCAGCTCTTAACTTGTTTGATGTTTAAAATTTTTTAATTGCCAAGTACGGTCACATGTCAAACCCTTCACCCTGGCGATTGCTTTTAATAAACAATATTTTCACGTATGATGATTCTGTAAGAAATATTTCGTTTCGGTTTCATTAATTCCAACATTATTTCTGCATCGAAGCAGTTACTTTTAAAGACTGACTAACTCAATTTTCAGGCATCAGACAAACATGCCGAACACACACTGGTTGAATTAGTTGAAATAAGAGTTACTTCTGGCCGGGAATATTTTGTTTAAAATGTGCAACGGAATGTAGTTTTATAAAATCTAACTAAAATAATATTGCATGTGAGAAAGACCAATAATAAAGACTCATTCTGTTGATGTATTTTTTATCTTTATTGAGAGAATAAATATTACATATTTACATTAATGTATCTTACTTGATAAACTTTGAACATTTGAGTCTTACTGTAGCTCAGGTTCACTGATTCCCGGAACCGTTCAAGCTCTCGGCTCAGGTCCTTTCTTGGCTGCTGGATGAAGCGCATATCTGCTGTAGCCCAGCGTACATTATAACACTTTTTTTATTTTACAAGAACATTTTTTTAATCAAGTTGTTTGTCAATATGGCATTATTACCTGCAGGAATCTAGCAAAATTGTCCTTATACGTGTTTAGTCTCAGTGGTCTATTATGTTCTACTATTAGGTAATGCCAGTAGTCTTCCAGTTTTGCCCTTCCTCGATTTGTTACAATGTAATAAGTATAATTTCCTATAAGCCAAACATGGGAGTTTCTTTTACTTGGTGGAAACTGCCTCTGATCTGGTAGCAAGATGCTATCGGGTGTGTACATGTTTGGCGCTGATCTGTTTATTAAAGCTAGCTTTTCCCTCGTCCAATTCCAAATTTTTGGTTCTTCACAGCACAGAAGTCGATGTTCCCTTAGCAAGTTCGACATGCTTTTTCCGAGAAGTATTCATACAAACTGTTGGGTACGTAGGAAAATCATTAATAAAAATACTTAGATATTTATATTACAAAATCATGTTTTGAGTGCAATTACTAAGCGAGTGATGTAGGGTTGTATGTTCCACAATTCATATTGGATCCGCAAATTATTGTAGCGAATACATTTCTCCAAAATGAAATGACTACACGTTTAAATTTCTGGAGATTGAAAGCGGCATAAAAAGGGTTAACGCGCAAGAGTGAAGAATACACCATTATTTCCAACAGCGGATATAATTAATTGGTCCATCACTGAGAAATTCGAGGTATTATAATATATATTCTCTCGAATAAAACGTCAGACTAAACACGATATTTTGACACGATATTTCTTCGATCATAAACTCCGTCGCCATTTCCAGTCGAACTTCACTGGGCTTTCATCTCGCTGTCGAAGATGAAGAACCTCCACTAAGCCACCAAACAGTGGCATCAGTTTCTTTCGAGTATCAGAGTGTTTAATCACTTCCTTCTCTAGTCATATACTCGGAAAGTGATGAAGTGTAGGTAACTTAAGCGTCTCATTGATCTTCACGAATGTCAAATAGGCGTTTAAGAACTAAGATACAAGAAATAATAGATGAAATAAGCAGGTAACCACTGATTAGACCAATAAACCCTTGAAATGATATATATCCAAATCATTAGTAAACTATTTTAGATGAAGTTCTAGGTTAGATAATTCTTTAAAATTCCGTTTTACTGTTGTATACTACCGGATGTAATATAATCGACGAAAAGATTGAGTGGAATGAAGACGGCTGACAGCTTTCTTCATTTTCGTGTTTGATGAAAGTAAAAAGCATTACATTCGGTCCTTGTGAAAGAATATCAAAATAACTGAAGCCCGAATGCGAAATATCTAACACCAATTAGACTACCACACCCAAAAAGAATAACAAAAATCTGATATCACTGATCAAGCCTTTAAATGCTATCCCAAAATAAAATGATACGAAATTTGCAAACATATTATGTGTGGCAGCCAGTAATATTATTTTCTGCATTATACACCAATAAATTCCAATATCAAGTTAGCACCAACTGCACTAAACTGATGCATTGTATTTTCTGGTAGGAGGTGTCTATCAGTAGTGTACATGATGAGGCGGCAGGTATGTTTACCGTGTCCGGTAGTGATGCTTCCTCTGTAGTGTCGTCCGGAGCCGAGACGCGGCTGTCCCCTTTAAGAGAGACTCGAGAACACTTGCCGCATCAATCAATGACCCACAAAGGAAGTCGGCGCCTGGACCGCTCGCCGCAGATAACAAACGTCTTGTGGAGTGCGTCAGCTTAGGGCAGACGCCTCTACACGCTGTTTGCTCTGACACCGCCTACGTCAAGTTGATCGGTCCAGCTTTTACAGCGTTTAACCAAGTTCCTACACATGCTGCAAAGGCGAATATTACTGCGATTCATAAATAAATCGAATAACGCTAAATAGAACTATTCTCCATCGCCAGACTTAAGTACAATATCACAAGGTTTCCATGCGCGTTGGATGGGTGCCATACTCTGGGTGGTACTACTGTGCTCGTATATTTCCGAACGATCTGAATCGCACATAGCTATTTTTACCCCTGGAATTTATTCAACCCATTATGCACAACTACCAAGATAGTTGTATACGCTATAGATAGTACAGTTACGCGACTATCCAAAATTGAGACACAGCCATCTCGCAAAAAAACTTTTCAGCATATTCGTTTCATAAATTAAAATAATGATTACATTTCTGCAATAAAACTGTAATAAAAACATCAGATACATTTAGTTTCACTTTTTGAAGGATATTTAAGAGTTATCAAGTGTCCAACCGTCCATACATAAAACAAAAGTTAATTTTTACTAGTAGTAGGACACAAAAAATGTAGTTGTTACATTTATCTTCCAAAACGTAAAATAGGTAAAAATTTGTGAGAAAATTCATTGTTTGCACTATATTACAATTTTTGGAAACATTACAGAGTTATCTGAAGCAGGTGTCAAATATAAAGCACGTAACACATTTTTAAATTACTTTGGCAGTTAGATCGTCAATATGCTTGCCGTCAGATTCTTTTAATTCTGGCCTTAAATCTTTTTTTCAACATACAAACGACGCAAAGACGAAAGAAGAAATTATTAAACTATTGCTTTTGGTGACTTGAGACAGTGTCAACGTAGTATCCGCCGTTAAAATATTGAAAGATAGTTTCTGGGTATATTTTATTATAACAAACATTATTTTCCTTCACCACAACTACTAACAGGCCAGGAATCAAATGTCAAACCTATCGTATCAGTCATAAGGTTAAGGTATCTGATGTTTTTTCGAAATTGGACTACTGGGGCAGAGCCTAAAGATTACACAACACACAAAACAAATTAACATTTATCACACAGAACATGGCTTGCACTGTTCACAAACCGGTGGCACATTACGTTCCCTACACCAGTTGATAATCAGATAACGTAGTAGTACTAATGCCCCGGGTTATCATTAGAAAAGTATCATAAAAAATTATTAAATCTGACCCGGCACCAAAGAAAGTTTAATGCATATAAGGAATATTACCATTAGAGTCTGCAATTTTTTAATCTAAATACGATCAAAATATTCAGTTAGTTATTTTATAAATCCCGCCCAGCATTTCTGCTGACGGCGAAAAGTGAACGCCGAGTGTCCAGAGAGAGCATATCTAGCTCGTTTGTAGAGTGACATGAGCTAAACTAATATTGTATCTTATGAAATGCACTATGGCGGACATTTTAAGACCATTTACAGAACGAAAAATGTAAAATCAGAAAAATTGGGAAACAACGAAAGTGAAAATTTCCAAATAAAAATATGAAAGAGGAGGCAGGAACATCGCAATTCAGGTAGAAATAAAGCAAATCTCCTTGGAAATGTTTAAGTGTGTCGCCTTCAACGATTGAACAAGTAAGCCAACTGTTAGGAAGTCGTCAGGTGCCACCAAGTTGTCCCATGCGTTGGTAAGTGTCGAATCCGTACTCGTCGAGAGGCCTTTGAGAGTGCATCCCGCTCGTTTGCTGCGTGATTTAGGGCATAATAATATCATATACAGCGAACAAGTTAAGACCATTTCAAGATCGATAAAAGTAAATTTGGAAACATTGTACGTGCGAGGAGAACTAGCGTAACGCAAGCAGAATTGAAGCAAAACACTATGAAAAAGCGGAAATGTGGTAGCTCAACCAATTGTGCAAGTGGCCGGCTTTCTGATGAGCGTCGATGAGAGGCACCGAGATTTCGGCGCATCGACTTCGATGGGAACCCTCGTTGCGAGGGAGGAGTTACTTCTGTAAAACTGCTATGAAACACATGTTGAGGCACTTAAGTAATGCACCTGGATTAATGTTTAGCAGCAAAAGGTAATAGTTTCTTTTGTGTATCTAACTAAAATGTTTAGTTACAAAAATTTGATATTTCTTTGCTACCTGGCTAAACAGAGACGTATTCACGCTAATACTTGTAGTTTATGCATAGAGAGATACTTAGGGGGTATGGCAGGAACAACAATCCAGGCATTCGCGTGGATCCTTCTAGGAAAACCCGAATCAGGATGGCCGGAGCGGTTTCTTGAGACCGTTTCCTGTCAGATCTAAATTTTTCTTCCTTTATAAATCCTTCCTATTCCATTCCATATTCGCTCGTGGAAAAAATGAGTCTAGAAAATAATCGGTTCTCGGCCATTCCTATATTTGAATGTTGTTGGTAGTAATATGTATTTGCTGTCATCCTGAAATAGGCCTGTCGTGAATTTTTCAGTTAGCTTCTGCCTTCGGTGTTCCAGATATTCCCAGCTTAACTCTTTAAAAACCGCTCTAACACTTTCGCTCCAGATATATATCTGCAACGAATCGCGTGGTTCTACTTTGGACCTTATCCGATAACCTTTATTGATGGGGTCCCCATACAGAAGAACAATGTTCTGAGTGAGATTGCACGAGTGTTTTGTATGCAATCGATTTAACATCCGGTGTACTCTGCTTTAAATTACGACTTATAAATCGAAGCTTATGTATTGATTTCCCGATTACCTTCTCAATATGTTCATTACATAACAAATTATAAAGAATTTTGTTGTTGTTCGAGTTGCTAAGATAAACATCTTGTCTTCGAACTGTGATAAATGAATACAGTGACCAACCAACATAAAGTTATTTGAATTTTGGCCGAATTACAGGATTTTCATTTTATAAAGTTAAATTTTATAACTTTCAATGCTGTTTCTAGGATTAGGAAGCAAGATATGGATGGGCATTATGCTTACAGTTTCTTTTATCTGAAATAAATACAGAATAATAGCACGACAAATAAGAAATTATTTTATTTTCCGCCTTTTTAGCTATCTTATGTTATAATGAGATAAATGTTGGTCTGGTGGCTCAGTGGTTTAAGTGTCTGACTGGAGAGTGGAAGGTCCTGGTTCGAGGGGCGGCCTCGGCTGGGATTTTCAAAGACCATTAATCGGACCATCACTTCTGACAAAGCTTGCTTGGTGTGTGTGAAGTACGCTAGTACGCTTCCATGGTTCCGAATTATTACTAGCGGTAATAGTTCGGATTCTACGTTAAACTGTAGGTCCTCTAAACACAGCAGGGATACCGGACGAGGATAGATGGCTACGAAATAGATGGATTGCTCAGCCTGTGACATTTATGTCTATCTCCTATTGTATAATAATTATTCTTTGTTTCGTTTAATTAGTATAAAAGTGATTTATTATTAACTTTAAAGAGTTCCCCACATAGAAGTTTGTTGGTTGACTGGGTAGCACTAGCATCTTAGTGTTAAGTTCTAGTATAATAAAGTCTTTGTCTGTGCGCGAGAGTTGTTGCGTGGTTGCGTGCGGGAAAGCTCGCACATGGGCTCCGCAAGATTTTATGTTGGTGAAGTTTGTAGTTAACAGTAATTATATCTTGGAATTCGGTCTAAGAAGTTTTAAATTAATTATCAGTGATAATCAAACAGTGTGTTTTAATTTATTGAAGTGGTTAAATGAAATCATTAGTACCGACTACATGTTAC
Source organism: Vandiemenella viatica (assembly GCA_031002005.1). Classification (NCBI taxonomy): domain Eukaryota; kingdom Metazoa; phylum Arthropoda; class Insecta; order Orthoptera; family Morabidae; genus Vandiemenella; species Vandiemenella viatica. The sequence goes on from JARYHS010009186.1 coordinate 197,276,222, forward strand.
CGGTACGATATTACGGTGCTGCCAATTCTACGGATTTATCCGTAGATCTACGGATTTTTATAAAAAAGTTAGGATTTTGTTAATATATCTACGGATTTTTGCTACTTTTTACTATTTTTTTGATTTTTCCTTATATTGATGTTTTGTTAAACTTTGAGCATATAGTGCTAATGCATTACAGAATTGTCAATAATTGTGAATCGTTTCCTTGCAACCACTTGTGTAAACCAGTGATTGAAATAAAGCTCATATTTTGTTTGATTATAGATTTTATAGCTCTTAAAAGAACTATCGTGGCACTCTACGCACGGTGACACGTTCGTTTGCATGGCATTAGAAAGCAGTGTCTCATATCCGAAAATCAAAGTGGTCGCAGTGTTTTTACATTTCCTGTTACAGAATATATGTTAAATATAATGTCAAATGTCAACAACAAAAAATTTACGGTCCCTTAAAAAAAAAGAAAAAAAAATTATGCACAGCAGCAGTAGTGATGAAGTGACGCTGTATGGAACATGTTAAGAGATATTTCTTACGTTCAATGTAGAATGTTAATTTGTATTTCGAATTTTAAAGACCTGGAAATAAAAAAGTATTCTTAATTTTGACTCTCTCTTCAATAATTTTTGTTTCAGTCTTTCAGTTAGCGAGTCTCCGGATTTTTGTACCCAATCTACGGAAATTTTAGCGGCCATCTACGGATATTCAAAGCCAAGTGGCTGGCAGTACTGCATGATTAGTTACTGGTAATCGAAAGTAAAAGCTGTTTCGGTTTGCTGTGTTCGTGATGACGTACTGGGCCAGGCATCCATAACACGCCGAAGAGGTGGCAGCTTATAAGCCGATAAGAAACTGACAACTATGTTCTGATAAGACAATAGGGAATTCTTACAAACCAAATTAGTTTTCCTACAGTTCTTGGAGTGTTAGTGATACTAATACGCGTGGTATTGAAGTGTCACTGTACTGTGTATTCCTTTTAGTTTTGGTCGCTTTTCTTGTCGTAAGTCAATACATTTTGTTCGGCCTCACGTTTACTTTAAGCTTATAGTATGACATTCGCGAGGTGGTTACAATGCTTATGACATTAAGAATGTTGTTGCCTCGTCACTTAGGTACATAGCAGTTTATTGTTATCTTCCGGCACAGTCCCTATTTGAAAGTTATCATTTTTTTAACTCCATTGCTTTATGCTCAACACAAACCGCAACAACATCGGCGCTAACGCTGCAAACGATGGTCGTAAAGACTTATCTTTGGCTTTGATGTGGCAACGGCGCAGGTCGACCGTGGGGAACCGAGCAATATCTCATAGCTTACTAGTAGCATAAACCGAAACTGTACACACAGCCTTCGATTATAATACTGCTTGTTGCATTTGGTGGATGTGAGATTAAGCTGGTTTGACGCGTACGTATTTTGTGAAGAGCTGAAATTCAGAAACGAACATTACGAACAAACATAAAATACGTTTTATGGTTTAGCAATACACATGTAAGTTATTAACTAAAATGAACAGAAATTATTTTAAAGTCATCTGATAATGGACTCGTTACTACTAAATGTACTACATAATGACTTCATTTTATTGGTTTTGTTTATTCCAGTTTTAAGACCTGTTTTTAAGCAAGATAGTTTATTAAATAACATTTAAGAAATTGTCTTAAAAATAAAATTTACAACTAAGGATATACCTAATAGAAGTTATCAACTTAAGTGAAATTGACGGCAGCTGCACAAACAGAATATGAAGTTTACTATTATCGCTTATTACTATTGGAACTTGAATACTGAGATAATAATGGGGAAAGTATCATCAAATTTTACATTCAGTCGCCTTTTCTCAGATTGTTCAGGAAACTGTATTTCCATGTTTAACCACAAAGATATCTTGTTATTTTGAATAACAACTAGGGAATGAATAATTTCGTAACGATGTATGCGGGATGAATATATAATTCAATTACAATATCCAGATAGCTGAAAACTTGGAACACTAAGTAATTTTTTATAGTTCAGCAAATGTTGCAAGTGAGAGGTTAGGTGCGGCTATATTTCGTGCAACTATACAAAGTTTCTGTACATTGATTAAAATAAATGCCAAGTTTAAAATCTTAGGTTTTCTTATAATTTTTCTTGGTATTTTACGCCTCATCAACATCGAGGCCTTTAGAGGCGGAATAAGATTGGGGACAATAGACGAGAAGGAATTCGGCCATAGCGTTTTGAAGAAATTATCCCGGCATTCGCCTGGCACGATTTCGCAAGAACTATCGAAAATCGAAATTTGGATGGCCAGACGTGGTTTTGAACCCACTCCCTCCAAAATACCAGACCCTAGCGTTACCGTTCATCCGTCGGTGCATTAGTTTAGTAACTGCAATTAAAGTCATATTAATACCATAGTTAAAATGGAAATTAGTGTAAGACTAATAGTTTTAGAAGACGACTTTATCCTGATAACTTGATGCCTCGATGGTTCCGGCCTTTGAAAATTGCCGAAATGTGATTTGGACGCGTGTCATGGTTTACCGTTGTAGCATGGTTACTGAAATGGTTCGAACTTGCTACCCCTAGTGTTACACTTCACACACACATACACAAAATAACAGAATAGCCGGCCTCGGTAGCGTAGGGGCTAGAGTGCTAGCTCCGCGTGCCGAAGGCCGCCGGTTCGAATCCGGCCGCGGGCATGGATGTTAAGTGTTGTGTGTCTGTGTGAATGTCCTGTCCGTCCTGTGACGTCCATACATTGGGGAAATACAATGAATACTGGATGACGACTTACACACATAAAGCAATTATAATTACATTGAGCTGGCTGCATGGCCTCCGTTGCCAAATGCCATTAAAAAAAAAAATAACAGAAGTCAAATAAGCACCAAACGTCATGGACTACAGGCGGATGGCAACTCTTACTGTCCTTCCCTGTTACAGATCGTCCTTAATAACTCCTGGCACATCGACAGAAGTACTTCACCCTCCCCTCACCGTTCGTCCAAATACTGAGTACCATGCCGAGGCAGGTCAGCTCAAGTTGATTTCTCATCTGCATGAATGTGACCTTCAGAATCTTCGCCGAAATTACTATAACTAATGTCCCCCACCATCACAATAACATTTTTTTCCCTAAGACAGATCTTAACATCGCACGTTTTCCCAACTGCCTGTTTTCCACTGTTGTTGTCACCCTGTCGTGCTGTATCTGTTCTGTAGTTAAATATCACCTACCTACGGAATATTTGATTTCTTCTCCTTATTTTTCCATTTACAGAATCTTAGTATTTTGTTTTATCAAATGCCCTAATCAGCGTTTCTTCTTATTTCTGAGAATTTTCAAAATGTTTCTACTCTCACTCAGCCATGCGTGTGATTGAGTTTTATTCCTTGGTGGAACATCCGGACTTTGCTTTCCCATGGTTTCCAGAAATCACTCCACGTGAGTGTAATGGCAATGGCCGAAATATTTGCCATCTCCTGTCCAAAATCCTCTAACAGCTTTAATGAAGTTGACGTCGACAATCCGTAAAGATTTAAAAAACAAAAACCCAGTGGTTATTAGAAATTCTACATTCGTTATTGCAACCATAAATCTGAAGTTTTCCATCCTCCGCCACAATCTCAATTCAGAATTCTCCAGTACGCTACGCTTTCTGTTTTCTTAAGTCTCTGCGTCCCTCTCCTATCTAAAATAACTATGAAATAGTGGCTTTAATGAAAATCTTGACTTTCTAGTGACACATGCTACTCCGTAAAACAGTATGACTTCCTCACTTTCACAATAACTTGATAGATAAATATATAAGTAATTAACTATAACTGAGGAAAGTGTAAGTAATACGTTAAGTCTTTGAAGTGGGTAGTTTTTAAAAAGTTGACAGTATATAAGTTTGAAGAGATTGGTAGTGGTGTAAGAACCAGAGACAAATATCGACCACTGGCGAGCGTAGTGAGAAGTAATGACGTTGGAAAGTGTCTGTTAAGTTTGGTAGAGAGCAAATGCTCTGGCGAGGCCATATGTGGACCGATGTAACATTTTCCTGTGTACGAAGAATCGTGTGAAGGTCCGTGTAATTATGGCTTATTGGAAGTGTTGCGATTTTGGTTCAATTATTAAATGCATTCAATTAAATTGCAATTTTGTGGTTATTGTGTTTCAAAATGATTTAACCTCAGAGAAATCAATTAACTATTAAATATTATGTGATGGGTGGCATTTCAGAATATAATGACAGCTATGGACCATCCGTGTCATTGTCAGCTTGCTATCATTTCTATCTCGTACCGACATCAGCCGAAGAAACTGCCGAACAGAAAACAAACCTTTTTCTGACCTTCCAATAAACCAGCCTACATTCAGCAGTCATAAATTAACGACTCTTGATTTTGGTAATAAATAAATAACCTTTCAGCAGCAACCCAACATTTTTATCCTATTTGCCTGATTCATAAACAATTCTGCTAAATCTGTTGTGAAAATGTCTAGTAATAGGTTCACAGGAAACTTTGCTTTAATCGTGTTAATAAGTAAAACGGTCACAGATGAGAAATACAGTATTTTTTTTTAGTGATGATGCGATCAGTCTTCTAAGAACGTTCATGTGAGGATTCGTATTTCGTGTACATGATTGATAATGAGGTAGTGGCGATGTTATTGGTAAGGAAATCCGAGCTGGCACAGTTGCGCTCCATTGAGGCAGGGCCTCCATTAGCCTCGACCGCTGCTTCGTACACAGATTGATGGTTCGCTTTCTGCTATAGCTGATGCTCGCGATCTAAAAACAAGCGACGAAAACAGTAGCGTCGCTTTCTCTCGAACGTATTTCACCAGGATGAGCGAGATCAGCAATACTGCTACCCCCTCCCATCAAAATTTCCTTAAAATTATGGCTATAAATAATAGTTTCAAATTACTGATATGTGTTTTTTGGTGTGGAATAAAAATGGTATCTTGAAATTCCATTAACGGGAAAAAATGTTTTATAAAATTTTGACTTCGGTATAAAATTAAAAATTTTATCTCCTTCTTGAAACTTCAGAAAACTGTTCTTTTTATTTCTCCTTTTTTATAAATAGATCATAAAAATAATTTCTTACAGTTATAAATATCATATTATTTAGATTCAAATGGATGATAAACTAGGATTTTTTTTATCATCTGTTCAAGTTCACAATTTCTACTGAAATATGAAAATAAAAATATGAAATAATAATATGAGTATAAACATAAATATGGAGAAAAATTAGTGAGTACGGAGAACTACTATGATACAGAGTCATAAATTTAGTTAATTGAAAATAAATTCACGATTTTTATGTGCGGTCTGATCTTCGGACAGCTATTTATAATGCCCAAGTAAACTCTTTAATACTACACGAACATACATATGATTTGTAATACAAAGGAAATAAACTCTTCGAAAATAATTAAAGAATGTGTCTTGTGATCAAGTTTTTCGCCTTTCTGGTGCAATAAACTGGTCGAAGCAACAAATGTATCATCCCAGGACTGCATTATGTTTTTGGAAATTATAATCTTCTTTCCATTTTTTCTTCTTCTGCCAACAAGGATTAGGAATTTTAATTTCTCAAATTGAAAAAGGATGAACTATCTTTTCTGAGACCTCCAGACAGGTCTTTTTTCCCTTGATTTGGTCAAAAGAATTCGTTTGGGATATCTGTTATGCACGACTTTTTCTATATTGCGACATTATTTAATCATAATATTTCGTGAGGCAACATGGAGGTCATTTCTAATATTTTAATTTCGTATTTCATCTTGTCCTACGTGTCCTTCTAGGTATAGAAACATTTCATTTGTGATGAGTAAATGGTAAATGGCACTTTCATTTATTTTGTTGTTATTCAGTTCCCGGTTCATATAACATAGTAGATACTGCCATAATTTGATACAACTCCTGTTTGGTTTACTTCCATAATTTCTTCGTGAGTAGTTCCTTATACGGACTGAATAAATGTTGATATCTTGTTATTTCGATCTCATGTTAATAGGTTATACCATGTCCTAAATAATGGATATACGATCGCACTATTAGTATGCTAACTATAACTATTCTGACTTACACAGAACTACTTTTTGACTGCTAATACTTTAGTTTCTTGCGCTACGAAATCCACGTAGTAGACAGCTGCAAGCTCACATGCCGTTTTTTTAAATCTAAAATCTACTTCTAAGTCATCCATATACAATAAAAAAAAGACCTAGGAATCGGACAACAATCCTGTTTTGTTCCTTGTAAATTTGTTATCCTTTGACAGACAATTAACAATATCGAGAACAATTATAGTTTGCTTATATGAACTTCTTACACGGTTTATTAGGTGTTTCAGGAATCATTATAGTTCTAGGTTATGCCAGAATGATTGCCTCTGTGCATTATAACTGAATTTTAGCACTCTTTGAATGTAATGTGTGTTTCTAAATAGAATAACTTTTTTTCTTTTACTTGTCATGTGCATGACATCTATACAACTTCGGCCCAATCTAAATCCCAATTCTTCTTCTAAAAAAATGTATTGTGTTTCAATTTGTTGATTAATATTCAGTTATATACTTTGTACCTTTGAACGTTGCATGTCATTACCACATTTTGATAAAATGATAGTGTTAATTTTAAAAACCTGTCTCCATATTTAAGGAAATCGGAGTTCATACCATCGATATAAAGCCATACCTCGTTTTTAAAATTGCCAATTATTTGCAATAATTCACCGTACATTTCTCGTTGGTTTGACGTATTTTGTAATTATCGGCTTTTGTTATTTGTAACAGTCGACTGTAATATATACGTGGTTCTAAAAGGCTATCACAGGTGAAGTTAATGATTACGATGAGCCGAAAGAATATAAAATAGTTTGTAATGCAGTTAGCAAAAGGCTCACAGAATTAGAAGTGGGAGACAGTACTGCTGTTTCTGGCACCCGCGCCCTATCTTGAAATCCATCTACGCTGATCGCAAAATCAGAGTTTAGGTATCAAAACCAGTCCAATAAAACAGATGACGCGTTTTTATTGCTATCTCATTTCTCTGTTTTGTTTAACAGCTGTTCTTTAGTAGATTACGATGCTTTGCGAAATCAAACTTTTTAGTTGCAAGTCCCTTTATAGATAGATGAAAGAATGTATATAAAAAATGACGTGGTTGAGTCTATCTTAAAACGATTTATGTAATCACTCTTCTTTAGTATCCACCGCCTAATTTACTAGGAAGTTCCTATATGGCCACCAGATGCTAGTGTTCTTGTAATCTAAACCAATGCTTATCCGTTGCTAAACACCGTATACCCTCCAATCATCCTGATAGCTGATTCTAGAGAACCGTGCAAACTCTGTTCCTTGTGCTTCTGTTTCCTCCAAATCGAAAGAGCGTGTTAGAGCTTGCAGTAAGCAACCTCTGCTCGTTGGAAATGACTATGTTTTAGATAAATGAGATAGGAGTTACAGAGACGCTAGGAGCAGTCTTCATTCGCAGCTACTGCAGCCACTGGGACTACTTGCTTCAGACATTTACCCTCACCGGAAAGTAAAAAGGGGACCGTGGGGATCTGTAATAACACTACATGCTACAAGCCTCTTGAGAACCTCCTATCTCTGCTGAACCTATCTCTGTACTAGTAACCTGAAACCAGAGAGAATAGCACAGCAGGTAAGAAATATCAGGCAAAATTAGTAACGACTTGGCTCTCGAGACCGTTCTCATAGACAAGTACCTTTTAGACGCTATTCGTCCCATTGAGCCTGTAAGTTACCACCTTTTGTTTTTCCTTATCGACAGGACGATTCAAAATATTTTGTAATGAATTTCTGTTTGAGTGGGGATCTGTTCTATGATTTCTATGAGAACCAAAGAATAAGATTAACAGCACCGGCCATAATGAAGGAGAGAATCTTCTATAGCAAGAAGGATTACGCGAATTGAATTGGAGAAAGAGGTAGATCGCTTTAAAAGCGGATCAAGAAACATATTGAAAGATTATTGTGGCGAGAAGAATAAGATATTTTGGTTTATGAATAAAATTTTACTAAAGGAATTGTACGCATAGGGATGTGCAGCGAAATAAAAGTAGCCCTTCATACTGCAAGTTTGCTTCCCTTGTGTTTTCTAATTATCAGCAAAGCTACAAGTCGAGCAGCACGTGTGCAGAGGCGAGGCTGTGTTGGTTACGAGACTTTTAATACTTTTCACCAAAGTTTCTTGGAGTCGTCTGGATTCTTCGCTCTACACCATTAAAACTGAGATGCATTTTTCATCTTCGAAGTTGACCTTCATATTATCGTGAAACCTCATTTCCTTTACAGTTGCGTTAACAATTGTTTCTTACTCGAATATAAGCGTTAAGTAACCGCGGTAATCACGCAAGGAAAGTCCCACGAAGGTTTATCGGATTCAGGATTGGGTAGAGTAACATCGACTCGTCTTCAGGCTTCAAGAAAGTACCAAACAACAAAATAAAAATGCTGTGTAATTTTATTTTCTTCTATTTTTCCGTTGATGTATTTCTGAATATACTGGCTTCTTGACATACAGATACGAAAGTCATAAAACAAACATTTCTTAAAGAGCCTAAAATGTAATCTCATTTCCATCAGTCGAAAGGATTTTTCAGCTATAAATGAGGAAGTACGTGGAGTACTGATCTAATAGTTCATCACGTGACAAGGTATAACAATGATTTCTCTGGAAGGGATGCGTTACATAGTTCTCGAAATGAACCAATAATTGCAGCTTGCGAGCAAACAATGTTACAAACAGCGCATTTTATCATTGGGGCCTCAAGCACGTGAGGTGTTTTTTTTTTCGGAAATCCGGACCTCTCTCCCGTTACTGCGTCAGATATCAGAACCAGGGCCGGATTAAGAAAGCGGGGGAAAATTGTAGAGCTAAAAAAAAAGAAAAAAATGAAGCCGGCTACCCTAGGTGTGGGGCCCCACTAGGAGGCGCGAGGCCCTCTAGAAGGAGCGAGGCCCGTAGCATTTACTGATCAGAACTTTTCGGACGATGTTTGGAGTATGCTCTATACCCTGGTGCGGTATTAAGAGAGCAGTAAACAGGGACTAAGCTTTGAAGTCAACAGTTCGAACCAATAGCATGAATATTTTAACCCTTTCTTACGAGTAATTGTTGTCTCTTAGTGTACCACGCCGCAAACGAATAATATGTCCAAAAAAGAAATCTGAAGAAGTGAACAGAAACGATAATCAGTCAATCTGTAACGCACAAGTTGGAAACTTCAATTAAGCAAACCTAAGTGACAGATTATTTTGGTCAGGGAAATGGCAAAGTCGTGAGAGTAGCGAGCTAGAAAGCAAAGCACAGAATGAACAAGATAAATTGATCAGTTTCTGAGTGGTTAGCTTAAAAAAGTATAGAGTCCTTGTGAGAGAAATATCTGCGGAAAATTGTGATAGGCTATGGAAGCACGTGATGAAAAGAACGTTTCTGATTGGAAGGTGTACCAAGGTGTTTTTAAACAGTAATATTTTCGTTTCATGTAGGTGCTATGGAGAAAAGTTTATCAGTAGTAGGGATAGAGAGAAGAATGAGATCATTGTAACTAGTTTCATATTACGCAAATATGAAAGTTGTAGGATGAAACCAAGTTGGAAATGCTTGGGAGTCAATCGTCTTCAGAAAACAAGTATGTGTGTTAATTACACCACGACAAATCCGCAGAGCTTAATCATAAAACTGAAAACCGAGCCGATATCGCCGCGATTTTGGTACGACTGTGCAATCATCCTGTCGCAAATTGGTGATAGGATCTTATTTTTTATCAACAAGGGAAAATGGGTGTGATAAAGGGGCGCAGGCGAGAAAGAAATTCTCACAACAACAACGGGAAATAAAAACACTGAGCCGCCGCAGTGGACGTCATATTGCAGAGCGCGCAGGAATTAAAATTGGCTGTCTGCAGGGCTGGGCAGGGTGAGGTGTGGATTCCGAATGCAAATGCAATTACCGTGCGCCGGCCCGCGGAGACCTGCATGTAACACCAGCGCCAGGAAATAAAGAGGGCGTCGGATTGCTTGCTTGCTAATCACCAGCCTAGCTGACCGCATTCTCTGTCCTAATTTATTAAACGGCCTTGGGGCATCCCGTAGCCTCGTGAATTAGTCAGCTCACGCATCGCATAGCAGCAATTTCTTTCTTTTTCAAAAATGAAATAAACGAGAGTGTAAATGTCATAAAAACTGGCTGCGGCGCTATAGAAGAGGGCATCGTACATAGGGAAAATTTGGAATGGTCGGGGTGCGAGGGTGTCAACACACGTTATGGTCTGGTCCGAATAGGCGACACTCCATCTCTCCCGTCGCTCATAAGTATCACCCTACTTCCAGTTTCCAGAAACGGGTGACAATTTCGGGTAAACGAGAGTTGGATTGAAATTAAAAAGCGCAGCGGTGCGCCGTAAATCTTGGCCATCTCGCCGAGCCAATAACGGTGGCCGTTGATCCTCACGGGCTGCGCAACTTTATACCGGCTCACTGGCAATTTGTATGCGTGCCGAGACGCGGGTTTAAACACTCAGCCACTCCGCTTTGGGAAATATACGTCGTAAATAGAGCGTGATATTTGTGTATGGTTCCCAGCCGGTATCTGGCAGTTTATTCCATCCGGTGTGGCGTTACTGAACAAGCTGGGAGGGTTTGGCGCGACTATGGGCCATCTCGTATTTCTTGCGGTTGAAGTTGTTTTTGACACATTAAAATGGGCACAGAAGGCCATTTTACCAATATCTGCGTATAACATTGCTGAAAGTGGTCTTTAATTCTGATTGGTTGTTACTGCACGAATAAACCGTATTTAATGGCAGGTAGAAATTTTGAAAATTAAGTATTTGCACATGATGGTAACACTTGTAGGGTTGTAACAACACCATGAATGAAATATTTTATATATATTTTTCTACTTGTCTATACGCCTCGTCGATGTCGAGATCGTTGATGGCAGGAGAGGAATGGAGATAACGAATTTTTCCATGGCCTTGTGAAGGAACCATCCCGATATTCACCAGGAGTGATTCCGAAAAGCCATGGAAAACTGAAATCTGGATGGTCGGACGGGATCTGAAGCAACATCCTCCCGAGTATTACCACTCACCAACCGGGCTCGGTGAAATAATCAACATCATATATCATCAGCAATCGTGTGCTCATTTTGAGGAAAACTCACCTTGAAAATTGTTTAATTATTAATTATAGATGATTGTTCATCATTGATGATTATCATAAAAAATTTACACAGCAGTAAACATTTCTCAACTGTTTCTAACTACGTAATTAATTAGAAACGTACTGCGCAGTATCTTCCTTGGCGTTATTAACGATAGAAACTGAAAAGTACTTATATAATTTCAATACAGCAATTTTTCTTCGGAAACAACAATTGTAAAGGAGACAATTCAGTCACACAATTATTAATGATATACTAATAGTTAGTCTGGAATATATGTATTTGTTCGCACAGGAAGCTGAACGATTATCATGCGAAAATAAGTGAACTGTATACATTGGACAAGAAATGTGTCAGTTAAAGAGTATTGTAAATATCTTGTCGTTGATCTAACAATACAAATATCGATGATGCCCTACGGATTTAGTTTTGCTTGGTTGATGAATGCCGAGATCGTGGATTTGCATTTTCATCCTGTGTTTCGCTATTCCAGTAGCATGGAAGCAAATGGAAGCAAATGTGTTTCCCAATTAGTTTTCGCCTAGTGCCGCTTCAAGAAAGTGCTAGCCTACCCCTTACTACAGAAATATAATTTACACAAACACGCAAATTTTGTCTGTCTTAAACTAAATTTTAGTGATAGTAGAGTTTGTGTTATTGTTTTTTTAGTTATTTTAGTGATTACTTTATCCAAGAGATTACCGCGCGTACTCATTGAAGTAACCTCATGTACCCCAGTGGGTACGCATACCACTAAGTGGGAATCACTGTTCTAGTTTTACAGGAATATTTTTAAAAACACTGTCGGAAAACTATGAGCTTAACAACTACTATGCAACTAAATAGCTCTATCAGAAATGAAATGACCTGATTACCTCACATGTTAATAACATTTTTCTTCTTTGTTTTGCTTCTGGCTTTACCCCTCACTGACGTCTAGGCGGGAAAAGACTGGGTGTAAGGAACGGGAAGGAATTCGGCTATGACCTTTTATTTAAAAAAAAAAAAAAAATCTCCTGGAGTGATTTGTGGAAAGAATTTAATCCCAAATATGGATTGACGGACGGAAATTCGCACCAGCGTCTTCTGGAATGTGAAGCCAGAGCGTTATTATCAAATAAACTGAATAATATCTGTGCGCCCTTATGGCTATGTATGTGAGTGATAAAGTAGTTGCTGTGAAAGTATAGCGATATCTAAACTTAATTGAAAACAATAAAAGCTGTCATTCAACAAAATATCAAGTGCACTGTATTTATGGTTTAAATGCGAAAGAAACAACAAGCAGAAAATTTCCTGCTACTCGAAGAGCAAGCAAACTCTCCGATACCGAGGATGGAATATAAATAAAGAAATGTAAACGCTGTAAGTGTTTCTATAAAAGAAGTGAAAAACGTTCGAGAAACAAATAACCGAACAAACATTAAACTTCTTAGGCAGTATATATTTATCAGTAATAATATATAGTAGATTCAACGTAATAAAAAAATTTCTTCAAGGATAGACTGAAATTACGGAGTAAATGCGCATATTTATAAACTTTGTACAATTTTTGGTTTCTAGTAATTTTATTTCTTTTATAGTATAATAAATGACTATATATATAAAAAACAGTATAGGGAGTATATCTGTTGTCAATTAATAACACCATGTTTCAAACGATAGTAATACCACTGGAAACATTATAAATGTTTGTGGATTATAAACCTGAAATCAGGTCTGGACAATGTATCAGAATAAGAACAAATTAGTTTATAAGTTAATTACATTGTTAAACATTGTGGAATTATCCTCGTTTACGAACGTGTATTTCAAAGTAACTGTAGAAAGGCAAATAGTTGTGTGTGACGACCGTACTGCCTGTGAGAGACATCTGAAGCAGCAACAGGTGTGTCTGTGACAGAGGGAACTCCACCACAAAGTCAGCATCAAAGCTGCCGCTCAGAGAGACAAATGTTTGCAGCATTCTAGACGCGTGTTACGGCTAGTCGAGCTGCTAAAACATCTCACCAAAAATGATTCCTTTTATTTAGGAAATAACAAAAAATTATGGTACTACCATGTTCATATGTGTTCGAACGACGCGAATCGTTCACCGCTGAATTTCCTCCTGTAGCTTATTCACTATACACACATACGGAGACAGTACTATATTCTGTAGGGGGTATAGTCAGACGACTATCCAAAACTGACACTGATCTAATTCACAAAAAAACTTACTTTTTTGAGGTGGTTCGTTTTACAAACTATAACGATGGTTATATTGCGGTAATAAAAATATTTTGCAAATATTGAATGCACATCTTTTTACATTTCTAAAATATACGATAGTGTCCATACAAAAGGTAAAAGCCATCATATTTACATAAAATATTAATTTTTAGTAGGTGCTAGGGGAGAAGACATTTCAACTTTTATACGGAAATTCAACAGCATAGAATAATTAGAAAGATAAAAAAAATCAGTGTTTTTAGTATATTACAGTTTGCGAAAATGGAGCGAAGTTATCTAAATTAGTTTATATGATATTTCTGATAAAACATTTTTAACGTCATTGACTTTTCAGACTGCTTATTCTAAAAAACGTTTCTTTTGGTTTCTCACCAAAAATGTGTTTCGTGAGAACACACAGCATGGAAAATGGGGAAAAAATTGTTAAATAACCGTTGTCGGTAACTTAAAAAGGCGTCAAAGCAATCTACGACGTTAAAAATGAATTACATCACAAAACTTATTTTCAGTCACCGGTGATAAGGGTAACTGCTTGAAGCATACGGAACATACTTGATTAAAAAAAAAAAAAAGGAACAACATTGTTACGCAGCTCAAAAGTGCTTCATACAGAGAAGTCCCCTGTGTAGTTTTAAAGAAAGGAAGGCCATTTTTTTTTAATCTGCTCAACGTCTCTCTAACAGCGAGGTCTTTAGAGACGGGAAAGGATGGGCGGCAAGGAATTGGAAGGAATTCGGCCATGGCTTTTTGAAGGAAGCATCCCGGCATTTGCCTGGAGTGATTTGGGAAACCATGGAAAACCCAAATCTGGATGCCCGGACGGGGATTCGAACCGCCGCGGCGCGCCGTCCTCCTGAATGCGAGGCCAGAACGCTAGCCGTTACACCACCACTCTCGATAGGAAGGCCATGATTGATACCGGTATCAAATAGAATATGCATTTACATATGCACAGAATGCTGTTTAGAGTATTGTTTTTATACCTATTATCATTGATTTTAAATGGGATGAAAGTTTATAATTAGGTTTCCCGTAAATATGAAGTTCAAGATTTGGATTAACAAGAAGATAAACCAAATCAAAGTGCTTGCTGAACGATAACATTATAGATGCCTGTATTTCGCAAAATTACATTTTGGGGAGCAACACCTTATCCTGTTCTTTGCGATGTGGTTTACCATCAGAACATTTTTTTTTTTTTTTTATTATGCAGTCGTTTACTAAACCGAGACACTACATGAAAGCTATACATAAATACCAGTATGTTGGAATTAAGCAAACTATTACCCGGGGCGCACATTGAGCTGCGTGTTGCAGTAGGGGCAGCACGAAAACAGAAACCGTGTAGGGCAGATACCCGCGCATATTAGACCGCAGTTTCATGCGGCAGTTTACAAAGCAGTGTTGTGTTGTGTGAAAAACACGACAAAAAAGCGTAACCAAAAACATGTCTAAGCAAAACCTTGATTTTTGATATCAGAATTAGACCGGGATGCCGAGGTTGGAAAATTGTTATTACTTTATCAGAAGCATAGTTAGATAAAACTATGGAAAAGAAGAAACTATCACCTGGATTTTACAGTGGCAAGAGAATTTTCAAAAGATTTATTTATTAATTCCGGATGACTCGAGCGGAGATTCACAGCATAATCCAATCTGTTATTTTCTCGACAACGCTCAAATACCTATTGAAACTGAAGAAAATCTGGCAGTATTTTCGAGATTATTTATTTAATTATTTAGAGTTTGATGATACATGACATTTATAAGAATGTAATTCTCGTTTATTTTATACTATATTTTTAAGAAAACTACATAATAGAACATAAGAAACATTTGGAACAAAAAAAACTCGTGTTCAACAAATTATTCGAGAAATTGTCTTTCTCTCACGTTAGGAGTTGGACGGAGGTTGCCTTGAAGAGGGACTAGAATCAGAAGAGCTCAATTCACTCGGACGTGTGCCACGGTAAGAAAAAAAAAAGTGTTTCTCGGGGACACTATTTAATGATGTAGTGCAAATATTAAGAAAACAAATACTGTAATAATAGCCTATATATATCAATTTTTTTAAAGGATTATTAAAAATGAATTCAAAAAGAGAAAATAAAAGTGAAAATTGTAAGTGGACAGTAGTATGATAAATAAATGCTGAATTTACTCATCCCTTTTTGGGCTCATTGGTGATGCTTGTCCAAATTTCTTGTTTAAATTTAATTTTTATGTATTTAGTATGACTGGTATTGTGAATCGCAAGGTGGTTACGCACCAGATTAACCAATTTTTTTGTTCCATAGCTGAAAATGATTTTAAAGTAAAACAAGACTTACAATAACGCAAAAAGTGTTACGGGAAAAACAGGCACGAGTGAGCTGCGTGGCAGTTTCTGTGTCGTGATCACAACGTCGCGCAGGCCACGTGCGGCGCAGTACTGCGCTGCCCTGCTCTGCGTCTCAATACGCGCTGTTCCGCCCCAAAAGATAGAGACACAGGAAACTGTGCTGCGCCGCCTGCGTCAACTGCGCGTCAATGTGCGCCCGGCCTTATTCATGTCGATTTTCTTTTCCAATTGATGGGTACTGTAGTCTGTAAGAATTAAACTTCGAAAGAATAAACAGGAAATTTATGATTGAGGCTAATGTTGTACACCGTAACACGGTAGTGCCTGCTTATATGTGGTTTATTTGTAAATAAATTTTGAATTCCGAACTTCAAAATCAATTAATGGCTTGAAAGTTTACACTGATGAGCTGAAGCAGAGACGTATGGGCAGTCATCCTGGTGACGATACGTGCTGCATATGTGGAAATCCACTGACATAAGTGACTTTGACTTAGGGCTGATTGTTAGGCCCGGCACATGGGAACGAGCATTTCAGAAACGGCGATGCTTGTTGGCTGTTCGCGTGCTAGTGTATTGGGCATCTATGGAAAGTGATTGAAGGACTGAGAAGCCAGGTATAGGAGACGACGTAGTGGAAGTCCAGACATCATCATAGGACGTGTAGGTCCGAGGCTTGCCCGCTCTGTAAAGGAGGATAGGAGACGATCTGTGGCAGAACTGACCACATAGTACAACGCCGATGAAGGCACAAGTATTACTGAAAACACCGTTCAGCGCACATAAAGCTCTAAAGCAGACATCAGCTAGGTGCTCCCATGTTATAAGGAAGTAACTTACTAAACACACGTATGTGTGAAAAATAGTTTATATTAATACTAGCCCGTACCCGCGACTTCGTACGCGTGGATTAAGATTTTTTTTGTCAGAACGAAGGATTGGTCCCATTCAATATCGAGTAGGAATAATATGACAGGAAAGCTATCACCGTCAAACCTGTCTCTTGAAGAGAATCAATTTCCAACATATTTCTGTCACCATTCGATAAGGTCTCAAAATTTCGTGACTACAACTGTTAATCATACTGTAAAAAATATCCTGTGCCCTTTGTACAGATTTCCTTATAGAATTGCATCTCAACGATATAGCCATTTAGTCGTCAAAATGTAACAAAAAGACAGAGACTTACTTCCGTATTTATAATAATATTACTGTGCTTCACACTCACACACTGACTGCGAACAACACCTGAGGGATCATTATAACGTAAAAAAGTGTACACCTACAACATTGCAACACTACCTACGATTTGCCTCGCATTGCACCCCTAACTTTCTAATATCTACAGTTTAACATTCAATCCGAATAACCTACTGTCCAGGCCTGACTCTTACGATGAAAAACAATTTTTAAAAATCTTAGCCTCCACGGAGATTTGAACCGGAGACCAAGACGTTCGTAATCAAGCGCTTTAACCACTAAGCTGCCAGTCCACTATACCGAAACAAGGTACGGAGACAACCATATCCAACGTGTCTGTCTATCGCCGTATTTCGAAGTTATGAGACAACATGTGTTATTTATACAGATAATTTTTCAACCAAATGTAGACATCTTCTTGTTTCAAAGGATAAGTGTGCAAAGTTTCATCGAGATCGGATGAAAACTGTGGATTTGTATGAAGAACTAAAAAACAAACCAACAAACAAACAAACATACATTCATCTTTATATGTAAAGATAATTACGATGAAAGCTCTTTGTATCCTCTAATTCTTCAGATATTCTTCTCAACATGCGTACATTTCTTTTATCTTTCTGAAAGAACTCCTCTACAACACCATTATAGCATACTACTTTTCATTGGAAGGATATAATATTCTTTGCGTTTTCTCATTCAAATTATTTCTTTTTCATTCTTAATTGTCCGCATTACAGATCCACAGTATGAGTTAAATCTCAAGACGTTTCTCAATGTTTAATGAACCGTAGAAAATCCTGCCCGATCCTCAATTAAATTACCTTCAACCCAAGGTTCCGATAATATGAGAAGGCTTCCCAAGTTTTTTGGCCGGCAAGTTTAGATTCGAGCAAAGTATTTCTACTTATTGGAACAGCCGGTAGAAGCGTTTGGGCTGAAAGACCGGACAATTAGCAGCAAATACCCAAATACTCGGGCTCCAATTACCGTCGCCAGCCTCCAGCTCGCTAATAGAATTCCAGGACCTCCCATTACAACTGGCCTCCGCCTGCAAGCGCCTGCCTGTGGAGTGCGCTGCTTTAGTTTCTCGTCCGCGGCGCTCACAAAAAGAAGAAAGGGAAAAAGCGCGGTGGCTGCCGTCCGCACCTTGGCCCCACCTAACTCCTCGTCGGATTTAATAAGCGAAAATGGACTGCTGCAACAAGCCAGCTCCACGACTGCTTCCTTTCATCATATTCGTACTACGCCTTTGCGACCATACATATAAGTCTATCTATTTGTTCGTTCCATTTGATTTTACACCTCGTCGATGCTGAGGTGATCAAAGCCAGGAAGGGATTGTCACACCCCACCAACCATTATTATTTTCCTTAATGAATTGTTTATGTTTATAAATACAGGGTGTTTCAAAAATGACCAGTATATTTGAAAAATCAATAAAAACTAAACGGGCAGCGATAGAAATACACCGTTTGTTGCAATATGCTTGCGACAACAGTAAATTTTCAGGCAGACATACTTTCGAAATTACTTACAATTTTCAACGACAGATGGCGTTGCAGTCTGGAAAAATCTAAAGTACGATTATTCTAAAGAATAAACCATTTTTTCACAGCAAACTTGCAATCTGTGAACAGCACACGCTTACAGCAGACAGACGACTTACATAATGGCGAACTCACAGACTGCGTTTACTTCTATATCTTTCAAATCGCCTGCAGCGGCATCTTTTGTTGAAAGTTGTAACTAATTTAGAAAGTTTGTCTGCCTGAAAATTTACTGTTTTCCCAAGCATATTGCAACAAACGGTGTATTTCTATCGCTGCCCGTTAGGTTTGTATTGATTTTTCAAATATACCGGTCTTTTTTGAAACACCCGCTAACTGTACTAATGTATGTATCTGAACTTGTTTCCGAGGATTCCTCAGTTTATAGCGCGTGTCGTCTTTGGGGATAGAACAAGTTAGAATCGACAAGTAGTGATAAGATCTTTGGCTGTTGCGATTCTAAGCAACAGGGATTGAGCGTGTATCGTCGTAACGCAAGTATATTACGGGCCTGAGTCTCCGTATTGTGGAGATATCTGTGTCTTTAATCAAGATGTGACGTTACGCATGTAGAAAGATTGGTTTTGTTAATGGATGCAGTTGCCGAATAAATACAGAGTTTTTGGAACAGTAATTATAATTCCTTCGTAACAATAGAGCCAGTAATTTTTGGCTGATGAAACTAATTAACAGTGTTTTAATTACTAAATTAATCGAGCAGCAGCCTCATTGCGTTCGAAGTGAGGTGGGCCTTCTCGTCCATAACACTCGGCAACTTCCTGTGGAATGGAAATATTAATACCATTTGATTCTTCTTGGACTGACCTGGTTGCTGAAGTCAGCTATTAACCGCTCTAATAAGGAAAGCTCAAAAGGAGCAAGAAAGAATTTGTCCATGATACAAGGCACAATATTAGCATTTGCCTGGAGCATTTTCAAAAAAAAAAAAAAAAAAAAAAAAAAAAAA
The DNA here is from genome assembly GCA_031002005.1 of Vandiemenella viatica. Taxonomy (NCBI): domain Eukaryota; kingdom Metazoa; phylum Arthropoda; class Insecta; order Orthoptera; family Morabidae; genus Vandiemenella; species Vandiemenella viatica. Next base: position 197,295,703 of record JARYHS010009186.1, read on the forward strand.
AAACCCATGGGAAAACGAAATTTGGGTTACCGGACGGGTGATTGTACACACGACTTCCTAAATGTCAGAGTCGAAAGTTACCGTTTCCCACCAGGTCTGGCGGTATTATAGTTGCACACAAAAGTTTACTCAGCATTTTTGTAAATGGTAACTATAAGGACATCGCAATACTAAAATGTTAAATGAACCACCCATATAAAGCCTCGATCCCACGGCGCGTCCCTCGGCGCGTGTTAAGGAACGCCTGTCATCTTTGCCGCATATGCTTGCATGGACGGCACGCCTCAACCCACCGCCAGGCGGTAGAAGATGAAAGGCGCGTCCTGCCTAGCACGCGCCGTCGGAACGAACCTTTAAGCTGGACTGGAAGTGGCGATGTAAATCCAGTGAGCAAGATATTACACAAGGGACACGGTATTACTAACTTTTTTCATTCGGGCTTTATGGCTCGTTGACGTCCAGGTCATCAGAGTCGGGAGCGGATGGGAGGCAAGAATCATGAATTCGGCAATGACCTTTTTGAATGAACCAAGGAATTCACCAGGGGTGATTTCGGGAAACAATGGAAAACCGAAACATGGATGGAGAGACGGGAATTTGAACCACGTCCCCCCGAATGCGAGGCCCGAACGTTATCTCACACCCACTGGGCTTGGTGTAATGTTAATGAATGTGGCTAAAACGCTGTGTATTGCATTACGGAAGCGACTTTTCGAATTCTTGAAACCTATCGGAACCTTGCCTGGTTTTCACGTGTCAGTTTCTTCAATGTCAAATGCAAAAGGTGTGCTTGGAGCGGCCTGGTGGGCTCGTAGCTAACGTATCTGATTGTAGATCGAAAGGTCTCCAGTTCGAATCCCTATCTAGGCGGTATTTTCATAAGCCATTAACCCGACCTTCACCTCTGACACAGTTTAGTGTCTAATGTGAAGTACGCCAGAACGCTTCCGTGGTTCGGATTCCACGTTAAATTTTAGGTTCCGTCCAGGGCTACCAACCTTAGTTGGAATACTGATATGTACACATCCACAGCAAATTCAAGCCAAACAAATGCTTAACGTGATCCTGGTTGGCCCAAACGAACACACATACATACAAAACGTGTGCTTGATCAGTACACAAGATTTTAATTGGTACCTTCTTAGTGAAATAAGCTCACAGAACATTATCGATCCTTTGGTTGAAGTAATTATTATCCTGGATGCCAAACGGTCAAAAATATTATCCTAAAACATTTTAAATTTGCATATCTCACAGTTACAAATTCTTCAGTCGTAAAACTGCCAGAAAAATGCTTAAAAGTAAGATCTTGATTTGAATATAAAATATTTTTTTTTTATCGCTCTCCGAAACAATTGTTGGTTCAAGTGTTTTACTCTAATTTATGTTCGTTTGTTAGTATTTATAGCAATAATTTCTTTACTTTTTGAGAAGGGAAAAATGCTGTCAAGCTACTTATACTTCTCATTATGAATTTCAACCAGTAAACTACGGAAGATTGTAAGAGCGTTAGGCAAACAAAAAACAGAAATGAGAGTTTATGTTAGATAACCAGTACCAAACGGACGGCTTTACAAAAAAGAACTTTGACCATGACCTCAGTTACATTATTTCTAGACTCGCTTGTTATTCAGTGTCTACTTCTTCAAAATATTCTCGCGAAAGATTGTTGTCAGAACAAATTTTTATTATCAACTGCTTCCTATTAGTGATTTCAGAAAATAAATCTCAATGATATCTATTATCCATCATTTAATTCTTCTTTACATCAATTTAAGCTTTGCTACTAAGTGCTGAAAAGATAGTTTTCACTTCTCCCAATTTTAAACTCTACGATTTTGCACCCAATCTATGTACTCCATTATTTTATCCTCTGATTTTGTGAGATAAAAGTTCCATTCGATTATCTGTCGCTCCAGTAAATATCTGTTTATACAGCACCATTTTTTCTGACAAATAACTTTAACAGGACTTGTTTGAAGATGCAATTATGAGCTTATTTGTTTTTTAACTTTTTTAAAAATGTGATATTCATAAAGTCTATTACACTTTTCTGCTGTATCAAATGATGTGTGCTTGGGCAACTTATTCACATTACAAGGTGAATATAGCGGAGGATCAAAACTATCCCTGACCGAAGACGGGTGTAGCTGGTGACTCATGGAAGGTGACAGCAGCGCATTCCATCCATTGTCTTTATTTACTCAAATATCAGCTACTTTCCCGACGTCTGCATACGTATAGTGAACTGTAGATTACCTGCTCGACGAGCTCCATCTCCAGCTGGTCGAGGCTGTTGGAGAGGAAGTTCCCGTCATCCCCTCCCAGAGGGTGAGTCGCAGGAGTAGAAGACACGTTGCCGAGACAGAGGATTCCTCCGACACACGCAACCTGAACAGAGAAACAAGTCCTTTAACTTCATGCAAGCGAATGTGAATAGAAGAGTGAGAACATGGATAATCAGCAGCAGTGTTATTATTTATGCTGACATTAATAAAATGCTTCCCACTGATTTACATAGAAAGGAAACCACAACGAATGTTCGATTTATTTTGGTGATTACTCGTAATTGTTTTTCCGAACCGCTCGTCTGATTTTAAATAGCTATGTTAGTGGTAAAGTTTTTATTTAAATGAAATGCTTGTATATTAATCCATACAAAGTTATTACGTCGCTTTTCTTGTTTATAAAGATTGTTCGTGACTTTCTTGCTACAATTTAGCATTTAAAATGTATGCATGTCATTCGCCTGAAGTTCTCATAGTTATTTCTGGTTATCGCTGGATTTAACTACTTTCAGACAGTAGATTCATTTCATACTTGACTTAGATATTACCTTTAATAAGCTACAAGTGCTAGTGTATTTCAAATTCAACCTAAAATCGGTTTTAATACAAGAAACAAAATCTGTAATTAGTAACAGATTCTTATGAGTTGGAAAAAACATTAACCCTGTTCAGTTGCTCAGAAATGGCGTCCCAAGTTATGTATCTGACAACTGTGGTTGAAAATGAGTCGTATTCTAGAATATTCTGGAACATTTTACTACATTCAAGAACATTCTAGTATATTCTAAAAGATTCCACTAACAGCCAAAACACTGCGCCCCAGATCTGAGGTGGAATAGACCAAGGAAAAAAAAAGACAAGCAAAGTTCAGGAATGATGGCAAACTGGGCCAAGACGTAATTTCGCCAGAGTTAAGAACCACGTGGTCGACAGTTGGCCAAAACGAGGAAGAAGAAGAAACAAAACAAAAACAAAAAATTGACCTGGTTGCTGAAATATTGCTGATTGTTTTACATCTCTCAGATTATTGTTTTATCCTGTTTCCGATTCTTACTTGCAATTTTTTCTACCGTTTATCAGTATATCGAAATGTTAACTTTAATTTTTAAGTACAGACAGAAATATGAAAGCCTAAACAATACCAAATGTAAATTAAAAATCCGGAGGTACACCCGTGAAAACTTCATTGCAAAGTAGAAACACTTTGGAAGAGAAGTAAAGATCGGAAGTGCGTGTGTGTTTGAGAGAGAGATAGATAGAGAGAGAGAGAGAGAGAGAGAGAGAGGGAGAGAGTGAAAGAGATTCCTGTTTTTGTTTTGGTAATGCGCTCAGTCTACGTGAGCCTAAAATAAAAGGAAAGAGGGAATGGGGCAGTAGTTGGGACCTGACAGCCCCTGGCGGCCGCGAGGCAGTCAGACAGACAGGAGCAAAGCGAAGCGAGTCCCGTGGCGCCGCCGCCGCGCCGTCTCATAATTAGCCAGCTCCCGCCCACCACGCTAATTAATTGGTCCAGCCCGGGGCGCCTTTCTTCTCCCTGCCGCGCACCACCGCTCCGACGTTTAATCACTCCAAGTAGCCCCCGGCACCGTTCCTCCTCGTGTTTATGCATTTTTCCCCCGTCGGCCGAGATCTGATCAAGACCGTTGGCCACCTTTGAAGTCTCAGGCCGGTGCCCTGGACAGAGGGCTTCTCCAGTAATTAACTGTCAGAGCTGGCGAGAAAACTACCTGCTACTCTCATAACTTCCTGGACACCTGCCAATATGTGTAAACTTGAAGCTTGACTTGAATGACGTAGGTAAACATTTTGTAGAGTTAAATAAAACAGAAAACTCAGTGAAAAATCAGCAAAAATATTACATAATGTTCTGACCAAGCCGAGTTTTAAGACTAGTATTAATACCATCTAGTCACGCAAACGCTGTCTAGGCTCGGTTGGTTCGTCGCTGCCAGGACCGATCCTGGACGTAAGCTCGAGCCTGACAGTAGGCTCTGTCTGTTATTCACGTGCTGCGTGGGGACGAAGCCAAGCTGATGCTCGCAGTCTTAAAATTGCTAAATCGAAGGATGAAGTAATTGGACAATTAAAGAGTATATGCGTCCTTCTTGTTATTTTCTACGCATTGTTGTATGATTCTATAAGATTGTATACGTTACTTTCGAAAAATTTGGATACTAATAACCGGGCACAACTCTATGTTAAGGAAAAAGTAAAAATCAGCATATTGCACCTCATTTCAACATTTCTGGGGTGAAATTACGGCATCTCATAAAAAGTAGAACAATCTTTCTCCTGAAAATATGAATGATCATTTGGTTATTTACAATCACGTATAATAGTGATGTCAGTTATGTCATTAAAATAAGTTCAGTGTTGTGCATTAATAGTTGCGAATCCTTACAGGACGTCACATATATCTGAAGCTTCCGTATAATTCATAATGCACTAATTGAGGATTCAGGGTATATTTTATATATGTTAGTAACTATAGATAACTTACTTATGTTATGGTTTTCGTTGCACTGATCTCATGGTTCCGTTACATATGTTTATTAAACACATATACGTTACACTTCATGTCCACGACGATTCAATTGATAAGACTTACACAAAATGTTGGTAGTAGTCACTGATGTAATGTAGATTCTAGAATCCCCTACTGTACAATCTTGTTAAATTTTTATGATGTACCGTCCTTGTTACACGATTAGGGCGAGGAAGACACTGTGCCCTATTCCTGCGTTGCTGAGCCTTCGTATGTCCGCCGAGCCTTCGTTTGTCCACCGAGCCTTCGTTTCACCATCGTGCCTTGGGAAGTTCCAGCGGTCACAACTCGCCCGGGCCAGAGAGGACCGGTCACAGGAATAACCGAGCGAGTTAGAGCGTGACTAGACGGCAATTTGCACGATACTAATACCAACAATGGTACTTAGCGAGGAAGTGTACTAATACGGCCGTCGCTGCCTCATCAGATGGACAGCGCACGCGAGGCCATTTAAGGGATGTCGCCGGCTGTGCTACCTTTAAACTCGTTACTACAGGCAGTCGGGGAGTCTTCCATTCACCCAGTTCGAGTTCAGTTCGAGTGTAGTTGAGGAGTCTGGAATAATTTCAACCCAGCCAACCAACAAGCATCCACATCCTTTTACAATCACCAGTGTAAGCAGATCTAATTGGCAGTAAGGAACTGTCAAGAAACCTTTCTGTTCATATATGAGCTTAAGCTAAACCCTGTTTCATTACAACTTCTAGCATAAGCTACCAAAGAAGCGCTGACTCCTTACTGGGTACTACTCTCGAATGGCAATATTCTAGTAAGACAGTCTATCACCCTACAGCCTTTCCGGGATCTTGAGCCATCCGGCAGCCGGCTGGACTCTAGGTTCAGGACGTTAGCGTCGTTTGGGTCTTGATCTCTGTGTGTTACCACTCCGCCAGCGAGTGTTTGCCGAGGCAAATCCGTTGGAATTGTCTGTCGATGAGGCCTGAGATCCTCTATCGAAACAGACCCCACAACAATACAGACAAAAATCGAACCAACACTTTACAAATCGTGTTGGACTGGAGTTCAAGGGACAGTCAGAAACCAAGAGGATGACAACCAGGTCGATAGCACAAAGGCGTACACAGGATCACTGTGGTTAGCTGGAAGAGAATAGCACAAGACCGTTCCACCTGCAGAAGAGTGTTGAAGTCTTATTGGAATCACGGTTAGGTGGCAGAAAATTGAACCAGACCGTTCTAACTGGAAGAGACTATTGAAGTCTTATTGGATGCTTGACTCTAAGAAGCCTAATTATTCCATGATTGAACTGGCTGATGGTGATACATGTACAAGGTCAATTAATGAATTGAAAAATATGTGCCGATGGATTTTTCCAAACGTGCAGATTACTATTATGGAGCAAGGACGTTTATGGAGCCAGGATGTAAATGGATGATCTACAGGACCTGTTTTGTACGGATCCTGGTGTCTAAAAACATGTGCAATGAAGGAGAGGGTCACAGCAGATCACTTGTAGTCGGCCAGAGTAAGAGTGGTAAGTGTATTAAGAATACGCGAAGCGACAAATGTTGGAGTCAAGGAGATAATAAATGATGAATTACTCAAACACAGATAAAACCAGGTCGCAGTGGTTTGAGCTTGTGAAAAGAATGGTAGTGGATACGACACCTGGAAAGAAACCCAGAGGTAGATCGAAATTGGAAACAGTTGAAAGGTATACAGTATAACAAAGAGATAGGAAACGTTTGGAAGGATCTGTTCCAAGTAACCTGCGCTATGGAACAGCTTACTATGGTGGTGTTGATGATTGGACAAGGTGATTCAATTGACTCTTGGCTGTCCGGGTGGCGCCGCGTCATGTTTCTTGAAACCGACGTTTCGACCCTCATTCTGGGGTCTTCTTTCAGGACAGAACTGCGTCTTCGATCAGTGAGTGGTCTTGTTTTATAGCCGAGCCCGAGGCCGTTGCCCGGCCAATCAAAGGTCCGAGCTGTCACGTGTTTCGTTGGCCTTGTGGGGCGCGGCGCGGTCTGGTGGGAGGTGACACGTGACATGCTCTGTCCGCATCAGCGAGAGCCAGGCGTCGTGTAATTTAAGCCCGTTGTCTTCGTTAATATTGTTTGGGCGGAAGCCTACGATTACAAGGTGATTCAAGTTAGATGCGAGCTCACTGTCATGTTGGCTGGCCATCCCATTACGATTTTTTTTTTTTTTGGTGGTAGTCTATGACAGTGTTTCTGAACATGTGATCCGCGAACCAAAAATAGTCCGCGAAAAGTGCACAGGTGATTCGCAGGAAAAATATTAAAAATTTAATTCTAATTGAATTAAATATATCATAAAAAATAAATTAATAAAACTGTTCACATGAAATTGATAGAGTGAGAGCACTGCACGGATGTACAAGAGAGTACAAGCCTATAAATCAAAATATGTAAAAACCATCCATATTTCCAAGAAAAAATCTGGTACTACCAGGATAAGATGATCAGATTGCATTGTTTCTATGTCATCAAAGAGAGTGGTGTTCTTTTTTTGGCATGATGGTAATGGCGGTTTTATGAGAGTTTTGTCATAGGTGGAGATCTTAAGCGACCGCCGCAGTGCCTGTCAAAATTCATAGTGTTCATTAATAATATACACGTAGGTAAAAATTTTTGCCCATATAATTCGGTGGTCCGTAGAATTAGTTTTGTGATTTTACGGGTCCTCGGGTTGAAGATAATTGAGAAAAGCTTGTCTACGAAAATGTTGTAATTCTTTCCATTTTCACCACATAAATATATTTTTCAAAAATGAATAACGCAACACGCATTAGGTTAATGCTTTCGTGGCTCATTCACGTCTTTTCCTTATGTAATGTTCTTAGTGACCCTTCAGCTGTTGGCAGGATGTTAAACCTCAATAAGAAAAGAAGCTGAAGAAAGGTGTTTATTTAGAACAAATGAAGTGAATCATTGAATGGTAAAGAAATTAAGGTGACAGTACATATCTGCACTAATACTTAGGATGGAAGTTGTAAGGATTATTATGTTTCCCATATATATATATTTACGACTGAGAATTACTGAAAATTATTTTACGCTGAGGCAAACATTTCGTTCAGTTTATACATCAGACATCAGTGTTTCTCCCTGACATGAGTTTTTCACAGATTTTAGGTAACTTGTTGCGACCGCAGCCAGATTGCGTTTTACCAGTAAGGAAACTGCTGCAGAGCCTTCCAGTCCGATACGGCGTGAGGCGGCGCCATCTATTTTCAGGCGGCAGCTGTCGTTACAACATTTGGAAGGCTCTTTACGACGTCTCAGAGTCGTAGCCGAGCCGAGCAGGCAAATAATTCAGAGCTCCGATCTCAGTCGAACACAGACAAACATTAACTCCAGCACCGACCCCAGGGCTGTTGACTCACCAGCGAAACCCGCAAGGGTATCACACTTTATAACAGGTACCACCATAAGGGCGGGATACTGTTACAGTACTGCTTGTGGTGCTAAAATTCCTGGGGAAAGGGTAAGCAAAATGTTTCACTTACAATTTTATATCGATTTTCCTGTGACTTCAGGAATAAGTGAAACGAATTCCATGTTTGTATTGTCACAGCCAAGACTCTCACCTGTATTATCTGCTTCATCGTTGGAGTTTAGTCTTTTATGATTATTTTATTAAGCAATGTGTTACACGAAATTTATTGCTGTAAAATATTTTCCTGACAGTCGAGCTTGTAACGCTATAAACGGAAAAGTGCATTTAGTTAATTGGTATTGGACGACAATACAAGTTTATTATAATATTCCGTGCTGGTCACCTTGAAATGATTACAGATTCGGTCTGTTCGGTCACCACGGGTAGAAACCCGAAATTAAATATTTAGTCACCCAAAGGAACCACACTTGCATGAATTAAACAAGCTTTAATGGACACAGTTATCGCTTATTTATTACGTTAAAGTTCACAAGGATGACACATAACACAACTCTCAATCATTTCTTATGCTGATCTGATCAGCACATCTCCACATATTCCTTATTATCCGTTTCAATTTATGTTTCCTTTAACAATTGTTCTCCTCAACTGTCAGCAAATGAACTCTTAAAATTATTTGGCACATAACACTGCTACTGGTGCAGGGATTGCAAACTACTCCATGATTTTGTGGTATCAACAGGTAGTTGTTGTAAACTTCAGATGGTTTACGAGGGTGAAGCTGAAGTGCATTTTACTTATATAGCAAAACAAAGTTCTGAAGAACCAGAACTCTGCAACTAATGCTGGATAACAAGGTAGTCTATGCCAAATTTTTTAACTGCTATTAACAGTTAGAAATTAATTTAGCCATTGGCTAAAGTAATGTTATTTGCACATATGAGCCTCGGGTTAGTGCGGAAAGATTTGAAATTTTAACGTCGGTGTCCGGTTATTTAGCCTGTTAGGTTTTGTTTTGCAATTCTGTCCATTTGTTCCATGGGGTCAGAAAATTTGCAAATATTCTGAATTCATCAGCGGTGGGACTAGACCAGTAAAAACGGATTTATTTTGCTCTGCTGTGCCAACTAATCAATTCAGGTTAGTTTATCTGTTAACAGCACATAATGTAACATTGTTAGTCATTAATCATTAGACTATTTTGTATCTCTGTCCTGCTTGTTTTATGTTAACTGCAAAGTAGGCAATTCGTTACTTTTAGAAGGAATTTTATTTGCTGATATTTACGTGTATCCTTTGGATACCCCACTTTAATGAAGATAAATCTATTGGAGAGAAATGTGGTGTGTATAATGGATGCATACCGTCTGTTTAAGTACAAAATTATTTCGAATACCAACTTTACGGGCCCTTTAGGAATTCTGAAATGATACCTAGAATGGCAGTTGTTTTCGGGCTTTTGTGTTTTTTTATTATTATTATTTTGAGAGGAACATGTTCAAATCAACTTTCAGGTGATAATAATGTTCTTGATGATAGTAATTTCGTAAATTTTCTTGAAATTTAAAGCATGTAACAAAATCTTTTCATTTCTTCCATATAAGTATTATTTATTGTAACTAAATTTATATCTAGCCAACCGCATATTTAAGAAACATGCTTTTTTACGTTAATGTAATGACCAGGCATTTAGTATTTACTGTTATGTCCTCATGATAACCTATTTTGCTAATTTAAACACTTTCTGCGTAGTTTAAAATACGATTCGTATTTAATACACTATTAATATATTTTACGAGAATGAGACACAATTGCCAACACCTGGCGGAATATTTAGTTCATCTGGAATATTCCATGGTAATAGTTCTGTCACTGGCTAGAACCAAAGCGGTACATCACTCTGACAGCCTCTAGGATTTGCTGAGTTATCGACTCTGCTGTACTGTTCGACGATTTGCACTGTTTCTAAGCAAACACTCCGATTAAGTACAAACCTTTTTAACTACATTTGAATAGTTAAAGGCAATAGGAATTAGTTTTCTCAAACGCGTAGTATTTGGATATGACATTATGTAAGAAGCAGCTCTTAAATTATGAGCAACATTAAATACTTTTTACACGTATTAAGACACATAAGTGACTAAAATCATTGTAGTTTAAGTAGCAACACGAGAACAATAAAACAATTCATACTATGTCTTCATGGCATCTCATGCGAGGTGGTTAGTTACCAAACAGAACGTTATCAAGCCTTAAAGTTTATGAATGAAATGTGTTATTGCCGAGTTCTTCCTAGCTATTAAAAGCAATGAAACAAATTCTTGGATCTAAACGTTAGCGTTTTTACCTAAGATAGTACTACCTTTAATATAAACTAGGTGTGAAGCTCAAAGACAAATTATAGTTGCAAGTGGCTTTGTTACTTAAAATTTAGTCTGCTACAATTAACTAACAGAAGTGCACTTTGTATATGAGAAATAAGTTACGAACTCTTTGTTTAAAGTTTGATATTAATTCTATTTGTTTCAGAGATTCCATACAGAAAAGCCAAAATTATTTATATTTTAAGCTGGATAAAAATGTCAACAGAATGCATGCTTTTTATGTAATTGTAGCAATTAAAGGTTTTGTTTTACAACGAATTAAATAAATTTATACTCACAAAATCATGTTCCATGGTTCCCAGTAAGACTTAATTTCCTCTTGTTATAGTATTATTATGCTTTTTGCAATACAACGCATTTAGTTTTTTTTTCTCTTGAATTGAAAGAATATTAATAACAGTGAGTATAAATTATTGCAGTAAGAAAAAGCAAAGACTCTTAAATCGACTTATCAGCAAAGCCGTCGCAACAGCGACTCTGGAAGATCGCTGTACGTTAGACTTTGTTCTGCACACATCCACTTTGCAGTGCAGTATACCCTGCAGGCGCCACTCCCAGGCATCCGTCTTTCACCTCTCTCGGTATCAGTTCCGTGGCTTATCGGCACCCTTTCAGTAAGGAGGCCCATAAGTTTTAACTTAGCAATGACTCCGAGCTAAGGGAGATCGTAACCAGCGAAATACGAACAGCCTTCCGGCGACGAAACTGCTTCCTCCTGATGCACGACTGGAGGAAACAGCCACCCCGTGTCGCGAGGTGAGGGACCCAGACTGATGGTATCAGCGGCCCTGGGAACACAGCAGTGGTTATCAACAGAACGAAACTAGTTCGCGCTGCGGAATGATAGTTATGTTGACTTGAAAAGCACTCCGAGAGGAGCCGATAACCTTTCTTCGACTATACACAGAAAAGCTTTTATTCCTCCTGTTGGATTTTTTAAAACAGACTGAAGAGGAATTTCACTTCCGGATTTTGTGAGTTAAATAACAGTAACCTTTTGTGTATAAGAGATGGAGAAAATTTACTTTATGAGGCATGAATAGTAGATTACTCGCAGGAGGGCTGTAAATTATACTACCATATTTACGTTTGGCATTTGTGTTACTGCTTAAAACTTGAAGCGAGCAATGTTTGGTGGAGTAGTGTGCTGGAGTGAACATTCAGTGATTTTATCCCAATTTTAAGGGAAATTCAGCAACAGATAATAGTACATGCTGAATATTTGCAAAACCATTTGCATGTCAGAAAATCGAGCGATGTAATAACTCAGCGATAAAAAAATCTAACTTAGTCCACAATCTGAAACTTAGTTAGATTCTACCGAAGGAGACATACTAAGCCATTGTGTCAGAGGTTGTACGGCCAGTTACTTTCTTTTGAAACTTATAGTTTAACGTGGAATCTAAACACGGAACGTCCTGGCATAGCTCATATGATCAAACACAACTCTTAAAAAATTTTGTTCCCACCGGGACGTGAACCCAAAACCAGACCCTGAACTTATGAAAGCTTTAACCAGTGAACTAGCAGACCACTCTAACTCAATGGTTAACATGTATAAATGAGGATTTAGATCTCCACTACTCGAAACTTGGATACGGCTGAGAGGTTTAAGGAGATTTTAACGAGAATTTAACCAACGGCAATGATTGATATGTGTGTTACGTACGTTATGAAACCTCCATTCCTTTTATTACACTATAAGTTACACGTTATTTTTCCTCTGTGGGTTTCAGGAGTCGGATTAAACCATAAAAAAGGTGAAATGAGTGACAGCTTGAAATTCTGCTAATCATCCATTATAGAAAACAATTGAGTGTTTATTATAGTTATGAAGTTTAAACGTTGTAATCAGTTAGAAGGCTGGTTGTGGTGTGTGTTTCTATAGGTGAGTTCGAACACCGTTTGGAAACGCAGTTAGAGGATTATACTTTTTAAAATATTGAAGGCCCACTGCAAGAAAACCACTAATGAATCAGTAGGGAGTACTTTCCGCCGAATAGAATCCTTTGGTGGTTAAGATTACTTTCAATGTTTCAACTACCGTGAAAAGATCGGAGTTCGTTTGTCATTACAACTGCTGCATCAAATTCACTAGTTGGCTCTTTATAGGAACATATTATATCCTGAGAGCAGATAATCTGAAATTCAATGCTTAAACTTATTTGATTGAATAATTTTAAAGTTAAAATCGTCACACAAATTAGTTAGAAATGAGTACGTCTGTTATTAAATTGCTCATTTTCTGAAAAGTAAATAATGATTTTTCTAGACATTTTTCCAACAGGTAATCTCAGTATATTCTTTTCATTTAATATTTTTCAGTAAAATAAGGGTTACGGGGCCTAAATGTTCTTTATATTCCGTGAAATACTTTACAAGTTTTTATTAACTTGTCACTGTAATTAATTTATATTAACTATATGGCGTCCATATAAATAAATGCTGCTTTTAGACTAAGGTATTGTTTCTATCAGACCAGTTACAGGCCTGAATTAAGGACCCTTTGCATTTACATCAGAAATTTAAATTCTCAGTGAAATAATTTGCGTAGTTATTACAGATTCATATGTTGTACAATTAGATTTAAGAGTCTGCGGGAAATGTTGGTACCACACTCGGAGCCATCTTCATCTCAGGGGTGAGTTGCATGCTTTTAATTCTGGTTTTGGGGTTCCATTCCGCAGTATTTGCCTCTGTTTTTTCTCTAGTACTCGTGACTGCAACGTGCTATCCGCTGACTGGAAGCCAGGTCATTCGTTTGCGCGAGTATGTGTACGTTTCCCTTACACGACTTACATGCTGAGACAGCACAATTCATGTCTACGTCATCCCTGTTTAGTCTGTATCTTCTTATCGCATATCGATACCACCGTAGTCGGTAGAAGTAAAACTTTTCAAGTCCACGTGCACTTGAAGAACTAATTTTTACGTTACTACTTGTGAAGAATGAGCAAGGCTTATTAATTCATGCTTTGAGATTCCAGAACTTTTCGTTAATGTTTAACGGAACTTCTGAACAGAAAATAATTGTATTAGCACTCACGGTTGAGTTATATCGCTTCCGTAAAATATTAACATGCCTTTCCTTCAGGGAAATGCAGTATTAAGCAGCTTTATAAATTTGAGACTCGTCACACCTAATCACATTATAATTTCCAGCCGGAAAATTTTAGAGCTAAAATAATTATCCTACTCTAATTGGAAGAGGAATTTAACTGTGCAATAAAAGGTCCATGAAGACTGTTATACTCAACTGAACGTAGAAAGAATTCATTTGAATTTTAAGGCAGGCTGGAAACAATTAGAAAGAAACGGGTAAAATCCTGAAGAATTACCCCGAATATGATTTAATTTTCACTTCCATAGCTGCGTGAGCTATTTTTACTTATTAAGTACTATACTATATATTTCGTCGTGTAAACCGCATTTATGAACTAAATTATTTTACGTTAAAGATTATATATTTTTCAATGAATGTTCTTTGTTCATTTCTGGCCAATGTCTCTAATCTAAATATAATTTAGTGCTAGGTATGAATTTATAAATGAAATTACTTTTAAAATTTCTGGCCTGCCATAATTTAAAAATGTTATTTACGTAGGTTTCACTATGTTGCCTCAAATTGTTAAGTTTCCCAGATTCAGCAGTCTTCCAGTTTTTCGTTTCTCTCATTGTTTTTAAAACGATTTTACGCATTTCATACTTTTCATCATGGTTTCTTTTCTCTCCTTGTTTCTTTGTCCTTTGCTTCTCGCTGATACGTCTAATTTCAGTTAACAGTTCTTATAATGTGTTTCCAATTTCTTTTAACTTTTAAAGATATGAGCTGTATTTTTTTACTGCTTTCCCAAAAGTTTCTAGCAATGTTCATGCGGCAGCAACTTATTTAATTATTTTAACTTCTGAGTTGACCTGTCTATTTCATGTGCCATATATTTTTCTGTAATTCTAATCACTGGATTATAAACGTCTACGGTATATTTGTATATTTTTCCTTCCGCTCTCTTTTTTTTTATCTGTAGCCTGTTCTGATTGATGTATTTTTTTGTCTATTATTTTTGACTCAAGGTTCCATTTGCTGCTTTGTGAATACTCTCCTTTATTTTTCTATATAGTTATTGCATGGTCATAATATTTTCTTTTTCATTTCTACGAGCTTCTAGGTTGACATGAGTTAATATAGAATCGTTTTGGAGTCTCATAAATGGCCTGAAAAAAAAGTGAAGCATCTTGAACGGAAGGAAGAAACGAAATGAAACTTCACGAGTTGAGAGAGTATGGGATTTTGTTTTAGTAGTAGTAACAACTCGGCAGCATGAGCACACTTATCAGTTTGACGTGGTACCCCCTCTGGCCTCGATGCATCCACTGATTCAGTACAGGATATGTGTCATAAAGCAGTTGTTTCCTCTCCTGAGTCAAGCTGGCCCATAAGTGTTGTAACTGATCCTTGATATCCTACTGGTGGTGGGACTGAGTTGATTTCCTAGCTGGTCCCACACATGTTCTACTCAGGACAGATCTGAGGATACTGCTGACCACAGGAGAACCTCAACATCACACAGAAAGTGCTGTGTATGGACGAGCATAGTCCTGTTAAAAAATGGCACCACGATACTGTCGCCTAAATGGTAACACATGAGGACGCAGGATGTCCGTGACGTACTGTTGTTCCCTCAATCAGTACCAGCTGGGCCTGAAGTCATACCCGATGGCTCGACACACCATTTCGCCAGGAGTAACACCGCAGTACCTCTCAAAAACATGGAAAGAATGGGACCTCTCGCCAGGTAACCGCCATACTCGCCTAAGGTGAGCTGGCGCAGAGCCGAGATTCATCACCGAACACAGTGCGACGCCATTAATTGTGTTCAGTGATTGTGCACTGCCTTGGATGCCCATCGTTTGCGAGTAAGGGGGTGGCCTGTTGAGAGGTCCCATTATTCTAATATTTTGGAGAGCACAGCGGTGTTTCATTTCGTGTCTTCCTCTCCTTTTGGGCGATTTACTTTTTTCTCAGGCAGTGTTTAAGGCATGCTTAAGGATATAGTTTCTAAAACTTGTTCTTCATTTCGTGTTTCACTGTTTTTTGCCCGCTTGAGTGTCATCATCACTTTAGCTTTTACAATACAGCTATCGATTTCGTAATGTGGTCCTTGAATACCAATAGAGCCATTGTTTTCAGCTTCTTATTACACCTCTGGACAAAGCAGTCTGCCACTGGCTGAATCCAGATGAATTTGTGCAGTTGTAGTGGGAGAAACCATTTAAAATACAGTAAACCTAAATCCATAACCCTTATGGTACTTTTGCAGTAAATCACTATTTTTTTTCCTGTTCTTATTAATATCTAGTCTAGTCTTCTGATATCTAAATTTACTTATGGCTGTTAAAACTTTTGTGATTTGGTCAAACACTCTTCTTTTTTTTTAACTGCTTAACGTCTCTTAACAGCGAGGTCTTTAGAGACGGGAAAGGATGGGGGGGGGGGGGCAAGGAATGGGAAGGAATTCGGCCATGGGCTTTTGAAGGAAGCATCCCGGCATTTGCCTGGAGTGATTTGGGAAAAATACTCTTCTTTGGTGTATATGTTTGGATCATAAATACTCCTTTTGTAACAAACAGAAAAATGTGACAATTTAGATGAAGATACAGTTTTATAAGCTCTTCTTCGTTGTTTCATTCAGATTTTTCCATTTGGACTATGTAAGATTCAAAATTTCCTCTCGTTTTGGTATACTATATTATTTAAAAAAATTAAGATCGTTTACTTGTGGATTGGATAGGGGTTTTAAACATACAATGAATCAGTTCTGGTATTACAAATTTTTCCTGTTTCAGACATGAGAAGAAATTATCTTATTAATATTAAAATCCAGCTTTTTATTGTTATTATCCTTTCAACTTTTAGTACCTAAAATGAACTGGTCAACCACGACCCAAAGTAAATAGGTGAATTTTTGCATGATGTTATTAAGAAGTAAAAGAACGAAGTACAACTATGGAAATAAGTCAAAATGAAAAGCAGGATAAATTTTCCTAGCTTATACTACTGCATAATCATCGCAGTTTATCGTTAGCAACCTTAAGTAAATATAGGTTGGCTGTATCAGACCAGATAATGATGAAAATTCGAAAATCAGGAACCTATGTAAAACAGTATCGTCAAATGGTGCGACAAATTCTAGTATAAAGGCTGAATCGGTTCTCATTTGGAGGGTTCGTGGACTCATGACGAAAACAAACATCACGTTGCAGAAATTTTAGAGCCCAGTTCTTGCTTTTAACTACATTTGCAAGAGTGTATCTTTAAAACAACATTGAAGTGGATTGTGCATAAGACATGGAGGGATAAGGCTTACATTTGCATCAGTTTTTCGGCTATTATAAAAAATAAGTTTGTCATGGAACTAAACAATGTTGAATATAAATTATCGTAAGCATTCCTAAAGTAACTAACAATTTTTTAAGCGGCGCGTTGTGATATATGTTCATTCTTTTTCCCTGTTACTGAGGACTGTTTCAATAAGGCTCATTCCCTGCGGTAAGTTATTTTGAGACTTTCAACGTTTTAAGACAGAAATCATTTCTCTGAGTGTAAGATTTATTCTGCAGATTTTATTTATTGTTCTTCTTCTCACAATACTGCTTCAAACTGTTCTTAATGAAGGCTAGCGCCCGTCGGTTGCTCGATATTTCTCTCCGTCGCAGCCGAGTTTTTATTAACACAGTAAGAAACTTGGACATAAATCTTTTGAAATGAAGAGGGAAGAGCACGGTTTGATACAGAATACAATAATACACCCTGTAAGGCTCAGAAGTAACAAAAGATTTTTATTATTACCATTAAATATACTACACAACATCCAAATAAATACATTCAAATAAATAATGAATATCGAGAATGGAAGCTGTTATTCTGAGTAAATGTATTCATCCATCAGCAGAAAGTAAAAATAGATTTTTTTAAAACATTTTTAAAGAAATTGTTTCTATAGATCTGTATCAAACGTTTCTAAATGTACTCACAGTCAATCTCAGAAAACATAATTTAGCATTCCGGCAGAAATTTTATGCTGACCCATATTTATACAACAAAGAAAAATAAAACTTGTAACATTATCACTAATCCCCCAATCATTTTGTTATTATTATTAAGGTTGAATTAAGTAACATTTATTAGATATAAGTATCGTAAATAATTGTATTAATGTTTGTAACTTTATGTATAATATTGCTGGGTTTCCACAGTCTGCAGTTTGTTTAGTAGCCGGGGTAGCATAGTGTTGCTACATTTAAGTACAGTGCTGCCAACATTATGGTTTTGAATATTCGGAGATGTTCGCTAAAATTTCCGTAGATTGGGTATAAAAATCCGGAGATTCACTATCTGAAATTTCATGACAATAAGTATCGAAGAGAGAGCCAATGTTAAGACTACTTTATTTCCAAGTCTTTAAAATCCCAAATAAAAGACAGTATTTTACAATGAAGGTATGAAATATATATGAAGATGTTTCATACAGTGTCACTTCCATCACTGTTGCTGTTGTACATACTCGTTTTTTTTTAGAACTATACATTTTCTTAGTTGACATTAAAGTTAACATATCTTCTGTAACAGGAAAATTGCAGAAATGGCTTGATTTATGGAACATTCTCTTATAAAGCGTGCTGCTCTAAATGTTAAACTTCGTCCCCTTGGATTCTCGGATAACGGTTTGACGAACTTTGTTTGATTCTCTGAAGGCACCGATTTATAGCGCCCTGCCAATGAGTGCGTCACCATGCACAAAGAGTGCGCAGATATTACGGTCGAATTTAAATGTATAATCAAACAAAATATAAGATTTATTTCATTTGAGTTGTTGGTTCACACGAGCGGTTGCAGAGAAACGATTCCAAATTATTAAAAATTCTGTAACGCAGTAACACTATGTACCGTGAGTTTTGTTATTTATTTATTTTTTAAAAAGAAAGAAGAAAAACCGGGAAAACCCAAAAAGAACACGAATACAAGGAAAAATTAATAAATAAAAAAAAGAGGCACACATACGTAGATATTTGGACAAAATACTATTTTTTAAAAAAATGGTCCGTAGATCTACGGATAAATGCGTAGGGTTGACATCACTGTTTAAGTAACACACTTTGAAGCTGTGATTGTTGGTTGGGCGCCTGCTTTGTAGCCTGGAAGGGCGCGGGCAGTCGGTGCGTCTCGTCGCTTGGAGACGGTTGTAGAGAGCCAGTTCATACACTCTGTACACGAGCTGGAATAGCTTGTGAAATGTATGGGAAACATGTGTCAATGTAACATGAGTGTCCTAGAAGTTGTCTCAAGAACGTTATTAATTAAATTCAATACTATTTCTAAAAGAAAAGTGAGTTTTTCATTTCCAAACTATACCTCTAAATTTGTTTATCCGAGCTAACAATTTGCAGGTGTTAAAAGGAGAATTTTGACCGACCCTCTAAATAACACGGCGTCATCCAGCTTCAGGAAGTGGTTAAGGTCACATGTGGTGAACCTGACAGGATAAGTTCACATACTCTACAACTTTATGTATGAAGAAACAGTGCTGCGTAAGCATGCATCAAGTCAACTTGGAGCACTAACGAAATCAGTGCCCGCAGCAAATATTTTTATGACAGTTGAAATTCACTGATACGATTTTCTCATTTAGAAGAGTTTCGGAGAATCAGTAGTAAGTTTATTTTTCACAGAATAAGACCCATAGGAAATATGTTAGTCGAGTTCAGACATTTCAATTTAAGGACGCTATGTTTATGGCTCTCAAAACTAAATGCAGAAATCCTGGGCATTTGTACCTCAATAGCTTACATTGCAGTATTACTTCTCTTTGACAGGAACAGGAACCGATCATTTTGGTATCTGTTTCAGAAAATGACATGTCCATTTTAACGTGTTGTCTACCGCCATTCTTTAATTCCACTGTTAGTTTTACTTCGATACCGCTAAAAAAATTTTATTCTTAAATTGGGACTCTTTCTTCAGTGCTATTGCATATTACACTTTGGGTTCAGAAAACGTTAAATTAAATTGCGTAATGGAGGTTATGAGATTTTATTTTTAGTTTGTTTTCCTGGGGCTGCTGGTTGAGTTAATAGTAAGTAGTACGTCAAGGAGTTAACCTAACATTTCTATTGTTAAATCTGACTTTACTATGAACTATTCTCGCATAAACATATTGCAAATTCCCACAAAACGAGCAACGAAATATTACAAGGACAGTATACAGCGAAATTCCAAGCGTGTGACGTGTCATAAGCCAAGGAGTAGTAATAGTTGAATTGTAATATCATTTAAGTTAATTTACCCTATAACTTCCTAGTTTTTAAAACTTAATGACACAGCTTAAGCAGCAATTTCTTAGCTCCCAGGTTCTGTGTCATTAATTTCTGGAATGAACCTTGTACTTAATTTTACTAGGGTGTCGCACTGTTTTCAAAAGTGACAAAGTTGCAGACATTTCAATAATAATCTTTTTTCCAAGCGTGGTGGAAGAAGGGTATTTCTCTGGCTTCACATTCAAGAGGACGCGGGTGCGAATCCCAATCCGATCATTCATAGTTCGGTTTTCCATGGTTTCCTGAAATCAACGCAGGCGAATGGAGAAATGGTTCATCAAAAGTCCATGGCCGAATTCCTTGCCGTTCCTTGCCTCGAGTCCTGTCTCGCCTCTAATGTCCTCGACGCCGACGATGCCTAAAGACTTAATAATAATCTTATTTGAAACAGGTACATTCCTAAACTTACGCTTCTACATAGAAAGAGTTTTCATTGTTCACTTTACAGCGCAGTTAATTTAAATGAAGTAGTTTGTTACGGCTGGGGAACAAACTGTTTATTAATGTACGCTTGTTGGAATAAGATACTTTTAATTGCTGGGGAGAGAAATTTATTATTCGTACTTGAGGACAATCAGTCGAAACTGAAAAGCTGAATGTGGCTTACTCATTCGCACTTGGTTTGAGCTATTTAAAAAAGTGCATTTAATGCCAAAAGCACCTAGGACGACTTTACTTCGCTACAGAAAATTGGGCACTATTACTCTTCTTCATCTTCTTTCTGTCTTTCTCTTACCAATAACTCGGTTAATGATTGTTCTGTGAACTTCGCAGCCTTCAAGCTTGTACTTCACCAGAAATTGCAGAGTATCTAAATCCCACAAAAACAATTCTTGTAAAAATAAGCCACGTATTGTGCTCGTGTAGTGACGATAAGTTATGAGATCTTATTCTGAATCAACTTTGCAGTGTGTATTCACTTCAATTTCTGAAACAGAATGGTTTTAGGATGTTTATTTAGAATTAAAAATGTTCCGGTGACTTGGCCTTATGCATGCCGTGCTTTAGTAAACCTATATAAATACCTTAAATGTGTTGCTTCATCAAACTTGTAAACACATGAAAGCCAAGATATCCCTCGCACTTTCTCGGGTTTAGAATAAATCATATATACACTCCTGGAAATTGAAATAAGAACACCGTGAATTCATTGTCCCAGGAATGGGAAACTTTATATACACATTCCTGGGGTCAGATACAACACATGATCACACAGACAGAACCATAGGCACATAGACACAGGCAACAGAGCATGCACAATGTCGGCACTAGTACCGTGTATATCCTCCTTTCGCAGCAATGCAGGCTGCAATTCTCCCATGGAGACGATCGTAGAGGTGCTGGATGTAGTCCTGTGGAACGGCATGCCAAGCCATTTCCACCTGGCGCCTCAGCTGGACCAGCGTTCATGCTGGACGTGCAGACCGCGTGAGACGACGTTTCATCCAGTCCCAAACATGCTCAATGGGGGACAGATCCAGAGATGTCGCTGGCCAGGGTAGTTGACTTACACCTTCTAGAGCACGTTGGGTGGCACGGGATACATGTGGACGTGCATTGTCCTGTTGGAACAGCATGCTCCCTTGCCGGTCTAGGAATGGTAGAACGATGGGTTCGATGACGGTTTGAATGTACCGTGCACTGTTCAGTGTCTCCTCAACGATCACCAGAGGTGTACGGCCAGTGTAGGAGATCGCTCCCCACACCATGATGCCGGGTGTTGGCCCTGTGTGCCTCGGTCGTATGCAGTCCTGATTGTGGCGCTCACCTGCACGGCGCCAAACACGCATACGACCATTATTGGCACCAAGGCAGAAGCGACTCTTATCACTGAAGACGACACGTCTCCATTCGTCCCTCCATACACGCCTGTCGCGACACCACTGGAGGCGGGCTGCACGATGTTGGAGCGTGAGCGGAAGACGACCTAACGGTGCGCGGGACCGTAGCCCAGCTTCATGGAGACGGTTGCGAATGGTCCTCTCTGATACCCCAGGAGCAACAGTGTCCCTAATTTGCCGGGAAGTGGCGGTGCGGTCCCCTACGGCACTGCGACGGTCTTGGCGTGCGTCCGTGCGTCGCTGCTGTCCGGACCCAGGTCGACGGGCACGTGCACCTTCCGCCGACCACTGGCGAACACATCGATGTACTGTGGAGACATCGCGCCCCACATGTTGAGCAATTCGGCGGTACGTCCACCCGGCCTCCCGCATGCCCACTATACGCCCTCGCTCAAAGTCCGTCAACTGCATATACGGTTCACGTACACGCTGTCGCGGCATGCTACCAGTGTTAAAGACTAAGATGGAGCTCCGTATGCCACGGAAAACTGGCTGACACTGACTGCGGCGGTGCCCAACCGCTGCGCAGCTAGCGCCCAACCGCTGCGCAGCTAGCGCCCTTCGACGGCCAACACTGCTGTTCCTGGTGTGTCCGCTGTGCCGTGCGTTTGATCATTGCTTGTACAGCCCTCTCGTAGTGTCCGGAGCAAGTATGGTGGGTCTTACACACCGGCGCACAGTGGTCTGAAATCCCGAAAAGCTGGCCAAAATTAGAAATACTTGTTCAATCTTCTTGAAAATTTGTATACATGATCTGTCTAGGTCGCTGATAACGAATATCTACGTCAATTATAAAAAATGAATAAAAAATAAACAAAATGGCGGTTCCAAAATGGCGGAAAATATTTAAAACGGCAGATTATCTAAAAAATAGTATAAATATGGGGTGATTTAATATCTCTTATAAGAAATCAGGACATTATTTGTTCAAAAAAAACAAAATGGTGGCTTCAAAATGGCGGATGCTAGTACAAAAAATTGTGTTAAATGCATAAAATATCCTATAAGTATATGAAATCGGTGATATTAAAAAAAATTAAAACAGTATGTCATACGATATTGAATATATCACGACTTTTGTCAATACTGATTAAAATTAGCTCTTATAATATAAAAAATGGAAAAACAATTGTGGTGGACATTTTTACAAACAGAAAAATAGTATTTTTTTAAAAAATAAATAGTGAAACGGGACTTACGAGGACGTAAATCTATATTTCATTTTTAAAATTAAAAAAAACAAAATTGCTTATTGATAATGTTTTATTAAAAATGTCTAAAATTGTATTGTTGAAGAAAAAAGAAAAATAGTTTTATACAATTTTACTTATAAAACATTTTTTGTTTGTACAAAAATTCGATTGTTTAATAAATAACAAGGTACATTTTATTCGCTATCGGAATCACAACAATCTGTCGTTGACTCATCCGTCACAGAATCAGTTACATCAGAGCAATGTGTCGCTATATCTGGCGGATTGAGTAGCTCTAATGTCTCTGTTGACAGCGATCTCAACTTTTTTTGTGGCAATTTCCTGAGGCTCCTAATAAAGGGGTCTGAGGAAACCAAAAGTCGCAAAAATACATCCTCCATCGTTTTTTGGCGGCTGCATTTTCGCGAGAAATCTTCCCGATACCTTTTTACATATTTATTGCACGATTCTTGCGCATCTTCAGACATTTGGCCTATTGGCAATAATGCAGAAGAAATAATTTCTTTACAGTGAAAGAGAACTTTGTGCACGGATGTTGGCATGTAAAACCACGGGTATAACTCCACGAATTTGCGACCAGTAGTAACTGTAAATTCTTCAAACCGAACTAGATTAATGTCGTGACCAGATGAAATTGCCTGTAATATTATGTAGAACCGCTTGATCAAATCTTCATTGACACCAGTTATCAATGACGATACAGCATAGTTCACGAAGAAACGTCGAGCTGTATTTCCGTCATTAGAGCTACCAAATCCCTGTTTCGGTTGGTCAACGTTTAGACCCAGTCGATTACGAAAGCCTATTTGAATAATTTTTTTCCGCAATTCAACTGATGCTTTTTCTTCAGGTGTACGCGCCTTCCATTTTTGTATGTCAAGTTTGTATGCTATGTGCAAGCAGCATTCAAAAAATCGTATCCACGCATGTAATGATGAAATGCCATATTGCAAATTTTCCTCTTTGATTTGTTTTTCTAAAATATCATCAAGATTGTTAAAATTTTTAGACGTTGCATCACAAATATTACAACGTAGGAAGATGTTCCAGTAATTGCATTACACACTTTGCCATCAATCATGCTCAACGCAAGTTGGTAAGCAACAGTTATCAATTTCCCGTCAATAACTGTTTCATATGGGACAAGTTTTTTTTGTTGGTCTTGTATAAACTTAATTTCTTTTAACGTATTCTCGACATTTTCATTTAAAAATTGAATACGAATAGGTCTACAGTATCGAGGAGACGAAGGTCGCGGATTTTTCCATACAATGAGCTTTTCAGAATATTTTAATTTTTTAATCGATTTATTAATGATTCTGTTAAATTCCATTCTGATAAACCAGTCCTTAAATACTCTGGAACCTGAATGTATCACCGAAATACGACGAAAATTCAAGGCCGTCTGCAAACCTTAAATTATTTACCTGATCAACAATTTTGTCGTTATGCATGTTAACACAAAAAATTATATTATTAACAGAATAGCAGCTAGTAGCAGCCAATTTTTTTAAATAAATATCAAATACAATACAGGCAATAAGGTGGCATAAGAGATTCGACGGAACACGACAGAACACACAAACTTTTTTCAACTTTAAAGTTAAATAATTTGTTTAATGTAGATTATTATTTTACTTGGATTGTGGGGGTGAATCCATTTTGCGAATTCAAATGTTCGCAACACCAAGTCGTTCTGTACACAATCACTTATTATATTTAAATGAATTGTAAATTTTCGCCGGTTACTTTCCAACTAATCGCTTATCTTCGGCATGAGCTACAATTCGCCAGATGTTCTCGCCACGTCGCGTCGGCACTTTCAAACGAGTATATGCCCTTCTGCATTAGTCACAAAGCGAAACCGACACGTGATTTACATCAAAGAAATACCGCTCTGTGGAACTAGTAAAGTGAAAGATCCTAAATAGTAACTTTTTTTTTTGACTTTTGGCCAGCTTTTCGGGATTTCAGACCACTGTGCGGCGTCAGTGTGTTCTTCTTTCAATTTCCAGGAGTGTATATTATGGCTTCCATATCAGTAAAAATTATGACATGCATGACGGCAAAGTCAGCATAGTATTTTTAAGTCGAAATAAACGACCTATAACACCGAGAGAAACCATTGTGTTTAGGAAAGTGAAGTGAATACATACAGCAAAGTATAGATTTTGTTCAGAATAAGATGTCATAACTTTTTGTCACTGCAAAAGCACGAGACCTAGGCTATTTTTACAAGAATTGTTTTTGCGGGATTTAGATATTATGTAATGTCTGTGTGAAGTATAATCCTGAAGGCTGTGAAATCTAATATGCTGTCCATATTCTTCGAAAGTTTCGGCCACGGTCTAGGGTCTTCCTTAAAGGTAATACCTCATGGTGAGTCTCCAATACTCAGCAGGAGTTTGTACCCCTGAAGAAGAACACAGACTGTTGCAGGAAAATTGGAAGAATGTGTGAGGAAATTAGACACGAGGTAATACCTAAGGAAGTATTGCCACCATAAACACCCCAGTTACATTTCACATATATTAATACATTCCCTGATTATTCAGGAGCACAAAAGGGATTTTAATTTTGCCTAAGGATGTTAAAAAATGCCGCCACTTACAATAGTAGAAGGCACAGGAATATCTATAAAACGAAAACCGGGTATATTAGTTCCAGAAAAACTCAAAAACTACTGCGCAGATTTCTATGGGGTTTCCACCGTTTCTGAAGATTAACATCTGAACTGAATTATATGGTATGTCTTATGCTTCAACGCAACATAACGCCAGAGTAGTAAGTGAAAATCTGAATGTATTTCATGAAACACCAAAGATGAAATACCAACTAGATGCATACGCCATACTTCGTAAAAAATAATATCCATATTATTGCACGTATCGGTTTCTTCCTCAAATTTTGGTTTTTAGTTTTTAAACATCATAGATGGCCGTATGGAATGCGAAGAAGAAACTATGTAAAGTGGAAAATATATAAATTAATTTTAATAATATGATGTAAAAACCTTTCGATATATTCTTTGCTTCCTGGCCGCACAGCTACAATCTCTAATGTTTGGAAGTGAAATTTTATTCACTATTGATATTAAGTAACGCATATTTCATGGATTTGAACGTGAAAGTAAACTGTTTAAAACCTTTAGTGTAGAACCTTCCGAGAACTTTGTTGCTTCTTGAAACTATGATCTCAGGCCGCACAGATACAATCTCTGACGAGTGGAAGTGAAATCAAAATTCGCTGTTAATAGTAAGTAATGCATATCTGACGAGTTTGAACATGAAAGTGAACTGTTTAAAATCATTAGTTTTGGTATTTCCGGTAATTTTGTAATTTATTGTTGAACGGTTCTGTCTTTACCACATTTCCTGAAAAAATTCATTGTTTCTGTCGCTGCACGAATTTCCGTGATAATTTTGATGAAACTTGGTACACATGTACTTAACAGGATGGCTAAAAATATTGCAGGAATAATTCAACCCTTTTCTGCTACACCTATTGTTAGCTGTTTAAATACGTATACAGAATGGGGCGACTGACATGAAATTTGAGTCACCAGTGCAGAAAACTGATCTCTGTTATGAACTTCAATATTTACTGTTTGGGCAAATCAACCTAGATCATCCGAGCAACGCCGGGAACTCTGCTAGTATAACATAAAAAGTGTGTTTTTCTGGCAACACCTTCGCTGCCTTTGTAACCTAAACTCCAAAGGTACTCGCAGAATAATTTTCTCTGTCTGTAGTGGTGTATTGTGTCATTTTGCGCCGTATGATGGTTTCTTTCCCTTGCTTCAATGACTTAACTTTGTTGAAGTTTCATGAGGTCATTTCTTGCATCGCATGATTAGTCTGGGTACTGCATGCCTCGGCGGTGAGTAGACTCAATCACACTGTGCACGTGGCGACCGCCCCTAGTCTGCTCTTTTATTCGCGCGCACGCCCCGCGACTCGGGTGTTGACACTTTGTATCCCGGCTGCACGGGGCTCTAATCTGCTTATCTCGGGCCGCGCTCTCCACCCGTTCGTTACCTGCCCTGCGGCCACCTGCTAAGCCCAAGCCGCCCGCATTATTTCTCAGTTTTACATAAATAAACATTTAATCCAACGAGCGACGAACGGGGGCGCTCGCTCTGCTAAACGTTCGCCGCAAAGTCTTAAGTAGAGAAAATATTCTTTCCCCCGCGGGCAGCTTTATTACTTTTTGTTTAGATCGGATTACCACTTAATTCAAATGTTCTCTGTTAATGTTATTAATTGCTATTATCTCTATCTATAGAGTCTTACTGTTCTTGGACGACAATATGGATGAAGTGTGCTTACATTTAAGAATTATTGTCCCAGCCATACTGCGTTTATTTAGGCATTTTCGTCTTTTCGAACGTTAGGAAGTTATGTAGTGGTATTGAGAGGTATTTTTATCAACCTACTCTTCAGACCCGTCACTAAGCCTGCAATCCACGCCTGTTTGCCGACGATAGCAGAAACTACCAAGGTTTGCAACATGTTTCTTACCTGTAATAGCTCACACCTTATTTATATTGAATATTGTACAAAACACCACCACCACGCACTATAAGCATTAGAAATCAACAATTATTTCTCCTTTTCATCAGTGTAACATTTACAGTCCCAGTATAACAACCCTCGTCTATTGACAAATACAAATAGTCTCTTTCTCAATAACCATAGATGGTATTTGTAATGACACTTATAAGTAATACTATATTGTGGTATTCCATATAACGGTCAACATACATTCGGTGCGTTAATACTTAATAACTGTTACTAAGATTTACGCATGGGTGTTTTCTTATGACATCACAAGACAAGCGAAATAAAATTCCTAAAACGTGCAATAGGCGCAACGTGAATGAACACGACAAGAACCAGAGAATATTGGATTCGCAGTAGAAAGGGAAAGCATTGCAGAAGAGAAGAGAGGCGTCAAGGCGCTAATAGTATAAACACGTAACGAAACGCTGGGTGGATGGACTACTTGAAAACATACACAAAATGTCAGTCGTTTAAAAGGAAGGCCAGAAAGAATGGAGGAGAATGTACACAAAGAATGAGAAAACTGGATCCAGGTGATAAAAAAGAAAAATGACAAGGGAGATGCTTCTGTTAAAAGAAGAACCAACCTGCCAGTGGCCGAAAACTGCGGTTGATGGTGTTTTGTCAGATTTATTTATTTTGTCCCTATTTAGTTTGCTAGTATTCCTGCAATGAATTAAATTTCCTTTATTAATATAAATGAAACCGATATTGACATTCCCTGTAACGACTGTTGAGTAAATTTGTGCAATTAGTCAAAAATGAAGTTTCAAAATGAAATCTATTAACTAACATATTTTTATGAGAATAAATATCACAGAGCGCGCTTGGGAGACATGGATACTACATCCTCCGAGAGTGGTGGTGAACGGTAAGCTTCCGGGAAGTCGCGGGTTCAAATCCCCGTCCGGCCATCCAGATTTCGGTTTTCCATGGTTAGCATAAATCGCTCCAGCAGATGCCCGGGAGGTACCTATTGCCCAGTACCTTCCCGTTATTTGCCCCCCAGTCCTATTCAACCTCTAATGACCTCGACGTCTCTAGCTGCAGTATAATCTAAAATACGCAAAGATAATGTTATTTTTATCACCGACATAGTATCAGGATTGAAAACTGTTTATACAGCATCAGAAGAGCCATCACTAAAACCCATGCTATTCGCTTTCTTCCTTATGTTCTATAGGAGACTTCCTTTAACTGCAGATAAGTCGCAGTACATTCCCCGATGCTTGGTGTTTGATGTTGATGTTATAGTATTTGATCAAGTTGTCAAAATTATTCCTGAACTTTTGGAGATTTTGAAGGTAGAGGAAATCTCAATGGTTCGTCTGATTGCATTAGATGTTCTGCAAAAATAAATCGTAACTTTAGTTTGAGATCCGCTTTGAGTAGGAAAACAGTTTGACTTTTTCGTAATAAGAGTGACGTAAGAGATATCCATAGTTGTAGTCTGAATGTAAAATGTGTAATTTTGTTCAAAACATCGAGACCACGCCCATGTACATTCTTTTTAAATCAAATTCGGCGTAGAAGTCACACAGCCATATCATGTTACGAACTCCATCCTGCTTCTACCAGTGTTATTCATTTCATTTTTAATCTAATGAAAGAATGGAGCCAGCATGTAAAAAATCATGAAATTTTATTACATAACAGCTGAATTTCTAGACGTCATGTGAATTTGTTGCTTCCGTATAAAGATTGATAATGTTAGGACTTAAAAAAAATACGGTGTTAGAAGGTAATAATAGTTCACATTTTAGGTCTTAGTAGTTATGAAATGACTTATAATTGCAGTAAAATAACACCGGTGATAAAAAATTAACTGAAGTAAATGAAGATATGAGTATAGTTACCTGCTCAAATCTTCAATACTGAGAAATCCTGAAAGATGAATCGTGAGAAAATAAATTTCAGTAACATACAGGACACAAATATTGTTTGTTATTTTTTTTTTAGTAAAATTGGAGTTAATCTTTTGTTAATTCTTATACCAACAAATCATTCATATTTAAACTAGCCAATAATATCGTTCAGTCAAGAAGTGTAGTGGAGAGATCGATGTTCAGTGATGCATATTTTTTCTGACTAAACGACTTAGTGCTTGCTGCATATGTTTCAATCAGAAATACAATTAAATATTCTTATACACATACTGACGTTTTTTCAAGGGATGCAGTGTATTTATGGATTAAATTAAGTCAAGATTTTGCACAGTAGATGTATCAGTACAAGAAGTGTATTGAAAAATCTTGACAGAACCTTAAACATTTCAAGGTGTTGCAAATAATCAGAAACAAATATAGTGATTAAAGTGTTTATTTCCTGCTGCAGGGATTGTGTCCGTCGTTTCCCTAGTGGTCGTTGGGGCCTGGAGAGAACCACAGCGCTGAAGACGAAGTTGGTAGGTAGGGCGCAGGTACCTTGCGGTGTTCCATTCTCAGAGAGAATGGGCCACAGATAAGGGAGTTCCGACGCCTTCACCACAGTCCATTGTTGAAGACGGCTAGAGTTTGGTAAATGGTTCAAGGTTTGCAGTCCACTCAGCGTAGGAAATTATTTTCAAGGGTATGAACTAAGAATGGTATTTGTTTTTCAGAATTAATTAGCATTTTGTCTGGATCATAATCCTATGAGCCATTTCGGAGAGTATTTTTCAGCGTTAGGAGAAGATAACATGGAAATAAGTGGAGGAATGTTTCAAAGACACACGATACAGAATGGCATAATAAAAATATACCAGAGATAAATCTTTGCTGTTCGTATGACAAAATGTGTTATGGAATGTATGATTGTGTAACGTTATATATCTGTTATCACCTCGTGTTGCTGTTTCATTACGCAACCAAACTACTCATTAGACAAATATCGATGTTAGTTGGTGAACAGTAATGTTCGCGCCTAGTATTTTGGACAATGTTGCCACATTAGAGATTTTGTCGCTAGATTTAGTGAATTTTGAAGATCGAAAGAGATATTCTTAAATATGTTAACGCTCCAAAAATATTTGGTGAGATTCGAAAAACTTGATTGAAATTGGGGGATAAGGTAATGCCTTTGTCATTACACGGATAAATAATGCCGTACATAATATATTGAAAACGGAATATGGCTTACCCAGTACAAGAGTGCTGCTGGAATAAATACGTTTCTGGAGTTATCTGATTTAGCCATATCCTGTCACTTTCTCTCTCGAATGCAGCAGTAGAAAGGATTTTCAGTACAATGGACATTCTTAGAAACAATTTTAGAAATATTATAGGTGTAAATACTCTTGATAGAATTCTTTTACAAGGAAATCAGTTAAAAATAGTGAAAAAAATTGTTGCAGTTACGAGTTTCCGGCTGATGTGATTGCTGGAATCTGTACTGATACTAAATACTCTTTTAAATCTAAGACTGACGATTAATCTCATCCTTCTACATCTGGAAGTTCTGCAACTCCAACGATAGACCAAGATGATGAAGAAGAAATACCGATTGAACACATTTGATGTTGAATTTTAATACAATTTTATGTTTAATTTAATAAAATACTAATAATTAAAATATTTTTCTATTACTTGCCTTACCATTTTCATTTATTTTATTTAGCGATTTCTAGAGAATCTTTTAGTTCTAAATATCCCGAAATCTAGTGAGTTTTGAGACTAGTTCTAGCGACTTTTGTTTTCGGAAGGTGGTAACACTGATTTTGGAGGACCCCCTGTTCAATTCCACGGCCGACAATTAAGATTTCGGCAATCCGTGGTTTCCGGAAGTCGCTTTGTGTGATTTGGGGTGTTGGTGAATTTTAAACAGCCATGACTGATTTCCTTCCCGTTCCTCGCCTACAGTCATCCAGTGACACTGACAAACCATAAAGCTCCATCTTAAAAAATGGTAACCACAGTTACTGTTTACGGATGATGGAATTACTGCGTTGATTTCAATTGGTTTCTTTTCTTTATTCAGGCTTTACGTTGACATCGAGGTCATTGATTGAAGCTCGTAGAGTATGGGGTGCAACGAACGGGAAGGAATTCGTCCACGGCCTATTGAAGAAACCATTCCTGCCCTTGACTGGAGTAATTTTTTTTTTTACTATGTGTTTTATGGCTCATCGACGTCGAGGTGATTAGAGCATGATGGGAGGGGGCATAGAACGAGAATTTGCCCATGGTCTTTTTAAAGGAAGCAACTCAGCACCCACTTGGAGTGATTTCGGGAAACCCGTCATCAGGATGGTCGTGCGTGGATTTTTAACCTGCGTCCTACCAATGCCAGGCCACAGAGTTACTGCTCTCGCAACCAGAAGCCCATAAAATCCACTTATCTCTATCACACAGAAAACAAAACTTAACTGCACTGTATTCTCCTTCAGACATCAGTGAGGAAAGGTTCACTCATAGCTATTTACTTACTTAGAATGAGATTTGTAGGCCTCACCAGAAAACTTTAAATGAAAAAAAAAAGTATATTAGGCACGTTATACCTCTCATTCCGAATTGCAACCAGCAAACTACGGCAGACTGTAAGGGCATCATCACTGTATCACTTTACTATGCGTTAACTGTTCATCGCATTATCCATCAAACAAATAACAGAAACTGGATTTTATGTTTGAACCGGATGGCATTACGAAATACCTTATATATTTGCATATCTTCAAAAAAGTTTTGACTAAAATAAAACGATTTTTCAGTATATTAATCGTATGATGGCATATCTTAATTGTGCAGCGAATTGTTTGTTTACTAGAGTATTAATCATCTTTCCCGTCAGTTGAATCTACATTTAGTGTTTGGATTAAAAAATAAAATATGTAAATCATTTCAATTAAGGTCTGTAGAATACAAAGGCTGTTAGAAAAATTTCTTAACGCAGTAAATTTGTTCTTGACAGAAGTACTATACCTCTATTTCGGTTTACAGCTTTTACGTTATCCACTCTCTCTGTGTATCTGTTCTGTACAAGTATTCGTCTGCATGGTTGTCAACCAGTAAACGGCTGACCTTTCCATGCATAATGACATTAACGTTCCTATTCGCTGCGCGTTCCATTGTGTTCGCTCCCACGATCTTTGATGGAGTCACGATATCACAGCAGCTAAGTATAGCGAAAAATTTCGAACGAACTTCTTAGCCACTTTTAAGCAGTTCAGTGGAAAACTGCATGTGACTTAATTATTGGATTAAGCTGCTGTCAAGTGAGATATTTTTCCACTTGGCGTAACTATGGTTTTTCTTTTGATCAAAACGTTACTTTAATTGAGATAAACAGTCAAATATCTCTATTGCTACATCTGATACACTAATTATAAAGTTGTTTGTTGAAACTAAAGATACGCGATGCTAACGTGGCTGCCTCTGCAATTCCATATTCTAGTGTTCGTTCATACCAGTAAATGCGGATTTGATTATCGTCACGGCCATCTCGATTCGTGTTTCCCATGGCGTCATCTCAGGCATGGGATGATTCGTGGAAAAGCCAATGGAAAGTTTACTTTCTATTATTTTTCCACACTCATTTTCCGACTCTGATGATGCTGTTTTTGGTGAGTCCTTAGGACTAGAGAACAAAAGCTTCACTGTAAGAAAGCAATCGTATTTATGTAAATGTAAAATATATTTCATCATTTTTGTATAACTGATAAATTTAGATACTATTTTTTTTTTTTTTTATCTTGACGTACACTTGAATTTTAAGCTACTTCTAAAATTTTGAATCATCGTGCTAATGGTTGCAAATATTTCGGACAAGTTTTCGTATTTGTCTCAGGTTACAGGGGTACTTATAACGTGTCATAAGTAGGAAATGAAATAATATTTTACGGCGAACGTGGCGCAAAATTATTAAAACTAGTGACTAAAAGAAACCAAAATTCACCCTGACTAACTTATCAAGCAGCAAGAAATAACAGCTGTGGTCGTAAGGCAGAAGAGTTCGTATAGTAGAACGAATGGTATTAAATCTTTCCTTTTCGTATCCACGGAAAAAACGAACAATACCTTTTATCAGTTCCTGTATTGCAACAAAATACGTTTTCCTTGAGATGTATTCAGTAAATGAAAGTAACGTAAATTCACACAAATTACTTTAATCGACCATAAAAGTAGATTCTCCTGAAACTACTACCACTTTCGCAGCAAATATCTCGATAAGTAGACACTCGACAGAAGATACGATGGTATTTATAGCGCATCATAACTTTCAACTAAAATTAATCTTTTACTACTACCATGGCGCCAAACGAGTAATAATGTTTCTCTGCTTTCTTTTTACGGTACTGGGCTGCTGAAACTGAATTAAGAGAGGAAAGAAAAACTCTGTTAGCCATTTCATTTAATTTCCTCTCTTTTACCACATCCCTTTTACAAAACATTAGGATAAATGAAACGTTTGTAACTTCGAAAGTGACTGCGGTAACGTGTGTTTCAACTCATTACATCTCCTGTTCACAGGAGAACTCCACTTTCTGATACAGCAATAAAACTTTTCTTACTGTTCGTCACAAGCCGAAGTTATCGAGAGAAAAAATATCTCGTTCCCATGGTGGTGACAGGCATACTGGTAACCATGAGTACTGAACATAGTCCTTCCGTGGATTTGCATAGTAAAGATGCGTATATTTACGATTACTTCTTTTGATTAATATTCAAACTCCGCATATATAAAACAAAATTATCATAGTCTTAACTACCGTAAATAGTTTGTTATATTCCATAAAATGTTTCATAGTCTTAAATAAAAACTTAAAGCGTACCGCGTAGTTGGTATTAACGGTAGATTGCCTTGGAGTTCATCGAAACAGATTCATTGCAATCATGACAAAGAGGATACAGAGTAAATACGCAGATTTATACGACATTAAAAAGTGTTTTTAATAGATGAACTGTTATTTTTAGTAACAGAGACGTATTCAAAACACTTAATACATGAATAATAAAATCTTGTAGCCACTTTTTGTATACAGCCTTACATTTCTGTATTCAGAACAGGGTGACAGTTTTTTTTTTAGTCTTGGAATGTTTATTTCTATCTATTCGCAGCATGATTTTTATTTAATATTTACGTAAAATGGAAGTAAATGATATTTTGTTTCGAAAAGATGTCGCTTGTGACTTTGTATTTTGCAGTGACTTTCGTTTTTATTTTTAACCATGTGTAGCTGTCACCAGTTTGTAATGAAAACCCTTGTTCTGGGTTTTACAAGTACCTTAACGGTTATGATCAGATAAATATTTATATTTTGGCATATAATTTTGATGTCAAGGATACCATTAAAGAGGACTGAGGAGTGACACCAGCTAGCGAATACTGTGTGATTTATTAATGTTATTATTTTTGTGAACTGTACCAATTCCGAGGCAGGAGAAAAATACTGAAGTATTCAGTTGTTTTACGAAAATTGTCCATGAAACTGTAATTACAATAAATAGTGCTTCATTTATATAATTCAAACTAAGTTGAATCACAAGTGAAGTACGGAGGAACCTTAAAACTGACAGAGGAAATATTAAATCCCACTGAAGACATTCCATATATTTGACTGAACATATCAGGCTTAGCATCATCTAGAATTAGAACATGTCTCCAAAATGTTCCTCTATTTCACAAATGGTTAGATAAAATGGTTCTTTTGTATATTGATTTCTCCATCGACTTATTTTTTCTAGTGAGAAGAATGAACACAAAATTTATTATTAATATCGTATGTCAAATACAACAAAATTCATTTTAATCAGATAACACAAAATGACTAGTTTCAAGAACAAATTTTGGGAAGAAAAGGTAAGTTTGGTAGTGTTACCTCTGCTGAATGTGCAATTAGGGTATAAGCAGGTTCATTTTACTGAGAAAAAAAGCTTTTTTTTGGATGGAAAACACGGGACACGCAATGAATTCTTCTCGGCTTAAATTAGTGGAAAATAAAAGCTCTTTTGGAATGAAAACACGGAATACGCAATGAATTCTTCTCTGTTTAAATTAGGGAAATTCGGTGTTGCGGGTAGCTAAAGTAAAATATATAAGTTAACAAACGCACAGCGATCTTTGAGGAAAATAGTTCGTTGGAGACGATATAGGGAAGCATCGTATGTTGCCTAGTTGATAGTTTGCTTAACCAACATTGGCGTAATATAACGAAAATATGTGCTCCAAACGGCAATATTCAGTCATTCCCTATTAAAGTGATGTGTATGCCCAGGCTGGGTGTTTGCCCATATAATGTATTACATCGAAAAGCTTTGCACTTAGCATAAGGTCAATTAAACTAGATGCAACAGCGGCTGTTCCACTTTAGTAAAATACACAAACGAGCTCTCCGCGCTGAACACGCTGCGCTAATGTACACAATTGAGCGTACACGACACACACATACACACACACACACACAAACACACACGAACTCTCCCGTTCTACTCTGTCGCTATTCAGCTCCCGGCCAGCCTGGTTAAAGTGCGCGCTTTTTCTTTTTCGGACATCATCCGCATTTTAAACAACGCTCTCATTCAGCATGCGCGGAGGATCTCTGATACACTACTCTGAAAAGAACGGGTTTCGCTGTACGCTGTATTCAAGAGAGGATCACACAACAGGAAGGTTTAGCCCTTGCGACAGCTATTTGGATATTCAGAACCTCAGCAAAAATGTGAGGACACGTTACTGAAATTTTTTAACGGCTATAAGAAATGAATGACTTCCAGAAGATCACACAACACTTTTCAGTTAAGGAAATTCTTTCAAAAGCTTCATTAAATATCTCTTTGATGTACTTTCACCTTGGCAGCTAGATCTTGTCGAAATTTATAAATATTTCCGTCAGGGGGTGTAGGTTTACCTGTTTTATCTTGCTGGTATTAGCACTATACTATAGCTTTCCTTAATGCATAATATGCCCGTCGTCAAGCAGAAATACTACCTATAGAAGTCGGCACGTTATATTGTTTCACAGCTCGGAACAGAATAGTATATCTATTACAACAGGCTCATCTAAGAACACTCTAAAGCAATTTTATTATTAAACACTTGGAATAGAATACACTTCTTTACATTACACTACAGAATAACAGACTTCTACGTTCCGTTTTATTCCACCACATGCTCTGTAGCTTACATTATCTCACAACTTCTCGCCATATCTATTTTTCTTCTTGTCCAAAGATATTCAATGTCTTAGACGGCCACTGTTCATAGATATTCCAGCACTCAAATATTCACGTATATTTCATTTTACACACAACGTTAACACATTTGTATCAACAAAGCAACAATAATATTTAATTTTAACAAACATATTCATCAAAAATAGTAAGGGACCTTCACACCTTACAGGGGTTATGTTTTACTTTCGAAAGATTAAGAAACCGATTTTCAGTGGATGATAGATTAAGCAGTCAATGTCAAGGTGGAATCAATAAATATTGTTTGGGAGTCTTACAATGCACAAATACAAACTAATTTAGTAACTAATCATGGATAGTGATTATACTGCTTGTCAGCAGGAAAAAAATCATAGTTAAAATTCAGCAAATGTTTACAGCTACCGCTTATATGCTGCAAAAGAAATTCTTTAAATTGTAAAGAAATACACAATGAACCTAATGTTTTGTATATCACAGAACAGTGAGAATAAAATATCCGAGCTAAATCAACTTTTCTGATCGATCCCTGCAAACTTCTTTTCTGTACGTTCCAGAAGGCATTAATTTCGCGAAGAAGAATGGTAGCTGGGCTGAAGGTCTATAATTCACGTTATAAGCAACCTTGTTCTTTTGTAATGAAGACTTATCTGATTGGCAGCAGGCCTGAGTTTCGACCGACACAATGCAGGGCGAGATGTATGGCACTTCCCCAGGACGCAATCCCTGCTAACAAAGATAAGACCCAACCTTTCTGAAAAGTTTCACGCATATGAAAAACAAAGCTCATTTGATAAATCCTGTACTACCACACATCACAGAATAACGATTATGATTTACGAAAATACTCGGAAAAGATGATGGTGACGCTATCGGGTAATTAATAAATTACACGAAAACTTGGCGATTCGGTTCTATGCAACTCAGTACAAGTTTCTTCCAATACTATTAAAAAATTATGATTATAGCTACAGTAATGTATCGGCACCTTTGGAAATGTTTCACGCTATCAGTATAAACATTTTTTCTGCTTGGTTGAATTCTTGTACTTTTTGATGCATTGCTGTTTATTTAACAGAGTTTGTTATATTTCATATGACAATTTCTCACACCTCCTTAACGGCTCATTAGTTTAAGTTTACACCGATTTTCTTCTAGTCTCTATTCAATGTCCTTTCATAAGAAATAAAATGTTGCATAAAAATGCTGCCACCTTTAAAGCCACACTAAAAGAGTTTCTGCCTCAGAACCTGTTTTACTAAGGGAAAGAATACATTATGTTAAAATGGAATTGTGTATTGTATAAAGTATCGATTAAGTAGAGTCAGTGGAAATTTCATTCAAATATCTTAAATTAACATGAGATATTATATGTTAGTAATTAACACTGTATTGACCCTTAATCACTAGTTAGTATCATTGGTTTTTTAAGAATTAGTACCTGGGTGACCGATCTTCGCTCGGCATCTTTGGATTTCTGTTCAACAAGCATGAAGTTTTTGAAGACTTCACAGGCATTTTAAAGAGCACAACAGTTCCTTGATCTAATCATAGAGAAGCTTAACTAACATCACTAGGCTTGTTGGTACCTGAAACCTCTACGAGATGAGGTTAGAGCCGTTTCTAATATACCGAATACAAGAATTGATTTTTTATTTTTTTAACTGGTTTACAGACTTGAAAAGTAAAACGTTATTTGCATAAGAAATTTCATCCAAATCGCTAAAGCCTTTCCGAAATCGTCCGATTTACCACCTCATAAATTGCTTTTAAAGATAAATTCTATTATTATGATAAAAATAAATTTTAATATTAATTAGCCATTAATTAATGGTGCAAGATTAGTGGTAAGTCACTTAGACTTGTACAAGATCAGTGCTAAACTCATTCACTCCGATAAAACTATGCTCAAACCTCACCTTACACTAATATCACACCTTCTGTTCCATCCGTGCCTTTCCAACTGATAAGAAGACAATTCCGAATAAAAATAACCTTTGCTATGACCATTAATAAAACACATGGTTAGATATTTCAAAACGCAGTATTGAATTTACTAGAACCTTATTTTTCTTACGGGCACCTGTAACTAACTTTATCATGAGTTCGTGGATTCAGTAATATTTATGTTTGTGTCAAAGACACGTACGGTCAAAAAGTAAAGGATGATCACATTATAACTGCTAATATTGTTTTCAAAGAAGTTTTAAAAATCACATCCAACAAAGCCAATAATTATTTTTTAATATCTCCTTTTTATTTTATTTTTTCAAATTAAACATGTAATATTTAATGATAACGAATTTTTACAATAAAAGTGATATGTATTACTACTCTTCAAAATAAAATGCCTTTCATTAAAAAATATACTTGAATTTCCTTAATTCCACATTATTATATTACCATCTGGTGACTGACCACGATACTATGCAAAATATTCGCATGGGTCAGGTAGTATACAAGAATTTTCGTTTAAAAATATAAGAGTGCCCTGCTGTAAACAAAGAGAAACTTAACTATCAGCAGTAGGCTTGCTGGTACCTGAAACTTCTACTAGATGGCGTTAGAGCCGTTTCCAGGATACCAAATACAAGAATTGCGACTTTTTTTGCTGTTGTTGTAAAATCGCGTTTTTGCAGGGAAGGCACTAATTTAGATAAACTTGAAAAGTAAAACGTCATCTAAATATGACATTTCACCCAAATAGTTTGCTCGAGAATTACTCGTTTAAAAATATAAGATTTTTATTATTCCACATCTCTGAGGCTGTCGAAGGAAATCTCTCTTCTGACATAAATCTGACCTGCTGATATTACATTATGTGTAAACATGTGTCTGTATTTTGAATATGGTTACGGATCTAAAGTAAACTGATGTTTTATGGAAAAAAATATAAGTTTTTTTAGGTCTCAGGTGACTGCGTGCCATTATTGGACTTCTTAAGGTAGATTTAAACCAATGATGCATTCTGTATGATCTAGTAGTGACAAAAGATGTGTTTTAGGGTGAAAAGTACTAACCGCGTTGCTTGACCTGTAGTTGACATGCAGAATGTAAAGAACTGTTGAGTTTAAAGGAACTTAGAAGGATTAAAGAGGACAGAGACGATCTCGCTATCAAAGCAGATAAGCCGTCGGGTGTCTACGTATTTCCTCAAGTATTGTTAGATTTACATTGATTCGGGATTGTATTTCCCTACTTATTATGTGTTCCAATATTGCCTCATTTGAACAACGTTCCTCCATTATTCCAGTTTTATGATCCATATAACAGTATTCTCTGAATTATATTACATTATCCAATTCTTGCTCTTAGTTAGATTATGAACTGTCAAAATTCCGTGTTGCTTCTCTTAATCGTTCAATTCGTGATAGCATTTCTATTTCCACTCTTCTGTCTGTCTATTATCCTAGTAAACCACTTAAATTTTGTACAGATTTTGATTTACTTGTATAAAAAATGGAAGTGGAAGTTGAAATTATTTCTGGAAAAAGAGACGATTTTTTTACTTTAACCCGGTAATGCATTAAGTCTGGCTACTTTATGTTTTTTTGCGAAATTCAGTGCACCTGAAAATTGTTATAAATTTCCTATAAATTTTTCCTTAGTAGGTACATTGCAATTTATTAGGCACTGTATTTGATAAACAATATACGTACATCAAACAACTCTTTGCTGCCTGCGATATATGCAAAAATGTTCTTCCAATGTTTCTGTATAACTATGAGGCATATAATATGGGGCGTTAAGTGTAATACAGATTCCTTAACTCTTTTGTGCAGTTACTACACCTTGCACTATGCTCCGGTTCCGTAATACCGAGGGAGCTACTTTAACGTCGATTGCTAGCGGCAGATTGATTTGGCCGCCACTTATCAATGCGCACTTAAAATAGAAGCTCGTCGTGTTGGCGACTAATAGATGGAGTGGCGCTGTAAGGTGTGGGCATTTACTTAAACGGCGTGTCCCCTTTAACATAGAGCGTCCCGCGACACGCTGCTGCAGGTGCGCCCAGAAACACATCTACAGACCCACGCAGCCGTTTCACTTCTTTTCAGAGCCTTTACAATCTCAAGAGTGAGTCTTTCACAGAAGTACTTCCGTGCCCTCTCGCAATAAATTTCCTTCTGACGATTTTCTTCTGAATGAGTTGCAGGATACAATTTTGCTCCGCGCCCATCAAGGCTGATACAACAAAGACTTCGCATTGATCATGCTCCAGAACTCGTATCCGAAACTGGGTTATGATTGTTCCCACAGATTATCACGAATGCCTTGGGTTGTTAACTGAATCATTCCGTTTCTCGATCTAAGGTCGCCTGACTGTCAGCATTAAAATCAACACCAGTAGTGAGTTAATAGAATGTAAGACTCTGATGATCAGTTATATAATTTTTATGTTAATAATACCTAAAATTCACTTAGCTAGGTTAAAAACATTAATAATTATACTAGAATTTTTTTTCGGGTCAGCCACTGAGCACCATCTGGACACAGGTGACATGTTTACACAGGTAGCCAATGTGAATCATGAGAGGAAGAGGAGTAATTGAGTTCCCACTAGAAGTTTAACAGGGGCTCCTAACCTATTGGAGGAAAGTCTGCGAAACGAGTAACTGTGTTCTGCATGAGAGTTTTAATTTTTTGTGAAA
Organism: Vandiemenella viatica; assembly: GCA_031002005.1. Lineage (NCBI taxonomy): Eukaryota > Metazoa > Arthropoda > Insecta > Orthoptera > Morabidae > Vandiemenella > Vandiemenella viatica. The sequence continues at coordinate 197,337,070 of JARYHS010009186.1, forward strand.
TGTACATTTTAAGAGGCGGAGATTGCGGTTCAACCCATAATGCGCCTAGATCACTGCGGAAAACTGCCTAAAAATCGCAGTCACGGACCTCGCCTCTTGCCCGGTCCCGTTGTACCCCCTCCCCCCAATCAAGTGTGTGGCGCCTCAGCGCACTTAGCCACACTGGTGGTTTAAAAAAATAGGTTACAGCCAATATTCGTGATTTATTCTAAATTTTAACTACTAATAGTTGTGTCGTTAATGTGAATTACCTCAAAATCCAGTTTAAAATTTAACTTTCAAACATTCTAAAGAATGACGCCAGGGATAAGATATAGCGTTTATGTTCATCTCAGCAGTACTAACTCGGGGGACATCAGACAGGTTAAGAACGGATTTCGATCTACTGTAAATATGTTGAAGAGTGCACGCCTTATATGTCTTTGGTACAGTCGTTTCTTCAAAAGTACCCTAGTTTTTGAGATATTTGTATGAAAAAAACTCAAAAAACCTAAATGTCTTCTAAATACAAAAATTATTACCATACTTAATGGAAGCGTGGGTTCTACGATAGTATGTTGGTTTTGTAATTTTCTGACCCGGGTTCGAATCCCCACAGTATCAATTTTTTTCCCCCTAGAAATTGTCAAGCATGATTTCTTTTATTTCATTTCAATTTCATTTAATACTTTTATTATGTGAAACAATATCGAAAACAAATCATAGTTCCTACAATACAGCGACATTTTTTCCTGAAAATCGTTTTTTTTTTTTTTCGAAATGAAGTCTTCACGGGTCTACCGCCGGATTGTCTTTTCACAACACAATCCGAACCGTACACCCGTGAAGACTTCATTGCAATCATAAGTCATGAAGTCTCCATTCTTACATTATTTTTTCACTTTTTGCAAACATGTTTATTGTGCTGGTGCGTTTTAATTTGAAATAGGTACCCGTATTATTATTTTATTTATTTCATCTTCGTCGTTTCTGTACTTGTATATCGTGAAAAATTATTTTAAACGAAATACGTAGCATCGATAAGATTGGTTATTCCGTTTTCTAAAATCGATATGTTTAATTTAAACAGTGGTTGCGAGTAAATGGTAGAAAATAAAATAATATCCGTGACGAAAAAAACCGGAAAAAATGTAGATCAAGAAGGAAATGGAAGAACTAGTGACATACGTTTATAAATATTACAAAATACTTTTGCCAGATTCCAGTTTACTATCATTTTCACCCCACTGAGCAGATTTAATTGGGTATGGGCGAGGCATATTACGAAGCCATTGTTAGTATATTGGCCAAAATTGCGTTGGTTATATCAGTTATGAACAATATGATTTGTTTTAGATTTTATTTCACGCAATAAAAGTATCTAAATGAAGCTGAAATAAAATAAGAAAAGTCGTGCTTCACAATTTCTGTAGATAAAAATAAATACAAATATTTAAGACTGCAAGGATTTGAAACCGTTTAAGGAAATTACGAAACCAATATCTTATCACATAGATCACGCCTCCACTTAATGATATGGAAATAATTTTGATATTTAAAGGACTTTTAGATTTTATGTTTGTTTAGGTTTAAATAATAATAATAATAAATAGGATGCATAAGAAGAAACGACTGTAACCTTCAACATATATGTAGGAGATCGAAATCCGTTCTTAACCTATACGATGGTCTTCAAGTAAGATTCCTGTGCCTTTGGTAAGCAATATTGATTGTCATTCTGGTAAAAACAACGCTTAAACGACATCGAAAAATCTATACATATAATAAAACATAAAATATACAAAATACTGCTTATTTAAGACATTTCGAAAATAAATAGTTCAGATCACCATAAATAAGTTACAGAGAATAATCTGTTTTTATAAACTTTGTCTTTGGTTTCATTTGACCACTATTTAAGAAAGAACAACTGACGGATTTTTATGTAGAGTAAAATCAGATCCACATCATCTCGAAGAAAAAAAAGGAACGTTTCAAGTAAATTCAGTTGCTCGAAAGTAACGAGAAAACATTGATCCATTTAGTATTCTATACAGCCCGGAGCTAGTCGTAAGTTATTTTGCGCTATGGAAGTATTCACTGTGACTGCCTATAATGGGTCGTGCGAGTAACGCGTGTTTGGATCTGAATAACTACGAGTGATAGCAACGAGCTATTAGTCCACATGAGATGAGCTGCGGTGAATACCATACGCGGGGGGGGGGGGGGGCTGTTGTACATGTTCACACCTCTCACCGATATGTGCGGCTAACATTAATGTGTGTTTATGAATTGTATTGTGAATAGCAGAAGAGAGAAGGTTAAACACGGTGCTGATCATTTCAGGGCTACTCTTCCGTGGGTACCTCCATGTTTTAGTCTGTATCCCACGGACGAATCATCATTAACAGTGTCGCATACCCTCACTCAAAACGCAGCACGGAAATGTTTGAGATTTAATCCAGGACTTCAGAATGCAGTGATTATGAATCGCAATTAAAGAATGATAAATATTTCTATCACCACCGGCATTGGAACCATCTAACCGCGCAGTGGGTGCCAGATAAGCCAATAAGGTGGACGGCGAAGAGTGCCATCAGCATACGTCATCTGAAAAAATAAATAATTATATATCTGAAACAATGAGGGAAGCTTCAAGAAGTCTTTAACCTATGCTACCACTCGAAGTGCAAAAATACACTCCTTGTATTAGGTATTGTTTGGTAGAAGTTACTGAATGGCATGAACAAAATACTGAAGGAAAATTTTGGACTGAATATAAATCAAAGCAAGACAAAAGTGATGAAATGTAGCAGAAATGATACCAATACTAGTAGATTAAATATAAAAATAGGATTGGATGCAATAGGAGAAGTAAGTGAATTCTGTTACTTGGGAAGCAAAATTACAACTGATGGCTGAAGCAGGAATGATGTTAAAAGCAGAATAGCACTAGCAAAAAGAGCTTAATGAAAAAGAGAAATATTTTTGTTTCAAATATTGATCTAGTAATTAGAAAGAACTTTTTAAAAATCTATGTGTGGAGCTCAGCACTTTACAGTAGCGAAAAATGGACTTTAGGAATACTGGAAATAAAGAAAATTGAAGCATTTGAAATGTGGTGCTACAGAAGAATGCTGAAAATTAAGTGGACAGACAAAGTAAGAAATGAACGAGTTTTAGAAATGGTGGGTGAGAAAAGAAGTTTGTGGAAGAAGCTTACGGAAAGAAGAGACAGGCTAGTAGGTCATATTTTGAGACATGTTGGATTGGTTAATTTGTTAGTGGAGGGAACAGTCGAAGGTAAGAACTGTAGAGGACGACAGAGATTAGAATATGTGAAACAGATAATTGAGGACGTGGGCTGTAACGAGTATGTAGAAATGAAGAAAATTTTATTTAAAAAAATTAGGTATTGAAATTGACCTCAAATTCTGAATGAAGATACCTCGAAGCAAAAAGACGTCTGTTGAAAGAAATCTATCGAAAAAGCAGACAGCTTTATGAAACCTAGTAACGTCAACTTAAGTGTTAAGCTTACGAACTTCGAAGAACACGGTTTCTTCAAATAGTAAACATCATCTTTGTTCCAAGAAAACCGTAAGGTACAAGATAAAAGTGGACAGCCCCAACAATCTTTTTATTTTAGTGAACTTTCATGGCTAATATAAAAAATCACCGTATACACAAGTTACAAACTTTTTGTGAAAAATTATCGTTGAGACGTTAACGAAATATTACCTAAATACCATACTGAAATTAAGAATGATACTCTAAATAAGTTTGTACAAGTGCCTCTACGGTTCGATTATTCGATAATACAGAAAACCTGAGTTATCGCCAGCTATTTGGTGTTTCTTACGAAAGAGTTTATCAGATTAACAGCGTACACAGTAGTATTTAGGTTGCACCGTGAATTAAGTGGTTGTTTTGAAAACTGGGCAGGAAGAACATTTAGGAAAGATTACTAATGGATAGCAGCAGCGCTATTAGGTCATAATTCTTTTTTTTTAATAACTTTATGTCTCGTCTAAATCGCGGTGAGTAGAGACGGAAAAGGAATGGCAGCAAGGAACGGGAATGAATTCTATCATGGCCTTTTGAAAGAACTAAGCCGGCATTGAAATGGAGTGATTATGGAAAACCATGGAGTACTGTTCGGTTGGGGATTTGAACCCTCTTCTGCACAAGTAGGTCACTTGGTACCTTAACAAAAGGGGGGGATTAAAGCGCTGCTACCTGGTAACGGCATGTGTTGTTGTTTGATCTGAAAAAAAGTATCAGAATACTAGGAATACATTGTTTTATCGAGATGTGTGTGAATGTTCCGCATCTGATGTGTGAAGTTTTTTGGGGGACGTCTCGTTCTCTAGCGACAAAGTAGGGTAGAATTTCTTAAACTGGAGAAGCTTCCTCTAAATTTAATAATTTTTCTATGTGTTATAGTAGATTAAAATCGAAGATTGAAATATTTTTTTATCTGCTGAAAATTATATTTAGAGAGTGAAATAGTCACCCATTAGCGCTGCAAAGTAAATAGTTCGTTCCTTCCTATAGGAAATAGCAATTAGTTCCAAGAAACAAATTAAAAAGTCTCTGTAAGCAAAAATGATAAAATATCTTAATTTCCCTAATTACTCAGATTTTACAAGTTGAACTACGCCACGCATTTTTACAATTCTAGCCTAAAAATATAATTACCAGCAGAAAAATCTAAATATGATACATGTTATAATGTAGTCTAGTAAAAAGTTCAAGAAGTTTTGTATTTCTTCGAAAAATAAAAAATTGCGGCTAAATACCCTAGAATCGGTTTATCGCACCAAGACCACAGGCGTGATCCTGCCCCAGCCATGGATTATAGTAGTTTAAGATGCAAGCTTAAAATAATTATTTTTTTTCCCCGCGGAAAAATAGTTTCAGGAAGTGGAATATATGTGTTTATGCTTTGTCGCTAGAAGAAAAACAAAAGGCAAACACATTACTACGCACATCAAAGTCTGCACGGGCGAAGTAGTCAGAAAATGCTTTTTGCAGAATTAGATGTGTTACATGAAGCGCGTAAAATTACCTAAATAAAAACAATTGAATTTGATAAATAAAGCAATACGTAGGACTTTCTTTCAGTTGCAGAGCACGTCGGCGTCTTTGCTCCAAGTTCGCGGTGCACTTGTGCCAACTTGCCGGGTGCCCACAACTCTTGCACGCTCCGTTCTCCCGCGGAATGGCCTTCTTAATGCCTCTAGACCGCCGCGAACATTACGGTGGGTAGGTGGGTAGGCCTGATAGATTTTCCTCGAGGGTCTAGACCAGGCCGGCATTAAGTGCATTCGACCGGAAGATGCGGAACGACTACATGCCCTGGGGATAGGCGGAATTATTACAGCACAGGCTCCACACATTGTGTCCAAGCCGCAGCTGCTCATCGCCTTTGAAAACCACTGTGTAAATAATGAAAGAATGAACTATCACTGTTAAAGGTGGTTAAATAGTCTGCGCGATTTTACTGTGACGGGAAAATCATCCACGTGGCAACATTTCGTGAGGATTATTTACGTACAAGGACTACAGATTTTGAACGTGTATGCAGTTTATGTCATGTTATAACTAACAATACATAACTATTTTAGATTGGATTATCTTAATCACACTCCTTCAAAAAATGTGTGCATATATATGGAACAAATGGAAGTGCTTTAAAGGAATACTGGAAAGGTTCAACCTTATCAATTCCCCCCCCCCCCCAAAAAAATATCCCTCACTCCTCATAAAATAAGCAAGGCAAAAAAGATGTGCATGGAAAGTATTGCAGTTCGTATTTGAAGTAATTGTCACCAATTATCTAGCAAAAAATCGAAAACAACTTCTATAAAAATTCCCAAAAGCGGTGATAGAAAAATGCTGAATTTAAAATTAAAAAAGTGAATTACAAACAGCAAAAAATGGGACTAAAGAATGGAAATTCTTTGCAATGTGTCTCGCATGTGTGTTGCGGAGCTTACTTGTGTGTTTCATTAGATATTACGAAAAATTCTTTTTTATCAGATTTTTTTAAATAGGTAAACGTAAATAAGGTGCTAATCAAAACAAGAAAACAACTACATAATATCTGAACAAACTAAGTATGATTATAAACAAGAAATAACTGTAATTAAGTCAGCAAATATGTGAAACGTCACAATATGAAGAGACGCTCATTATAAACGTATTGCAGGGTTTCCTTGTTTCTTGCTCTAAAACAAAAGCTTAGCAACTTGCTTCCAATTTTTTTGCAACGTCTGAAAACTGCAAATATTCTATAGATAATTTGTAATGAAACCTCCAAGAAATAACTTTGAATAAATTGTATAATATGAACATACGTGGCTAAGTAACAATTAAATAGAAAGGAAACGTTCCATTGCGAAAAGAGTAATAAGAGATTAAAAACAGTTAACTTTTTCTAATATTGTTTTCCTTAAGTAAGATGGGATATCACTTCTGGAAGGTGGAATTTTAATGGCACTTCTGCTCTAACTACATCTATGTGAACTAAATTTTTTCATACTGAATTAAAACGAATAAGTTTACAGAAGTGGTAAATAGCGGATGATTGCCATTGTTAGGCAGAAGTTACTTAATGGTTAGAACACAGCTAAATAGGATCATTTCTTTTCTCATGAAGTAGATGGTATATTTCTAACAATACGTTTTTAATTTGACGGTAGTTACTATTTTACGTTTCTCGTAAAGTAGAGGCTACTAACTGTCGATTAATATAGTGGTCTTATTTACTGATGAAATTTTCTGTGCTACCCAGACTTAACGTCTACTAATGCTCATTGCTTAATAACTGTGTACCACTTGTATGCCATCTCTAATCTAAACCAGTAGGAGCTAGAGCAGTCTTCCAGAAAAATACGGTGATTTATTTGATACCCCAGAAAATTTGTTTTGGTATTATTGTTCCATACGGAAATCGTATTGATACAGTTATAACGATTTACCTTTGCTAGAAGACTGTTTACAACGCAACGGCCAGCTTTATTTATTTATCCTAACTGCACATAAATTAGTGGTTCAAACCGAGTGTCACTACAAATACTATAATCTGCAATTACCTTTGATTTCTTCCTCTGGTTTCTTGATGCATGTAGAATACTTTTCGCGTCCTCTATTTTATTTCAAACAACAAATAATATAGTCTGTTCCGTTTATTTTTATCAGTTATGCTACTTTCGCCTGTATGAAAGAATATTTTCCACCTTTACTTCCGTTTACCCCAACAGAATCTTTACCTTTTTGCTCAGTACTAATCATACCGACGATTTTAAAGATGTACAAACTTTAGACTGTAATCAACATATCTTTATACACAAGTATATAATTTTTCTTGTATCCGTCCTTTTAACAGCTTAAAACTCCAAGTTTAACCCTACATCTATTTTTGGCTTATCTCTCGCCTCTTACACCTCTTTCTGTTTTGTAATTGCTCCTTGCAATTGAGTCTCCCAAGGCCCGTTTTATTCCCTGTCTGTGAAGGGTCCTGCAACATAGTACAATTGGTATATATATTTATGATAAAAATAATCATATATATTATATTATAACCATACTTCACATTTAGCTTGATATATGTCCCGTACACACTATTTCCAAAAACTATTCCAAACTGCAGTTTCGTTCGTCATTCTGTGTCACAGCCCTATTGTTACAAAAAATAAGCATGTTTGTAAGTAACAACAGTTGTCTGTAATACTATCACTGGTGGTCACGCCATCACAGATTCGAATTCGGTGCTAAGTGGGGTAGTTGAGATTATACTGAAGTGAAATGCAAAAGTGCTTGTGAGAACCATGTCAGGCTCTCTTCCCACTCCAGTAGAAAGAAGAAGTGAAATGACGGTAAGTATTAGTAAGCATATTTACCCCCTTCAATATTCTCATACCTGCTGATTGGTCTTGTATATTTGTTGGTTGGCACAAAAATTACTATCGTTAGCGGTGTAGCGCCTCACTGATTAATGCACTCACTCTGAATATCGATAACCTTTTTTTTTTACTAACTGGAACCTAACGTTACCTTCATTTCAAACAAAACTTGCTATGAACTCCCTATGATTCGAGTTCCACTTTAAAGTGTAGGTCCAGCGTTGACAGAGTCGGAATGTGCGATAGTCCGAAAATCTGTCCTCATGTCGTAGGATCGCACTAATTTCCTCTTTTATTCTTACATGCATCAGAAACCTTTAGTTACCGTAAGTATTTCTTCATGACTTTTCATTAAAAAATGTAAACTTAAATTTTTAAAAAGAAAAAGTAATCAGAGGCTTTGTAACAATTTCGATGTAAAAATACTCATTTAACAAAGAAATAAAGCAGTAAGTACTAGCACAAACTTACATGATTCGTAAAATCCCTTCCCACGTTTAGAATGAAGTTGCCGTTAATGGTCCAGCATTTCAGAGGTCATAAAACCTAAATAAAACTAAAACATACGGCAATGAACTAAATAAAACAAAAGCATACGGTAAGGCAGGACGCTATGGTAGCTCAGAGAATAAGCCACTAAATTGTGGGTCCTTAGTTGAATTACACGAGCTGGGAAATTTTTACAGGATTTGTTTAGTTCGTATGACATATGCCACAGCACTCCGTGGTTCAGAATCCAGGTTAAACTGTAGGTCCTGCAGGAATGGAATTAGCCATCCTACCTCTGTCCCACTACCTTCGTACGCCTCGTTCTGGACGAGAAAACCAATCTTCGAGTTGTGGCGCAATTTAAGTTTTTAATGGTAAGTTAGGTCAAGACGAAGCAGCGAAGTTAGATTGAGATCGATTTCAAGCCGAACTTATACTAATTTTTCAGTAATTACCTTGGCAGTATGCATTAAGATTCAGTAACGAAAACGTACTTTCATTACTTTATCTAATTTTCTGTTGATATTTTATGCGCGACTGTCCACTTTGTTTCCTCGTAACAAAGTCAAATGTCTTCTGTTTAGCTTGTAGTGTATTTCAAATATATTTTCATTGAGATACGTGCGTTTTATTATTTCTATTAAGGCAGTTCATATAAAAAGTATACTCCTATATCGAGGTATTCGATCTTACCACAACATTTGGTTAGCCAGAAAAGAAAAAAGAAAATGACAGAGAAGATGTAGAATCTCCTTACTGTCATGGTCTATATTAGGGATTCCGTGCAGAGTGGTTCATGTATCAGGAATGTGAAAAAATCTGTTGATTTTGGGTATACAATGATAAAGATCCTGTCCATATTAGTCCACATTGTGAGGGTAATTACAAACCAAAACGTGTCCACTATATCTCTTCTTACAAGATCTAAATGAAGCTTGTTCGGAGTGTGGAAAGAGAATCAATACAGAAAAATCAAAGAGTATCGTGATTGATAAAGGAAGGAAACTGGTAAGTATTAATTAGGACTAGCCAAGTGAGAGCTTTCAAATATCTTGGAAGTATAATTACTGATAGGTGAAAACTCATGTTACTGTAGCTAATGAAACGTTCAATAGGAGAGAAATTATTAACCAGAAAATTAGATAAAGCCCTGAGGAAAAGACTTGGCAAATGTTTCGTATGGGGAGAAGCACATAAAGGGGGTGAACACTGAGACGAGAGGAAAAAAAAAAAAACGGATAGTAGCGTTTAAGACGTGGATATGGAGAAGAATGTATGGTAAAAGTTAGAAATGTTAAAGTTCTGGAAAGGGTTGGCTAGAGAAGGAAAATACTGCAAGTGATAACAGAAGAACTGGAGGGGACACTTGTTGAAAGGGGAATGCTTATTTAGAGGCGCCTTGGAAGGAATAGTTAATGAATGACATCAAGGTATACGGGCAGAGGAGGGCAGATGACAGGAAAGAATGGCGAGCTACCAAGTGAAAACCTGGCTTAGGGCGGTTCAATGATAATTATTACAATTTCTGAACTTTTCTGTCACATGAAGCAAAATGAAGCCAAAGCAGAATGTGATTATTAGATAAGAAATAATTCTTTTTGGTGTTGTTATTATCAGTTTCAATTTGAACAGTTAAAGCCAGGTGATTCTTGTAATAAAACTTACCAGATTTCTTAATAACACTTTTCCTTTTCTAAATCCTTTAAATACTAGCTCTTGCCTTTCGTTCTCTTAACTGTGCATATTTTTCACTCCAGCTGTATTAAGTTCAGATTTGTTGAAGCGTACAGAGAGCTGCTTTGGCACATGGTGCTGCTGGGTTTGGTGCCGCCTTGCCGGACTGGCCAATCCCGTTTGCGTCCGTATCGGCCCACCGCTGTGATTCGACCCACTTCGCTACTTGCAGAATCGTTCTTTGGGATCCGCTGGAATGCTTCCTCGCCGCTTATCGACAGATCGATAGTGGTTATTACCGTGGCGGCGCGGCGCTCGAGGAAGCAGGCAAGTGGCGGCCTGCGAGATTCGCCTACAGCCAGCGCCATTACTAGGATTAGAAGGCTCTTCTCTGTCGATACGGGACACTTGTCTCGCCATCACATCTAACGCTGCAGTAAAATTACTTCTGGAATATATCTGGTAATCGTACAAATTTTTTCTAAATGGTATTTTTTTTTTGTGACGAGCAAACTTCCTCCCTTCATACTTGACGAAAATCGGTAAATGATGTATCATTTTAAAGATTCAGTTCTCCGGTTTGGTAAAATCATTAATTATGAAAGGAATGTTTTGAAATTCAACCCGCAAATGACAAAATTATGAATTATCCAGGTCACGGGTCGGTGGTAGTTCAGAGTAAAACTGCTGAGCTCCACTGGCGTCGATAAGGAGTGATCCCAATACCTCTAGATAGCAGCACCATAATCATAGATATATTGTCATGTTATGTAGAGTAAGAAGCTTGTCGGATATTTTTGTTTCTGTTAGGGATAGATTTCATAATTTCTAACTGTCTCCTATGACGTTAAAGTGTTTTGCTACGTATCTATTTCAGTTCTCAAACCGCCAATCTCGCTTATTCATCGTATAACATTCGCTAAATTTTCGCACGGAACACCCAGTACCAAACAAAACATAGATCTCTGTATTTTATTCTGTCAAGGAAAGTCATAGCGACATTTAGCTTAGGTTAGGACACAACCCAGTTTGGTGATGGCCACTCATGCGATATTCACAAACCATTCGCGTTTGGTAAACCATACTTCTGAACGCAAAGTATTGGGTGGAATGTTAACCACTCTAATTCCTTCGGCTTGCTGGATGACCGATATCGTTCGGGCTTGGCACTCGGTAAGTTTTTGGTTCGATTTCCAGTTGGAAAATTCTCTTATTGGTTTAGCATGTTTTATTTAAACCATTCTACTGGTGGGTATGGTTCCTTTCCATAGCTGATGACCAATTTATTTCACTTTCCTCGTCTACAAACCTGTTCAGATGTTATGATCACACCCTAAACAGGAGCGAAACACACTTTTTTTTCCTTTAATTTGAACTAGTAGGCTGGGACTTTATGAACTAGCAACAGGACGGTCTGAATTAAGAGACACAATTGCCTGTTGTAATATGACTACGAACGATCTTGCGGAATTATTATTTGATTTTTTTCTGTTTGTTAAAAGTTAATTTCTTAGGTAGGAAGTATTATTACATCACTGACTCCAATCAATATGACCGGTTCGAAGTCTTTTGTGAAATTACATCTCGAATCAATCATTTTTCCCTACATTCACTATCCTTGATCTTAACGCATTAAACCCAATTGCTGGGTTAAAATCAGTTACAACTTTAACTTTATGTAAAAACGAAGTTCTTCTCAGCGTTAAGAAATAATATAATGTTCTCGGGTGACTAGCCGAGATATCGAGGTATTTTCACACGACATTTCATCATTTTTAGTGAATATGGAGACAGAGTTTTCGATCACCGATATATCTTTTGTAAACACCTCGTTATCTCTGCTAGTCACCCGACAACTTCAACTTTGTTAGAGGGTCATTGTGGATATAGAGAAATTTTATCATCAGCAGTTGTTTAAAGAAAAATTATCTTTCTCGAATACTTAATTATAATAAATACTCATATCAGTTCCTGACGGAATAATCTATAGACATATATTTTGTCAGAGAAATGTAGTTTTATCGCCAGTTATAAAAAAAATGCATGTGTAAATATGAAATGTAGATTTTTCTGAAATAGACATGCTAAGTGTATACAGTCGTCCACTCATTTCTACAAATGTAGAAGTTTACTCTGCCCGCGTGGTACTGAGCCCCTACGGAGGGCTGCTGGGGGATTGGCCGTCATCCACTTGCGAGCGGCGCGGCCCACCGTGTCGTGCGGGTAGCAGAGCGACATCCCCCGGGGGACGTGGCAGCGCCTCTACCGTCTTGTACAGTATTCACGACCAGGGGAAACTACCTCCCAGGAGGGGTTAGTTAGCCTCACAGGCGGCGGTTACTACCGCTTCTGATTACACTGGGAAGTTTCTGGGTAATGCTCTCTGGCGGAAAAAAAATCATTCCTTTCCGAAGGTAATAGACGGAAAATAGAGAACGACTTATAACCTTCTTCTCGTGGTCGCTATTCAAATATCTGCTTTTACCTTAATAGTTTTTTTTTCCACTACTTCCAACAGGTATGAGTATGTTTTATGTCATCTTTTATACATGAGATGTCTTAACTTTCTCCCTCCGGTTATAATTTTATCTTTTGTGTTTTCTCTATTTGAAATGAAAACGTTGTAAGGGTCCAATTCCATACTTATTTATTTTAAAAATAATTGTACTTTCCGGTGTTCGGGTTAGTATTGTAGTTTTTTATTAATCTCTATACCCAATACCAGATTTAACAACACAATCTTTCTAAGATCAACACACTTTCACAAAAAGAAATCTTATCATTTACTTATCTTACTGTTCCTTTTACTGCATATTATTCTATTCAAAACAATTAATTTATATTATTCCATATTCCTTTTCCTCGGGTTTATTTTCTTGAATACCCAACTTATAATTATATATCCACGCCGCCAGGATTAAGTCATCTTAGAAATTTCAGCTTTTCAAGCTATCTTCTGTTCATCAATTTTTTTAGTAACCAGAGATCCTCCTTCACTTCTCTCGGTCTGGTTTGACTTTCTCTGACCTTGAAAAACTTTAATACCAAGTTACTGTATATGACCTTAATTGTTTAATAACAAAAATTTGTTTTAATAATAAATTACATTAGTGAGGTCGTGTAGCTTAACAACGTATACCGTATCTCTTCAGAAAAACCATCGCTTCGAACTGTACTAAGTGCAGTAAATCACAAATTCGAATCCTGGCACACGTTGCGGTGAACTGAACATAGCTGTTACACGACTTCTGGCACACGTTGCGGTGAAGTGAACATAGCTGTTACAAGAACGTATTATTCGTTGGCCGCAGCCGCAACTATCATCTTCCCCACATTTGAACTCAAAGTACTTACATAATGTTCCCACAGCTCTTTCATAGCCGTCGCCACATAATTTAGCGTTGGTGACGCTTCTCTAGGTGTTTGTATCATCATCATAAAAACATCATTATCATCAGAATTGGCCCAACTTAAACAAGCATTCTCATCTCAGTCCATCCATCTACCACATTCTCCGGTTTCTCCTCGGCGTCGGGTTTGTTCCTTGTTCCCAAAAGGCAATTACTATTCAATATTCGTAATATTGATAGCAATAATAATAATACTATCCTTATTTTTACATATAATTCCAAGCAGGCGTGCGACATGTCCTTTACAGGTAGGGAAAGAAATATGTAAATTAGAAATTATATGACTACTGAAATATAAATCTGTAGGAAGTTACAGACAATAAGAAAAATAATTTGACCAGTAAAAGGCCTAAAGGCTAAGTAGTCAACCAAATTTCTACCATAGTACAGTTTATCTTTTGTGTTTGATATATTTATTGTATTTCTTGGAAATTTCAGTCGATTTTTTCAAAAATAAATCGTCAAAACCTTTTATTACTTACGACTTTACGCCTCGTCGACGTCAAAGTCATTAGGGGCGGGAAAGGACGGGTGCAATGAGCGTGAAAGAATTCACCATCGCCTTTTAAAGGAAGCATCCAGGCATTCACCTGGAGTGATTTGGGGAAACCATGGTAAGCCCAAATATGGATGCCCGGACGTGGATTCTAACCCGCGTCCTCTCGAATGCGAGGCCAGAACGTCACCGCTCACCCACCACGCTTGGTTCGTCAAAACAGACGAATTAATGGACAGATAAAATTAATGAATATAATAGTTTTATTTCCTGAAGTGATCACAACACAACCTTGAGTGGCAGAGCCGTAATCAGCTAATTAATTCTGGATCCATATCATTAACTGGAAAATAACTTGACCTTTTTCCATCTTCAAAAAACTTCTTTTCTTTCAAACAGTTCTAATGTAGACAACAAATCATTTACTTCTGATGCTTATTGTACCATGTGCTAAATATTTTTATTTCTCTCAGCAGTTAAAACAGACACCGTCTAAATGAAAGACGTCAACATCACTACGACGAAAAAAAATATGTGGCATTCACGAATGGGTCTGATAGTTGCCGATCAGCAATTTTTAAAACACTGTGTCTTTAGGTAAACAACATCTCTAGAATTAACGATTACAACGTAATTTACAACGCAGGAAATCGTGATACAGTCTGAAAAACTGCATGTAAATTCATCAGGAAAAATGAATATAATTGTAGACTGAGACACAAATGCAACTGCAAAACACTGAAATCTATTTGTGAATCAAACTATAATTTCAAAAAAAATTAAATCCATTGAAGTTATCTACTAGAGATAGTATTCTCCAGAGAAAGTGTTAAGAGAAAAAGAACCCAAATTTATTATCCTAAAGCAGAGAACCAAGTTTTAAGCAGCCAAAATGAGCGGCAATAACAAAACATGCTTAAATTCTGGTAATTAACATACAGGGTCACCACGTTGAAGAAAATCACGGAGAAGATCATAAAACATGAATATCTGTTAAAATAAGCTAACCATAATACTGCACTATCACTGCATTATCGTACAAGGTACTGAAGATTAGCCTAGTACTCCCTTCTTTACATTAATGTACTTGATGATAAGTGACGTGTTTGTAGATTCAAATAAATGCCATGCTACTGACATAAACTGGAAAATTTCCGAAGGGACCTAGCTCAACTTGAGTTGATGCCTTGACTCTAATTCACTGGAGAGCTGAGACGGATGTGTACAACATGAGAACAGGCTCACAAGCGAAACGGCGTTCCCTGGTAATGAACGCCCGAGGTGCCTCAGTGACACACACACGTACTGTGAATATTGCAGGCAGGGCGTCCCCTCAGGAGGAGGCTGCAAGCACATTACGTCTGTCTCAAGGGCGCTCGCAGATCCTAACATTGTCAACGAGATCCAAACAAACAGTATGCAAATACGAGTTAGCTGTAACTTGTAATACATGCCTACGAATTGGCTACGCCACATGAAGTAAGCGGTGACAAAGGAGAAACACAGGCAGTAGGGATCAAAAAGAGCAGTAGTGCAGTCGTTACAAGATTTGCTCCGTATTTTGACCCTTTTTTTTTATCCCCCTTGGGAGAAGTGAAAGCACCAAAATCTTGTTCGCTCCAGGTGCAACCAGTCAGCAACAGTAAGTGACAAATTATTTTCAAATCCGATATTTGGCTTTTGAAATATTCCGGCACTAAACTAATAAAATCATGTCTAGTATGATGAGATTCCTTTAAGAATGGAAACATGAAGAACGGGTGAGCTGTCAAATCCAAAATTACAGTATAAACAACAGCGTAAGTACAGCAGGTAACAACAAGTATCCTGCAACTGTGTATTTCTTTAATCATTATAACGATATGTTTTCGTTTATTGGTTTCAGGAGCATAAGATTATTAAAACTGAACGTCTTTGTAGTTGTAGTTGCTATCAGTATTTGTGGATCAGCCGACAAGAACAGATATCTCCACACCTGAGGAATACGGCGGAGCTAGTCTTTGATTTATCGTGTTCTCAAAACACAATCCGGTTGTACGAGTACACCCGTGAAAACTTCATTGTAATCGCACGCCGGGAAAATCTCCGTTCTTACGACTTTGTAGTTGTTTTAAAACGTTCGTTTTTTCTTATTTCCTTTCAATCATTAATTTATTTTTATTTTAAATCATTAATGACAGTAAAATATTACTGGAGGAATATGTAGAAATTAAATGGCCGAGGTCTCAACAGAAATATGGCATTAAAGGCTGATGTCTTTAATAGAGTATCGTGATTTAATTTAATTAAATTGCAATGGAGCACACGCTCCGGTGGCAATTTCCCTAAACACCATCTTCCCCTTTTCCTGCACCCACCTACATTTACCCTCTGCAAATATTAACTTTAAATTCTTTCAATGTTTTTGGTAAATTATTCATCATTTCCCTTGGTAACTTATTCCAGTCCCTGACACCCTTACTTGAAAAAGAGAATCTTCCCACATCCTTGTGCCTGAAATCCAGTGCCAGCTTGTGGTCATGGTCATCTTTTTCTTTCCATGCATTACTTTTCGTACTTACACCAACATCGTTCCACGCCTCAACACCAATATATGCCTTGTACACTCCCATGACCCTCTTCACCCTTCTCCTGTCTTGCAATGAATCCCATTCCAGCTCTTTTATCATATCTGTTACTGATTTCATTCTGCTATAATTCCCAGAAACAAATCTAGCAGCCCTTTATGTGATACAAAATTCCTGGTAATTCATTTTGATTGACACCGAAAAGTTATGTGAAAATCGTTTTTCTTTACATGACGCTAGGAAAAAAAAAAACATAATTTTTATTTGTAGTACTACAAACGAAGATATTCTGTGAAATTAGAATCTTTCTAAAAACTGTATTTGGATAACATCGCTTCAAAAAAAAGTGACTAAAGATTGGGAATACCTTACAGTGCAATGCTACAAGGAAATGGTGAAATTAAAATAAGTTGAAAAAATACTAACGTAAGTGTTTAAGAAATTATTGATGAGGAAGGCAATTCTCGGAACACTCTGAGAAAAAAAATGAATATGATAATTTGAGACATATGGTTTTGGTTAAGCTATTAATCGAACTTTAGTAATTTGCCTATATTAAGGGAATGTTAAGATAAATATTTACAATGTAAATTATGGAAGGGATTTAGAGAATTAGCAATTGATAGAAAATACAGCCACAAGCATATAAAACTAGTCGAGAATCTCATGACAAATTTGAGGATGCTGACGTTAATAGCAACTGAAATTTTGATTTGTGTAAAAATTAATAATACGCCAATATAATTGTAACTGTATTTCTGAAATTTGTGATTCTTTATAGTAACACCATTAAAGTACAAAAAAAAAAATTTTCTCAAAATTCAAAAAATACGTGCAACAGTATTGTTTGAAAAATAAAAAGGTAAATTCTTATAGTCTTGCGACTTGGTGATAGAGTTTCGAGTTACCGCACATTCTTTAATGACTATTAGAAACTATTGTCCTGAATTATTTCGTAGTGTTATTCATGCTTGTCAAAGTTATACTATTACTAGAAAGGGATAGCAAACAAATATAAAAGCTAAATAAAAGGAAGATGGCAACTGATATTTTGGAAAAAATGTTAGTACGCAATAAATTAATCAATTTTCAGGATGCAGTAATGAGTAACTGTTATATTTTATTCTTCTACTTTTCCTCTTATATCATTTGGCTGAACTATCTACATTTTGCTGAGAGTTTCACGAAAAATTTCCGTTGCCATTTAATGCAGATGACCCTTATTAGCTAGTCAGAAGTAACATTTACTTTATGCGGAATTCTTGATTGGTTGAAAGCATTATGTATGTTTGTATGTTGATTTGTGTAGAAAGCCTCTCAAATACAACATGACATCAACGGTATGAACCTTCATTTGAGAGTACTTTTCCGACAAGAAACTACGTTTGTTCTGTTTTCCGTTATGCTGAGGTGAGTAAATTCTCTGCAGGGGATGATGGTACCTGTAGCGTCAACACGAGCGTGCTGACGATGGTGCTAACACAGCTGCTTTGTTTCCGCTTACTCGCAATGTGTTGGAGCCACTGTCCATCAGAGGCTAGTCACACAGTAAACGGTTGGTACACCTGGCGCACGGTCAGTGCTGCCGCCAGTTTTCACGCCACTTACCGTAAGTCAGCGCCGTTATCGCGTGGTGGGGGCCACATCTCTCAGATAAGCCCCCTCTTCCCTCCCCTACCCTGCCGGCTTATCGCCGGGGGATTTGCTCTAACGCCGCCACACGAACCCACTTGCCTCTGGAATTTTCAGTGTCACCAGCTCTCCAAGCCCCGAGTAAACTTCCCTTTCTACAGGCAGGACCAACGCCGCCAATTTGCCTGCGTTGGTTGTGGCCACTGGGATAGTTGTACATAGATCTACCGCTTCTGACACGTGGCTTACGCTCGCCTAACCTATCTTTCTGCACAGAATAAGTTCGGACGAGACCCTCAGTTTGTGAAAAATTATCTTCAGCAAGCTACTTAGAAGTCAACATATCTTTTTAACATCAGTTATTTCTTCTAAAAATTTATATCGAATCCCTCCATATATTGTAAACATCACTGTAAAACTGATGCATTATATCACTGATTAAAACAAAATTCTTTTAGAAATTACAGGTTTTTATTTCCTTATACTTTTTTGGCTTTTGGCTTAAAGCCGAGTCAACATCGAGGTAATTTGAGTTGGTAGAGGATTGGAACAAGGAACAGGAAGGAAATATGTCATGGCCTTTTGAAGGAAACATCCCTGAATTTAGGTGGAGTGATTTTGGGAAACCATGGAAAACCGAATTCTGAATGGCCGGACGGGGATATGATGTTCTCCCGAGTATTACCGCTAACCCACTAAGCTCAGTTATGTTTATACTATTAAATTATGTCCCTTAGCCGACTGGGTCACTACAACAGTTAATGGTATTAATTAAAATTCCAGTGATTTCAGTTCCACTTTAGGAGATTTACGTTAATACGGAATAATATGACTTCTACCAAAAAAGAATTCAGCGAAATTACTGTACCTTTCACCGTTATTTTATGAACTTTTAACCAATGAACTTTGTACTCACTCCAGCTGCGAAATCAGACTGAATTATGTTGATCTAGTCCATTAATTTTTGCGAGGGCACACAATAAAAATAAAGAAAACGCTTTTTTATATTTACAATCACGGACCAAACGTGTTAGACAACTGATAAATTTGAGGAAAGAAATCTCTAGATACCACAAAAGCATTAATTCAGTGTGAGCACTGCAGAACAGCACCAATGTTCCAATGAGATTTAAAAAAAAAAATTTAGTCTTTTGACTTGTTTCATGATTTTTTTAAAAAATACTTAGTCTTTTGACTTGTTTCATGAAACCATACCTTCCATCCTGTCTTGAACTAGTCTCTTAAACTCAACCGCTATAACGTACGTCTGCAATTATTTGCTTTATATATTCTAACCTTTGTATTCCTTCATAGTTGCTACCCTTGCCTCCACTAACAAACAAAGCAATCCAGCTACCTGCCTCTTTGTGCGATAGGCCCAGCAGGCCAGTAGAGGATCAAATGATTGCTTTCAGTTAGGGAGCAAGACCATAGAATAAATAGATTAAGGTGACAAATAGTGCGCAAGATAGAGGAGATAGACAGCAGCTGAGAGGGAAGAGATCTGTGTTTCCTGTAGAGCACGCCAGTGGCTGGAAGTTGTCCTGTCTCTGTATGGACAATATACCGAAATATTTCTGTTTCCACTTTACAAAACAAAAAGTCGTGAACCTTGTATTTATTTATTTCTTTGCCGTATGGTTAAGCAACTAATGTAATTCATATAAATATATACAATATATTCACAAACTGATGTCCAGTTGTTGCAGCCATTCTATGAATGAAGTTGAAAACATCTTGAAATGGTCCATCGTATTTACTTATAAGACATTCCTTGATGATATGTCATATGCTCCATACTCTGGGATTTTTTTTTATTTTCATTTTTTTTTACTTATGGGTCTACGCCTTGTTAACGTCGAGGTCATTAGAGGCGGGATGGGACTGGGGACAAGGAACCGGAAGGAATTCCGACATGGCCTTTTGTAGGAGGCATCCCGGCATTCACCTGGAGTGATTTGGGGAAACCATGGAAAACCCAAATCTGGATGCCCGGGGGGGATTCGAACGGGCGTCCTCCTGAATGCGAGGTAAGAACGTTAACCGTTCACCCACCAAGCTCGGTCACTATGGGAAGGAGCTCAGAAGTCACAGAAAGGAGAATTCTGAAGTTCCCATTTATATAGCAATGGTGTTGCATTCATCGTGGCCTGTCCTTAGGGGATTTAGTTTGTCCCCCTGGTCTTTCTTCATATGGAATCCCCGAAGTTCAGTTGTAGGTTTTGTTGCCATTTTTCCTTGACATTGAAGTCAAATACGTCATGCCATACTGGATTCAAGACGAGTGGGGGGGGGGGAGGGGTAGGTCATTTAGGACTTCGTGGATTGGGAGATACTACGGATGGTCAGGATGAGGGAACTGTGTATTGGCAAATAATAATTAAATAAATTAATAAATAAAGTAACAAAGAATAAGGAATGGTGGAGGAACTGGTTTATTTCTCTTAATAGAACGTGTTGTGTTTGATAAACAATTCATCGCCATCCGTTCTTTTTTAGTCGTGCTGATAACATCGAACAACAAGGAGTAAAGAATTAGCCTGTTCAGAGGTTGACATTCTTCCTTTCTTGGCCTTAAATTGCTAGATCTTAACTTACTACTTCATTAATTCCTACACATACTAAACCCCCCATGATGTCATACAGTTATTGTAACAAGTTACGTATCTGTAAATATTCTTCCGAAAACATTTCTAGAATTTAAATTTAAAATAAATGAAAATCTACTTTCTAATTCAACGTGAATGACGATGCGGTTATGAGAATGCGTTATAAGGACTGGCAAATTCCTCATCGATTGTTAAAATGTTGATTAACCAGAAAAAATTTCAAAGAGATCTCCGCACTTCAGCTATAAAAGACAATTAACGGTTTGAAGAGAATTTATCGTGCACCAAATTGTATTCGACAAAGTAAATGAGGACACAAAATCCCAAAAGCCAAACCAGATGGATTATAGTAAGGTATCCAAAATATGCTCTGCAATAATAATGTGACTTGGGTAAAACCAAGTGGTTACCAATAAATTAAAAAAGTTCATTACCGGATCTCAGTTAGCCTAGAAATTTAAGATCTGGTATTTAGAATTTCAGGGCATGACTGTTTTTCTAAAATATTCTATCCCTATAATGCACTGCAGTTGACTCGGGAATAAATCTTTATTTCGTTGTAATACTGCTGTAAATGTAAGTTAGCGTTCTGGGTTTCAGTTCTTTATAATGCATTTTCTTGCTACAGTTCTGCTAAATAGTGGAACTACTTGTAAAAAGTTTTCAAGAAAAAAAATAATCAAAAGGTTTCGGTATCACAATCAAACTCTAAATTTTATCGCACCAAGCAAACAGAATTTTATTTTGTCGATAGTTTAATAAAGATGACGAGTATTTTTTGGTAAACAAAAATGTGATACTACGTGAGGCGTCAGGTATACAAGAATGCTGCTTTTCAAGGATTTCAGTAAATGTAAAGCAAATACGTGGACCATAAATACACACGCCTGAGGTAAATGAAGCGCTAATTACCACGAAAAACAATTACACCATCAATCTATATGTAAATACCTTCTTACACAATTGGCCTCGGCTACTGTCGGCGTATAAAAGGAGTTTAATGTAATTACTGATTACTTCTAGGAGAATATTGGAATAATTTATTACATAAAGTTTTCATTATTTCATAGACAAAACGAGTTCAACACCTTCTTCGCTCATAGTGTTCCTTCTACTGCTTTATCGTCTAATGTTTTTACTGCAATTTCTTTAATATCCTCTTTGATTAAAATGTTTTGGCTAAAAGATGGGAGCAGTCTGAGCACATTGCAGACTTTTACGTATGGGATATTAATGTCACCCTCCATTGTTACATTGATGCTCGTCATATTTTAGATCGGATTTCTTCGAAGAGTTATACAGAATTGTCAAATATACCAGGAGCCAGAGGCGATAATATTCAGTGCCTGATGTTTAATCTGGTGCCTGTATGTAAAATATAATATCCAACTTAAAGATTTAATAAAATCATTTCGTCAAAAAAAATTCATCATTCTATTCTACAAGTATACACTAACAGTTATACAAAAAAACAAGGAAATAATTCAGTATGTTGGTGATTTTTTCCGCCCAGGTCCTTAGTTCATAACTGTTTTATGGGTTATGTTTCCGACTTACAACTAACCAAATGCTTTTGAAGGTATACGCGTTTCGTCTTTATTCAAGACATCCTATTCTACAAGTATACACTAACAGTTATACAAAAAACAAGGAAATAACTCAGTATGTAGGTGATTTTTTCCGCCCAGGTCCTTAGTTGATAACTGTTTTATGGGTTATGTTTCCGACTTACAACTAACCAAATGCTTTTGAAGGTATACGCGTTTCGTCTTTATTAAAGACATCTTCAGTGCCCTAGATAAACATATATACATAAATAATGATGTTATTTGATTTTTGTACAGTTTTCTGATATTAACTAGGTACTTACAGTTTTTATATATGCATTAACACGCGCAAGTTCGTGTTTCCATACTATTCTCGCACTATCAATACTATTCGCTACAATGCAGCCTACAAAACTTTGGACAGTAGTGATGGTGCGAGAATAGTAGCTGGTATGGAAACACGAACTTGCGCGTGTTAATGCATATATAAAACTGTAAGTACCTAGTTAATATCACAAAACTGTACAAAAATCAAATAACATCATTCTATATATATATACGTGTATATATGTTTACCTAGGACACTGAAGATGTCTTGAATAAAGGCGAAACGAAGTCTGCCATCAAAAGCATTTGTTTATTTGCAAGTCGGAAACATAACCCATAAAAAAAAATATTTCAGTATGTATCGCATACCTCCTCTGTGTGATGTTCAGAGAAACGCAATAAAATAATTCATTTTGGCAGTATTCGCAATATGTGTTTTAAAAGCAAAAGATACGGGTGAAATATTATTACTCCCGACAGCTGGTACCCACTCGCGTCTTATCAGTACTTCATACTTGGTTACAGACATCACGCCCGCCTGCCCGGTAGAAACTTATCCTATAAATTACAGATACAATAAAACGACCCACCAGCACGTTGCAGATACCTTACCAGCGGAACTCTTCTTAATAAACATACAAAGATAATTTTATTCTAAAAGAAAATTGCGTAACTAGGAAAATGTATCTCATAGCACTCCTAGCGTCTGTTTTACCTTATGTTCGCTTAAATATTTACACACATGATATGGGACATACAATGAATCTTTCTTCTTAAAACGCGCAGTACCTGAATGGAACTGTAAGTATATCGTAGGTGTCACTACAAGAAACCTATCAAGAGTGACTAGCACAGGTACGAAAACAATAATCATTACACAGTACGCGACGAAATAAAATTCTAAAGAGGCTCTGCTTGTGTCTAAAATCAAAGAAAGATTTAAATAATGAAACTTGTCTACATCAGTTACATGTGAATACAACTGTAAAATATTTCGGCTTTGCAATAATTGCGAAAATTAAAATAGCAAGGCAGATAATACATACGTAGTTAGTGAGGTATAAGGATGAATCTATTGTGCTGGCATAAATACGTCTAGTTTCGGTTACAGGTTCATTTTTTATTGACCAGCCTTTGGTCTCATGTTGTCTAAAATCGTTTTTGCTATTCAATTAGAATCCGTGTACTGGCCATCAATACAACACACTATACTTAGCGGAAATTCTCACAGGTCATACTTTCTATTCAGCAGTACTTTATAAACAACCTTTTTCTTAAGGAACCTATAACCGTATAATTCATTGCTTGGAATTTTCGTGACTTCTTGGTAAATATTTCACTAGGCACCGAAATATTCTAGTGTAAATCCCAGTCTCAGTTTGGATTATCAAAGTCCTTCACCCGTTTCCCACGTCTGTTGAAACTACGTTTATATGACTACAACAGAACACTGCTATGTTTCGGAATGCTCATAAAACTGTAGGTCCTTTTTTCCACGTTCCATTACTGGTTGACGTTAGACAGCTTTATATCAGTGAACTGTGCAACTCATAGAAACTCTGTACCTGCGCAATAAGAACCTACTGGAAATTGTTACTATCACCTAAAATATATTTAACTTATGAAATGAAATGAGAAACTTTTGGAAACTGACTATATTATTGCTGAAAGCTACTATTATTGTGCGTGGTTATACAAATTAAAAATATAGACGGAATTTTTCTTCTCTACAATCACGATAAACAGAAAATATTACAGTTTTGAAATTTACAGCTAGATGGGTACAAATTCAGCAGTATAACTGCAGTATTCCTGCAAAACACACAATCGTTTTGCAAGTAGTTAAACCCTGCGAAAGTGAAAAAGCTCACACTGGCATAAGTCATATACATTTTTTGTCTTAAACGTTGTGATGTTTCATTAGAAAAATAATCTAGAAGTTATGAAGTGGAAAATTCTATCTGCGAAATATAAGAAATAGTATAGTAGTTCTGAATTACGTCATGTACCATTTTGATTATGTTGGTAAATTGTCATCCGATAACACTGTTGTAAAATAATATGCAACTGCGTTTTCATGTGAAAATACTTCTCCTGATTACAGACAATAATTAACAGGTAACTTACACAAACCATAACATCGTGCTAAGAAATGATTAAAAGTACTGAGTATCTCAGCAAAATGACTAACAAAAATTCTGTTTTATATTTTTTGATAAGGCTTTACCATTAGGAGACAGAAACCGTGAAGTAATTCGGGCACGGCATTTTTAAGGAGCCATTGCGGCATTCGCATGCAGTGATTAATCGGAATCTGGATGGTCGGAATGGGGAACTAAACAGTGGCCTCCCGAAAGCCAACACATAACACTCACTAAATTTTATTCCTACTTATATAACTCTATGCCAGGAAACGTTTTGACAGACGGGAATCATGAAAGACCATCGGATGTCAAAAGACACTACCCAGCCTGCGTGGTGATGAGCGGTAACTCTCGGGCCTGCCATTTAGTTGGACGCGACTTCAAATCTCCGTCCTGCAAACCGTATATCGGTTTTCCATGATTAACCGAAGCCACTCCAGGTGAATGGAGCGACGTCTCCTTAAAAAGTCTATAGCCAATTTCCTTCCCGTTCCTTTCCTCCAGTCCTTTTCCGTTTCTAATGGCCTCAACGTCGGTGATGTGTGAAGCCCTAAGCAATAAAAAAAAAGCAGTGGATGCTGAAACGAATTAACAGAAACAGAAATTCTTCTGAAGAATCGTGACCCGTTATTTGAGTATTGGTGATCTATAGTACTCATCTCCCTTTTAAGTGGCGAGTAAATGTACATTCACTCTGATTTACGAAACAGTGCGTGGGTATTCTTAGCGGACCAGATATGGAAGTATTTAAGTGAATTTTAAAAACGTTTTGTCATTGCCTCTGGCAGAACGTAATATTAAAAATAAAAACTAACATCGGAGGGCTAGGTTTACAATCCAAATTTTTAAGACTTCTGTGAGTTCTTTTTTTTAATTAAGCACAAATAACATCGAAGCAGACTGAAGAACAGAACGCAAAAAAAAAGGAGAGGTGTGTGATGGAGTTTGCGTCTCGTTGGAATCAGGAATTCATAGGACCCGGGCGAGTAGCTGCAGCGGGCTGGCACCATGCCGCGCAGCTCTAATGACCAAAATTTGCATCATAAAATCGCGCTCTCGCGGGAAATTATCGAAGCTGGCGGCTTTAGGCGAAAATTCACGCCGTATCTAAACCCTCTGATACTGGACTGCGGACATGGGATGACAACAAGCGAGACACAGACAATTAGCAGCGAAATTTTTCTGAAAACATAGACCATTTTGGAATAAAATTCGCCGATTTTATAACGTTCTTCGTCGTATATGAACTGAAAGAAATAAACCTTTAAAAGGACGAAACAATTCCTTTGCAACGTCTACGAATTAGCGAACAATCCAGCCCACAAAACACACGTTCACACCGGCTTCTGCAATGGTCTCGCAATTCCAGGACCTCAAATTAAGGAGATGATTCGGAGTATGTGGGAGTCATGTAGTCGCCGGCACTAGAGCACATTCTGAACTGTCCGGCTCCAATACTTCTGGTCTAAAGAAATGCTTAGGCCCTCCGCACACGGCGCGTTTGCCAAGCGATGCGGACTCGTCTCGTACTCGTCGCGTCCGAACTTAGGCTGTGGGAGCCGCCAACGGGGCGATTCGCGTGCGATTCGTACTCGGCGCGAACTCGTCTCGAGCGGCGTGCGTCTCGTGCGATCAGTTTGGAAGTTCGCGCGTGACGTACGAGACGAGTGGGACGATAGAGGCTTTTAACATTTTCTTTGTCAGTGAAGTAAAGAAATACTCTGTTCTGTATAATTATACGCTTGCTGGGTATTCGAGAAAGGACTGCACTGAAAGAGCATGGAACGAGGTTGCAATGACAGTAAAATTAAAAAGTATGTAATAAGATATATTTTAATTTTTATTTATTTTAATGGTTCATTTTTATCATCGTTTTATTTCAATTCATGTTAAACAGGCATTAGAATCAAGAAAAATTACGTGAAAAATAAAAAATAAACTGAACATGAGAAATGAATTGTACATAGCATTATTGGTATAGGAATCTTTTGACATTCTGTAGAATGCGTGAAATCTAGCGTCTGATTCTTTTAGTTCAGCGGCCGCAACGAATACTCGGCAGTTGATGTTACTCTCGATGTAGGGATGCACCCAATATTTTCTCTTCTTCCTCATTTGTATTTTTTTGAAATAATATTACATAACTACATCCTCTTCTTCACTCGAACTTGACATTTCAAAATCAGAATAACCTTCTAGGGATTTGTCAGATGGAACCTAGGCACGCAACCGTCCCGCCTGTTTCTACAGGCAGACTGACTACTTTAAACGCTTCGTTGTCGAACCCCAGTTCGCGTGAAACGCCCGTGAGACACAAGACGCATGAAACGAGTGGGCCCGACGACGAGCGGTAATCGCGCCGTGTGCGGAGGGCCTATTCCAGAATTCGTAAGTACACTCACGGAGAAGGTTGCTCGCTTGCTCCAGATATTGGCGAAAGGGACGCAAATCAGAATAATGCAGTGACCATTTTGAGTGCCATCTTCCGACTAATTTTCTAACCGAAGTTCACACGTGTTTCGAGATTTAATATTTTCGTGGAGTTCAACGGCAAACGTCTCTGCTGTGGATATTATGTCTACTTTCTGTGCTTGAGGTGTACGAATATCTTCACCTTTTTGTGGTTTTACGCCTCGTCGACGTTGGGCTTATTAGGGGCGAGAAAGGACTGGGGCCAATGAAGGAGAAACAATTCAGCCATGGCATTTGTAACCTCCATACACTTCAAATTCATCCAATTGAAGTCGAGCAAATTCCATTAATTAATTTGCTTGGAGCTCTGTAGGTCTTATGACGACGTGGCCCTAAATACGTCGTCTTTTGATCCACGTACACAGAGTAGAGGTCACCTTTCTCTAAAAAAGTATTTAAAGATATTCAATGGTAATAAAATAGCTCATCAAATGGTCGCTAATTCTACAGAAGTTACAGCTCCAAGTTGTTAGCAGATATTATCAACTTTTTTAAAATAAATAATCAATTCAAAGCTCGCAAACAAAACAAAACACAATTATAATACATCACTTGGGGATTCTATCATTACCGTGGCGCCACAATATGATGATTGATTCTTATAGAACTCGACAAAACAAACCGAAAATAAAGAATAAAATTTTTTGATATCTCGCTTGGTTCTCGAGATATCGTATCTCAAAAATGACGTAGTTAGGTTGAAATACGGCCTGGACCAGAAGAAACATTTCGCTATAGCCAAATTTGATGGTGAATTCTTACGTAACTCGATGAGACAAATGGAAAATAAACAATAAAGTTTTTTGATATCTCGCTTAGTTCTCGAGATATTGTATCTCAAAAGTGATGAGGTTAGGGTGAGATCCGGCCTGGACCAAAAATATTTTTTTTCACCAAAACCATCATATCTACATGGTGGAAATGCACTATAGGTGTTTTATTTTCTTCCTAGTGATTGTTGTTAGGTTGAAATACGGCCTGGACCAGAAGAAAAACCATCAAAAGCAGAAGGAATTATACCTATGGCTGATTTTTAACATGCTATATCTCGAAAACCAAGCGAGATATCAAAAAATTTTATTCTTTATTTTCGATTTATTTCGTCGAGTTCTCTAAGAATTCATCATCAGATTTTGGCGCCACGGTAATGATAGAACTGCCCATCACTCCTCGAACTACTAATACATTCATATAATGTTAGTGCGACACTCACAGTCCAAAACCTACAGCTTTTTTTTGTACACACACCTTCCTTCTTTTTATTTCTTTAAGAATCTCTCACACCAGACCAAAGATTTTCTATCTCATTCTTTTCAAAGATATACTTATACTACCTACTGACAAAGTTTGGTAATCTGTGGATTCCTCGAGCTTCGAAATTACATTCTGTACATCATTACAATCAATATTTAAATGATAATTAATTACACTTAACAAAATAATATTTAAAAATTAATTAATTTCGTAATTGGGGTGGCAGCATATGTTACACATTGTTGACAGAACCTTCCCCGCACTAGCAAGAGTGATTTTGTAAAACCATTGAAAACCGAAATCTGGAAGGGCGGACGGAGATTCGAACCGCGTCCTAGCGAATACAAGGCCAGATCGTTACCACTCATCCACCACGGTCGGTTGGAAAGATGAAAGCAATGCATTAGAACTCTTCACTACATACTAAACTTGGTCAGACACTAGAAGGGCTGTGTAGAAAGGTAGCGAGGTAGTTTCATCGAACGTCGTAAAGCTGATTCTAACATTTCGTTTACACTAAGATGACGAATTGTTTTGAACACATGAGAGAACTTGATGGAATGTTGCTGCGATAGTGTCACTGTACAGCTATTACAAATCTCGACTCTCTTGCGAGTACAACAAAAGTAACTGCTGAAATTACTGTAGTACTATCTCCAGATGAACAGCTACTTGCACAATCCGCTACTTTGAAGGACTTACTCAAAGATCAGTTTTTTTTAATTAAACGTCGTAGGGAGGTATATAGGAATTTTATATCAACACCATCTGCGAAAATCGTCAGTGACCGAAGCACAGTTTTTTCCCTTCGGCTTTAAGCTTTGAAGAAGTCGAAGTCATTAGAAGCGAGAGCGGATCTGGTTGCAGAGGGCTACGAACGGGGTGGAATGCGGCTACGGACTGTTGTATGAACTACCCCAGCATTTGACTGGGCTGATTTTAAAAATCATGAAAAACCGAAATCTGAACGGAATCAACTTTACTTATTAAAATAAATCGTTTAGGGTTTAATGTTTAATCTCTCGGAATTATAACTCTTCAGTGTTATGTCTTGTAATGCTCCGGTGCCAATTCCCTTCTCACAAAACCTCTGTTCATAGAAACCAGGCTGAATTTAGTACCGTGAAAATTAGTGGAGACTGAGTAATTGAAGAGATGCAAATTATTTTAAGGTCAGTTAACTTTTTTTGTCCTGTCACCGTCTACCAAAACAAATTTAATAACTAACTACAGACGTTGTGAAAACAGTGAATGAGGAAAACAAATTACTGTACAGTTAGTAAACAAAATTATAAAATTTAAAAGACTTACGAAAAAAGTTTGTATCTACAATACATAACAAAGTAACTTCCTTTATCATTACATAACATTTAAGTCATGGGTGGAAATATCTGCATCTGCTAATAGTGATAAATGTCAGATTTTATAGCACAAGTATTTCGTTTGGTTTATTTCACAATACAGAGCTCCCCTAAAAGCTTTCAGAAGGAAAGAAATAGCCTTTTATTGATTACCGCTGTAAAACATTTGTATATTCTCATGGACGATTTGTAAATTGTGAATGGAAACAACATATCCCAAACCTCTTCCGTAACGCAGCAGAAGAGGAAGGAACTGTGAGAAAATTGTGTTCAACAATGGCCGAGAAAATCCTGTCTGAAAAGAAGTGCGATAGTATCAGCTGCACTCTACACTACTGTAGCTACTTTGCAGTTACCAAAACGAATACGAAACGAAAAGGGGGCTTAGCGAGGAAACGAAACGAATAACACAGGAAAGTAGCCGAAGATGGAAACAAAGAGGAGGGGAAAAGAAACACTTGAGGACACATCAAGAATTCATAGAATACGGAAAGAATGTGTGCGCCCGCGGCAGCCGTTACGGGTGGTGGCATTTGCATCATAAAATAGCACCGCCTCCCGCTCCCACCGGAAATTATTGAACATTGGACTGCGGCAAAAGAAGGCGGGAACCGCTCTGGCGCGAGAACGGTGCTCCAAATACTGTGTAAATGTTTGTTATCGCATTAAAACTCCTCGGCTGAAAAAGCCACCTCGAAATGTTAAGAAGAAATCTGTATTAAACGGATTTTAGCTACCTGTATGTTTCATAGAGCCTTGCCAAGACTTCATTCCGCAAGTGAAGAGCGCACTACGTTTCCGCTTTCTCAGATTTCTTCCAAATAAAGAGTCACGATACAACACAACGCAACATAGGGGCAGTTGCGTGTTGGCTTGGTGTTGCAGCGGTGTGTTTGGCCGACGGCATGTGTGTGGGTTTAAGTATTGCATTCGTCTTGTGTCGTACTTATAACGGAGAGAAATATAAACACGCTGAAACGTACATATTGTGAGAAACATGAGCACTCCGAATGGCTAACATGGACAAAAAACATTTTTTTTAACTTCCGTAGGAAAGTACTTTTGCAGTATTTGACAACTGATATATTTGGCAATTTAACTGCAAAAGCTAGCGGCGTATAAGATCAGAAACAGTTTCCCAGGCATGGTCACACGTTATAAAGACCAAAGTTAGCACAATAGAGGCAGCTGATCCTTAAGAAAGTACCAAATGGACACTACAGGATGCATCCAATAAATATTATGAAACCAATATGCTCCGGGGTGTGATGAAATAGACGCAAAAGCTGTATCTTATAACGTCCTCACGACGACGAGATAATTGATACATTTAATCATTTTGGGGTCATTAAATAGACGCATACTCATTCAAGGGAAGCATGTGTTTGCTTGAACTACTTATTCAGAAAAGTTAGAAACGTTGAAACATTAATTGAGGACCGTATTGGTTCCTAGATGCGACACTATCAATGAAATAGTTGGCTGTAATCTACTGCACGCCACCGTGGTGAGTGTGACTACAGTAACATCATATTTTGTTGTAGTTTATCTGCAGCCGTCGCTAGAGAGTACGTATGAAGAACGTAAATATTTTAGAGATCAATGGAGACTAACCAACTACACAGAGATGGGATACAGTCAAGGCATAGAACTGATATAAAAATCTGTTTAAACTGTTCTCTGGAGATTAATGTCGTGAACCAGATTATGCCTAAGTGACGTTATTGAGAATAATACATATTCTCGGATCCTTTCGGTAGGTCAAAAAAATTAAATAGAAATAGGTATTTTAAGCTTTGGAAAGTATTGTTAATTGTCTCTTCACAGATGGTAATCGACAGTCTCATGATCCAGCGTGGAGAAAGCTCCGCGGTCTAACCCTGCTCTGATTGGTGCAAATGTTATGTGAAATTTTCATTCAGTCAACAGTATTTGTTTTTCACTCAAAATTCACAAAACTCTTGAGTGGTGAAACCTCTGTTTTATATTTCTCGACATCACTTAGATTGCTCTAGTTTAAGCTTAATCGAAACAACGCATGGTGAATCTTTCAGACTGGTTTTAAATTACCATACATTGGCTGAAACAATTTTCGCCAGTGATTAAAAAGAATGACCCTTGCCTTACATAAAATATTACTGGAACCACTGAATGAATTCACTGTGACTATCAACAGTGGCACAAAAGTCGAGCAGAAAGGTAATATACATTCTCCCATGTGATGGCAGTAATTTGCCTCTTATTACGTATCTTCTAAACGAATCTTCCGCATAATGTATGAAGTCAGTTAACTGTCTCCTATCGTAAATTTAAAATGAATAACACATAGTTGCTTCTAAAATAGCTTGAATAACTAAAAATCATATCTGATAAGATTAAGATTTTTTTAATGGCTTTCGCATCTTGATGTAAAGGTTATTAGAGGAGGAAAAGAAAGGAAAAGTAGGAACTGAGGAACTGGGAAAAAATCGTTCATTGCCTTTTGAAGGAACCATCCCGGAAACCATGGTTAGCCGAAATCTGTGATTCTGGACGGGTATTCGAATCTGCGACCTCCCGAAAGCGAATCCAGCACACTCACCACGGTCGGTAACATGTTAAGACTTCTAGCCAGAATTTAAACGCTAAAACTATTCTTGGATTGTGGCTTATGAAGGAAGTAAGAAAAAACTGTGTTAGATATGCAAAAAATGATATTCAATAGGCCTATGTGTTATTTTTCCAAATCTTTAACAAAAAAATCTTTACCGAAAAATGAATTCTTCAATCAAACAGGCTAGGTATTATTATTGGTTCTATTTATCTTCAGTTCTTCATCTAGAATATTGAAAATGATTGGTTTGCACTTATAACTGCTTATAAATCTAATCACAAACATGTAACTACTGGTAAAATCAAGACAATGGTATTTGGCGGCCTTGTGTTCTTATAACGAGACCGCATTTTGCGTACGGGAGGGAAGTCATTGAAGACGCTGGTAGATTAAGGTGAATTGGGAGGGGGAAGGAGATCTTGATACTGATTACCAACACACCAAAAGCTTCACAGTAGAGGGAAAGTGACAGGATGTTCGTACAGGAATGTTCTAAATTTCTTTATGTTGGAACTGCCATACGTGTACGTAAATTGAAATTTGTTGTGGAATATGGAATTCAAACATAAAACAATTTTTGTTTTAAACTACCTTACACTAAAGATAAATGCTGCTGTGGTCGTAATGACCTGGTGACAGGGTTTTTAATGGCTGCGAATTATTTCCCTGTTGTTGCTTGCCTTACCGGATATACGGGACTTACAATCTAACATGGAATCTGAACCACCGAATTGCTCTGGCGTACCTCACATTACGCAGCAATCTGTGCCAGATGTGAAGATGGCGCATAGGGCCTTTGAAAAATCCCAGCCAACGCCGGGATTGGAGCCGGGGACCTTTCGATCTCCAGTCGGACCCCTTAAACACTGAGCGTTCACCGATGGAATTTCACCATAGAATTCACTTGCATCTTCTCGTGGTGCGTTCTTAATAAATTATTAACTGAGCCGTCTTAAGTCTGGTAAGCTGCTCCTTAAGGCTCATAGTAAAATTGCTGAATAATCCTTTGCAATCAGGCACTTAGAAAACTAATGCTGTCTCACCTTCATTGCTCCTTCCAATGTAATCAGACTCAACCCATCTCATTACTTACCTGAAACAAAGAGAAAACATTATTGAGTATTTAATATGTCTACGTAATATATCACCGTATCGATAGATTGCAGATTTAGTTTGGTTGTTAGGAAATTTGGAAAACTTTATTACTTTATTCATTACCTAAACTAAAAAGAAATGTTTGTACAATGAAAGAGATAAACCAACCCACAGGGAAATTAAAGACCTTAAAATCGCGGCTATACGTTCAGGAAAATATTTATAAGTTTATTGTACCAAAATTTATTGTTACTACTGAAATTGAAGTAATTCGTAGAAGCTTTTTTGAGCAAGATTAAAGTAGACTTGGTCATTTTAAAACGTGCTTTTGAAGTAATTGAATTAGCCTGTCTATTTATATATAACTTCACCATAATGTCATTATCTCAAGGCCATAATGCATCTGCAATATATCCAATATACAAAATAGATTTCTTAATTTCGAATGATAAAAAGCCTTCGAAACCTCAGAAATCTCAATTAGATACGTTTACTTTGTAGCAAGATGACGGGTATGGGTCATTTCCAACAAGTTTGAATTAATTATTGTTGAGTTTAGTTTAATAAACATAAGAAATAAATGGAAATTCTTTATCGAGCTGGTGAAAGGAAGCCGGATACAGCTAAGAGAAGTTCTGTTTACGTGAGAGCATCTTGGCTTAAACAGGATGTAGCTGTTTTGTCAGGTTGTGTGACACAAAGCGAGGGATTATCTCTAGCGAGGCGACGGTAATACTGTTGAGAAAGGGTGGCCATTGGAATTTTTGCAGAAGGAATCCTTAAATCTGTCGTTCGCTCGGTGCATCGTGGGGAAAAATTATTCCTAGGCATCTTCCCGAGGAATACCCATAGAACCCGAAGACTCTTAGCAAATGAGAGGCAATTATTTTGCCAACAAAGAGGGGAAACTTTTGCGAAGCCAATCCGATGTATTTATTTCCTCAAGGGATTGGATTTTTTTTTTTTTTCCATGATACAAGCCGAGGAAGAAGGAGAGGGACCTTCTGGATGTGCGAGGAGACTTCACTTAGTCCAGGATGATCGGTCTGGCCACAACTTACCAGAGTAATGTTGGCGATTCCGTTCTGGAGGCTTGGATGACTTAGCACCAAGTCCAATCGATGCTATCACACGTGTTTACAGACGGAATGAAAGCCTTGCAGTACCTGGACAGGCGCGCAACTGAGCGACGATAGCGCTCTTGTAGCGACGCTTCTTACAGCCAAACAGACACGGTAATTATTCGTCCAGAAACAGTCTCATTGAGACAGTCCTTTAACGGTCTAATGAGTGAGAGTCCTTATGCCGCCGGACAGAAATTTCGGAGCTAGTTGTGTCTAAAAGCCGAGTGCTTTTTTGTTTTCTTTTTCTATTTTGAATTGAAAGACAGACTTCCATGTTTGGAAACTTTCAATAACAATTATTTGTGGGGATAAATTAATTCCCTGGCACCCTGTAATCCAGTCAAATCCGATATTTACTTGTTATCACTGTAAAAACAAGAATCGCTCTCAATATGCATAAGAGAGTTTTTGCTTCAGTTGCATATGAAATTTGTAAAGTTCATGTACTCGTACATGTGTTATAATATCTTAGCTTCAACTAACGATAATTGTTTGTTTGCTATTAGTCAACTGTAAGACGAGGTATTTACGTTGAATTTTATTTTTCACAGACAGATGTATAAGATTAACGATAAATATACCTCTATCTGTAAGCATTCATGGGTACCAAATAAACTGTAATTTTAGGGTCTTTTCCAATACTAAAAACAGAAGTAATGATTTAACCTCTGTTTCCTGATATTAATATATATGCTTTGCAGAAAGTAGTGGAAGTTGGTGATTTAAATTATGCAAGGTAAGCAATTGTTCACCCCCCCCCCCCAACCGACCAATCCACTACAACTTCCAGTTTTGTAATAATAACATCTTGTTGCTTCATTTCTTCAAATGTGCTGTTCCTTTCTCTTTCATAATTTTTTAGCTTCTTTGATTCTATTTTGATTTATTATTGTTCCTCGAGACTATTAGTGGGTTTATTATCATGAGGAACAAATTTAACAGTTTCAACATGTGATCCATACAGGTGTTACTAGTGTTGGTAGTGGCGTATTTTTATTTTTAAAAAGTAGATGAATACTATCCACACATCTTTCATGACGTTCTTCTGCTTCGGGGAGTCATTGATTCAAGGATTTTGCTTGGCCATTTTCTTCCTTCTTCAAGTATTTGAGCCGTTTATTTTCTTTATGATCTTTTAATTTTAGTGTACCACCTTCCTTCATTATTTTAAGGAATTCTTCTTAACTAAACTTTGGTGTCACGCCCTAAATAATAAAAACAAAACGCGCACAGCAGTGACAGGATTTCTATCAACATTTATCCTTTTTACATTGGTATTCGCTTGATACAACGAAAATTCTCTCCTCTTTTAGAGAGGAAGGGGATTCTACAATATCCGAGCAACTGATGAATTCTTTGGTCGATCCTTATATATCCCGACGAGACAAATAGAAATTAAAGATTAAAAAAATTTTATATCTCGTTTAGCTCTCGAGACATCGTACCTCAAAACTGAGACGGCCAGGCCCAGAAGAAAATCTTCGACACGAAAAGAAACTAACGCCACAAGTAAAAATAAACACACAAAAACGATTCGTTGTATTATTTCTAATATATAAAATTAGTTAAGGCACAAATAAATTAAAAAAAGATGTTAACAAATAATCATGAAATCGCTTACCAATTTCACCGACTAATTACACCTTATACAATAAGCCACCAAGGACGCAACTTCTCTGAAATTGGATATGTTTGCCCGGCAACAAACCATTGTTGTATGTGATTTCAGAGACGCGGTTAAAGCAACTGTCGCTGCATTGATGCGAAGTAAAGTTTCTTTGGAGATTATTATGAACGATTTTGAAAATTTTTAACTAGTCTATTACTTCTTCGCTGTAGTAATATTTTTAAACGATTATTTAATTCAATCAAACGCAATAAAGTAATTTATTTTAGATAATTTGGTAATATAAATGCCGGTTTACTGATTTTCGTATTGAGAGCGATGGTTTTATGTTAAAATATTAAAGCACATTACTGTACGACAAAAAGTTTCTGCAAACCTTAATAATTAAAACATATTACCTTTCACTTCCTGCCAAAAACAGACTGAATGTCAGTTAATTATAATTAAAAACATCAACTTATACAACATTTACAGACCTATAATTTTCCTGTCATTCCAGTAAAAGCTAATTTTTCTCCGCAGGGATTTTCCTCAGCGGAGACTGTGTTTATCCTGCAGCAGGCGGACTCTCTCATATCGACGTCCCCACTCCTCTGTTTTCTTACCCCCTCCCCCGGTCGTCCGTTATTTTTCTGGACAGCGTGCTTCTGTATTTACAGCCGGCCGCTATGGAACTTGGCCGCATTCTGTCTCAGTTGTTTTCCCTGTGCATGCGAATGCACGCCATTCCACTGCGTGACCGCTTGGAGCGCTTTCCACTGTATTATTTATGCTGCACGTCCAGGCATTGATTCCCTCCCCGTCATGGAGTTGCCTTACGTTGTGCTATCTGGAACAAGGAATCACGCAGTTTTGTTTCATTCTAATAAGGCCGTTTAGAGTTTTCCTATGTTATTTAGTTCAGTGTTTCTTAACGTACAGTGGTCCGCAGGCAGAATATTATAAATGTAGTTACCGTATTCGTATTGCATACGGTTACAAGCGAGTATAAACTATACTCCCAACTTTTTAATAGCCACCAATATTTCAGTGACAAGGCAACAATATGGCAGCTACAGGATGGGGATATGACAACATTGTTCCCGCAATAGTCTTTATTTTCAGTTGGGATATAAAGAGAGCCGCTCGTCTAAGCATTAGGAAAATTATCGTTTTCTGAGGATCTGGTAGTAGGTGCGAGGAACCGCGGTACGTGATAGGGTTGGTAACATAAGTGGTGAAGCAAACAATAATACAAGTTGTCAAGTCTAGTGTCATCATCATTATCGTTGGGGACCATCTCCAGTTTCCCGGGTGTGGCTTACGAGCCTTGGTTGTTATAGACGATTGTTTTCCACCTTTTCCTGTCCGGAAAGGTTTCTCTGTCTGTGATGTACTCCCAATTCCAGCCTCTTCTCTCTACGTCCTCCTTCAGTTGGTCTGTCCATCTACTTCTTGGTCTTCCCACTGGTCTTTTGCCCACTATCCTTTTTTTTCAAATAAGTTTTTGGCAGTCTTTTACTAGTCATTCTCTTCACATGCCCAAACCACCGAAGTCTTGATGACCTAAGTCTCTCTTCCATGGATTCCCTTAGCTCTAGGTACTATCTAATTTCATCATTCTTTATGCGATCAAGTCTAGTTTTCTGGAGGGCCGTTCTAAGAAACTTCATTTCACATGCTTGGATCTTGCTAAGGTCCCTCGATGTTAGTGTGCATGTTTCCAAAGCATATGTGAGAACAGGAATGAGATATGATTTGTACAAGACAATTTTTGTTCTTCTGGGAACCTTCATGTCCCATAATAAGCCTCGCACGGTACTGTAGAAGTTGGCTCCTTCGGTTACTCTACTCATTATTTCTAACAACTTCAACTTCCTGGTCTTGTAATTTTATATGACAGTCTGTATTCTTTCGGCTTATTTTTAGTGCTACAGTTTTTTTGTTTTTTTTTTTTTTGATTCAATTTCATTCCATATTCTTCAAACTTATCATTCCACATATTCAGTTTGTTTTGTATTCCTTCTTCTGTTTCATCCCATACTGCTACATCATCTGCAAACACCAGTGCCTGTAGATCTCTATTGAGTGTTCTTTTTAGTTCTTTTAACCATCACCGCTATGAACAGAAGGGGTGAAAGGGCACTTCGTTGTTGTACTCCTTTGGTTGTACTAAACCATTCAGAGTAACCATGCCCAACATTGACACAGCTCTTGCAGTTATTGTACAGCATCTGGATCTTTCTAATGAAGTACTCTGGCATTTTAAGTTTTCTTAGACTTTTCCAGATAGTTGATCTAGGAACATTATCGTATGCCTTTTCTAGGTCCATAAACACAATAATTAGGTTTTTCCCTCTTTCCCAATATTTTTCTACCAGCATTCTCAAGGCAAATATTAGATCTGTTGTGCTTCTTCCAGCCCTAAACCCATGTTGTTCCTCTTCTAAGATGGGCTCTAATATTGTTCGTACTCTAGCTTCAACTATCTTTTCCATAATTTTGAGGCCGTGGGATAGGAGGGTAATACCTCTATAGTTTTCACTTTTCCTTCTGTTCCATTTCTTGAATAAAGGAATTATCACCCCTTTCGTCCAGTCTTCTGGTATTTGGTTATCATTCCATATTGCTCTGAGGACTCTATACAGCCATTGTATCCCTGGTGGACCGGCAGCTTTAATCATG
This sequence comes from Vandiemenella viatica, assembly GCA_031002005.1. NCBI lineage: Eukaryota > Metazoa > Arthropoda > Insecta > Orthoptera > Morabidae > Vandiemenella > Vandiemenella viatica. The sequence continues at coordinate 197,376,044 of JARYHS010009186.1, forward strand.
TCGGCTGTAACTTCGTCGGCTCCTGCTGACTTGCCACTTTTCATCTTATGGAGAGCTCTCTCGACTTCTAGTGTCTTTATTTTATTCACGTAGGTCGCTGGTATTGTGTAGTATCCAGCCTATAGTAACATTATTATTCATGTGGGTTTCTAAATGTTAAGAGTCTGGTCAATATATAATTAACTTTTAATAGTTCGCTTCCAATTTTGTAACTGCGTTTTTGCAAAAATTCAAACATGCTTGTATGATGATACGATAAAATATTTTATAGATGTTAATAACATACACATAGGTAAATAATTAGGCCTATGTTAGTGTTTAAGACAATTTACTGGTACTGGGGTTGGAGAGACGCTGGTTTACATCATCACAGCGGACCAATCAGAGGCAAAAGACAACTCTGGCCGGGAGGACGTCGGTTCGAATCCCCGTCCGGGCATCCAGATTTGGGGGTTTCCATGGTTTTCAAATATCACTCCAGATTCTTCCTTCAAAAATGCCATGGCCCAATTCCTTCCAGTTCCTTGTTCCCAGTCCTATCCAGCCTCTAATGACCTCGACTAGCCACACACACACACAAAAAAAAAACCCGATTATTCTGCTTTATCCATGGAACCCTAACTGGCTAGGAAAATCAGACCATCAAACCCGCTTGCCCACTACGAAAGCACGACTAATAGAATAGACTGTAAAGCTAACATAATCTTTAATTTCATTTAATATAATTACGATACGGCACAGGCAACTATAATAATTCAATATCCATTTCTTTTTGAATTCGACGAAACTTTATCATATATTCTTTGAGAGCAATTTCCGTACTTCCCCACTTTTTTCCTTAACGAATTTAAGTTTTAAATTCTTTAAGTGATTCAGTTAAACTATTCAACCTTTCCGTCCATAATTTATATCTCAGTACCTTACTTTCTCAACAATAAAAGAAAAATTTCAATTTATTTACGTCTGACATCAAATGTTACTTTGTGGTCTTCTCCATCCTTTTACATTAATTCTTTTACACTTACTATACAGTCTTAACCGTCAATGTATACTACACGCTTCCAAAACTCTCTCCATCTGCTTTTTGTCTTCCAGTTACTACTTACGAAACTGGTTGTGTTCTTCGGTATTTTTCACACAAAAAAATTAGGAATCCATCTTGGGTTATACTTACTGGTTCAGTGTACGAAGTAGTCCTTTGGGAATTGGAAATTTGTCTTTGGTAAGGGAGACATAAAGAAAAGTATCAAATGATATAACATTAAACCCGAGCCGGCCTCGGTAGCGTAGGGGCTAGAGTGCTAGCTCCACGTGTCAAGGCCGCCGGTTCGAATCCGGCCGCGGGCATGGATGTTAAGTGTTGTGTGTCTGTGTGAATGTCTTGTCCGTCCTGTGGCGTCCATACATTGGAGAAAATACACATTGAGCTGGCTGTATGGCCTCCGTTGCCGAATGCCATTAAAAAAAAAAAAAAAAAAAAAAAAAAAAAAAAAAAAAAAAAAAAAAAAAAAAAACATTAAATCCTATTTCGGTGTGTCAGTATGATCATTTTGATTGTAACATAACGCCATTGTGCAAACGATCCTTGTTAAGAGAGTCCTGACATTTTGGGTAGCGTATGAAGAAGCGAAGGAGTTAGAGTGTACGAAACTGCGAGTAATAATAGCGACTGTTTGTTTACTCTGCTGTAATCATAATGGCGCGTCAAACTAATCTGGGGTGAATTTTCCGGCGACATGCTGTCCCCTTCTTCGGGATAATACTGCGTTCCGTTGGTCACCCAAGGAGCTGGAACGGTCAAGAAACAGGTCTAGCGATTACATACTGGACTCTTAGGTCACCATCTTCTTTGAAGATATATACGAAATCGAAGACATTAACAACGGTCCACAGAACTAAGAAACTTTTCCAACATTTTCAAATTAACAGTTCAGTAAAACAACACCGAACAAACTTTTTTTCGTACATTACAATAGGAAAGCTACAGATAAGTTGAAGCTATTTTTCACTTTCTGAAAGCGGAGCAAGGAACGCGTAAGAAATTGACCCTTGCAAAACTATTAATTTATATGAGGATGGTCAGACAGGATGAAGATCGAATCTTCACTCTCCCAAACACCAGACCCAAATGCCAACGGCTCACCCACCAGGCTCAATATGAGTATTCGAAATTGCAGCCATCAGTATCAATGCATTCTTCACGAAAATATTCAGGCATACGAACGTTATTTTTGCATAAGCACACTGAAATTCTTCTCTCTGGTACGCCAAATTCGTAGTTTTGGGACTACACAATGTTGTTCAGAGTATCCCTGAAGTATAAGATCGCTGGCTATATGTCGGAGATCCTATCCATGTTTCTTGAAATATCACGATGATAATATGGTACTAATTCAACCTGTTGGAATTAATGCTTCTAATAAACCCGAAACAAAAATCTGTTGAGTCACGATACGCTCTGCTGGTGTACACTGAAAGCCAGGCCGAACCTAGTGGATGAGCTGTAACAGTCAGACCTGGCATTCGTATTGACCAAGGCTGCCCAACCAATTTTGAAGATGGGCCACAATTTCGATTACAAGTTAGGCTGCGGGCCACATAATACTTGTCTATAGTTACAAAAGATATTTAAATATTAATGAAAAGTATAATTTAACACAGTTTAATTGCAATTAAAAAGTAAAATCAATCAAAGAGAACTTTGCAGCGGTTTTTGAACTAGTATATTCTAGACCGCTGCGGTTGGCGGGGAAATACAAATGCGCTGGCGGACCACTTCGTTCAAATTCCAGTCAAACCATTCAGAGTTCAGTTTTCCATCGTATCGCGAAATAACTCCAGGTGAATTCCAGGATGATTCCTAGTAATGGAAGAATTCCTTCCCATTCCTTGCCCCCGTCCTTTTCGGGCTGTAGTAAACTCGACGTTGACGTGGCTTTATCCATGTCCTCGCCCTCCCCCGAAAGGCCAGACATTTGCTTATACCATGAAGTGCAAGTGCAGATGAAGATTAGTGAGAGCGGGTAATGTCATCTGCGTTAATATATTTTCATTAATTTGCGAAACATAACAATTCAGGGTGAACTTTGTACAGGTACTTTTCCAACTGACGAGATAAAACTTAACTGTAAGACAAGGAACTCATACAGTCGATCTAAATACAGTAGAGTCTCGCTTATCCGACGCAAACGGGCCGCGGGAATGTCGGATTACCTGGAATGTCGGTTAACAGGGAAAGAAGAAACAAGAATATCGTAAATGGTTGCTGGTGTCTTATTATTGATAAAGCTGATACAGTACATTAATTACTGCAATAAAATTAAAAAGAGGTTATATATATTCAATTTTGTTTAAAAAAGTTTGTAATAGACTTTTGCATGCCTGCCGAGTGTCTTTTTCTCGCCGCCATGTCAGCATTCTCTGTAGAAATAACACTTCAGTGTTGGAGGTTTCTTCTTGTTGCTCCATGTATTTCAGCGCTGTGAATCCTTCATTGTGTGTTATTTTGGCACCACCTTTAACAACTATGTTTTCTTCCTCTTCTGTTTCCTTTCACTGTTGTTAACAATGCTGTCAATGTATTCGCCAGTGACTTCATACATGTCATCAAGGGCAAGCCACTCATTAAGGTCCTCATCAGTTGCATCTATGGTACACATCCAGGGATTTGTTTCAGCAAAGACAACATACTGTCCACTTTTTCCGTGCTAATTTCTTCATTCCCAGAATATCTCTCTGTCTCCTCACGTAACAGATATAAACACGTACAGATATAAATGGTACGCTGGGAAGTAAAATAGATTTACAGTATGTGTGTGTGTGTCTTACTAGTCGGATAACACGGAATGTGGGATAAGCGAATGTCGGTTAAGCGAGACTCTACTGTACTATAATTTGAATTCCTCTTCTTATGTTGCCATGCCGCTTCCGGGCACAGGCTGCCCCCATGGTGGATATATCCCTCCATGGGAACGCTCTTCGGAAGAACTGGGGGTGACTTTTCGTTGCCTTCCCTAGAGTGTGTTGGTATGTGTTATTATAGGCGTGGATGTCTCTGACGTTTGAGTGTTCAGTATGGAGTGTTGTATGAAATGAGAGATGCAGAAGGGAGAGCGTGATGGCCGGCGTCTGCCCATTTGGGCTTACTCTTCCGAAAGGCACCAAGAGGGGCAGCCGGGTTTTACGTCCTCATCAAACGAAAGAACTACAGTCAATAGTGCGCTCTGCGAAGAGGCTTGCGATTTAGTCTAGGACTTATGTGCACGATCTGGTGATTAGGAATAATGCACCACCACCCTGCCCACCGGATCCCGATAGTGAAAACTTCTTCCGCCACCGGGATTGGAACAAGCTCACTCCGTGTCAACGCTGGCCACCATCACGGTTCCGCAACCAACTGAGCCAAAGATGCAGGCAAATAATGAGAACTACAGGAAGTACGACGACAATTTCACTGAATATGAACAATGGACTGCTGTATGGAAAATAACGATTGAAATTATTTTTAATCCACTACTTAAGGATAAATAATAAATTTTATCTTCTATGTACGTTAATTTTAGAACCATTCAGTTGTCTGCTAAGAACGAAGAAAGATAAAACATGCTCAGAACATCAGAAATTGATAAGATTCTATTCATGTCACATTTATCAGAACTATGTACGCTTGAAAATGGTAACGTATGTACTGTACTTACCATCGAATTATTTACTAACAGAAATTTGTAACATTATTTATACTCAGGTGAATATTTTATCTTATTATCATGGTTAGTCATCTGAGACAATTAAGGAACAAAATAATTACCTGCATACTAAACGATACTTGGTAATCAGTGCAGGACCTTTGATATCTTCGAATAAATAATTACTTCATAACGTCAAAATTCAGTTATCCCATTCCACTCATGTAAAATGCGCAGCACAAACGATAAATTGTAACCAGATTTCACTCGACCAGCATTATTCGTTGATTCACATTTATTAATGCTTCTACTAAAAAAAAGGCCGCAAGTGACGAGAAATAAACAGTAATTTGCTTAACCTATTCAATACATATAATAAAATAATTGCTTAATTTAATAACATTTTTTTTTTTTTTTTTTTTTTTTTTTTTTTTTTTTTTTTTTACATTTCATTCCTCCCAGCAGAAGGCTGGGAGGCGGGCTGCTGGAGAGTCATAGGGGACTCTTTTCAGCCAATCTACTACTACGGGGAGGGAAGGGGGATGGAAGGTCGGCCGTGGCCTTGTAGGGAACCATCCCAGCATTCGCCTAAGTGTCTGAGGAAAACCACGGAAAACCTCAGACAGGATGGCCGAACCGAGTTTAACCCCGGTCCTCCCGAATGATAGGTAGGAGGCCAATATTGGCCTCCTCCCATCTCGGTCAATTTAATAACAAGCAATTATTTAATTATATTCTTAGTTCCATATTTTTTGACTGTGAGAAATAACTACATTTCGCTGATTGCGATTCTGTCTGTCTGGGTGTAAAATAGGGTATGTGAAGTAGGAAAGCTGACAAATTTAAGATTAAATTATTAACAAATTAGTATCCTTTTTTCGTGGGCGTAGCCACGGTGGGGGAGGGTGGGCTACCTTCCTTGCGTAGTCGAGCGAAAAATACAAGAAAATAAAAATTGTGTACTACAATCTAAATGATTTCCTTGGTGTAGGTGAACTTTTTTTAATTCTATATCAAAAAAAAAAAAAAAAAAAATGTGGAAAAGGAAATGGAGCTAGCTGCTCTACTGAAAGAAACACAAAACAAGGCCCTACTCATTTCACTTTCACAGCCCAACACAACATACACTATCTAAAGATCCTTCAGCACCTTGCACAGAGTAAAATCTTGGTTGCAGTCAACAGTGTCAGAAACCCAGCTTGTTGTCCTTTGTATGATGACTGTGCATAGGAAGAGGGTTCTGAAAGCAAAAAATAAATTGCTTTTATCGACTGGTAGAATTTTGATACACTTTCGAATAATGTATAGCCCATAGCATCGCGGACAAAATAGTATGTGTTCCATTGTGATGTGAAGTTGGAAAGCTGAGAAGTTTAAGGTAAAAGTTTCCACAAATTACTATCTATTTTTCGTGACAGCGACTCATGCTAAACTGCTGGTTGCCGAAAACGTAACCGTGATCTCAGCGTCGGTAACGAATTAGCTAGTTTTTCTCGCTGTTAACAGTGATATAACCGGTATAAGAGGTTCGTAGACTACTTTAACACACTATGTGAACGAAGTTGCTGGAAACAGCTAATTATTGAATATCACAGTTACTTACAAGCATCGACATTTAAATTGCATTGTGATATGTGAAAACATAATGGAAATACGAACTGCAGCGTCTCCAGTTTCTCTAGCGTAGTATATACATCCGTGTTTACAGTTTCAGTTTTCCCGGAAGGTAAGATATAGTTCTCGAGATTCGTTTCCAGTCTCTCCGGGTACAATTTCAATAAGACTGAATCGTTTCAGTCTACGATAGCAACATCAAGAAAACCGGGAACAGTAGTACTAGAATCTTCAGCGAATAAATGATCTCGTGAGATGGGGATTGAAAATGAATTCACACTTTGTAGAATACCATAAATTCAGTACGCCCCGAACCTAAAACATATCCTCGAATGGAAACTTTGTATCTAGTTCCCTTAAGCCTTAAACGCAGAACGCTTCTCGGATGAAACTTAACCAAGCCACAAACATAATTCAATAATTAATTAAAATTGCTATGGAGCGTGCGCTCCATAGCAATTTCCCGACACAACCATCTTCCCCCTTTCCTGCACCCATCTACATTTGCCCTCTACAAATTTTATCTTTAAATTCTTTCAACGTTTTTGGTAAATTATTCATCATTTCTCTTGGTAACTTATTCCAATCCCTGACACCCTTACCTAAAAAAAGAGAAACTTCCTACACCCTTGTGCCTGAAATCAAGTGCCAGCTTGTGGCCATTGTCATCTTTTCCCTTCCATGCATTACTTTTCATTCTTACACCAATATCTTTCCATGCCACATCATCAATATATGCCTTGTACACTCCCATGACCCTCTTCACCCTCCTCCTGGCTCTCAATGAATCACAGTTCAGCTCTTTTATCATATCTGTTACTGATTCCGTTCTGCGATAATTTCCAGAAACAAATCTAGAAGCCCTTTTTTGCACCCTCTCCGACTCCTGTATTTGACACTCAAAATGTGGGTCCCATACTACACTACCATATTCGAGCAATGGTCTGATCAAAGTTTTGTAACCCAATTCCCTTACTTCTCTCGTACATCCCCTCATCATTCTCTCCAACAAGTGTAGAATTTTGAAACCTTTTCATACTACCTGTCCAATGTGTCCTGTCCAGTTAAGCTTGTTATCAAATGTAATGCCAAGATATTAACATTTCAAGTCTTCAACAAGCAATTCTTTCCCCACCTAATAATCGTCATCAACGTTTAGTTTTTTGTTTGCGTATCAAATAAGCTGACTCTTCTTTCCATTTATCTTCATCTCAAGTTTACCAACCCAACTAGATATCCTGTCCAGATCACCCTGGAGCCGTTTACAGTCCTCTACCATTTTGATCCTTTTAAATTTTAAATTTCTAGGTAGGTGATGAATCTATTGCTCACAGGCAAATTTAACAATGTGGATACACTGTAATACTGATAACTGATTGTGTAAGTACTTTTCTGGAGCAAGAAAAAAAAATTAAAACTTTTATATCGCAGCAGTGGACTGTAACGTTATTTTCCGCGAGAAGGTAGAAGGGTTCTTTTCCCTATTTAGCAAAACGACCCAATACCGTAATTAAATTATTATCTACATCTCAACTAATTTTCTGTTATCTTATAAATTTATTGTTGTTCTAGATATAGACATAAATCAGAAAATCAGTAGCGTTTTGAAATGAATACTGTACAAATACTACGTAGGTAGGTAGAAATTAGTTCCTACGGGCAATCCAGCAGACAACGCTTGTTACACGAGAGAGAAGGTAAAAAATACCTGCATCCATCATCCCTGCTGGTGTTTTATCACTTACGGTGTCAGTAATACCTCCTGCAAACTAAAAGCCCCTCAGGGAGTGTCTGGGGCAATTAAGGGTCAGATTTACTCGCGCTCCCAGGGCAGAGCGGTTAAGCGCAGTCCTTAATCTGATGTACCTTCGGCTAATGGCTCCATGTAACTGCCTCCCGAACGATCCCACAAGTGCGCCAAATGCGAACTACACAGTACCTGCCATAAACACGTTGGACAGCCAGGTATCTCGCGTCACGTTGATTCCAGCCATTTCCACATTACCGTAATCGACCGTAATTCGAATTAAATCAGCGTAGCTTGGTGAGCGGGAAAGCGGGCTAACCTCGTGTTTCGAAGCACACGGAGTTGGGACAACAGTTTCCACCTGTGCAGTAGTTTAGGGAGCTGGAAAAGCTGAAGCTGGTATTCGGATCACGTACAGTGGTGCTCTGTTAGTCCGAATGTCCACCTGAAAGGCGCCAAATTGTTGCACAAAGTTACCTTGTCCACTGCGCTGAACGTCTGCGTTCAATAACTACATTTACGGTGAGGGCAAAGAAAATACTATATAATGTTACGTACGCTTTGCCGAAAATATATGAAGAATAACGGATATAAACGAGTTTCAATGACGGTTAATACTAATAAAAATTGTGTTTTGCACAGCATTACTTGCTCTCTCTTTTCAGGTTATGGAAATCATTCCTACCAAATGAAATATTAGTAGCCGTTCTTCCGCGTTCATTGCAAAGGTTAGTGACAGAGTAATGTGGGTTATATAATAGCTCTTCAAATAAAGTTGAAACGGTAATTTTTCGAGACTGGAAATGCATACGATTGATTGCTATCATCACTGGTTCAATATATCCATACGTAGAGTGGATAAGGATAACACTGTGCTTGTAATTCCTATATTGTATCCACAATAATTGCTACAACATTTTCGGCTTAGAATAAAGTAATTATAACGGTACTAGCCTCTAAGCCCGTCAACGGGTTGAACTGAGTGTTTAGGCAAGTAATTTTTTCGCAGTTGCTTCACTGAATATAATTGTTATAAAAATAGCTCAATTCGGTTTCTCGTGCATTACGCTGTAGCAAAGAGTTTGAGTTGTCATCCTGGTACAGGTTGCATTTCAGCCTAATCACAAACTTAAATAATGACCTCAGTAATAAGACGTCAGTGAAAGGGAAGGAAATTAGATATAAATCTTATCAACTTACGTCGCGTTAATTTTAATCCTGGTCCCGGCAGCATAGATCGCGATAAATGTGAGACTACTTTCATCCGCTTGAAGTTATGTTTTCAATAAATCAAAACTTGCGCTAGTATTGCTCCTCGAAAATTGAAGCTTTTATCTTACATATCTGTGGTCAAACAGTTTAACGAAAGAATCTACATCGAGTGAATATAAATAAATTGAAAGCGATTAATAATTAATTAAATTTAATCTCAATCCATAATTTTCTTTCAATGTTTCGATGATTGATTTCTTCGCTGATGCTTAACTGGACAGCCTAAGTAATGCTCATATCTTCAACTACGTAGTGACATCTCTGGTCGCTGTTAATCCAGCAATGAAGGCTGCTGTTACCGACGTGGCTACACAGTCACCAAGCTTAGCCGTCTATTCGTATGTATAATACACTCTGTATTGACTGTGTTGATAGAGTAGTATAGGTTTCAAGGTAGATTAGAATAGACGTAGTACATAAAAAAAAATTGTAACATAGAAACGGATAAGGCCTTATAGGGGAAAAGTAGATTATAATACCAGAGGTGATTATTGGAAAAAAAAAATGTATAACTATTAAATTAAGTAATCCTACCATTGTTAAAACGGAACCAAGCCTACTACAGGCCTGAGTCAGAACGATGGCGTGGCAGAATGAGCAAACGTCAGCATACCACTTACAGCAAACAAAGCGCTTCTACCACGGCCAAAACAGTCTTGTTTGTAATGTAGAGGGAATGATCATTGACTTTTGCACAAATACACGATGAATCATAACAAAATTTGGGAGTTAATTTCCATATTAATGGTAAGCCAGGATGCTGCAAATTTGAACTGGCTCAGGACTGTAGTGGCTGAGAACATATAATTAAGTGAATGTTACTTAAAAGCAATTGTTATTACCCAGTAATCCGGTATAACTAAATGATAGATTACAGAAAGATATGTACAAACTGGGTTAACTACAACTAACTGAATAATGGGATACTCTAAGAATAATTGGAATATTTCAATAAAAACCACTAGCACTATAACAACAATAAGCGATATTTGTGATTCAATATAACATTAAAATTTGCAATAGCAGCTGTAACTGTTATTACTGTAAACAAGACCAAATGTAATATTATAGAATTAATTAGACAGTAAGTCAAAGTGTAACGGAACTGTATGCCAAATTCCTTGCATGTAAATATTTTGTACAAATACTATGTAAATCAACAATGTAAAAATTAATACGTAGGGCCTAATTTAGTCACTAAGATATTAGGCTGTATAAATGAAGGGTAAATAAAAAAATAAAAAAACTCTGTATTGCCTGGCACGTCATTACTGGCTCGAATTCTGATGGTGAAAGTAATTTTCATCATCAGGACTTAGCCAGCAGGATAGGAGAGGTGGTGGTGTACAATTCATAACCAGCAGATTTTGCACTACAGACGTTTCCCCAGTGCGTATGGAATGAGAGTGACGACAATGTTCGTCCGTCAGTTGGGGATGTTAAGTCTGGTGGCTCCCAAAGTGTTTTTCGGAAGAGTGTGGTCATAAATCGGCGGACCTGTACGGAGTTTAATACTTTCAATTCTTCTATCATTCATTAATTCACTAAACAATGCACGAAACATGCACATATCATACAAAAAAAACAACGTAAATACACTTTCATCACTGGCGAACAGAAGAGGAAACCATGAAAAAATAACCATCAACCGAACGTTAAACAGAAAAAGAAGAAAGATGACTCAGTAATCGTAAATCTACACTAATATTATATGAGAAAGTAACTCTGTTTCTTTACGTTTTCCTGACTAAACGGCTTAACCAGTCTTAGTGAAATTTTACAATAAAGTAGTACGTATTATAGGACGGACATAGGATTTTTTTTTCGGGACAAATAAATATTTTGTCATGAAATTTTTAAAACTAATCGAACGGTGACTGACAGGCGGATGGCGTGAGTAAGTCTTGGTCACACAGGCTTCTTTTCTCTCGCAGCCAGTTAGTGGAACATTTTTTACGTAAGTCACAGCTGTCTATATCCAGTTCCAGCAATAACAGCGCTAGTAACAGCTAGTAATATTACAACTTCGTCGTTTTTCAATACAAATAAATTCTCTCTCAGACACTTTTAGTTTGCATAATATGTTTACCGAGTTCGATGTATCGTGCAGAAGCACTGTGGCCGACGATGTGTTTCTGCGATCATCGTGCGGTGGCAGCACCGTCGAAGGAAGCGGCGCGTAGTTATTTTGAGCCCTGCCGGAATGCTCGCCCTGTAATCAGACCAGCGCATAGCGGGCGTTCCACGGACACTGCCGGCCAGCGCTAATTGCCGCAACCACAGCGCCCCGGCTGGACAAACCCATTACTGCTGCCCGGCCGCTGTTTGCTAACGCGTTCCTGCCGATTGCAAATATCGCACCAAAACGCGGTCGACAGAGTACTATGATGATTAGTCGGCTAATTTGCTGTGTCTGTGGTCAGTGGCACGTCGGACTGCCCGTGCAAAGGTCGGGTCCCTGACACAGACTGCAATCGGTAGTGACATCATTCCACTAATCCACCACGAATCAACTGAGGATTGGAAGGATATGTGGCAATCCACTCACCAACACAAGAGAAAACACGATAGGCTGATTCATCCGAAAATATCAGAAACACAGTGGTATCTTAAAAATTATGCAACAAAAAAGGCTGTGTGGATTGTATCAAGGTTGAAATTCAATCACGGTAGATTCCCATTATGTCATTGCGACGTGGAATCTGAGACTGACACGGACCAGCTCTTTTTCGGATGTATGAGATACAAAGATGAATCAGACACTGTCCGGTAAAACTTAAAACAACGGGGTATAAGTTACCCAATCAATTCAGATCATTTCCTTGCCCTAGGAAACGCTGCAATATACCACATAGCGGTGTGCTTCGTGACAAGGAATAATGTAGAAATGTAACTGGGTCGAACTCATTTTATTTCTTAGTCTGCCACGTCTAATAAAAAGCTCCTCAATATTGTAAATACTTATCATTTTCAGAACACTAGACGGTTACTATTTTATTCTCAAAATTTATTCGTAAAGTTTTATAAAACTTTTAACTTTTACATGTATATAATCTCCTGTATATCATACCTCTACTGTTGAATCCTGTCTTAATGCTGTTTTAATGTTTTTTGATTCGCTAACTTTCAATGTACACTGGTCGCTGGATAGCCACAATTTTACTGTTAAATTAGTTTTATAGTGTTTATGTAAATTACTATTTCATTTATAAATTCTAATTACTATGAACTGATCGTGCAATACTGACAGGGTTTACATATATTGGTATATGTATGGGTGTGTATGTACGCATATATATAAAGAAGCAACACTAATTGTAACGTACCTTGGCTGTAGGGTCAACAAACTAAGTTTCAATACATAAATAATAATAAATAATATTCCTCATGACACTGGCAACTAGATATAAATAGACCGCATAATCCTAAATGGCCGTAGGGTTACAGTAGTGGCTCAACAAACACGGATTTAAATTTAGTTACACTAGCACCTTACATTTTCAATTTTTTTCACGGTCATAAAATTACTGTTTACACTTTCTCCACGTTTATTGCAGTCTAAACGATGCTGGCGTATTTCTGAATACGTAACAAAATAAAGGAAAAATATTATATCAGATATACGAGTATACATCTATTTTCAGTAATTTTATTTAAGACTGCTGATTGTGACGATAACATGATACGACATCTGCGTTCTAATAAAATATTTGTAAAGTTATAAATGAATGCGATTTTTCTCGGCGTTGTTCATTTATGAACGTTTCTCGGGAAACAAACGGGGTAATATTATTATTGATGCACAATATTTCAGCGGCATAAATCTCTGTCTCCATCTTCTGGTGTAGTCGTAAGATTTGAAGTTTGTAAAGTTGTTTAAAGTGCAGTCAGTCCTGTTGTTTATCTAAGAACATACGAGGTGGACGCTTGAGTTTTAAGGCGAGAAGGGAAACTGGATGAAGCAAGGTGATTCGATCCTGCATCCTCCAGAATGCGAGGCCATAGTGTTACCACTCACTCACGACTCACGCTCACTCCGTTTTAAGGCTTTAATCCTGAAAAGAATGGTGGTTTTTACTAAGAATTTAAGCTTTCTCAAGTATAATCCAAAAAAAAGTGAAGTGAAATATCACGCTTTCCCTAATCCGTGCTTTAGGATAGAAATTTCCAGACCTTTTTATGCCCATCGAGGCAGCTATAATTTCCCTCGCAACACAATAGTATTTACCTTGAAACATAAGATAGTCGAACGAAGCAATGTTAAAATTTTATCTTAGTGGCAGTTGTTCACAGTAATTTTGAAATACAGATTTCAAACGGCATTTAAATTGTTCAGCTATATATTTCAAACATATCTCAAGAAAAATACAACAGTAGAAAATTTGACTTTAGAGATTTTCATCGATTTCTTGTGTGCCGATATACTTTGAAACCCACCTTTATATTTTTTCCATTTCCATCCTTTCTATGTGTCTGTGCATAAATAATTTACATATACTTCGAGTTACGTAGTAGTTTTAACCATCAAAATCAGATTAAATTCTGTATTTAATTTCTTAATTGTTCTATCTCCATGTGATTATGATTATTCTTTATTTAAGTAATTCCTCAATTGACAGGGCAAATGGGGCAAGTGACAAGGGGAGATCCCAACGTCATGCGCATATTGAAATTGGTGATGAGAGAATGACTAAAAAAAGTGTAACTAAGATACAAAACTTTGGTCAGGTCCTTGCCTTATAATGGGTATGAAATGCAGGAGCTGGAGAAAGTGCAAAAGAGGATGGCATAGATTGTGTGTGGAATACCGCAGAACACAATCAACTTATACGATAATGAAAATGGTTTGGTAATCATTTGAAGATAATGATCAGAATGCTGGATGTGGAAAGTATACATTAGCGATGGCCCCCGGATGAAAATTGCGAGAATTATGAGTCGTACGATGAGGCTTAAGCTCAGCCATTAAGGAGCTGGTGAAGTTTACATTCGTGGACAAAAACGTCAGGGAATAGAATAAGTTATTGATACACATTTTGAATAATGTACCACAAGCAGTAAAATAGTTATAGGCAAAAACTCTGGGTAGTTCAATAGGATACTTGAAATGCGAATATATGTTCCATCCCAATTAATTAATAACATTGGTTTTTGGTTGAAAGCAGGTTATATCACCATCATCTTAGCACTACACTAATAACCTTTTGATCTTGGATATATTTTGTAGTTGAAGCTTGCGTTTCCAAAGAAACTAATTAATATTATCCACGTACATAAAAACATATTTTAGTTCTGGTATTTTGCTGATTATTCTTAGTAATTGCAGTTTTTTGCACTTTTTCTCACCCTGAATTCTTTAAGTCATGGGTGGAATTCCTGTGATAATGATCGACTTATTGGAAACAGAGGTTTATTAGGGAACACCGTACCGCAATCAGCCAAATAACGCGGGCGATAGTTTTTGTGGCAGACGTGTTCCATGCAAAACTGCAGTATTTTTTAAGTACAATAAAATACAATTGCTCGATATTGATGCTGTAACGAGGAGAAATTACGTTGGAAGATTTGTTTAATTTTTTTTTTTTTTTCCAGGTAGATTGGAAACTATGTCAGTTTTATTATATATGAAAAGTATGATTTGTTTTTCGGAGCTCTGTCTTCCAAACATAGTGGCTCGGGCCACTAAATGCTTATTAATACACGTCGAAAAATTGAATACTATATCTCGGGGTAGAACAATGGGTGTCAAAGAAAAATAATTACGAAAAGGGTATGTAGACTAAAATATTTTCCCAGAACACCTCAAGATTTTAAATGCTCTTAATGAGCGAAGTTCTTTGCAAGAGATTTATCCGATTTTAATTTCGAATAAAAAGAGGGGTTTAAAGTAGCAAATTTTGCGTTGATTTTGGCCGGAACGTAATCGGATTTCTATAATGAAGCAAAAGACAATTTAACAAAATGCTAAATTACATTTCTTCAAGTCGATAGGCAGCTTCATTAGCACATTCTTTCAAGTGTTTTTCCGTCTGAAACGTCACAGTATGCGCACAACACTACTTTTGTTGATTTCATACACACTGTGAAATTTTAACGTTTTATCTAGCGGCAAATTTAGAATTGCAAGAAACTCAGTATCTTACCTCTTGTTGTGTGAATGATAGGTTATCACTTGAACTACAACTAATTTTAAAAGCTTTTAAAAGCCATTTCAAATTGTGTGTCATGCTCAGAATATTAAAATATTATAAAAACCTACAATGTGTACAAAATAATCTAGAAAAATTACTTTCCATCAAGTAAAAAGTCTTTCATTTATGTTTCTGTGCACCTATATTCATCATTTTCGATAATAATGCTACAGAAGGATGCTGTAAAATAAATGGATAGATACAGTTCAAAATGAACGTGTTCTGGAAATGGTAGCTGATGAAAGAAGTTTTTGAAGAAGAGATGGTAGGTCATATTTTGGGACATGTGGGATTAATTAATTTGTTAGTGGACGGAACAGTCGAGGGTAAGAACTAAAGAGGAAGACAGAGATTAGAATATGTGAAGCAGATAACTGAAGACGTGGGTTGCATGGGGTATGTTGAAATGAAGAGGTTATCGATAGGATGGGATGGTGGATTGTATCAAGCCAGTCGAGAGACTGATAACAGCAAAAAAAGCTTCCTAACAACTAATTAAATCAGGACTATTTTTAAAAGCGTTGATTTATGTATGGGGATAATAGATGAACGTTTCAAAACAGGTAGAAATAAATAAGGTAGCGCCACCTCTAACCACTATGGAGCAGCGCGTGGCTCTATAAGGCGGGACTTTTTTACTACGGCTTGTGGTCGCATAGGTGGAGAGTACTGGGGACAAGAAAGGGAATGAAATTAGGCCACGGCTTTCTGAATGAACTATCCCCCGACTTGGAAGACTTATTCAAGTCGAAAATAAACAAAAGGTTTCCGGAAGCAAGGAACTCTTGACTCTTCTGGCTGGAATTAAAACGTCCACTACAGACACCTGTGTTAAAATAGACACGCTTTTCCTGACTCGATTTCTGATGCTATAAACAGATTTTTTTCCTATCTATAGCCTACTAACAGATATTTGCACATGAGGGAAATTTTAGCTCGTAATTAGTTGATCATATATATTATTTCTATAAGGTGTTTTTTTCCTTATTTTCTGTCACAGGCCATTATTTCCCTTCTTACCAAACCGAAATCTATAAATGGGATATCATTTTAAAGTTTAAGGTTTCCTCTTTGATCACATGATATTTTAAGTAATTTTTCTGAATTAGACCCTTAAAGGGAATTTTTTTTTTTTTTCTCTAAAACGTGTTTTTTTCCCGCGAACCGTTTATCACCCTTGATACCTAACCAAAATCGATAAATGAGTTATCACTTTAAAGATTAAGGTCTTCGCTTTGATCACAGTCCGAGAAAGGAATTTTTCAGAATTCGACCCTTAAAGGGTATTTCAACAACGCGTTTTTCTATCACGAACCAAAATCGATAAATGAAGTATCATTTTAAAGATTAAAGTCTCCGATTTAGTAACATTGTATTTTAAGAAAGGAATTTTTCGGATTTTTACTCATAAAGAGCAAAAGTATACTTGTTTCCATAACTTCTTTTGTAACGAACCATTTATATCTCTTGATACCTAATCGAAATCGAGAAATAGAGTATAATTTTAAAGATTAAATTCTCCACTTTGGTCACATCACATTTTAAGAAAGAACTTTTTCCATATTCCACCCTTAAAGTCCAAAAATATTATAATCACGAAAAGTTTTTTTTACCTCGCTTGATGATGCATAACCTAAATCGATGAATGAGCTATTATTTTAAAGACCAAGGCTGTCCGCTGTGATCACATCATATTTTATGAAAGCATTTTTTTGTAATTCGATCCTTAAAGGGCAAAACAATCAATATTTCTACGTTTATTTAATTATGAGCCATTTACCTCCTTTTTTACCTAACTGAAATCGATAAATGACATATTGTTTTAACGATTAACGTCTAAAATCATAACTTAAGAAGGAAATATTTCGGAATTTGACGATTAAAAGACAATAGTAATAACTATGAAGGTCTTGTGTATGATACAGTCCCTAGATAGCACCAGCACGTATCACAGATACACCAATAAACTGTTTTATATACTGTAGCTTTTCGGATATTTTTCTGTTACGAAAATATTTCTGTTTTGCTATTGATCCCAGCAACACATATCACACAAGTGGATATGCTGTGTGTATTTTGTTCAGGTTAGTAGTACTCTGTTTGGTCGGTGACAGTTTGTCATACATACGTATGTTTCGTATTTTCCTAATTGTTGTGTAATATGTTGTATTTTATTACGTACCTATTACATTAAACAAATAAACAATTCATACCGTACTTTCATTTTATTACAAGCCACGAATCTCACTATTCATCATATTTTATTCACAAAATTTTCGCTGGAGTCATCTAGTAATAACGTATTTAAGCAACAACTTCTTTCAGAAACGTGTAACACTGAGTTTTAACTACCGAATGTGGGTGGTTGTTTTGATTTGTTCTTTTCGTGATAAACAGGACCAGTAGTTCAGTGCTTCTACCCTGTATAAAACGTTCTCACTGCCGAATTAGTTATTTTACGCGAAAGCTATATGAAATGTAAACTTCAGAAAATACAATTTGTGCTTCATTACCGAGAACGTTTGTAACTTTCACGTTATTATGGAAATTTCTGCACCACGGATTTTCAGTTAATTAGAAGTGCGGTAATGACCAAACCATTAACGCGTCCAAACAGCGACGCCGCATAACAGCGCCGGCGCGGGACAACAAGTGCACTCTTGCGGCCGGGCGGCGCGGCGCGCCTTGTATTTCTGGCGGCGATGGTCGCGTGCGAGACGGCAGTGGCTCACCCGGTCCTCTCCGGGCAGCGCCGAGCACATCCAGGCCCCGCTGCATTATTCATCGCCCAAAATACTTCCTCCGAGTCGGCGTTAATCATTTCTGAGGCAGCAACCGCGGCAACGCACACCGAAAACCGACAAATTGTCACTCACGGCAGTCGGTGCTGCTCAGACCAGCGGAACACAACTGTGGGGACGATATGAGAAGTCCCCATGAATACTGTATACCACGTTTCAAGTCTAGTGTGGAATCCGGCGACGTTATAATCTCCCCGCTGATATATGTCGATACGTAAATATCTTGACATTACATTTGATAACAAGCTTAACTGGGCAGGGCGCATTGGACAGGCAGTAGGAAAAGGTTTCAAAATTTTGCACTTGCTGGAGAGAGTGATGAGGGGATGCACGAGAGAAGTAAAGGAATTGGGTTACAAAACTTTGGTCAGACCATTGCTCGAATATGGTAGTGTAGTATGGGACCCACATATGCGTATCAAATACAGGAATTAGAGAGGGTGCCAAAAAGGGCTGCTAGATTTGTTTCTGGAAATTATCGCAGAATGCAATCAGTAATAGATATGATAAAGGAGCTGAAATGGGATTCACTGCAAGACAGGAGGAGGATGAGGAGGGTCATGGGAGTGTACAGGGCGTATAGTGGCGATGAGGCATGGAAAGATATTGCAGTAGGTATGGAAAGGAAAAGATGACCATGACCACAAGCTGGTACTCGATTTCAGGCACACGGGTGTAGAAAGATTCTCTTTTTTATGTAAGGGTGTCAGGGATTGGAATATCTTACAAAGAAAAATGATTAATAATTTACCAAAAACGCTGAAATAATTTAAAGTTGAAATTGGTAGAGGGCAAAAGTAGGGGGTGTAATGAACAAAATTATCGTCGCATTACATTCTTTTTTAATAAAAGTAAGTGCTACGTAAAAGCAAATTCGTGGTTCCTGGACTGGCAGATTCCAGCTCGCCCGGTTGTTCACGTGAAGTCTCCAGTAAATAATTTCGACAGTGGTCAAGGAAAGCTCCACTCAATAGATAGGACGTTCCTATTCATTTGGCTCGCCTGTGTCAAGAAGTTAACAGCGGGAGGTAGGTCGTTGTTCTGAGTAAGGGCAGTGACTTGAGAAAGTGTGGAGGGAGCCACAGGAGCCAAGTTTTGGCGCGTACAGAAAAAAATTGAGGACATGAACCGGGCGGGAGTTTAAAACGTACAAATAAGGACTAGGTTCCAAATAACTGCAGCCAATGACATTTTTTCCTCTCTGTTTTCTGGTTTCGGTGGGTCTTTGAGAGAAGTCGAAAAGCAGTTCGGCGGTGTCCGGAACGGCGAGAGGTTCGGCGCCGTAACCAAGTGATGTAAGTACTGACATAGTACTGGAGGGCATAGGGAGTGGGTTTGCCACAACTCCAGAGTGCTTGGAGTATTTTTGTCTGTGATGCCAACACTTACAATGCGTCGTCGTGTCAACGTAAAGCATTGAAGGTTTGAAGTGTTTTGTTTGTGCTCCTGGCGCGTACAGTGACCGAGCGTGGTGGGTGAACGGTTAACGCTCTGGCCTCGCATTCGGTAACGCGGGTTCGAATCCCCGTCCGGGCATCCTGATTTGATTTCCCCAAATCACTCACAAATGCCGTGATGCTTCCTTCAAAAAGACCATGGCCGAATTCCTTCCCGTTCCTTTCCCCAGTCCCATCCCCCCTCTAACGACCTTAGCCGTCGACGAGGCGTAAATCCATAGTAAAAAAAAAAATGTATAGTGAGTCTATATTACCATGCAGCACATAAATAGTGCAACGGCTTGACCTCTCTATAGTGGGAGGTGGCATTGTGGACCAGTGGAAGTGATCGTTTTTTTTTTTTTATTGTATTTACGTCTCTCAACATCGAGGTCTTTAGAGACGGGAAAGGATGTGGGGCAAGGATGGGGCCAAGGAATGGGAAGGAATTCGGCCATGGCCTTTTGAAGGAAGCATCCCAGCATTTGCCTGGAGTGATTTGGGAACCATGGAAAACCCAAATCTGGATGCCCGGACGGGGATCGAACCGCCGTCCTCCCGAATGCGAGGCGAGAACGCTATCCGTTACACCGCCACGCTCGGTGTGAAGTGATCGCCACATCCAATGGTACTATACAAAATGTATGTTTCCATTGCATTGTTTCATTTCGATCGAACTAAACACTCTCTGGCATGTCACCTTGCGCAGATAAGAATTATTCTCAGTGGCTCTACATTTTGTTTTTATGGTAGTAAATCTGAGCTTGGCTCAGTGGCACCCGACTTTATGTTTATTTAGGTTGTTTTTTTCCCCCCCTCTCTCCTTTATTTTATTGGTCATTTGTGTAGGTATAGGGAAGGGCGGAAATGGGTTTGCAGCGAAACTGCTACCGGAGCGCGCGTTTCATTGTAATTAAATGAAATGTTATCTACAAGTATGTTCTGGGCAGCTATTTACTTCCCGATAGTAACCTGTGCCTTGGTGCAAAATATAGGGTTTGCATTACATAACAGCAGATTCCAAGAACCAAAAAATATGAATTGCATCGTTGTTAAACTTCTACTGCATTAGAATATTACAATACTTTAACTGCAATACGTGCTACGATGCCTTCTTTCAAACTGCCAAATAATACCTTCGCCTGACAAGTCTGCCACCAGGCAACAGCAGGATTCACTTCTCTAATGATTCTTTCGTCTTGTTTGGCACCACTACTAACCAGAAAACTAATTTTAGCAAACTGATTCATTTGTAAAGGTCAGGAACATAGGGTAATAGATCAAACTTTAGACAGTTTCACGCGCACAATCTTTTCCCTATTCTCCTGTACCTGTTGATACTCACTCTTGGCAAATCCCAGTTATTCTATCTGATACTGTACTTACACTTCAGAAATTAATTCGTATGCAGGAATAAATAGCATAGAAATGACTAACACAAGAAATAGAATATTGGAGGCCTATTTCCTCAGCGTCCAGGAGCCTTCCTACCATATTTTTCAACTTAATGATTTATTTCAAAATGAATAAAACCATTAACAAAAAAGTATCTCCAACTTATTACATATACACTTAAAACACTGCTACTTTTATTGAAGTTCACCTACAAGATTGTGATTAATATTTTGTTTCACCAAATATCATCTCATGGAGGTTTGAAGTTCTACGAAAGTATTAAAAATAAGGGTAATAAGGTTTCTGTTCCTCATCTTCTGATAGCAAGCAGCTTGTTGTTTCCACTTGTTCCTCAATACCCATTGTTGTTAATGATAAAAAATATAAAAGATTAGTCGAACATATTGAACTGCACTCGATGGCGCTACACTGAAAATTTTTCGAAGGCCGCACTGCAGTCAAAAATGCCTGAGCTCTGCCACCGCAGCCACATGAATGAAGTGACCTGATTCAAACAAGGGGTTACAGAGCGTCCCGGCGACACAGCAGTCATAAAATTGTCGGTCGGTCGTTATCGGCAATAATGAGTTGCTCTTGGATGGCAGATACTGCGAATAGAGACAACTAATGAGAGGAAGAAATGTTAATATTATACTGTTTGAAAGCAGATCGTATGGACGGATGAGAAGCGATAAACTGTGCTTATTTGGAGGGGAGAGTGTCGTGGGGGGTGGGAGTTATGTCCAGTCGAATAGAAACTATTCCTGCGTGATTTCTAACAAATTGTTAATGAACGTTGAATGTACTGGCCAACGGTGAACGACAGGCTGAATAGCCACGCCCATTGGAGAGTCGACTTCGATCTCATGGAACACGGTCAGCAACAATCTGTTCTAGACAGCGGGCTACGGCGGTCCAGGGACAGCGCACACAGTTATTCGCCAGGGAAAAGAAAAAAACAGCCACGACTCATAAACATGGCGGACGTCCCACCTGCTCCTGCGAGACTGCGCCCAGCTGATCACGCTCATGATTACACAACTTTGTGAAACGTCTTGATCCTTGAAAGGAACTACCGCGATAAATAATTCCAATTTGTTTAAATTAAATAAAGTCACTGTATGTTGTTTGTCATCATTCATGTTTGACTTTCAAGATATCACAGTTCCTTTGACTTATTTGAATGATCATTTCGGTTGAGAACAACACACACAATCATTTATATATTACGTAGTTAATCAAATCAGCTTATTAAAATAATTAATCAATGAGTGTCCTAGATGGGACATCTCAATATGTTATTTATCCCGAAAAAAGTATCCTGTGCCATTCCCCATTATACACAGTATTTGCTTGTTTAATTTCATCAAGGTGGATTTAGCAGTTTAGTCGCGAAAACGTAGCAAACAGACAAAGAGACAGAATTACTTTCGCATCTGCTGTATATTTTCCTAAGCTCACTCACTCACTCATTCACTCATTGGCTGCAGTACGACGTCACGTTACAGACTTCGCTCGCTTATTAACAGCGACCGGATATATTATTAGAAAAAATTGAGGTTTTGTCCACAATTTAATAGCTAAGCAAATGCTACCAAATTAACTGACATAAAACATTCATTAAGTTTGCTTTTCGTAGCATTTCATAGTTAAAAAAATATCGATGAATTTTACGGCTGAAAAAAAAAACGTGGATCTGCTTTTCAGCGACATGTTTCTAATGAAAGCAACAAAAAAAAATAAAAAAAAAAAATTACTCATGGTCCCTTCTGTAAACACGAGTGCCAATAGCCGTTCCCGCCAATTTAATTAAAACTTTCTGTAATGTTGCTGCTTGATCAAAGTTTACACATTACGATTTATTTCCTTTTTACGTATTTTACTGATCACTTTCATTAATGGTCTTTGTTAACGTTCGCTGCACGTGATTTATTAGGTTGTTTAAAGAAGAAATTAGCCGAAATATGTTACCGAATCGAGTATTCTGGCAATTTATTTCTTCGGAGTTTCTCAACTGTTTAATAATGTGGAATCTGTATTAAATTCTCTGGCCGTTGCAGGCATTACGAACAAAGATTACATTATGAATGTTTGCACAGCCTCAATTTTTTTAAAAAATGTAATTCTTTCAAAGTAAAGAGGAATTTTCTAAATTTTGCATAGTGAACTTTAAGGGTCAAATACAAGTCAAGTTTGTACATCAGTAACTTTGAGTTTACGATATTTCAAACAATTATCCGATAGCGCGATCTTCACTGCCCGCTTTTAATATCTACGTCTCTTAATAATCTGAGTTTTTCAAGCCCAAGAGATT
The DNA here is from genome assembly GCA_031002005.1 of Vandiemenella viatica. Classification (NCBI taxonomy): domain Eukaryota; kingdom Metazoa; phylum Arthropoda; class Insecta; order Orthoptera; family Morabidae; genus Vandiemenella; species Vandiemenella viatica. The sequence continues at coordinate 197,399,499 of JARYHS010009186.1, forward strand.
TAATTCGCCGTAAGGGTTAAACATAGGTCAAGTTCGTATTTGGTCAGAGCAGGTCAACCTGTCATAATCCTTGACCCTAAAAAACTGGAACTATTCTAGACCCCTGATGATACACAAAAATCGGTCACGGGCTTACACTAGTCTACTATATAATTTCATAAGGTCACCCAGTCACCTCGATACCTATTGGCTGGAGAACGGTGTCACGTGTCAGCCTTTGGACACAAAACAGCGACCAGAGATACCATTAGAAGGAATTCGTGGTTATGTCTACAATTCAATAACTAAGCAACTGCTACCAAATTAATTGGCATAATACATTAATTAACAGCAATGTAGTCTTCACGGGTGTACCGCCGGATAGTGTTGTGGAAACACAATATTTCGACGGCTGGCTCTGCCGTCTTCTTCAGGTGATGAGACATGTGTAATGGTCGGCTGACCCACAGATACTGAGATGGTTCGGGTGCCGCTCTTCCTTATATACAAGTCCGCGTGGCTTCGGCGATGGCTTACTATGAGCCAGGCCCGCAACCAACTGGCGGTTGGCTGCCCGTGGGCGTGGCTAAGGTTCTTGTTCCAGCCCGAGCTAATATGAAGCCCTCTGCGGCGGCAGCTGGACGGAAGTACAACGTTCTCTGCGGATATTTGCCAAGGCAGGTTTCCATGCAACCTGCCTTGGCAAATATCCGCAGAGAACGTTGTACTTCCGTCCAGCTGCCGCCGCAGAGGGCTTCATATTAGCTCGGGCTGGAACAAGAACCTTAGCCACGCCCACGGGCAGCCAACCGCCAGTTGGTTGCGGGCCTGGCTCATAGTAAGCCATCGCCGAAGCCACGCGGACTTGTATATAAGGAAGAGCGGCACCCGAACCATCTCAGTATCTGTGGGTCAGCCGACCATTACACATGTCTCATCACCTGAAGAAGACGGCAGAGCCAGCCGTCGAAATATTGTGTTTCCACAACACTATCCGGCGGTACACCCGTGAAGACTACATTGCAGTCATACGCCGGGAAAGTCTTCGTTCTTACATACATTAATTAAGTTTGCTTTTCGTAACGTTTCATAGTTTAAAAAAATATTGATAAATTTTGCGGCCGGAAAAAAAAGTGGATCTACTTTCAGTTATATGTTGCTAACTTAAGCAAGCAAAAATTATTCTTGGTCTCTGCTGTAACTACGAATGACAATTGTTATTCTGGCTTGGGAAAATTTCAATCTAATTAAAACTTTCACCAATGTTGTTGCTTGACCAAAGTTTATGCATTGCGGTTTATTTGCTTTTTAGGGATTTCACTGACCACTTTCGTTAATGGCTTTTGTTCATGTTCGCTGTACGTGAGTTATTACGTTATTTTAAGTGAACATCAGACCAAATATGTTACCGAATCGAGTATTATAGAAATTCATTCCTTCGGAGTTGCTCAATTGTTTAATAATATGGAATGCGATTTTAAGTTCTCTGGGCTTTACAGACACTATGGCCAATGGTTACATTATGCGTGTTTGCCCAGTTTCAGTAAAAGACAACTTGATGCTTTTTAAGAAAACAGGAATTTTTTAAATATTGCAGAGTAAACTTTTAAGGGTCAAATACAAGTAAGTTTCTATTTAAGCAATTATACGATTGTGCTATCGTCCCTGTTCGTGCTTAATACCTACCTCTATTAATGCTTCTGAGTTTTTCAAGCTCAACAGATTTTATTCACCCTGAAACACTGGTCATGTTTACATTTTGTCAAATCTACATCTACAAATATACTCTGCAATTCACAAAATTGTGGGTGGCAGAGGGTGCTCAGCACCAAAGCTAATCTCTTTGTTGTGCATTCCAATCGCTAATGGTACGAGGGAAAAAGGAATTCATATAAGAATCATAGCGGCACCTTATTTCTCTGATCTTATCTTTCCTGTCATTCCGACTCAAATAGGTTGGTGGACGAAGTATTTCACTACACTCATGAGCGAAAGTGGGAGTACACATGTTTACCAATAAGTTAAAACGAAACGTGCGTCGTCTATCTACCAGAGACTCCCAGCCCAGTCTACTAATCAGTTCTGTGACGCTTTCATAAGGACTGTAGCAAGCGGTCACGAATCGAGCGGCTCTTCTCTGTACTTTCTCTATACTTTCGATCAACCCCTTTCGAAACGGATCCCAAATGGCACAACAATAGTCCAAATGTGGACGCACAAGAGATTTGTACGCTATCTCCTTTGTTTGTTCATTGCAATTTTTCAAGATTCGACCTATGAATCGCAGCCTAGAATTAGCTCTACCTACTAAAGAATTAATGTGTAAGCCCCATTTCATGTTCCTTTGTACTGTTACTCCCAAATATTTCATAGAATCAACCATATCAATAACTGAATTGTTTAACTCGTATTTCTGAACAATTGGATTCTTTTTGTTAGTTATGCTCATTGTCTTGCACTTTTTACAATTTAGCGTAAGTTGTCACTCAGCGCACCGTGCCAAAATAATATCCAGATCACTCTGAATTTCTAAGACATCGGCCAAATTCCTTACTTCCCTACAAATAACCGCATCATCAGCAAACAATCTAAAAAGACTTTTCACATTGTCTGCGAGATCGTTTATAAAAATTAAGAAAAGAAGTGGTCCTATTAAACTTCTTTGAGGTACCCCCGATGTTACATCTAGATTAAAAGAACTTTCTCCTTCAACCACGACATACTGCGACCGACCAGTTAGAAAATCCTTGATCCATTCACAAAGCTGATCTGATATACCGTACGCTTGAAGCTTCGCTAAAAGGCGGTTGTGTGGCACAGAGTCAAAGGCTTTCTGAAAATCTAAAAAAATTGCATCAGGTCAAATCAGGTCAACGTGTCTTAATTTTTCATACAAGAACTGGAACTATTCTAGATCCGTGCCGATAAGCAAAAAACGGTCACGGGCTTTCACTAGTTTATAATATTGGTGTAGATGTCTAGTTTTACTCGTCAACTAGATGATACAGATGACGTTATAGTAGGTATGAAAACGTAAATAATGTGAGCAGCAGCACTAAATAAACTACCCGCAAGCGGCTACCGTCCATTAAAGAAGACTCCTCTGCCCCATTTCCGCCCACCCACTCCTCTCCATTCAGGTCACGGCTGCGGTGATTTCTGCGCTATTTATCGGCGGACGCCGTTATTAATTCTTGCTGAAAAGCGCCCCCCGGGGAGCGGCACTCGTCGCTGCCGATCAGTTAAGGCTCATTTTTCATTACCGCCCTGTTGGCTGGCGGGCGCGTGAAATATATATCCGTCGCCGGCGCCGGTTAATACACAGAGCGCGGGCGCTCCCATCAGTCAGGCTCAAGAGGCGACCCACCGCCCCGCCCAGCACCGGCTGATAAATGGACGCACGCGCCCGGCTGGATCATCACGTCACTCGCTACAAGCGCGGGACACTGTTCACATCACATCGCCCACCGATTTCAAAAATCACCAAGCCATACCGCCAAGGGCTCGTATTCTCTTCCCTCATTGGTATATCTCCTCATCATCGTATCCAGCAAAAGTAGGACCTTAATACCTTTCCCTTCCATCTGCCAAATGTGCCCTGCCCAGTTAATTTTATTAGTAAACTTATTATCATAGAGACCAACACCTTTATTTTTATCTGAGTACCTAACGGAGCGTCTATAAACCACGTAGCTCCATTTTGGCCTTCTGTGAACCCCCCCTCCCCCTCCCTCGTAGCCCAACGTGACATTTGTCTCTACCCCCCCCCCCCCTTTTTCCACGCAGCACATCGCCTTTTTCCCTATTGACTCTAGGAGACATACTATACTGTTTTCTCTTGTCAGATTATTAGAAATTACATACGGGGATAATTATATGGCGGAAATAAATATTCACAAGCTGTTGTGTGTTCTGTATCTCATTTTAACTGTGACAAATAATATGAACTAAAAGCTACATGGGCTGGCTCGGAAACCCCTCCACCCCCACCCCCACGTAGCTCATCGTAGCTTTCCAGCCAACCGCTCTCCCCGCCCCCCCCTAGACCGAGTCATGTAGTTTATGCACACTCTCTAATAAGCTAGTTCTTTATGGCGTTTACATTCATTTTATGTGGACCTACCCAGATAGAAATCTAGTTCAGTTTACCAGAAAAAATTTCGCATTCCTCTTCCGTTTCGTGTTATGACATATGCAACAAACTTTGTTTATGACCGGAGATCACCAACATAATGACTAGTCCGTTTTAATAAAATGCATTGCGCATGTACATTGAACGTGAACTCCAAACTAACCTTCAGCATGAAGTGTTAGTTTTTCTCGCTGCCACCACATCGCTGCTTGGATAACAAGGAAATTTCAAATAAATAATTGCATTTAAGATTATTTGCACTTACATTCCTAAACTGAAATGGAAATTTCAAATATATTTTATTTGTACCTATCCTGTTAAAAGGCAATTTAACTGAGATGCTATCAAAAAGGCAACTTCTGTTGTGGAAGTAACTGCATAACGTACGAAGGGCAGAGATAAAAAATTGTAATGTGAGGCAGAGATTAAAAACATTACAGTTCGACTTTAGTTTAAAATTCACGCTGCCTTTTTTATTTACGACTAGCAGCAGAAATTAATGCAAGGAGAATAATTTACTCACACTAAGAAAATATCAATAAAAAGGATAATAATTAATTATTATTTGTTATTTCCCTAGAAACTCTTCCGGAACAAATCCCTGTTATTACCATATATGATACCCGTCATTTTTGACGGACGTTTACACATTTTGAATAAGAAACAGCAGTGTTCCCCTTCCGCACTGCTGTTTTCACTTCCATCTATTTTAATACTGCATTTCCCTCCATAACTTTCTACTTTCTACCTCTTAAAAATTCCTTCACCCATAAAGCCAATTTTTAATTGACTCCGATGATTTTAAAATTATTTACCACCGTTTTGAGCCTCATATGTCAGATTTCACTTAGCGATCAAAAGGTATAATATCATTTCATATTCACTTATCCATTATATACGAAATATCTCGTACGTAGCACACTAACTGAGATTCACAAGCATAACTTTTCCTTAAAACAACTTTGCTAATTTATGAGCTACTCTCCTTCCTCAGAGCGGTCTGGTATATCAGCTGATAAGGTCTTCATAATCCAGAGTTCCTAGCTCGAATCCAACTGCCGCCAGGAGTATTTATGGACATTTCTCTGTTTGTGTGCAGCGCTTTGTGGTTTGGATTCCCCGTTAAACTTCGGATCCCGAGGGAAAGACACGTCTCTTTTCACAACCATCCAACCAACCTACGTGTTATTGCACTAATTGTAAATTAAGACCCCACCAATATTAACCATCCTCCAATTATGAATTCAGTTTCTCCCCGGGGGTGTCATATTGCACATTCATTTTCCAATATGGTAAACAGTCCAAACCCTTAATTTTGGTTTCGTATTTCCCCTGATATAAGCCGATCATTCATGAAGAACATCAGAGAATTGCCGTAGTCTTTCTGGCTTGTATACCCCTCTATCCTCTAGTTCTGTGTTATGCTCTAAAACCTTCGGGGAAAACTTCATTACTTCTAAACAAGTCTCTACTGCATTAACTATTCATATTTTGTGCATATCTGATAAGTACCGAATTTTATCACTTTGTTCATTCTAATCCTACAGTTTACTAGCAGTGGTTCTATAATTGGCTTTGATATGTTTTTTTATCCCTCAACACTCCCTATGATTTAATTTTTTTTCATAAACCTGATTCGTATATATGCTTTCTCCCACCATGAATCTGAACGGTCTAGCGAAATTCATTAGTTGGCTGTTAGAATGAAGAGCTTGACAGCATCCATTGCACTTAGCTCAATACATTTTAACTTCCAACACTGCGAGTGAACTGATTTGCATTGCTGATGGCACGAGTTGTGAGGGCTGCACATATATTTGAAGCAGCGAAGTGGAGTTCGTCCATAATCCAGTTGGCTTAGGGCCTTATTACACTAGGCGACTTGGCGGCGCAACCAGCCACGGCACTGGTGTCTCTGTTGGCGACGCAACCAGGATTCTGGTGGCGCCGCCAGCCAGTCACTCGCACAACCGAGCAGTCACTTTGCTGTTATCCTCGCATTTTATGCGAATTGTGTGGTTGAATATGTCCAGTGAACTACAGAATGTCACTTTGGAAATGACTGGAAGTGAAAGTGTAGAGAAGACAAAGTGGTAAAACAAGAAGAATTTCTCATTTTCGTATCTTTCCCGGTAATATCAACCATTACTAAGTACAATGATTAAAAGAAAGACGATTTAGACATTCTTAAGTAATTAAAAAACTTGTTGTCGTCTGAATACAGTTTAATTGCGATGGAGCTAACACTCCGGTAGCAATTTGCACATTTACAGCACTCTCTTCACCCTCCTCCCTTCCTCCAATGAGTCCCAATCCAGCTCCTGTATCATATCAGTTACTGACTGGGTCCTGCGATAATTTCCACAAAAAATCTAGCTGCTCTTCTTTGCACACACCGAGCGTGGTGGTGTAACGGATAGCGTTCTGGCCTCGCATTCGGGAGGACGGCGGTTCGAATCCCCGTCCGGGCATCCAGATTTGGGTTTTCCATGGTTTCCCCAAATCACTCCAGGCGAATGCCGGGATGCTTCCTTCAAAAGGCCATGGCCGAATTCCTTCCCATTCCTTGCCCCCATCCTTTCCCGTCTCTAAAGACCACGTTGTTAAAAAGGGACGTTAAACTGTTACAAAAAAAATAAAATCTTTGCACACCTTCCAACTCCTGTATTTGATCTCCAAAATGTGGTCCCAAACTACACCACCATATTCAACAAATGATGTGACCAAAGTTTTGTAACCCAACTCCCTAACTTCTCTGTTACATCCTCTCATCACCCTCTTCAGCAAATGAAGGATTTTGTAACCTTTTTCTACCACCTGCCCAATTGAGTTTATCAATCGTTATGCAAAGAATTTACACTTCATCAAGCAAATCTGACCCCACTCTGTAATCATAATTAACCTTTAGATCTATTTATCTTTGTATCTTATAAGCCGACTCTTCTTGGCATTTATCTTCATTCCATGCTGACCTACCCATTTAGATATTCTATCCAGATCATCCTGCAACTGTTCAGTCTTCACCTGTTTTTATCCTATTGTATACCATTGTACCATTTGCAAAATACCTAGATTCTGACCGTAACACAGTCATTCATTAGAATAATGAACAGCAACTCCCATATCTACTTCCACTTCTCTTGATAATGTATTTCCTCTTCTAACCCTTTGCTTTATGAATTTTAAGAATTCCTGTGCCCAGCAAGTAACTTTTTCATCCAATTCAATACATTTCAGTTTATTTAAAACCATTTTATGGCTCACTCTGTAAAATGCCTTAGAAAGATCTAGTGCCACACTATCAACTTGGCCTCCCATTTCAAATTCATTTGAAATATCTTGCATATAGCCCACTATCTGAGATTCAAATGAATATCCTTGCCTAAAGCTATGTTGTCGATCTGAAAACTAGTTTCGTTCTTCACAGAGATTTCTGATATAGTTGCATATCAATCTCTCAATCATTCTGCCCATCACTGATGACAAACTAATTGGCCAGGAATTTCCACCATATTTTTAACCCTTCCTTTATGAACTGGTACTACTATCGGTCTTTTCCAATCCTTTGGTAAGCAGCAAGTCTCCAAATTCATTTTAAACAAAATTTTAAGGTAAGGTACAATGTCCTATCCCACAATCTTTAATAAATCTGTAGTAATATTACCTACACCAGTTTTAGCTTTCTGAGTTACTTCGCAATTTCCTGAGAATTTATTTCAAATTTTGTAGGTTCGTCATTTATAATCTCCTCTGATTCATTCCCTCCCATCACAGGATGACTGTCCCTAGTTGTCTCACCAAACCTGACACTCAGTATCTCTGCAATTTTAAAATTGTAAAGTAGGAAGGGGGCATATGAACAGTAGACTGAACGCTTGGTGGCGAGTCTGGCGGCGCCACCTGGTGGCCTAGTGTAATACGCTACGTAAGATACAATGCCCCGCCACGACTCTCGGCCACCAGTGGTTGCCCGCCTGGTCGCCGGGCAGGGCAGCCAGCCGGCCGCCAGTTTCTGGCGGCGCCACTGGCTGCCCTAGTGTAATAAGCTCCATAAGACTCTGTGCCCAGCGACGAGCAGAGCCACCAGTGGCCCGGCTGGTTGCGCCGCCAAGTCGCCTAGTGTAATAAGGCCCTTAGTATAAATGTCACGGCGTATGCTGTCCAGTGGTTATTTCATTCGGGGAGCCATAAAAATAATTTCCATTTAAATATCAAATAAATATAAAACCTAACAACTCTGGAAGAATAACAGTTGTATGTGTTTGATATGATAGGATTTTATGTTGATAACTAATGTCGTTGTTCAAAACATCAAGATGAATCGACTGCCAGTGTCCATTGCAAGCAAAGATAGAAAAAATTAATGTATTTATCGCGACCAGAATACTAACTTTTTGAATAACGTAGTTCCATGGTTTCTTCACAAGTGGTGGCAGTCAATGGAACTCTATATTCTTGCTGTATATAAACCAAAAAACTACAGTCTATTTTTTATAAAATTTATATATGTTTCTATACCACGGCGGGGTCTCACATCTCTTATTTTCAGTTCATAACAAGATTTACTTTTAAGCAAAACTAGTTAGACGAAACGCTAATTGAATTTGTACAGAATGTAAGTGCCATATTGATACTGGTCAATGTTGAATGAATATGAATTAGTTATCACTGTTTCTGAAAGTTACAACACCAAGCAAGAGGTTAGTAGAGGTGGGAAAGGTCTGGGGGCAAGGAACTGGAAGGAATTAGCCCATGGAAATTTGAAAGAACCATCTCGGCATTCGCCTGGACTGATTTGGGAAAACCATTGGAAATCTGCATGGCCGGAAGAGGATTCGAACTGACGTCCTCGCTAGTGTGGCACCAGTGCGTTACCGCCCTCCCACCACGTGCAGGCTAGGTATTTTACAAACTTATGCTTTTTGCTGAAACAGACAGCTCACCTCGTGTTCATTGTAAAATCAGGTGTCATTGATGCGGTTAAGGATCTGGTACTAATATAAGAAGACAGAATTATATTAATTATTTTGCATTTTCTTTCATCACTAGGGACTTCACATCATCTTCCATATATTATTGTGACCAATGTTACTCAACGCAGTTTTTTTTTTTGTGACCTAAAAGTTTTTTTTTTTTTTTTTTTTTTTTTTTTTTTTTTTTTTTTTTTTTTTTTTTTTTTGAGAAGAGTGAATTTTGGCGTATTTTTTTGGTTCGTTCGGATTCCGCTCTTTATAGAAGGTCCAGGTGTACCTATCTGTATTTGGGTATTGTTGATTTACAGATTAGGACTTACATCCCCCCTCCCTCCCCCTCGCTCATACACATATCTGCCAGATCCATGCGTTTGTCATTGAAGAATGTGTTAATGATGTTTTTGTAGCGTCACAAGCGACCTGAAAACTCACCTGGCGTCTTATCACTGCCTGCAAACACGGTATTTCGCTCTTTAAGGACTTTAGAACCCGTCCTCGACTCCGCTAAGTATTACGCGATGCCGGATAATTGCCGTTGCAGAGGAAGTAGTACAGTTTGGTGCGTACGCTCGCTTCTTCTCTCCCGAGGCCGAATCTTCGCTAACAAAGTTTGTTGTCTCTTGCCGGCCAGCGAGTATGCTCGAGTCAGCCCTGTTTGCTTTTTCCTTATTCCCTCCTTTCATCCCTACCTCTCTCTCTCGCTCTCTTTTCATCATTTTTGCCGCAGTGCCGTGGACCAGGAAGATTCTTTGGCGTTGTTAGAGTCTCATTAGAAATGCAGCAGGGCGCTGTAGCAGGGCCGCCATGCTACCAACTTGCCAGACGAAAACTCACTGCGACGTTCGCTTCTCGTTCCCTTATGAACAGCGCGCAACAGCGCCGCTTGCATTATAAGTCTTTCCGCTAAAGATCTCGCCTGACGTTTTCATCATTAAGAAAGCGTATTTCGTTTACTTTCCACGAGGATCTTCTGAAGCGAGACTACTGTAAAGGATTTAAACTTGTAATTCCTCTTTTTCATTCTATCTGCGAAATATTTTTGAAAATATATTAAAATTATTCATGAATATCTGGATTGTGTCATTAATATATTATTACACGCTAATTATCTTCCTTGAATTGCAATGCTTCTGTTATTGGTTTATAAATTTATTATTTTCAACATACAATTTGTTAGTTGCTCATCGTTTACCAAGACAATGATTGTATTTGTAGCTGCACAAAACGTACCAACTAGCATTAGATTCCTGTAAGTGATTTTGACGAAAAGGTAATTCATCTTCAAGCAGTGTATATTGAGTTGCTAATTACGTTGTGTGGTAATTGTACGAAAGATCTAAGGAGTTCGGTAATCATATTTTTTATTCACCCAGTTCGATAACTATCCTCCTTGTCAGAACTTTTTATCCGCCACCGTACGCAAAATAGTCTACCATTGTTTCGACTGGACGGCTAGATGTAAGATAGTTATAGTATCAGTGGTTACCAGTGCTAGAAATTTGTTTATAAATCCAGGCGTATTTGTTACTCCTAATTTTCAGACACAGGCGTAAAATGAAATTGTTTAGGCGTAATTATATTGTAATTATTAAAATACGGATTTTATAGCTCACAATCTACTTCAGCGCAATTTAAAACTGTAAATAGGTCTAAATGTGCCAATATATTTTTTTATATACGAAAATTGTGAAATAGGTTAATATAATTCTTGATTTCATTGTATTGATTACAATAACTTTTTAATTTTACACAATCATCTTCAGTAGGCATAGTAGCTGATGAGTTACTAAGTTTTTTTGATCGTTTACTTCCTTGTTTACTCTGTGGATTGCGTAAAGTCGGAGCAGGCCTATTGGTAATAGATGAAGAACCTGATGTTTCTTCATTTTCTGGCATTCCTAGTTTACCAGTGCTTGTAATACTTTTATCACCACTACTTGTCTTTACAACTGGTATAAAGTCAGTAATTTTAAGAGGCATCTTCACTTTCTTTGCTAAAAGAAAAACGTAAGGACTAAAATTGTCTTTTACTTCGCGGTACTTCACCGACACTGTTGCTACATCTTCTGAACTTCATAAAAGTATCAGTTGAAACTCTGAAACAGATCAACAATGCGACAGGAATTATAATTGTAATTAGTTATTAGAATTAAACCTTGAACATGAATAACTGGAAGCGAAGTACTGATTTTTTTTTTTTTTAATTTTGATGCTTAGGAGTATTTTCTATGCCTTTGACGGAGATTGCAGGCGTAAAATGAAAAAATTCAGGTGTAATTACGCGTAACGACCAGTCAATTTCGAGAACTGGTGGTTACCACGCAATAATTTAATTAAATATGCCGCCACTTTTCTCATTATTTCTCAGATTTTCAACGTCGCATCAAGCTGAAACATATCTCACTCCAGTGTGAAATGTCTTTCTTCTTTATGAATTACTTTCCCCAACTTACCGGAGACATTTTTTGTTAATCTTTGCATGAGATGCAAAATCATTTATTTAAGTTAGTCGATATTCAATCAAAAGAGATAGTTGTTACTTGGTTATTAAATGAATTATTAAATTTTTCATACCAAATGTGAAGGCCGTAATTAATTTCACACACTCTAATTACAAAAAGTTAATAAGGCTCGCAAAATACTGAAATATCCAATTCGTACCAATTTAAAATTCAGAAAAAATACATGATAAATGGTACATGGAAATAAACGCTGGAAAATTTTCAATTAGTATTACAAATCAGCCATAAATAATATTCTACCAATGCTTAAAACATTGTCGGCTAGGGAGAGCACGTGACTGGATTTTGTCCATCCGCTCGTCAATTGTTCACAGGAGGTAGAACTAGGCGAAAAGGCTCATATATAAAAAAGAATTGTCACCTATCAGTTTTGTAAAAAAGTGAGGACAGCGACAGTTCTCTGCGTCGAAAACTTCTGAGGTTTCTATCCACCACACAGAAACACTTATAACCCGTTTATAGGAAGACTTACTGACGTCTCGCGTAAGACTTACTGTCGTCTCGCGTCAGAGGAGAACGTAACGCGGCCACTTGCTGGACACACACGTCCTTTTTGAGGTGGTTTCCCACGGCGAGTGTATTTGCCGGCCGCGCCGGTCCAGCTATCAACAGCGGGCCGTGGGAAGGGAGCGCCTCTGCTGCCAGGGATGGCGCGCCTCTATCCGTCGCCCAGACGGTAAACATCAAACGCCCGGGTTGCTGAAATAACACTAGGCAACGTGGTGGGGAGGTAACGAGGGCGGTGCTGATCCGTACAACTCAGCCGCATGGTGCGGCCTACAAAATCACCATTATCGCGATATCTCCACGGAAAGTGTCCTTGGAACAGCCTCTCAACGTTCGCTCGCGCAAATCTTCGGGTCACGTCGCTCGTTTTCGTCAGAAACCTGTCCTTCGTAGTTCCGTGGAAATCAGCTCGACCAATCATTTGGATCACAAATAAAAGGCGCCATCCTATAGTTACACGAGTGGGAATGACTCAAGGGAAAATCAACAATGGCAGAGGCAGGAACTAATGACAAATTGGTCGTTAATCTATTGGCCATCTCCCTCTTCAACTAAATGGTACCCTGCTTGTGAATCTAGTTGAGATAGATCTGTTGTGCGATGGTGAAATAAACCCATTTGCCGACCTACGAATACATAATATAAGAAAGGTGCATTCGGTCAAGTATTCAGACCGCAGTGAGATGGCGGCCGTTAACATTTTGTGTTTCAAAATTGAGGCCGCTAGAAGCCAGAGAACTGTCGTCGGCAAAAGATTCCGTATATGCTATACAACATAGTATGTAGTTTGTCCGAGGGTCCGGATTGTATAGTTTGCAAAGCGGTGGCAAAGTGGTCTGTGCAAGTTTGCGTGTGACGTGTTTGCCAGCTAATGAATCATTCAGGCCAGGCCAGTGCGCATTACGGGCGCCCATGACTTCTCGCCCATTGTCCCAACTCCGCGATTAACTTTCCTGACACATTCAGCCGCGCTAAGAGCAAAATCTGTCGCCCGGTCGTGACTTGTTAATGGCAGTCGTCTACCACCAAGGTATTGTGTCTCCTGAAAGCTCTCACCGAGCGTGGTGGTGTAACGGATAGCGTTCTGGCCTCGCATTCGGGAGGACGGCGGTTCGAATCCCCGTCCGGGCATCCAGATTTGGGTTTTCCATGGTTTCCCCAAATCACTCCAGGTGAATGCCGGGATGCTTCCTTCAAAAGGCATGGCCGAATTCCTTCCCATTCCTTGCCCCCATCCTTTCCCGTCTCTAAAAGACCACGTTGTTAAAAAGGGACGTTAAACTGTTAAAAAAAAAAAAAAAATCCTGAAAGCTCCACACTATTCCTTCTCCATTTCCTACCTGTCAACAGCTTTCGAAGTGATGTAAATTTCACATTATGTAGTGTGGGAGTTAGCTGTGTATTATAACAAATAGTCCGCATGCACAGTGTAATGTTCTATCGATTGTTGCGAGCACAATGCGAGGTGACGTAACGTACAATCGAACCTGTGCTATGAATTAAATCGATCTAGTAATATATTCATGGCGCCTGACGTAATTAGCTTACCGCAACAGCACCGACATACAACAACAGTTGCATCAATAGTAATGTTGGTGCAACATGGCTCAACGCGAGTTGCCTAAAGGCCCATTTAGACGACTCGTTCCCGATCACCCTGTCCCGTTCCCGATTTCACTTTCCTCCCGTCGACAGAGTGTTGCATTTAGACGACCCGTCGGCCGACCCGATCTGGTACTACCGTATTAGCGGCCTACCACCATGCGTATATCCGTCTTGCTCTGCACGTTCCATTCAAAAATAATACTAGTAATAAAATACGTTAGTTACAAATTTTATTAAAGTTTTAATATTTAAATTAAACATATATCGCTCCATATTTATCAAAATCACAAATTCTTGGTGTAACCCTGACGTTTTGACATTGTGCGAAAAGCCAAGAAAAAAAGACGTGTGCCAAGCAATTATATTTACAAAGGCATATGTTCAGTCAATTTAGACGCTTAGATGTGTTGGATGGTGAAGGTGTCCGAAATTTCTAGCGGATGACACCTAAAATGCCTGATTTCTCGCGTCTTTGTTATGACAGAGGGCACGTGAGGTTAGGGTTGCCAACCATACTGTATTATAAAGTAACATATTTTATTTTTGGATGTTATACTTTTTCCTATGAATAAAGTACGTGAAAATACTTTATTTCGAATAAAGTATACAACACATGTAACTGAACGTTCGTCTGCTAGTTTCACAACCTCTTGCAAGAAAAAGTACCTATCGGCCAGCGATTTTTTGCTCGTTCGCATCCTTTGATCTGTGTAATTATCGCAATAATGGCGGATCATTCATACTGTTGTACTCCAGTCAACTCGTGTCCGCTCGCCGTTATTTCTGAACGGAACCATAAAGTATGCAGAAACAATTTATTTTTGGTAAACTATACAATTCAATTAATTTCCAAACGACATGTTAGTGCTTATGATGAAACGAAATAAATGCAGGATGGTGGGAAAGGAGAAACAGAGCGTCCATAAATTTAAAAATGAGTTTCTTATTTTGTTATACTAGATGTAGAATGTGGCTCCAGCTGTAACACTGAAATGAAACCAACAATTAATAGCTAGTCCAGTAAGCCCGAAAATATGTATTTAAGGCAATAAATAACTATTTTTTCCTTTATATACTTTTTATTTACCTCTTCAAAAGACAAATGTACTTTATTTTTTTCTAAGTAAGTTGGCAACTCTATGTAAGGTGTCCCATTAAAACCTGTGGGTCTTTTACACCTCCAGCAACTCTATCAATATTTATTTTTATTGATTATCGGATGAATCCATCTCAAACTAATAGAAAACGGGTAACCAGACAGACCGGGCGAGGCTTTACCCGGCCAGTTTTCAGCGCAGAGTGGTGGGGGCCCGACTAACCCCTACCCTTTCGCCCTAAATCGGATGGAATTTCCGCCCGACCTGCCTACCTGGTCTCGCGGCAGAAACGTGACCAGGAACTCTGTTTAGACGACCCGTTTTCAGGGCCGAAGAGGCGTGGCCACGATTTAGGGAGACCAGGTCGGGTCGTCTAAATGGGCCTGTTGCCTAAGCCCTGATCACACTGGAATTCTTTGTTGCAACACATTGTCACAGGAGAATCTACGGCAGTGAATCACAGCAAAGAATCATTCAACCGCGTCTGTGACGTTGAAGGCTGAATCTCGGGTGTCGCTGTGCAGAATATTTGCGTCCCATTCTAAATGGGATTCTCGGACATTACGGCATAACTCGTGCAGTTTGGACGTGCCATCCATCTGATTCGCCAACAACAGAGGATGATCGGATTTTAAGGGTCATTTTTTAACTGCGGTGGGCGGATGGTTAAATCGTAGATATTATTATAATAAAGGCTTGTGTGGGCAGCTTGAAGTCGATATCCCATTGCTGTTCCTCGTTGGTACATCACCAGACGGTAACGAAATGAAGCTACATCATGATGACTACGTATAGCGACCTTACCTCTGTGTGCTTTGGTATATCACTTATACTAAACCGAGCGTGGTGGTGTAACGGCTAGCGTTCTGGCCTCGCATTCGGGAGGACGGCGGTTCGAATCCCCCTCCGGGCATCCAGATTTGGGTTTTCCATGGTTTCCCAAATCACTCCAGGCAAATGCCGGGATGCTTCCTTCAAAAGGCCATGGCCGAATTCCTTCCCATTCCTTGCCCCCCATCATTTCCCGTCTCTAAAAACCTCGCTGTTAGCGAGACGTCAAAAAAAAAAAACTTATACTAAACAGAACTTTTCAATGCTCTGTTCGCTATGATTTGCAGAGATGCTAGTGTAGCAGTTAGTCCGATGTATATCAAGTTCTAGCAAAAAGTGTCCTAGCTAGTATGTTAGTACGTCCTTCCAAAATGTAAGTAAGATAGTAAGTGAAGCGAGGAACTTCACTTTCTTGCCAAGAATTTTTGTCCTCTTCCTCCCACTAATAGATTCGTGTACATCCGATACCGATGTCTTGGCAGCGTCCTGGCCAGAAGATTGGCGGAGAAAACAACGAAATGTGTCACTAATTAATAACAATATTCTCTGAATTCATATTTTCCATATGATTTATCAAACTCCTCCGCATTTGGTAAACGAATTACATTGTCTTTCTCTTAGACAGGTTATCGAAATAGGCAAGTTACACCAAAACTTACAACTTATTTACCTACCTATAGATACTCAATCCGCATGTATTGAATTAAGCGAATCTTGCATTAATGCTGTAATGACCGCGACTTCGACGAGGCGTAACCTCACATCACTTCTAAGTGCCTATATATATATTTACAATTGTTCTTGAAATCAGATTATTTATTATTTCTTAACATTTAAAAATACATTTGATTCTTTATACATTAATCACTTTTCACAATAACAACCAAACGAGACTTTTCTTACCTGTATTTTAGCCATAGATCATCTTTATGAACAATACAGATAATACTCCTAAAATAACAGTTCAGTGATCACGATTACATCTGTATATGGAGCTCACTCTTATAACCTTACAACAAGTACGAAACTTTTCCTTGGTACCGTGTCAAACGTGACTACATGCTTCTTCAGAAACGAATCCTCCTTTCTGATTCAAAGGCGTCAACTGTCTCTATTTACTTTACATCATACTTTCTCGAGCTAGAGCAGCAACAAATCTTTACAAATTTCCCTCAAGAGGGTTTCGTGAGACATTGTGTCCTATTATGTGTCTTAACAAACTAGAAATATCCCATACGCGAGTCGAATATCGTTACGGTCATCCAGATTTGAGTTTTTCGTGGTTTTCCCAAAAAACCTCCAGGCGAATGCCGGGATAGTTCCTTCAAAAAGGTCATGGCCGCATTCTTTCCCGTTTCTTGCCGCCAGTACTAACCCGCCTGTAATGACCGCGACGTCGACGAGGCGTAACCTCTCATCACTTCTAAGTGCCATTAAGGCTTATAACTTCCCGTGTGTGGCAGCTGTCGTGCGTAGGCGCTTTTCTATCTGTCCCTTTAGTCGCACTGTTTGTCCTCTCACAATTTTATATTCACAGGTCCTCTCAATATTGACAAATAAATAATGGATTTATTAATAAATGTACCAGAGTTCAGTTGGAACAACAAGAAACTGCTGTTGATACTTAATTGATGAAATGGCGAAGTATTTCCTTCGCATGCCTTCTTCGGTGTAGCAAAAGATTTTATTTTAACACAAATTTCGTTGCAATTAATAACATGAGGTACGACAGAGGAAAGGTCTTTAAAAGGGAATAAAGATATTTGTCGGAGTCACATTGTCGAAGTCATATTACGGTTAATTACATAGGCTTGATATATTACTGCTCGTGTTCAATTAATACGACATCATTTGACACTGAATGAGTACTATCATATTGGAGTAGGTATGAAAAGTAGTGCATGGAAGGGAAAAGATGACCATGACCACAAGATGGCACTCGATTTCAGGCACAAGGGTGTGGGAAGATTCTCTTTTTTAGGTAAGGGTGTCAGGGATTGGATTGAGTTACCAAAGGAAATGATGAATAGCTTACCGAAAACGTTAAAAGAATTTAAAGTCAAAATTTGTACAGGGCAAATGTAGGTGGGTGCAGGATAGGGGGAAGATGGGTGTGTAGGGAAATTGCCACCGGAGCGTGTACTCCATTGCAATTAAATTAAATTAAATCAGCAAAACAGGTCAAAAGTATTTACGTAAGATAGTTTTCTTTTTTAAGGTGTTAAAGTAGCTGCTATTTATTCCGCTCCGTAGTGGCTGGTTGTAAAATCTTGTTTATTTAGTTTAGTTTATGTTGTGATAGTACTTTGTACTGGCTGTAGCGAGTTATTTAATTAGCGTAATTTTTTAGTGTGCAGAAATATTTTTGCTGAGCTCGCGACATTAACGATAGTGAAACACGTATCACGTAGGCTGTTGTTACTCGCAGGGAGAGTTGTTGACGCCCATAATGAAGCTCGTGCGAGCGAGTCGCGGTGCTTCGTGGTCCCAAATGAGGACGCGTCTGCAGAAAAGAGGCCGTGGAGGGGGCCCGCCGGCAACAATGGCGCGCCCCCCTGTTTTATATTCCGCCCTCCTCGGCCCACCTTTTGTTGCGAGCTGAGTGAAGCAATTTCCCGGCAGAGGCGACGAACAGCGGGAACCAACCGCGCGGGATCGGCGGCGCAGTTTATTTATTGCCAAGCACTGAGAGGCGTGACAGGACCCGCGAAACCCCACAGTACTCAAATAGCGGAATATCGACAAATCACCTCCACGACATTCTAAATAATATGGTCTGAGCAAAAATTAAAGTGTGTAGTAGTAACGAAACATTATTAAATTCGGGATGGAAATATAATTTAAGTTACATTAAATCTGACTAACATATAGCGGTAAAATATTACACATTAAAAAAAGTAGGAAGAGATGTATTAACATTTATGTTAAGAACGGAAAATAATTTGTTACCAAGGTTACGTAGCTAAATGACCTGGTACAAACAAACGGTGATATACATAATTATGGAACTAGACAGTTCAACCATTTTTATATGACCCATAAACAGGGTGTTAAGGTTCATGGGGCTGAGTGCCATAAAGGACTAGTTGTGCACAATAAATTGCCACTAGAAATAAAATAATCTGTATCTGTTGGAAGATTTAGGGAAAAAGTGGGTACCTGGCTGGAACGCTGTGAATGAAATGTGATAGTGTACAAATTATGATGTCGAGATTGTTAAAGTTTTAAGTTGATTGCTTTTAAAATGTAGTGTATTTATAAACTTGTTAAAGGTATTAACCAGAGGCATTTGTAAATAATAATAATAAAAACAATTTTGAAGATGATTTTTTTTATTTTCCGCATACATTATGGAGTAGAATACTTATTATTGATCGTGCAAAGATCCAGATTCGAGAATTAACTTATTTCCATTTCTATACGAGCGTTAATAATTAATATTACTAACAGTTGCCGTGGAGCTTATCTCCTACTCAGCTTCATATGTTTTATGACTATTTTTACTCTAAACCGTTACGTTGTTTGAGGTTTATTTGTTCAGAACCGCCCTAGGTGGGTCGTTCAAGTTCCTGTATCAAGTACAGGAGTTGGAGAAGGTGCAAAGAAGGGCTGCTAGATTTGTTTCTGGAAATTATCGCAGAATGCAATCAGTGACAGATATGATAAAGGAGCTGGAATGGGATTCATTGCAAGACAGGAGGAGGATGAGGAGGGTAATGGGAGTGTACAGGGCGTATACTGGCGATGAGGCATGGAAAGATATTGCAGTAGGTATGAAAAGTAGTTCATGGAAGGGAAAAGATGACCATGACCACAAGCGGGTACTCGATTTCAGGCACAAGGGTGTGGGAAGATTTTCTTTTTTAGGTAAGGGTGTCAGGGATTGGAATGAGTTACCAAGGGGAATGATGAATAACTTACCGAAAACGTTAAAAGAATTTAAAGTTAAAATTTGTAGAGGGCAAATGTAGGTGGGCGTGTGCTCCATTGCAATTAAATTAAATTAAATTAAAGGCTAGTTTCACATGCAATGATTTTTGGTCGTACGATAAATAGTCATGAGACAAATAGTCGTAACTACAATGAGCTGGTTTTACACACAACGATCTTTGGTAGTGTCATTGCTTGTGTGCAGTTTTTTACCTATTGTCGGCATAATTCACAGCGTGTTGCTAAGACTAATGGAAAAATTATCGCAGAATGGTTACTTCATCGACGTAGGAAAAGGAAAAAATGTAGTTGACCACTCTGGGTACACCCGATAGAGTAATTTTGTACCTTTCGCATGAGGGGTGATGCATATAATTTTTTACATTATTTTCGAATGTCCATTGCTTTCTCCTATAATTTAAATGAGTGACTAAAGGACATTCTTCAACTAGAACGTACAAAAATGAGAAATTGCATTCAACCTTAGGTGTTTTCCCTCCGAATACATTTCTCTTGCGTTCTTTGCTCTTGTTACATCTAACTAAAACGTCCCTCTAAGATTTGTCCATCTTTTTATGATCTCCTTACTGAAAACTAAATAAATAAAATAATTATTTAAGACAAAACCCTATACAGACATTATCATTCGTTATTCGAAACTAAATTCTGTAATTAGAGATCTAGTGTCTTATCCTAAAACACTGGACTTGCTTCAGTCAGATCTATCATAAATTCAGCATTAATATTTTCAGCCTCGAAAGCAGCTGATGTACAATTAAATGTCGCCTGGAGTGAAAGCGTCTGCACTCGATATTATGAGCCAGTTCGACAGGGGTGTCGTTTGGAAAGGAAAAAAACAATCTGAGTATTAAGTCTGTGCTGTAGCCGTTGAAATACATTGTCTTTCTTTTTGATGGCAAGCTGGCAGGATGTTAGTCGATACCCCAGCTTGTTGTGTCGACGTCGGAAGGCTGTTTGATATCGGCTGTCGATAGCCGGTAGCCAATGACAGCTCTCCTACACGACGCCGTAACTCACAGTAGATAACACGTGTCGGGCACAACCGCTTAAGGGATCGGAACATCCGGTGCAGATATTGCGGGATCAGGTCTATCAGCGGAAAAATGCATTACGGCCACACCTGTTACGATACTAATACTTCTTGCGTGAATTATCGCAGAACGCAATCAGATAAAAGAGCTAAAATGGGATTCATTGGAAGGCAGGAGGAGGGCAAAGAAAGTCATGGGAGTGTACAAGGCATATTTTGGTGATGAGGCATGTAAAGATATTGGTGTAAGAATTAAAAGTAATTCATGGAAGGGAAAAGGTGACCATGACCACAAGCTGGCACTCGATATTAGGCACAAGAATGTAGGAAGATTCTCTGTTTTAGGAAAGGGTGTCAGGGATTGGAATAAGTTACCATGAAGTAATTTACCAAATACGTTGAAAGAGTTTAAAGTTAAAATTTGTAGAGGGCAATTGTAGATGGGTGCAGGAAAGGGGGAAGATGGGTGATTAGGTAAATTGGCATCGGAGCGTACACTCCACTTCAATTTTAATTACATATTATTATCTCTGGAAATTTGTTTGATCCTGCTCTAGTTCTCGTATGCCATACAATCTGAAAGGAAATACAAAACCTACCGATAAATCATTCTTAACTGAAATAATTTTTTCAGACACAATAATAGAATTTATTTTTTTGTTCAATGTGTTTCTGCAGAATTATATTGTAATCTCCACTATGATTATATAAAGTTAAAACGGTAGTCGTGGTTGCTATCAAAATGGAAAAGTTTTTGTTCCTGATCGATATTAATTTTGATAATATTAAAATTCAAATGTTAATTGTGACACTGCACGTATAATAATCTTCCACGCTTTCGGAAAAGTAGGTTTTGATGGGACTAATCCAGAGTTACTCTCTCATCTACAACACACTATACAGAATACACACACTGTAAGATAACAACCATAGAGGTTGACTAAACTGTGACTATTATCGCAGGCAAAAGATTATCTCTGAGTTTATCATAAATGTTTTTATTTGTTGGTTGTTATGGAAAGAATACATTAATAAGTCGAGTCTGAAGTGTGAAGATTTTCTTTCTTAATCAAAGAAAGTATAATTGTCAATGGTTTAGTGAAATCAATAAATGTTTTCTTTTAATTGAAAAAATGTGAATATGATGCAGATGGATTATTAAAGCAAAGAAGCTAATCTAAGACATATTGGTGTTGTGTCCAAAATGCAGGAAACAAGAGTGTAACCTTGCAAATCACACACATTATAGTACAGTACAACGATCTGCATAAACAATGTGACTAATAATTCCACAATAGGGAAGACACAGAAAAGTACTCCATTTAAATTTCCTGGGGTGTTTTCACTAGGTGGCAATTCTACACAAGGATCAGCCGGTGGGGTGATCGTTAATTAATGTCTAAACAGTTTTCTGACTACAGAAGAGTTTAGGATGTGTAGGCATTTAACTACATTTTTTTTTTTTTTTTTTTTTTTTTTTTTAAAGTATTAGGTGGCACGTGGAAAATTTCGCGAATGGAATAACAAGTTTGGGGGTTTGTAGCAGGGTGAAAGAAGAACGGGCTCATTTGTTGCCAGCTGAAACAGGTACAATACATAGCAAAAGACTTATAACGTCTAATGAAACAATTAGAAAACACGTTTGGACGCGTTAATCGTGCGTATAATATTTATTTGTTGCCTGAAATATATAGCACTAATACAATAATGGCCCGTGTTGAAATTTCGATATGTGGTGCTGCTATCTAGCGTATATGATTACTCCTTATCGGCGCCAGCGAATCCTAGCAGCTTGACTCTGAACTAGCGCATACCCGTAAACATGATTGTTTATAATTTTGCCGATTACGGGACGAATTTCGAAAAATTCTTTTCTTAATTAATGATGGTACCAAAGTGGAGGACTTAATCTTTAAAATGATACCTCATTTACCGATTTTGGTTAAGTTTAAAGGTAGAAATATGGCCGATCACAGCAAAACACCTTACAGAAATAATATGTATGATTTGCAGTTACTACCTTTGGAATGTCTTATTACATTTAATGTCTCCGGGACCTATTTTATCACTAACTGGATATGAAGGATCGCTTGTTTAACGTGTTGGTGCGGCTCAGGTCCTTAATTGCTATGATAACTGTTTTTTTGGTTAGTTTTCCCATCCTGCAACTAAAACAAATGTTTTTGATGGCAAACGCTTTTCGTCTTTATTTAAGACTACTTCAGTGCCCTAGGTAAACATATATACACATACAGTATATACACATACGGTCTACAATAATGTTACTCGACTTTTGTTTAGTTGTCTCATATTACTATCTAGGTACCTACAGATTTTGGCTCACGGTGGATATCAACAAAAATTTATATACAGTTCGTAGAAAGAAAAATCACTAGAATGCATCCTAAAAAAAACTTTGGACAGTAGTGGTAGTGACAGTAAAGAAGCTGGCGTGGAAATACGAACTTGCGCGTTTTAATGCATGATATAAAACTGTAAGTACCTAGTTAGTAATATAAGACAACTGAACAAAAATCAAGTAACATTATCGTATATGTATATATATGTGTATATATGTTACTGAAAATGTCTTAAATAAACACGAAACGCGTTTGCCATCAAAAGCATTTGTTTTAGTTTCAAGACGGGAAAACTAACCAAAAAACAGTGAAGGATCGCTTGTTGTAGCCACTATTCAAAAGATACGTTCTGTAGTTTTTTTTGCTGTAAATAATACAAATTTGTCACAGCGTTAAGACCTGATTCAAATTTGATGGAGAATAGAACAAAGCAGAGTGGCAACGAATCCGCTGGAGCGTTGCAGCTGTCGGTAGCGCAGCTCAGGCGTGGCTGATGAGAGCTAATCGCAGTGAGACACCTGGTCCTGCGTCCAGCTTCCGACTACGCATTTGCGCTCGCTGGCCGCAGGTCCTGTAATGTGATTGCTGCGGTCGTGTTAGCGGGAGACGGATTACCGGGGAGTCCCTGAAACTCGCTTCTCTCCCCCCCAGGGCCCACCACTTGCTGCCAACTGTTGCCGCTGTTTCTTTTTTTTTTCCGACAACGAGTTTCCACTCTATCGCTCGTGATAATGGCCGCCAGTGAATAAACCCGCCACCCTCCGTGTAATGGTAATTAAAGGACAGCGCGTAGAACAGCGTCACGAACACTCACCTGCTGCGCTGCTAACTCTGCGCCAGGCACGTGAGCCTCGGAACACAACACAGGGCAGCTTTAGCACTTTAGCGACAATTCCCAACCACACGTTTCTTATTTATGAAAAACTAGCTGTCACCCACCACTTCATGCCCATGGATTTAGAATTTTGTCGCTAGATATAGATAGTTGTAAAACTGTCCCAAAAAACACTGAGTAGGGATAATATTAGGTGGAAACCATTACCATTCTACCAAGCAACCTTTCTCACGAAGAAAACCGATTTACAACATGTTTAACGTTAGCATCTAACTGTAAGGGGAGAGGGGGGGGGGAGCATTAATTGTTTGAGACTTCAAACCACAGCTCCTCCGGCAGATTTTTGTATGTGGTTCAAAATTATGTCATTTTCCGGGGACACGAGACCGCTAACTGATATATCCGTCTGTCTGTCGCCGTTCAGTTAGTTTTCAAAATTTCATGACCAAATATATTACTTATCCAGAAAAATGTATCCTACGTTCATCGTAGTATTTCCTTGTCAAAGTTCGGTTTAACTGTGAAAATAAAACTGACAGAATTATTTTCGCGTTTATAATATTAGCATAGATTAATCAGTTCAGGTGCTTGCAAATATTACAGTTTGATAGGTTCATAATTTTAATGAAGACAGAAATTAGTCCATAAAGGATCTAAACATTGTGTTTAGAAGGTATGAACGTTTTAAAACTTTTCCCTCTTCGTGCACACTAAGATATCTAGGATGAAAGCGCTTAATTGGAACAGACTTTTGGATAGCTTTTCACGGTCATTCTGTTCGTTGCACTTGGCAGAGATGGGTTAGGATCATCCATAACGGATCCATTCCAAATTGTAGCATACGAACGTAGAATTCACCTGTTGTTTTGCAGTTGTTGGAAAGTGTGAAGTGAAAGCATTAAAGCCATGCTAACATAAGTGATCACACATCCGTATGTCGGATACTGCTTCTTGCTTTTCATTGTAAAGATTGCATTCTGTTATTGGGTTTGACACATCACAACATTCTTCATCTTATATGTCATAGATGCATTCCACCTCCCCATTCCACCCCCCTCCCGTCGGCAATATGCTATCGTCCGTATGCAAGGCCGCCAATTGTTAAGTTCAGATTCGATGCAAACTGTGTGAAACAAAGCCCATGGCCAAAGATGTAATGTGGCAAAGCAGGAATATTTGAAGGGGCTCGTGGCGCAGCGAGCAATCTCTTTGCTTTATAAGCCCGTCGTCGCCGGTTCGAATCTCGTTGCTGGCAACATTTTTTTATTTATTTATTCAAACGTGTATACAGATAATTCCCGGCAATCATTTTCAACGATTATGCATATAATATGCTTTATAATAACTATTATTCTGGTTTGTGTGAGACTCCGGCTACTTAATCTCACTAATTATAATTTATCTGCAATTATATAAGGAATTTTTCAATAAATTGTACCCATTTGAATGTTATTTGTGATATTGCGTTTTATTTCTAGTACTTTTTGTATGAAACAACTATAAAATATAACTTTGTTTGCGAGCAAGTTCTAAAGCGTTGGTTTTTACACAGCAAATGGCATTTAAAAAACTTATTATATGCATAATTGCTGCAACTGATCGCCGGGAAGTATTTTTATACACATTTAAATAAATAATAAAAAAAGAAAAAAGTAGTAACTGTAAGATCAAGAAATCGCTCCTTTCGCTTACGTTTTGATAAAATAGAACACGAAAACCAAAATAGTTCCTCCTAGTTTTCACATTTAAAAATAATAATAATAATAATAAAAATAAAAAAACACATCCTTAACGTATCATATGAATTCACATTCAGGTAATGGAAATTCATATTCATAACTAAACCAACACTTCCTATTTTTCTCGCGCAATGCGATGTTGACATCTGGGCTACATATTCGAGGTTCCTATTGCAAGCTGACGCAATATTTAGTCACGTGTGTCTCCCGTAAAAGCTCTTGATATCGGCTAGTTATCTCGCGTGACCTTGGCTAGGCCAATCAAACTACTAGTAACAAAATGCGTGCTCAAACACATGGATGCTTCTCCAGCATTCTGAATATAGATCAACACAATCACTGGATTTATGAAATTAAACACGTTGTATATAGGTGAAACACATTATTTTAAAGCCGAAATTAAATTTATAACTGGCCTCGCATTCGGGAGGACGGCATTTCGAATCACCATCCAGGCATCCAGATTTGGGTTTTCCATGGTTACCCAAATCACTCCAGGCGAATGCCGGGATGCTTCCTTAAAAAGGCCATGGCCGAATTCCTTCTCGTTCATTGTCCCCAAGTCCCATCCCGTCTCTAATGACCTCGACGAGGCGTAGACGCCATAGGTGTATATATATATATATATATATATATATATACAGGGCGTTCGCCGGGAAACGCAACCCACTGTTAGCGCTACAAGGAAGAAACTGCTCCCGGCGAGCGAGCGATCAGCTTCCGGCATTGTTCGACCGTCGGCCGCGGACTATTTCACAATAATTACGCTTCATAAACTTGTATGTGCTAAGCATTTAAATGTGTCGTAATTCATTAGCTTACCTTATAAAAGATGCTGGAAGTGTTGACCCTCTTGTGTAATGCACATTTCACATCTTCTGAACATATTTCGAGACACACGCTGGATTTCACCTTTGTCAATGGACATTATTACTTGATAGATTTTTTCCTCAAGTTCTTCCAATGTGTGAGGATTTCCTTCGTACACCTTACCCTTAAGTTTACCCCAAAGGTAGAAGTCACAAGGATTTAAATCCGGTGATCTGGCGGGCCACAACCCACGGCTGATTACACGATCATAAAACACTTCGTCAAGTGCAGCAAGCGAATTTCTAGCGGTGTGAGCTGTCGCCCCATCCTGTTGAAAATAGCCGTACAATTTTTCTTCTTCAGTAAGTTTCTCAAAAAACGGTTTCACAATATTTTCGATATATCTTACGGAAGTAAGAGTTTCACGGAAGAAAATTGGACCTATGATTCTCGAAGCACTAATCGCACACCAAACACCCACTTTTAAGTCATGCAATGGCAGTTGGAGTAGAGTATTTGGTTTTTCTGAACTCCAGTGACGACTGTTTTGAGCGTTAACATAACCACTCAGATGAAACCAGGCCTCATCAGAGAAAAACGTCAGTTGCGGATCAACAGTGCCATCGTGGACACCCTGCAGGTACCAGTTGCAAAATCTAATCCTAGGCCCCTGGTCTATTTCTGTAATTTTATGCACCACAATTGTTTTGTACGGCTTTAAGTGAACTAGCTTTGTTACTTTCCAAGCTGACGTCTTAGATACGCCTGCCTGCTGCCCTAACTGACTTAATGATTTTTTGGGTGACTGTTCTAGTCGAAAAGCGATATCGTCAATTTTCTCCTCTGTGAGAATACGGTTGACCGACAGTCTCTTTTTGTTAAAAAATGAACCCGTTTCTCTTACTTTTTTAACCAGACGCAGAATTGTTGATTTAGCTGGCAGTAAAGCGCCAGGATATTCGCGACGAAATTTACTGCGACACTTTTTAAACGACTTCTTCTTCACATATGTATCGTAGAGAAATATTCTTTGTTGCAAACTGTAACGTACCATAATTTTACTCACACTCAAACACGGTACAGATTAGTAAGAGTATGAAGCCCTAAACCAGCCAAACCGCAAAGAAACGTTTATTCACAACACTGATTAATAAGAGACTGAAGTCACAAACTAGCTACAATGCAAAGAAACCGTTCTTAACCATGTAAGGGTCCCATTATACTGTGCCACTGCACTGTTGGGGCAGCGGAGGTGTTAAACAGTGCGGTGATTCACGGTATCGTGTGGCGGGAACCGCTGGCCCCGCTGACCGAGCAAGTTGCCGACGGCAACAGACTGGGAGGGTTGCGTTTCCCGGCGAACGCCCTGTATATATATATAAATCAGTTCAGAAACTTCTCTACAGATTAAAGGTTTTAATATTTTTTATGTATAATTCTGACAGGTGGAAACTTGAAATTTAATCAGATACTCAATTCACAATGAAATAACTTAACATTAAAAAAAAAAAAACAAAAAAAACATATCGTCATAATTGGACTTATCACGTTCGGAAATGTGTTTTACATGCAGTAACGGCTAATATTTTGAAACGTCTCGAAGGACTATAGAAACATATCTTTTTCCTGTTAAATACCTTATATGGGAAAAGTGAATATTAACGCAGTTCATTAAGTTTGAAACATGAACTCACCCAAGTGTTAATTAAATTTAAGCTCCGCGATCAGGTCGGAAATGCTGATTATTAAATATTTACTTTTTACAGAGAAAATGGGAGAAAAATTCTTTACTGCTTCAGTCACTTTGTTTTTCGGGTGAAGTGCTGAGTTTTGATATAAAAGTAACGAATCTGATTAAACTACAAACGGCACGTTTACCGTGCAAAATAATGTTCATTTTTTTCTTACACACTCACCACCGATGATGGACATTGTCGATAGCAATCGTTTACATGCTTCTCTCTCCATCGTTACAGTACAGTACGCTGAAGTCCATACGGTTTTAGAAGCTAAATCAGAACTGCATATTGTTTCCCACGACTTTTGTCAGCCTTATAATACACTCGTTTTATGTTCCATTGATAAATTCAGTTACTTTTGGCAGAAGAAAAATTACTGTCTTCATCAGGATATGAACCTTTACCGCACGTTTCGTAGACATTTACCAAGAGGCCTCTTCGAATCCACGTCCGGACATCCAGGTTTCGGTTTTTGACGTTTCCCGAAATCACTCGAGGCGAATGCCGGAATGGTTCTTTCCAAAACGGCACGGCGAAATTTCTTCCCATTACTTGCCCCAATATTTTTGTGCCTGTAGCGACCTCGATGTCAACGAGGCGTATAGCCTGAATGAAAAAGGATAAGATTGTAGCTATCGCTGTAATGAACTATTGCCTGCCTTGTCATAAAATCTAAAAAAAAAATAAATAAAAAAAAAAAAATCAATTCTCTCGTGCAGCTAGTTAGACGTGGATTCACCTTCCATCAACTAAACAGTGTTTATGCCCTATTATCACCACAAACAAAATCGCAGCACTGTATCTCCGTATCACCATGATTGTACATGTAGTTTCACAGGCTATATATACATAAAAAAAATTGTAATGGTTTAAGGACTGATGGATGGTCAATAACGATAAGGTTCAGTAAGTAATGTTCCATTGACAAAATAAAGAATTAATGACAACAGAAACGACGGTTAAAACATGTGATTTTTCATGAATGAAGTTAACTTGATTGACTAAAAAATATTAAAACGAATATCGTATAATAATTTCCAATATAGTATAAAAGGTGTTAGCAGTAGAGCGGCATGCAGGAGCTACTAGCGTCCTTTGGTACAAAGAATTTTCAAACTAATTTTATCGCCAAGCCAGGAATCTATCGAACAGAACATAAGAAATGACAGGCTGAATAATTTGCTTTCTTCAAAGAACTCTTTTTACTTTTGTTGAATCTGTGTAAAACGTTTTTATACGGAGAAGGCCCTTCCACTGGGCCTGCATGGCGGTTCTCGCGCTTTTCGGCATGTGCGTGACCTGTCGGCTTCGTGGTGGAAGGAAGTCGATCTTGCTGACTGGCAGGTGTGCCTCCGAGTCAACTGGGGGACGATGTCTCGGCCGCAGGAAACATCTTTCACCCGGTGGATCCATTCTGCTCTTCTTGCACAGATCCACTCTTACGTTCCGGAGGAAACGGAATAGGTGGTGACCTCTCCAGTCTACACGAAGTCATAATCTCGATTCAGTCTACAATATCAGCTGGTCCTGACACAAGTAAAGCATACTCATCTTAACAGTCTCATGAATGAACTCATCAAAACATTGTAAACATGCCGTGCAAAGTATACAAGAAGTACACGTCAACAAGATCCTATTGTTTAAATCACCTTTAGCGTACAGGATTTTTTGTTTTTATACATAAGATAATTCATCACAATAAATGATAATCTTTAACCGAAGAAAGGAAAAATTTTCTTATTACTTCTTCTGCAAATGCCTTGCAAACTCGCATCATAACAGATCTTTAAAAGACGCATGTTACACTTTTTAACACTCTTTATGATCCTGACATACTGAACAACATATACTAAAAATGGAACATTTCACAGCACAATCAATTTTGAAATACGGCACACCTACAGCCAGTTATTAGAGCTAGTAAAATAAGGAAACAGGAAAATCTAGCAGATAGTTCAAAAAAAGAATTTTATCGGAGATTAGTGAAGTTAACAACAACTCAGATATACCAGACGAAATAGAGCTCTTAGAAAATGGGCTAAACTACAATATATAAAATTCAAAAGAATTTGTTTCATACACACTATGTAGTAGAACATCATATAAAATGTATCAGTTGCGATATACTCTCGTGATAATTTTCCTTTTATCTTTAGGCGGCTACATTATCCCAAATATTAAAAAAGTATTCCGAGCAATGGTATCTGAAGTAAAAAGAGGAAATTAGAGTTTTACAGTTTATCACCAAAAACTCGTACGAAACTTTGAATAAAAAGAAACTTCCAAACATTCTGAGTGTCGGCGCGTTACGAGCGTTCAACTGATATTCATAAATAAAACTTTTTAGTTTAACCCTTCACTAAACTCATATTATTATTTCCAGCCCCGTGATTTTTTACAGATTATACGTCATAATCGCATTATGATTAGTAAGAATCGAAGTACAGTATTGCAAAATGAAAATTTCCAAGTTAAGGACTCTTAGAGTTATGTGGACGTAGGAGATAGAATGACAAATGAGTGAGCCCATAAGGGTTCTGTCTTTTATACAGAGGATGGAGAAACATAAAGTTTACTTTGACAAAGAGAAACAACACATTTCGGAAACAAATTCCAGTGCGCCTACGTTAAAAAGTCAGTCCAAAATTAACCAGCTCTTACTAGCAAAAAGATTCAGAAAACTCCATAAATAACTTACACAAAATATTGCCAAATACATTTAGAAATATATCATCTCCATAAAGAATACCACACAGATTACGGAAAATGTAAAAGATCTACAGATATCCAATTGAACATCACTACTGTCATCTGATATAAAACACTCGTAAACGAATGTTCGAATAAAAGAAACTGTGGAAATATTAAATAAATGTTTCAATAAACAAAGTGAATAGATGAAATACACAAATTTACGAAAACCAGTTGAAGCACATCTAATTAAGGACCATATAACAAAAAATCGAGTTGTTATTAATTCAGTCTTTGAGTAATAATTATGTGCACAACTTTTTAAATTGAAAAGTCTTGTAACTGCCAGATACTGCCACATCATACATCCAATAACGGTATGTTTGCTTATAAAACCGTTAAAAAATTTGAAGTCCAACATTTTTTTTACTGCAAACTTCGTAATATCTCTGATGCGATATTTTCAATTTTTACACGATGCCTTTATTTTAGAGATTTTTTCTGACTCGTAGGCTCATTTAAAGTCTATCTTTCCTCTTATGTATATCTAAATTGAGGTCATAGACGCATTAAAAGGACAAACTTCACGCATTACTAGTAATTATAAAATAAAGTACGCTGTCAGGTCCATAATGGACGCGTAAATAATTACTTTGGATAGGAATTCCGAAGTTGAGAGGAAGCTCTAAAGCCCCTGGCGGGAGAGCGAGCAACTATTTTGGTAATTAAAGCTAAGCGGATGCCGCTCTTCAGGTGTCGACCCGAAGGCTCTAGCGAAGCTTCCGCAATGTGATGGGCACACGGAACAGTGTGAAAAAAACACCTTGCGTCACAGTAACAAATTTATTCGACTGTAAGAGCGAGGACAGCAACAGGTTCGTCACGTTTGTAAAAAGAAATGTTTTGTCATTGATAACCCGAAAGGGAAACTCCCTTGAGTTTCATTACTCACATAATTATTCGATATTAATGGACAAACGGTAGTATGACTTTGCCAATTTGTTTCCCACAAAGTCTGAAATAAGGATAATTCGTGTCCTTTTAATAATTTCTTTTATTGTGTTGAAAACATGGCAAAGTGCTCCAGTATCCCGGTTTTCAACTTAAAGTTAAATATTGACCTCGATATTAATGATAAACAAACGTAGAGGAAATTGTGACATGCATTAAGCGATTCGTAGAACTGGTTTTAACGCTAACTTGCTTTCTTTAAAACAGACAACTGTTTTAAATCCTATATGTCTATATTAAATTCATTAACACCGTTATGGAAAGAGGGAATGCGAGAAAAATCGGCAATGAACAGTTTGAAAGAACCTTCCTGCCATTTGTATGGAGTGATTTCGGTAAACAACAGAAAACCAGAGTCAGGCCCTAATTTCCTCAAATGCCATGACAGAAGGTTCAACTTCAGTCATCACTGAGTTATAATCAACATGAAAGCTAAAGAGGTACCAGCGTTTGTCAACTGAAGAACCATGCTAATGAGAGTATCGAACGAAATATTATATACGTGGAGCCAGTACTCTAGCCACTGCGCTGCCGTATTTAAAAATTTAGATCCAACATTAGCAGATCACATGAGCTTTCTTCGCAAGAGATCAGCGTATTGTGCGCAACTGAATTGTTTTTCCTCGATTCCTATGAGTTTCGGATTAGTGTAGCGTTCCATGGTCAAGTCGCTTCTTCCCCCCCCCCCCCCCCCCTCCCGCTCCGGACTTGATAGCCCGTGACCCGCATTATTTCCGTCAGCTGGTCTGCCACCTGCCACGACAGACGAGCTGCGTGGAGGGTTGAAAAGTTTGTTCATATCGCCGGGACGGGCTGGGCCAATTAGGCTGCCCGTGTCAAATGCGGTAATGAACGCTCGGGGCACCTGGCAGGTACTGAGGCAAGTTTGCTGAGGGTTACTTCCATTAAAGTCACTGCTACCCGGAGGGTAACTCACTGCTTATGACCTTTACTGGAGAAGGTGAGGAAGTTCTCGAGGTAAACATTACTGTGCCTTTGTGCCGACACTAAAGATAAACATTTTGTTATAATGTTAACTTCGGTTTACGTTTATCATAGTGTTTAATCTTTAATGTAGTGTACAACACAGGTAAACATGTTGTGTTTATCATAGACTAGCTGACCCGCCAATACTTCGCTATAGCTAGATTTAACTATACGCATAGATTAAATTAACACTATTGAAAGTTTGAAATTAACTTTAGTAGCAATTAGATATTTAAATACAAATTATTATTTTTAAGTTTTGGATTGTCAAAATTGTAATTAACGTTTTATTCAATTTAAAGTTCATTGCAATTCTCTTGAAATTTGTTTTGGGGGATTCCATTACACATATATACAAAGAAATACGTTGTTTTCCTACGCAGCAGCATGAGGGTGCTTATTTCTTACGCCTAGTCGAGGTCATTAGAGTCAGAAGCATGAAACGTATAACTGTCCATGCAATAATTTTTCCCGTATCAAATAATATTATAGCAAATATTCTGCAGAACGATCGTTTTGTAATCAAAAGTGCAAGTGTGTAAAAGTGCTAAATAGTGCTACATGTTGGTGATTTTTTCGGCCCAAGTCCTTAGTTGCTATGATAACTGTTTTGTGGGTTCTTTCTGCCTTGCAACTAAACAAAATGCTTTTGATGGCATACGCGTTTCGCCTTTATTCAAGGCATCATCAGTGCCCTAGATAAACATATATACACACATATATATACAATGCTGTTGTTTGATTTTTGTACAGTTTTCTAAAAAAAAAAAAAAAAAAAAAAAAAAAGAAAAGTATTAAGTGGGTACTTACAGTTTTTATATATTCATTAACACGCACAAGTTCGTGTTTCCATACCAGCTACTCTTTTTGCACTATCACTATTGTCCCAAGTTTGTGTAGGCTGCATTTTGGTAATTTCACCGGCCACGAACTGTATAGATAGTTATTTGTTGTTGTTGACATCGAAAAGTCGTGAGCCAAAGATTATGTGTTGTGTAACTATTTGTTATTTTGAATCTGCGGTCATTAGCTGTGTGTATTTTGTGGCGGTATGTTTGATTATCGGATATATGTTATTTATTCCTGTTTTAGTGTTTTGAACAAGGTTTGGTTCGTTAGGTGTATGTATTCGTTCATAACTTTTTTACCATTATTGATTGCTTTTTGTATTTGCAGGTTTTCCTGAATTGTCAGCATATTTTTGTTGTGATTGTTAATCTTTAGTATTTGCATATCTGTCTGTATATTAGTGTGTGAATGATTGTGTTGTAACAAGTGTTCGGCGAATGTTGAGTAGAGCTTATAGTAAAAGAAATAAACAGCATCAAGTCTACCCACAACCACAGAAATGTAGAAAACACAAACAAAACTTTACAACAACTAAAGAGAAAACTCACAAAACAGGATATTGTGGTAACCAAGGCAGATAAAGGTAATACTGTTGTACTAATACAAAACAATGACTACATCACAAAAACTAACCACTTCATAGAAAACAATAACATATCCAAGCTCAAGTCAGACCCCACTAATCGATTCCAAACAGATGTTAAAAAATGCTTAAAAACCACCACATTATTATTAACAGACTGGCAGAAACAAAATATGACTCAGAAAAATCCCACTGCACCCAAAATGAGAAGCCAAATCAAGATACACAAAGAGGACATTCCAGTAAGACCTGTAGTAAATTTCAGGAATGCTCCAACTTACAAAGTAGCCCAATATTTACATACATATCTCACAAAACACTACAAATATCACAAAGACAGAAACATAAAAAACACCCAACACCTGACAGAAATATTAGAAAATACCTTCATCCCAGACACAGCAACCATTATATCATTTGATGTAGTAAGCATGTTTTCAAAAATCCCTGTAAACCAAACAATAGACCAAATACACAGAAACTTGACAACACACAGCAAAATGCCCTCAGCCCTCATAACAGAAATACTGGCCCTACTAAATTTAGTCACAGCACAAAATTACTTTGAATTCAATAATGACTACTTTATACAGAAGGAAGGATTGCCAATGGGGAGCCCAATATCTGGAATAATGGCCTCCATCTTCATGGATTATATAGAAAATGAAATATTCGAATCCATTGTCCCCAGTAAACAATATAATGTAATCTATTGGCTTAAATATGTAGATGATGTAATTTGTCTCCTAAATGAACCACCAGAACGCATAAAAGAATTTCACACAGACATTAACAACATACATAAAAACATCAGTTTTACTATGGAGACAGAAACAAACAACCAACTACATTTCCTAGACATTACAGTCAAAAAGATTGACAACAAGCACAGTTTTAGCATACACAGGAAACCCACTAACACTGACATAATCATCCACCAAAGCTCCAATCACCCCTCCAGTCAGAAACAGGCAGCACTCAGATATATGTTACACAGGATGAATCAAATACCACTCACTAAGTACAACTATAACAAGGAACTAAACAGCATAACACACATAGCTGTGAATAACGGATACAATAGTAACACAGTAGAAAAGCTTAACCAAAAAATCAGAAAACAAACAAACAAGAACATAAATCAAACATCCAATGATCACCACATAAAACTACAATCCATCACACAAAAAGACAACAAACACTGGTACACTATGACATATCAAAACACAAACACACACAAAATAGCAAACGTCTTCAGAAAAATGGGAATAAAAATAGCATTTAGAACCAAAAACACTATCCAAAGACAGTTTAACAGAGGTACATTTACAGACAAATACCACCAATCTGGAATATACCAATTAACATGCCAGCAGTGTGACACTGTATACATAGGACAAACAGCTAGAAAATTTGAGACCAGATACAAGGAACACCTGAGAGCCCTCAGATGTACCAACCACTCAACATTCGCCGAACACTTGTTACAACACAATCATTCACACACTAATATACAGACAGATATGCAAATACTAAAGATTAACAATCACAACAAAAATATGCTGACAATTCAGGAAAACCTGCAAATACAAAAAGCAATCAATAATGGTAAAAAAGTTATGAACGAATACATACACCTAACGAACCAAACCTTGTTCAAAACACTAAAACAGGAATAAATAACATATATCCGATAATCAAACATACCGCCACAAAATACACACAGCTAATGACCGCAGATTCAAAATAACAAATAGTTACACAACACATAATCTTTGGCTCACGACTTTTCGATGTCAACAACAACAAATAACTATCTATACAGTTCTTGGCCGGTGAAATTACCAAAATGCAGCCTACACAAACTTGGGACAATAGTGATAGTGCAAAAAGAGTAGCTGGTATGGAAACACGAACTTGTGCGTGTTAATGAATATATAAAAACTGTAAGTACCCACTTAATACTTTTCTTTTTTTTTTTTTTTTTTTTTTTTTTTTAGAAAACTGTACAAAAATCAAACAACAGCATTGTATATATATGTGTGTATATATGTTTATCTAGGGCACTGATGATGCCTTGAATAAAGGCGAAACGCGTATGCCATCAAAAGCATTTTGTTTAGTTGCAAGGCAGAAAGAACCCACAAAACAGTGCTACATGTATCAACATGTCTGTAAAAGTGCATAAACTACTGTTCCAGACCGCCATGTAAAGATTATCATCCATACATCCATTGACGACGCCCCATACCATAAGGACGAAACGTTTATTTATATTCAGTCGATATAGATGTTTTCTTATACTTTTTTTTCCAGAGAAATCCCTGTTACAGTAAACTAAAAATATGCACCAAATTAAATCATTTTTATTGTTATGAGCGTCATTTAATAACAATTGCTTTTAATTAAACAACTGAGAGGAAATGAATTAACTGAACATTGCGTTAAACTATTGTTTTAGACGGGTTTACAAGGTATTAAATTGGATGTAGATGTTTCCGCTATAGTCTATATCTGTATTATTGTAAACTCGAAGAAATGAATTGACAAGACTATGGATTAAACGTATGTACTGCGTTTAAAATAACATAGTAATTTTTTTTTTTTATTACTGATGCCATTATATCAGCCACATTTAAATAGTTCTAATCGATCAAATTTAGATGGCGATACCAGCTAACGTGTTCATACCCAGGTGATAGAAGTTATGGTTTTCAAACGGCTATATTGGTGGAGGTTGTGGTTAAGTTGAAATGCAGCCAGCACCAGAATGTGAACTGACACTGTTTGTTACACCACACTTCACTAAGAAATTAGTTTCATAAATAATTTAAGCTGCTTTCATAAGTGTTATGAAAGCAGAATCATTATTGCAAGCGGATGGAAGTTGTTCCATATTTACAGTGCTGAATATGATCTGAACCAAGATTAAAACTGATATAACGTTGTATAGCAAAAGGTTTAATTAGACCTAATTTATTTTTAATTTAATTGGTTCCATACGTCTGTCGTCACTAATTTAGCAGATGCTACAAATATATCGCCATATAAATTACAACCGAAATAGGTATAATATTACAATATCAAGGTTATGAGCGTTTTTAATCACACTTCCGTATGCTTATGCAACTGCAAATAAATCAATAGTCAGAATACTACGTTCAAACCTATTATTTAAAATACAGGGTGATTCATAAGGAATGATAAATATTGAAGGAGGTGGTTATATGAAAAATATAGAGTAAAAAAGTTCATATAAGCGTGTGTACAATTTCCATTCGTTTTGCTAATACAGGTGTTGGAATGTTATGCATAAAATAAACCTGACAAAATGATCAAGAGCACACAAATAAGTAATTGATTGAAGTGCTTTATTCATGCAAAAACATGTGTATTTTACAAAAGTTTAAATAAAATGTTCGAAAATCCCACCATCGACTTCAATACACTTTGCAGCTCTCATCAAAACAGTACGTGTAAATCTTCTCAGTACGTCTTGGTGTACTTTTTGTGGGTAGCTGTGTTTACAATGCGAGCGAGTAATTATTTTCTTGTGTTTACTTTTTTTTGTTACACTTCGTTTTTCAACCATCCTTACACACAAAAAATCTAATGGGGTAAAGTTAACCTGTATTCTATGAATAAAATACCAGCATCTGTATCTCCAAAATGAATGGAGGCTGCTGTGCAAAGTACGGCTAGTGTATATTAAAAAAAAAGTTATTTCGGGATGAAAATGTGATTAACGTTTTGCTTAGGCATTAGTATTCACGAAAAAGTGTACGCGAAGCCGATAAAACAGGTAGGACAGACGTAATGCAACGCAAAGCGTCGGGTTACGTGCGGTATTAGTCGATGTGTAGCAGTGATCGCTTCCGTGTGTGTGCTCTTCCTCAGGCGGTAGAGGGGTTGATATTCAATCTTTTATATGGCTTTACGCCTCGTCGACGTAAATCCATAAGTAAAAAAAAAAGGTGCTATATTGGTGGAGGGTGTGGTCAGGTTGAAATGCAGACTGGACCAGAAATTACGACTAATATTCCAAGGCGTATCGTGGATTTTGGAGTGAAGAATGTGGCTGCCATGCCGAGTTCTGACTATGATGACGTCACAGGCAGCAAATTCAGTAATATGTGCAACCGTTTTGTGTTTAGATTTAATGGCAGCCTGGACCGGAATGACTACTATTATTCCATGGTGCTTAGCGGATTTTGAGTGAAGAAGACAGCGGCCATGCCAAATTCTAATTACGTCACAGGCGGCTCAAAATGTGTATTAACGCAAAGTCAGTAATGTGCGTAACCGTTTGTTTCGGAGCGGATTAAACCTTTGTTACATATTTTACGACTTTTATACCGTGCACAAACTACGTGGCTCGGTCCAGGGGTGGAGGGTGGGGAGGGGTTGCCTCGAAGGCTACGCCGGCCTATGTGGGGGGAGGGGGGGTTTCCAATCTAGGCCACATAGCTTTCCTTTAATAACATTTTTCACAGTTAAAATGAGGAATTAACTACGTATGTAATTTACAATAGTCTGACAGGAGAAAACAGAACAAAATGTCTTCTGGAATCAAAAGAGGAAAAAATGCTAAGTGCTACGAGGGGGTAGAGGCAAAAGCCACGTAAGGCTACGTGGGGGAGGGGGGGGGGTGTCACAGGAGGCGTTTTTTCTACTGGTTGTACTTCGCACAGTAACCCGAATGGAAATAGGAAACTATGAACTTTTTTACTCAATATTGTTCATACTACCACCTCCTTCAATATTTATCATCCCTACCAAATCACTCTGAAATTAACGAGCAAGAAGTTCTTTTTTTAAAATAACCAAGTGCTATGTTCCGAAGACATAACGTTGTGGTTTCATGGAAGATTAGATATTTGCTCACCAAGCTAATAGCAGTGTTCGTTCCTTTAGTACGCTAGTGGGTCACTAGAGGACAGGTCAGTAGGACCGTACGAGGTGTAGTTCACACAGGATGGAGGCTACGGGTATCCAGCGTGGCGCGCACGACAAAGCGACGAACAAGTTGGCGAGCACACATTCGCGTCACGCGCCGAGCGCCAAATTCCTCCCAAACTTGGAGCAAACTTGTCTGATCCAATTACGAGCAGTTAGGCAGATCGCAGGCTCTCCACTCAGACCTGATACCCCACCGGCACGTGACGAGATTGTGTCACACCTGGCGGCGAGGAGCAGAACAATTCCTTGCACTGAAACCAGGCAGCGACATTCCAGCCGCGTGCGTAATTACATCCGTTACAGCTTGTGTCTCCACAAGCGACGAGTGTATTTATACACGAACACTTACGAATATTAAATTACACTCACCGGAACAAACAGCGTAGTGAAGCTAACATTTTTCTTCGACTTCGGAATTTAAAATTAAAATTTGTAAACTAGAAAAGTAAATGGAAGAGGAATTTAACATTCCAATTATAAAAGAAAATTTATATATTATAGAAAGGGGTAATTAGATTTCTAGGGGAATCACCACCGGAACGTCAGTTCCATCTCAATTAAAAAAATAATTTAGTTAATTAATTATCGAGAACTTTCAGATGATCGTCTTACACAGTTCCATAAATTCTGTTCCGTATTTTTGAGAATATTATTAACAGCTGTTAAGTCATTGAACTGATTTCTTTTGCGCTTTACGGCTGCCAATTTTGAGGTCATTAAAGCCTGAAGAGGATAGGGTCAAGGTACTGGAAGGAATTCGGCCATGGCCTTTTTAAGAAACCATTCCAGTATTCGCCTGGAGTTATTTCGGGAAACCATTGTAAACCGAAATCTGGATGGCCGGATTTGGATTTGAACCCCCCCCCCCTCCCACCCACCCACCCCCATTCCGAACGCCAGGACCAAACGTTACCGCTATGCCACCAGATTTGGTACACTGAACTGAAGACTGTAATAAAACTTCGCAATGCTATGCAAAACGTACA
This sequence comes from Vandiemenella viatica, assembly GCA_031002005.1. NCBI lineage: Eukaryota > Metazoa > Arthropoda > Insecta > Orthoptera > Morabidae > Vandiemenella > Vandiemenella viatica. The sequence goes on from JARYHS010009186.1 coordinate 197,439,675, forward strand.
CAGTCAAGAAGAACGGATAATAATGTATATATGGCAAGGAATTAATATAAAAAATTCTTATTTTGACAGACCACATTGTAAGAGTAAGTGACAATTTATTACTTCAAAAAGTAAGGGATAACATCACAAAAGCCAGAAGTTGTTGATGAAAAAAGAGTTGAAGAAACTGTGTAGATCCATAAACCTCCTAAATTAAGAGACAGTCATTTAAGTTTTCTTCAGAAGACAATAACGGAGCATATTACGTTTATACCTTTTCTTAACGAAATGAATCGTGATTTCAAAGTCTCAAGATAAGGTTAGGGAAACGAGTACTTGGGGTGCAATAGTAGTATTCACTATAAGGTATAAAAAAATTGATAAAGAATGAAAATTTTTAAAAAACATTCTACCAGAACCCGTCAACCTACACTTCTGAAATAAAATAACAGTAAAACAAAGCCACTGCGGGTATTTGATGTTTCATGTATTTCTATGTGATACCAATGTTATATAAGAATTTAATCCAAGAATTTGTGGTTTACCAAATCACTTGATTTACCAACTCGCTTCACGAAATGATGCCTACACAGACAGTCTGCATCAGTAAACAATAAAACAATTAACCACCGGTAATTCACCAGTTTCGTCATGCGAGTGTAATGCATCTCATTTGACAGACGGTAACCCGAACTAAACAGCGCCAATTTTGCAAATCAGTGAAGCTGCTATAGACAGGGAGCAAGAGAATGAACGTTCTGTCAGTGAAATGGATATTTCGAAATCTAATTTATAGGGAACATGTTGTAACAAATATCAAAAATAAAACTTGATGTCTACAGGATAACATGCCACTACGGAAATTCCAATCAAATCTGTCTGAAAATTAAATGGTTATTGTTCTGTTTTACATCGGTTTTAAAAGTATCATGTTACTGCTTTTCGTATTGTGTTTCTGCACAATTCATTTGTTAGTAATAGAAAAAAAAATATGTTTTACTTGAAGCTAACTAAGACTGTTAATATAAAAATATGTGGGAGTATTTACAATTGGAAATTTCACACTTTTACTCTGAAATTTTACTGTTAGAGTTAAAATATATATTCCTTACTATAACTGGATAGATAAAGGAAAGCTGGTAGACTTTCAGCATTTTCTGCTCTGTGTAACATGCTACTGGAAATAAATTTGTTACATGTGAACAATTATCTAACGTTAGTAATAACAATGATATTAATATTGATGAAAAGTAGGACTACTTAAGTTTCCGGCAAATCAAGTAAAATGGGGACTATCGTGGCTCAAGGACGAAAAGGACACAAGGTAAGTCAGGAAGAGACAGTCTACCAAAATAGAAAACCGAAAGAGGAATGAGAAGGCTTCTTGCAGGGGCGGATCCAGGATTTTGGTTTGGGAGGGGATTGAGCAGACTTTGGTTGGGAGGGGGGGGGGGGGCTTGGCTTGAGTGGATTTTGGTTGCGGGGGCCTTGCCTCTAGTGGATTTTGGCTTTGGGAGGGGGGGATGGGTCGGGCAAAAGGTAGTATTTAGTCTCCATTTTTCCGGAGGCGCCAAGTCTGGTAGCATTCCCAGGCGATGACCCATCTGCTGGCCGTCGGACTGCGTCATCTACTCCGATGGCGACATGGACACAGAGCACCACCATCAACCGTGCTAACACTAGTCGCCGCACATCATGTTCTTCCGTCGGCTAGCGACGCACCACCACAGAGCTGTCTCTCCACACACCCTAACGGCTCCTGGGTACCTGCCTCAAGGTCGCATACCACAGCAGCCCTGTCACCCTTTGTTTGAACTGTCCACCAGTGCGAGCCAGGAGCTCAGCATATCGCGAATATTACTATGTAGCGATACAGTATAGAGATCGGTCGTTCGCGAGTGAATCACTTTTTAGAGCAATTCTTTTAAAAGAGCGAGTGAACAGTTGCTCACTAAAAAGTGAACGGTAGTTCTTCTAGGTGAGTCGGTCAGAAGTCGGCTAGTTCCGAAGATCAAGAAGAGCTTGTTCACGTGGGCATTATGGACTGTTGAGCTTAAAAAAAAATGTCTGAAACATAACTGAGCAAGTGAGCTAGTGAACCGTTCAAAAGAACTAGTTCTTTTCGTAGAGTGATCAAATAAACACCGCTCTTTTTAGTGAGTCACTTTGCCCACCTCTAATACACTACAAGTTGTTCACTTTTTTGTGAGGATGTGTACATGCTACAGGTTCTTTACACACCTTTAACTACCATCCCGCTATTAGTTACACAACCGACGTCGAACGTAATTCTATCCTCTGCAATCTGCAGTAAAATAGAAACAGGACACGGTAAGTAATTGGTCGTTTCCATTATTCATTGTGCATTAGTGATTACAATGTTTGTTATTTGCGTGAGAAATTGAAGTCGTTTCTTAAGTTTTACCCTTGTCCGTGACCAGAGGTTCGCCTGGACTTGGAGGTCAGTACCCAGGCAAACTGTACTGGAGTCTCCGTGACCGTCCATCTTCGTCTGCCACCTGTCTGTGGGGCGAGTGGGCAGAGTCAACTTTGCGCTGTTTACCGACTCCGCAGACCCATTAGCGGCGTGACGGCCAGCACACTTGCTGCCGCTGTGTCTGGTGTCGTAGTGCAAGTTGACGTACAGCACTGACAAACACTGTACCATCCCCCGCTGCGCGTTTGTGTTTGGCCGATTCATTTTTCTAACAATAACTTATATCTTAGACACAGTATTTAAAAAAAAAAAAAAAAAAAAATATCGGCAAACCATCTCGATAATCGTTTGTTCTCCATCTCAGTTTCATAAATAGATTTTTTATTTATTTTTTATTCTTTGACGTGAAAACGTGTTACCGTCAGAGTTGAATCGCTAATAACCACGAGAATAGTAATGCGTTAATATCGGTTGAGCCCTTAATGGGTAGAGCGTCTGTACGAGTTCGTCGTGAAACATTTGTTTTGCCTATGACGTCATCGAACTAGTGTGAGTGCATGTTGACGATTGTTTGGAATTAGCGTTGTGTAACGTTATAAATTAGTGCAGCGTGAAAACGCGTCCAGCTAGGACGTTGATTCAAAGAGCTCACAAATCACTACCAAGAGCCAAAGTGATTAGTAAAAATATTCGTCGGAATATAAGTAATGATCGTTATTAAATTTAAAATTAAAAAATTAAGATGTCATCTCATATGAGTCGTAAATATGCTCGGAATGAAAGAAAATGTAAATTAGAGGAATGATGGCGTCAAAGGGAAACCAAAGTATCTAAAACGTCCAGGGCCGACCTAATGCAAGAGTTACGACAGCGTCGAAAATAAAATAAAATAAAGTGTACGTGTGTTACATTAGCTGATACAGACCTCTGATACACGCCATAAACTTGTCATTTAGCTATTCTGTTTTAAAGAGATTGATAATTAAATTAAGTAGAATACTTGTTATGATTTTATCACGACGTACTCACGAAAAATCTACTGCGCGGAACCGAACTGCGCCTTTCTGTATCTTTTTTAGAATAGTTTTCAAATAATTATTTTCTTTGCACCGTGGTATTTGCGTTGAAGTTGTCAGTAATAGCATAACAAAAGCTCGAATATTCTATGCGTTGTCATTGTATTCTTTAAGAAGAATACAGAATATGTATTATCGTAATGAAATATATTGCTTGGGATCACAAACAGCGACAGCATTATGCTGACCGTTAATCTAGTACCAAGGTAGTGAAACAGAATAAGGAATATAATAGGCAACCTTCACCACAAACCGAGCATGCCAAATATACTTTTGCTTAGAAGTTGTGTGATGTGGAATCGATAGTCACTATGAACGACGATATACTGCCACAGTAACTTCCCGGCGACATCTTGCTGCTTTCATCAGTATGTATAGTATTATTATACGAGTCTGATGAGTGAATGTTAATTGGAGTCTGTTGTGCATCAGAAATGAATAAGGGAGACGGTGAATCCTGATGGTGGCCCATTCAGGACTACTCTTCTGAAAGAAACATTCCGAGGGATGAACCAGCATCAATGGTTGAGCCGTGCTCGGCTCGCATTGTTTATTTTCCCCACTTTCGATTGTCTTCTGATGCTGGTTCCTGCAGAGCCCGCGTGCTAGTTTCACCCGTGAGAGCGCGCTGTTGCTCTGGTGGTGGCCTCTACCAGCTGATGGAGTTGATTTTCGGGGACACGAAACCGGAAAGTGAGTCGGTCGGCAGCAGCGGATTGGTTCGATGGGCCTAATATTTTCCCTAATTGACTGCGACATTAGAGGTCTGTTGGTATAAGCGAGGACTCCTGGCGGCCTGGAAGTATCATATGAGGTGGATTTGTGACCCGACCGAGACCGTTCCTCGCTCGCATTAATCGAGGGATTTTCTCCGCTGCGCTCTATGTTTGCGAGCGGTTTTCCGCCGATTGGGAGCACGGCAGCGGGCGGGGCCGGCGGTGGCTTCGAGGTGATAAATTGCCTTTTTCTAGCACTGTCGGGTATTTGAGATAGAATCCAACTACAAAGTACGTCGCTTACTGCATTCTTGTTAATTGTGCTTAATAAGTTTGTTACGGGAATGGACAAAAATCCCCGATGTGCGGTGCTACTAGTTCCCTCTACCTTATCAGTGTGTGTGGGTGGTAACGACTTATGCGCCGGCGTGTACACACTATAGTGTGTCAGAACCTTTTGGTAAGAACTTGATTCTTAAGGTTAAACTGAAGGACGCTAAGCTAAACTGATTCCTGTTTGTTTAAAATAATTGCTGTATTTTGCCTCCTGTGTACAAATTTGTGTTTTGTACTAGCTGGAAATTTGTTATATGACGGTAAATTGATAAGAGCCTGCCCTGTTATATTACGTTTTCAAGCACGTAAGGATTTCTGTTTGGATGTTTAATACAAGTGGAGATATTGTGATTAGGGATATTCTCATGGCTTAACAAGCTTGTCATTGCATTAACATATATTTGTATTGGTACAGGATTTATTAAGATCATAATCTGAAAGATCGAAGCTTTCTTATGTATTAAATTGTATTATATTATTTGTGAAATTCTGTATAAGTTTAATCGTTGACCATGATTCTTGTAATAAAATGTTTGAACAAGGTTTGCACTTTATAACCATGCTCCCACATGCTTCCCACTGAGTCCTTAGTGGCAACCACACATATCAGTGGTATTAAATACCTTCATTCGATACGCACTGCTGAGAGGTTCCTGGATTCAATCCACATAATTTGGTTTAGTCCAGTAATTAGAAAATTTACACCACCGTGTTAACCCACTACTGAATGGTGAAAATTTCTTTCGCTATCTGTGTTCCAATCGGGTAACCCAGTATCGAGCGTGGAACAGCGTGACAATGTCTTACAGGTGTTGCAGTTAACTGTACAAATACATCGTTATCACTACATCAGATATAATGAAACAAAAACTCTGGGAGGAACTGGATTAGTTGATAAATGTGTCAGAGGTACTCGGGGAGCAGTATAGGCTACACCAGTGATAGTCAACCCCACTAGTTGCATCCGTTCCAGCTTTCATGGTAGATGGTAGGGGTTTCGTCCGATACTGAAGCACTTTTTTTTTTTTACCACAACTGATTTTTTTTTAAAAATTAAGAGATTTATGATGTCAATTTTTCAGCTTCAAGGAGCTAGTAAAACTCTTGTAGATTGCCAAATATTGTGTCATCATTTTTTGACTAACTTGAACTATTTCATTAACTTTTTCTTCCCAGCATTTATCCCGCATTGCAGGGTCTGAACTAGCTCATTATAATATATTGATAAGAGAATTTAATCAGTTTACTGAATTACCATGTATAAAAGATAACATAACTCCAGAGAATATTGACAAATTCAGCAGTCATCTAAACAAACTTAAATTGGACACGGAAAAGTTATTTGAAGATATTTTGAAATTGAAGGTGTATCCATTTACCACATGTGTTGAAGAGGCTGATAAAACTCGCCAAGAAGAACTGTTAGGAATTAAAAAATATGAAGAAAATAAACATAAATTCAATAGTGGTGGGTATGAAACCTGTGACGAAATAAAAAAAAACATGTTTCATATCTTAATATGTGGAAAATGATGTTAAGTTTTTGATAGTTTTCACTTTCTCATGTTTCGTGTTATTAGGATTTAGTACTGTTGATCATATTATGATCCAAGGAAGAAGGAAACTTTATTTGTTACTTATAAAAATTGAGCCAGAAATCTCCAGTATTTAGTTTCGTAGTATAAACCTCAGAGATATCATTAATAAATTAAATAATTAAATGTAACCTACTTTATAAACCACCATTGTTATGGAATCAGTGGGTGGTTAGAAAATTTTACTACTAACAGAGATACAAAAGTGGGCGGTAGGTAAAAAATGTTGACTACCCCCGGGCTACAACATTGCCAGTTGCCTTCTCGCCTACCGCCAAGACCATCACAGAAGTATACAGCCTGTCCACTTGAAAGATCTGTCACTTGAGCCCTGAAGAAGATCCCAGAATGAGGGTCGAAACGTCGATTTCAAGAAACATGACGCGGCGCCATCCAGACAGCCAAGAGTCCACTGACTCTGGCCACGGAAGTCTACGATTACAAGTATTATTGAAGTTTCTTTAATTTTCTGGATTCAAATATTAATTTATTCCCAATTAATTAGGTAATTAGTGGTATGCGCTTTCAGATTACTGCCTGAAACCTTAATACCAGATATATGTGTTTAAGAGACATCATGTGTACAAATGCACCTTAATTCATGCTTTATTGATCTTAAACCGTAAATTATTATGGGAGAACATGTTATTTTTGTTCTCAGAAACCTTTAAAAATAACAATATACCGTAAGGAGGCTTACATAATAGGTTAATTGATTCCATTTATCATATAGAAAAAAAAAATCAAAGGTATCGGATAAATTAGTAACTTAAATTCTAAAATTTTAACGTTTACTACAGTTTTAGCTTCGTGCCTTTGATAAGATATTTATTTGCTGTTTGTAAGGGTGTTACAGAAACACCTTTCATTACGATACTCCAATATTGAGGTTTTTCTTGATTCTATATTATGTTGTGTTATGTTATGTTGACTACAATATAGACATAACAGAATATTGGCGTAAATACATTCATTGGATGTAAGAATTTTCTTTTGAAGCCTTACGAAATATGCAGTCTCACGTATTTAGATTGATACTGTATTAAAGATGCATAGACCTAAAGAGTCGCATTTAAACTTTCCACGCAGTATTCCACTTATTTTAGTTTAAGTTCTGAAGAGACTGATATTTTCTTCGCCTGGACTTTGCGAGTGAAGGGTTATCGATTGCATGGCAAGGTAGCTAATTCTGATTTAATGGGCTTTTTAATCGTCGCCAATCCTTAATGCTTCATTAAAAACGTCGATCGTCTCTTGACCTGTTTCCTCTGCTATCCCCAGATCAGAAGATCTCAGTCGGCAAAAAATCCGCTGTTCTCAGTATTTACGTGCGACGTCTTAATTAGCCCATTCAACTACACTGAACATCCTTTGGCTTTTTTATTCACTTCTATTGAATTCATCGCCCTCTTTATCGGAACAGTTAAGCTGCACACAGAAGATAATTTATATTAATGCGCTATTCAATCTGGAAGAGGGAGAAAAACTTTCGGTCCAGCATGTTCTATTCTGGTAAATTTGGATTAGCTTCAAGGAAGAAGTGGAAAATACGTGTTATTAAATTTTTCTGTCTTTACAGAAATGCTTAAAGCTACATCAAATGTAAACCTTTTGAGATAAATTAATTTAATTATCTCATGGAACTTACCTAACTAATAAGTCGATTTTACCTAATGCAGTCGGTATGCGAAATGGAATTTTCAAACATGGGAAAAGAGCAGCAAAAAATCTGGTTTTAGATCTGGTGAGATTAAGATATTCCCACCACAGACTGTGTGATATCACGTCACAACAGAACACACCAGAATTTTCATACTAATATGCACATTCCTAAATGACTATAAGGTGAACAGAAAGGCATTGACGAATTCCTCATAATTCGTTGCCAATTATCCTCTCTGCTAACTGAAACAACTTCGGCGTAAACTAGCCCTCACCCTTATCTTTTCTTTTATTGTTTTAAAGTTATTTAGACTTTTCGAAAACACAGTCAGCTTTGAATTGTTTTCACTGTGTCAACGATTATATCTTATGTATTCATACATTCCTAACTGACAACATATTAAATATTATATCGAAACCACTTATAAACGTAATTCAGATAAATTAAAAGACTGCACATTTGTTTGCCGATTGGCTGTAATATACGTTTTTATTTTTTATTTTATTTATTGCTTTACGCCTCGTCGACGGCTAAGGTCATTAGAGACGGGATGGGACTAGGAACAAGGAACGGGGAGGAATTCGGTCATGGCCTTTTTTGATGGAAGCATCCCGGCATTCGCCTGGAGTGATGTGGGGAAACCATGTAAAACCCAAATCTTGATGCCCAGACGGGGATTCGAACCCTCGTCCTCCCGAATGCGACGCCAGAACGTTAACCGTTCATCCACCATCCACCATCCAACATACGTGTAGAATTCAAACGGAATCAGATTGTCTTTCACAGGAACAACACTTAGCTTGGAAACCACCATTACACAGTGATCGTATCAGTTGACTTACTACTAACTGAACAGCAATATGCATCTCTGAAGCTGTCAAAGCCGTGAGTAAATAAGACTCACTTGCACGCGGGCGATTAGCATCTCGTTATGAACTGGAGTAGAGCCGCTAGTACCTCGTTTCTCTTCCGCGTGAGCGCTATCTACCCGGCATCTCTCGCGGCCATCGGAGATGGCGTGCCGCGCCAGATTACTGCAGCTGTTCCAACACGAACAGATCCGATCCGATCGCGTGTCCGCCTCCCTCGCCTCGCGGCTGATTCTATTTGCCACGGCACTCCACCGATGCCGCCGGAAATAGAATCGAAATAAACGGAGGAGGAAGGGCCGGCGGTGTAGGTGCCTGCGGATTGAGAGCTGCCATAACAAGTGTTTCCGGCTCGACAGCGAGGATTTGCCATGACGACAATCAGGGCTTATAGCGAGACCAAAAGAGACACTCTATTGATTAGCAGCAGCATGACGGAATGAAAATTACTATACTGTGCCCATACCGAACAGCTCGTCAAATGCTGTAAAAAATTCAACACTGGACCAAATTCAGTATCGAAGAGTTGACTGGGATCCTATTTATCAATTAAGTTTGTATTTGTATATTGGAATCAAATTAAACAGATATCTGATCGTTACCGGTCCTGACAAAGATGCTGAAAGTAAATAAATGATGTCTATCCATCCGTTTGTTCAGGAGTCACAAAAAAAAACTACAGAACCAATTTGAATCTTTTTTTCCCACTTACAAATTGAAAGCTTATATTCCAACTTAAAATATGAGATTATGATTGTACGTGACAGAGCAACAGCGCAAGAAAACTTTGGTCAGACCATTACTTGAATATGATGGTGTAGTATTGGAACCCTCATTTTGAATATCAAATACAGGAGTTGGAAGGGGTGCTAGATTTGTCCCTGGAAATTACCGCAGAACACAATGACCAACCAATATGAAAAAGGAGATGGAATAGGACTTACTGGAAGACAGGAGGAGGTTTCAGAAAGTCCTGGGTGCGTACAAGACTTATATTGGTTATGAGGCGTGGAAAGATATTGGTGTAAGAATTAGGAGAAGTGCATGGAAGGGAAAAGATGACCATTACCACAATATGGCACCGGATTTCATAAGGGTATGGGAATATTTTCTTTTGTGGGTAAGGAAGTCAGGGATTGGCATAAGTTACCAGGAGAAATCATAAACAATTTACCACAAACGCTGAAGTTCAAATTAGTAGAGAGCAAAGTTGGCGGGTACAGGAAAGGAGAAAAGTGGATATGTAGGGAAATTGACACCGGAGCATGCGCTCCGTCGCAATTAAATTAAAGTAAATTAATTGATGACTCGCTCGTTTCTAGGACATATAGGTGCCACAGATCAAACTGCATCTCAAATGAATCTTTCTGTAATAATCACGAAAGATCACATAAAATACGGATAAACATCACACCGTTTGGATTCTGTTAGTATTGTTTTTTGACTGAATAACTTTGGATATTTATATCATCAGTTTTCTTACAGCTCATTTATGGCGGCTCAAGGTCAGTCTCCTCTATCCCCACTCCGCTGTCCTTACCCCTACATGCGATGGGAAAATTTACAACCCGCCTGCGTGGACACAGCGGTCATACCGGAGATGTAGGAAGTCTGGTATCCCGGCCCGACCCCGTCACATGCCCGGAAGAAGAGATGGAGGTGGACAACCGATAGACGGCGCTAACAACAGGCCAACTAGCGCCACCGCATAGCAGGGTTTGCGCCGCGGCCAATCAAAAGCGAGTGGCCTAGTATAAATACAGCCGCAAGGTCCCACTTAGGACAGTGCTGTGTTCACTGCTATTCAGTGTCGTAACAGCCTCTCAGTGAATCTCATCACGGACTTTGATCATTGCGCGTCTCGGTTCACGTTCGGTTACTCCTTTGGACTATGTGCATCGCATATCGGACTTTGATCATTGCGCGTCTCGGTTTACGTTCGGTTTCTCCTTTAGACTCTGTGCATCTCATCTTGAACCTTGCATCGGTTCGCTCGTGATCGTCACCGGGTGACCGCCCGTCCGCCGTGTGACATTTCGGCCGCCGCGCCGTGCGGACATAGCAGGAAGGAAGGAGGAAGTGGGTCCATGGGAACATTACCTTGAAACGACAATTTGAAGTGAACAGAGTATAGAATATACGGCAAACTGTTATCAGACCATTGAATCAAAACTAACTCTCCAATAAGCGCAGTGGAATTGTGAAATTTAATGTATTGTGAATGTTTCACAGGTAGAGAGAGAGGAGGGGTGGGGCTTAATGGTTACGGCGTCTGACTGGAGCCAGAACTGTTCCCTGTCTCTGCGGGGATTTTCAAAGGCAATTAGCTGAACCTTTACCTCTGTCACAACTTGCTGTGTGATGTGAAGTATGCCACAACGCGTCTATGGTCCGGATTCCACGTTAAAATGTGGGTCACCGATATCCCGTAGGATTTCCGGGTTAGGTCAAGGTGGCCATGATTGGGCAAAATACGCAGCCAATAAAAGCCCTGTCACCAGGTCATTAATACCACATTAACCTTTTAAGTACACTTCATGAGAAACGTTTACGGTTTGCTATAAAATAAAATTAAAAGCCAAATGCATCACTACACGCGGGTGAATCACCGGTAAGATGCCCGTTCTGTAACAAATCTGTTTCTGTTTGATTCGGCAAAACTACTAAACAGATTTTGACCGGCAGTTTGAAAGCTTAGGGTCTCGACTAAAATTTGACTCGTACATCACCTCATTACCTTAAGTACGGACGGAGCAGAAAATTAATGCCTGATCAAAATGGTATCAACACAATTTATAGGTTCTTTAAGTTCTTCCAGTAAATATTAAGTTTGTAACATCTGAACCCTATAGATGGCCAAAGTGTAGCAACGCAGCCGACTCACTCATACAGACACACACACACACACACACACACACACACACACACACATATATATATATATATATATACTGATAAAGAATTAAATGATTAGCAGAGAAAATTTAAATGTTAGGTATCACTGATAGCAAATATGTGGTTTTATACATGCGATAGAAGCGAGTGTTGTAATGAAGAAGTTATGTGCAAAAGTGGAATAAATATGTTACGGATAAAACTTAAATCTCTTTGGAGGACAGAAAATTGTATTTCGTACATCACAACATAATCGAATCGTTGTTTCCGTTGGTGATATCCACGTTATTCTTTCAACAAAGATTATACTTAACGTTACTGGTTCTTCAGTTGTTAGTAAAATTAAAGTATCTCACGTTTTAGTTTTGTTGAACCTGATTGTACTGAAAACAGTAGCAATCTGAAGGACATAAAATTTTAATAAAACTAAATCATAAATATATTTCTAACAAAAATAAAAATATTAAAGTTATTATATTATTTATTGTTAGCTTCACTGGTTTATCAACAGATCTGTTCAATGCGGGTGAAGTTGCAGCTTACTCTAGTAATAATAATAAAATACTTTCTGAAGGAGTTAAGAAGTAATACTAGTCTATTTCAAGACCTCTCGCAAAATTTGTAAATTTTGTTTTTCTTAGTTTCATTCACAAGATTAATACGATTTAACCTCTGTAAATCTTCATCGTGAAGTAAATCTTTTGCTGGCGTTAAAAGAGCTCAGAAACAGCCGTTTGGGATAAACTGAATAGCTTTTTGAAAAGCGCTCTTTTCAAACCTTGGAGTTCTTATGATAACGCTCAAGTGAACACGGGATTCTTTTTGAATTTGAGAATCTAACTGCAATCCTTTACGCGCGATATTGCGCCGAAATCAAGGTAAAACTGCAGATTTATGTTATAACTGAAATGTAAATAGCTTTATTTCTTTATAATTAAATCATATGTATGGATTTATTACAAATAGAATTTTGAATACCGAGGTTTTAGATACAGAAGCTACTCAAAAAAAATTTAAAAAAATATTGGAGACAAGAAGATTGACTAACATAATACACATTTATTGATATGATTCCTGCCAACAATTTCTATTTGCTTAAATTCCGATGAACAGTATAAGAGTAAAAAAGAATTATTTGCAAGATTCAGTTTTTTTTTTTTTTTTTTTTGGTAATTCATACTCAACAAAATACAACAACCCGCTTTCCTTTAAGAAACACTTATATTAATAGGGAGTTGAACAGTTTTGAAACTATGCTTCGTCTATTGTCACAATTTTGCAAACAGTCAAACTGATTAAAAATTTCTGTGTAAGGGTGAAATGATGTATTTAGGATATTACATAAAAATCACACACCTAAGTGAACAATTTTAATTTCATTAAAATTTAGTCCTATAAGTACAATAATTTTGTATGAAACTTCTATTAAGATAACGCATATATTTACAATTCCAGTACAAGTTCTCTGTATTTATCCTTTCCTCATTGACCCACAAGACACAGACTTTAGCATTTTAAATTTTAACATCAGTGTAGTACCTTTTACTAAGGAACATTAGGTTTTCTGCAGAATCAAAACACAATGAATTTGTGGAAATTATATTAATACTTCTCGTGCGTAATAACAAACGGACTACCTGATAGTTCTTTGTTATAATAATAAAAATAATAACAAAAATACTTACACCAAACTTGCGTCAAATTTCGTGTTTCGTAGTGTGTCGGCATTACTGATATATATGTAAATTATTAAGGCCGAAAACGTACAGACTGCCATTGGAAGACATCTGTGTTTAAGATACCAGAAGTAGATTCTCGAATGGTAGCATTACATAGCTTCCAAAAGCATGAAACACAATTCGTTTGAGAACATGAAATTACTCTCATTGTTCTAATTTACATGTTCAGAAGAATTTAAAAATAATTTCTAGGAGATTGGTGGTAAATAATTGTTTGGTGAATAAGGATGAACTTAAGTAATAATCAAAACATGTGAACCAGCATTTTCGATTTCTGCGTTTCAGAGATGAAGGGAATAATTTTAAAATTTCTCTTTCATTTTTTTTAATGTTGTTTCACTCAAATTTCCTGGTGAATTCCCTGCTCAGAGTTTTACTGTAACTTCCCCTAGTGCGAGTAATCCTAGTTCAGAAAAGCATTTCTTTCAGTTTTAGTCTACTGTATATGGGATACACTTTTGGTCTAAATGGATCTTAAGAGGTTCAAAAATCTCACGAGATCATGACCTCCGATCTAAAAACTCACTATTGATTTTTTTTTTTTTAATGCTTCTCAGATTTTCCTTTCCTGTCACTGAAATATTCAATTATTGTGAGCAGAGTGTGACGGAGGGGTAGCGAAATCTAATTCCCGCCGGCTCAACTGCCTTGTCCCTCTGTTCTGATAAGCAGCATGTAAATTGTTAAGGAAATTCTTCTATGATTTTTGCGAAATGTTACGCGTTGCATAACTGGCTGCAGTGTTACTTTCCCAACAAGGATAGCAGATGCCAAATGAAGACATTGTGGGAAGTTTCATGAATAGAGTGTCACTTTTCATTCAGTATATAAAAGCAGATTTCTTTTGTATGATGAATAAACATTTATTTGTAACCTCGTAATCCGCGTAAAGCTTAAAATTTTCGGAACGACTTTTTGTAATTTTATCCTTAGCAAAAATGAGTAAAATCGGAAAGTTTAACTAAAAAAGAAGAAGTTTATACTCTCCACATACAATCGCTATTCCAATTTCCGAGTCCACTATAAACTATAGATCCAGCCAAGAGTTAAGCGCTCTTTCACCACATCGTAAGACGTGACGAATTTAGCTATACACACCCTCCTAACCCACTCAACCCCCCCCCCCTTACATTAAAGGAGATGGAGCATGTTTGTATCCAGCAGCGGAGGGATGGTCTGCGAACTGAGGTCGTTTGTGGTATGAGCTGCACACTCGAGTCAGAACAACAGTAGCTGGAGGAAAAATGGAACGGTTCACAGATTGAGAATTTGGACGAGACTATACTTTAAATCAAACTGAGCGTGTTGGGTGAACGGATAACGCTCTGTCCTCGCATTCGAGAGGACGCGGGTTCGAGTCCCCGTCCGGTCATCATGATTTGGGTTTTCCATGGTTTCCCCAAATCATCAATCCAGGCGATTGCCCGCATGCTTCCTTCAAAAAGGCCATGACTGAATTCCTTCCCGTTCCTTGCCCCCGTCCTTTCACGCTTCTAACGACCTAATGACTTAAAAAAAAGAAAAAAAGAGGAAACTCTTTCCCTTTTCAAGCAATAATGTAAATTGATGGTGATAGTATATTGCTTCTGAAATCCAAAGATGAGATATGCTTTTTTGCGGTTAAATGGGAATTCGAAATCAGAGATACACCAATGACCGTCGTGCAATTTTCATGCATATAGGGATTGGAATAAATTAAAAACGAAGTGCTAAATGATTTCCCAAACATACTGAAAGAATCTGAAATTATAATTCATAGATGGAAAGATAGGTGGATGTGGAAATTACACTCAATTTAAGATAACAATTGAAAAGGATTTTTTAATTGAAAACTTCTTTAGGCGCATTGACCGATTTTTGGATGGGTAAAATCTTATGAGTTAGCGTCATTAACATGCTGCAGTAGAGTATATCTATAGATATAAGTATGTGTTTGGACAGCAGTGAAGGCATAGATTATACTTGCATATAATATAACAGGCACGCGCGCATATACACACAAATACATTGTATATACCTGATTGTAAGATATATTCCCTCAGTCCTCGTGGACGGTTATACATTGTGCCTATCCTATCGTATCTATTTAATGTTTTTTTTTTTTTTTACTATCTTGACTATATTTTTTCTGTAATATATCTGACATAAATCGTTCGAATTAGATCTTATAAGCTCTGTGAGGTGTTGGGGTGTGTTATGGCACGAGTGGTTGCTTATTATATTAACTATCCAACATTACTAAGGATTTTCATCTAACTTTACTTTTACTTGTAACAAAAAAGGGGGGGGGGAGGAGGAAATTAGCTAGAAGATGTTAATTCTAGCAATATATCAGGATCTGACACCAGGTACTCTTTGATTACGCAGGGATTACCAGACTGCGATTGATTTTATACTTTCTTACCTCATGGAAATAAAACTCCGTTCACTCTTCTTTATAGTATCAAATTAACAATATTATTCTGAAACACAATACAATATCATATCAAGATCTGTGGGGCTATGGATTCTTAGTCTACGAGTGTTATTGAGACCAAACATGATGCGGATAAATTACATACCATTTAATATAAAAAACCTAACATACATTTTAGTCCGATTCCAACTAACTGACCTGAAGAGAAAATGACACGTCTTTGCTTTATTAAACTGAATTTACTGCTCAATGTTATCACGTAATTACTGCCTTTACTTTAACAAATACTTCCTACAAATCACTTATTACTTTACAACCATTAACACAAACAGGCCGCTCTCTCACACATACACAACATTCACTGAAATGCAACGACGACTGAATAATTCTTATAACTGGCGGCATCTTCTAACAACACATATAAATGGAAGCCTAATCAACCAAACCGGGGCAGTTGAGCTACTTTACGACACATTATCCAACTTCTAACCAACCGAATACTTTAGAAATTATTATAACAAAGACTGAACACTTTTAGAGACAAACTGATTAACTCGGAAACCAAACTTATTGACCTGGAGACAAACTAACTGACTTGGAGAACCAACCGACTATTTTTGGAGATCCAACCGAGGCTGCTACGTGTCTTACCTTCTGTAAACGACTACATGTTTGCTGCGCGCTGTTCACGAAAGAATGAAGAACCTCTCGAGTGTGCAGGCTCGCTTTGTAGCAAGCATAAAACCGCTGACTCGACGGCGTCACCTCGTGACCATAGCGTGATACACGTCCGCCTTAGCTGTAAGCAGCCGCTTCCGAGCGAGTTGTAACTTGCATATACGATGACAAAATTTACGTACCAATCCTCAAATAAAATTAAACCCTGCTTTATTATCTTGGTTCCCTTACAGCTCGCAGACATTGGCGGTCTCCGTGGGTGCAGAGGTGTACCGTAGAATGGAAGATTACGGGATCGAATCCACAACTGGAGAAACTTTTTTTTAACTGAAAATGGGTAAAATCTTTGAGTTCGCATTACCGACTTGCTAATGTCAACAGTATATCTGTAGTTATAAGTATGACGTTTTGCGCGTATCATATTCACAGTATTAAGTTTTCACTTCTTTTGGTAGTCCCCAATGACTGCCAGTTGTTCACCTCTCCCCCCCCCCCCCATTCATCTGACTTATGCTGTTGAGGTACCATAAAATTTTACACACGGAATGAATTCGCCTACTTCAATATATCTGATCCTTTGATCTAAAAAAAATTTTTTTTTTTTTTTTTAAAAACGAGATTACACATGCTGCAGCAATGAATGTCTGACTATGAAAAGTGTTTGCTGATACGGAAATAAGTAAGAGAAGTCTTGCTCAGACATCGAAGGACGTACTCCTCAACAGCATCCAGCCAAGCCAGTATCCAAATCCCCGCAGCGTAGATCCTCAATTTGTAATGAGGAGCTGCGAGTCGGATACAGTACGTAATTACTCCACAGGCTCTTGATCGGACCTAGCCCAGGGCTTAAAACGGAATCCGTCAACCCCACATAGCTCACGCAGTGGTGTCTGGATCACCTGATAAACAGCAGCGGGTTCAGCTAGATGTTAATCTCTGGTGACAAGCGGCTCGTTAAATTCGCTGGCGCCATGCTACCGGTATCTCATTGGTTGCAGTCGAGGTGCACCACATCTTTCTATGTTACAAAATTTTATCTTTATGCAGATCAGAGATTTTTGCTGGGCCCCAGTGAAATTAAAATATTTCACAAAATTGAATTATGACAGGATTATAAAATCATTACATATAAATACAATTCGGAGGAGTATTGCCATAGACGATATTTATTTATGTCCTTGAATTATTACTGACACAGACAATTATATTTTAATAGAGACAAATGATAAAATTAGTACATTAAACTTTCATGAATGTATAAAAGTCAATCTTACTTTATTATTAATATTTTTTTTTATTGAGTCTCTTTACCTTCTCAGGCCGTTACTGGGTGTGGCATGTTTGAAGTGCGGTATCGACTGAGTAATTTACAACCGTTGGTTTTTATCGTGTGGCGCGGATTGGACGACGAGATAGATCAGCTGTAGCTGTGTTGTGACTCCTTGCGTCGGAGAATCGGCGGTACTTCATCGGAGTTGAAGGCTGCGTCTCGTTGAGCCATATGTAGCACCACACTTTGACATGTCTAACATATAAAGATAAAAAAATCTTGGTGCGCGATACACAACAGCCCGCACGCAACACCATGTGCTTGTGAAAACTTTACGTGCTGTTCTCTCCGCTGTTAACAATCGAGTCCCTCTCCGCCTACCTTTGGTCCAGTCCCGGGGGCGGCATCCCTTCTATCTCTCAGGAATGCAGAGGGTTGCTCTACTTGCCAGTCCTCTCCGCTGTACTGTGCACCACACTCATCTACAACGTTCGCACCCTTGTATTAGTCTTTAAAAAACATATGTATTGTTCCTTTCACTGTGTTACATTACACAGCCCAACGGGAAGGGTGGGCCTTTCTGCTAGAAAGCTTCTTACCGACACCGAGCGTGAACGGTAACCGGTAACGCTCTGGCTTCGCATTCGGGAGGACGCGGGTTCGAATCCCCGTCCGGCCATCCATATTTGGTTTGTCCTGGATTCTCCAAATCACTCCAGGCGAATGCCGGGATGTTTCCTTCAAATGCAATGGCCGAATTACTTCCCGTTCCTTGTCCTCAGTCTTATCTCGCCTCTAATGACCTCGACGTCGACGATGTGTAAAGACAGAAAAAAAATTATTTCAAATCTATGACTACGATGCAACGGGAACTTTTTTTTATCATTAAGAACGGAATAATTGACATCTTTGACTCAACAGCTGTGCGTCGGAGAATCTACTGTTTACATTACAACACAACTCTTTTTAGTACCAACCACACTCCTAGTTTGTTTCGTTATATTATGGCTTTTGGAGGCAGGATTGGACTGAAGGTAATGAACAGGAAGGAATTCAGCCATAGTAATATGAAGGAATCATTTCGACATTCGTCGGGATTGTTTCCTGTAAACCAATGAAATCCCAATTCGAGCTTGCCGGAAGGGTATTTGAACCAGCCTTTCACTGTACGCCAACCACAAGCGTTGCCGCTTTCCCCCCGAGCTTGAATACTCCTAGTCAATTTCGCGTGTAAATAGTTGTACTAAAAAATAAGGATGACTGGAAATGTTTTGACATGTTGTTCTTGAAAACAAATTTCCTTGTTTATTATATTCATCAGTAAGCATTGACATGAACTTTATGAAAACTAAGTCAATAACGTCTGTACCAGCAGGATAGCGAATAATAGTGGTCAATCTATTGCTGCCATACCGCTGAGCTGTGGTGACACAGTCATTTTTTTAGGTTAATCGTGGCCTGGCCGGTCACATAATCTCAAACCTCTACTGTTATTTTTTTAGGGCCTGAGAATTCAAATTTTGTGATGACATCCCACAGACCAGTAAATAACAAAATGTGGTAAAGCCTTCTGTAAGTGTGTAATACGTGAAGAATTAAAAACAAATCAAAAATAATAAGAGTGTTTGGTAGTAAAATTAAACAGCTACTAGCGTAATGATTCTGATAAATTATTAAACGCATTTTATAATTGGTTAGTGACACAGATGTTGTACACTAACAATCTATTACATCGAACCTGGGCGTATAGTTGTTACTTTCCAAACATGTTATACATTGAAAGGAACTGATAAGTAATAAAGTCATTTCTATCACAGTTCTTAAATCTTTTATTGGTGATTAATACCTGGCCAATCTAGTCTCAGAAAAGCAAAAAGATTTGTGATTTACTGTTTAGGATAATACAACGTTAACACTTTATAGAGTGTACAGAAATTATTCCCAGGTAACTCTGGAAACAGGAATAACGAAGGGGAAAGAATAGTTCTTGTTTGACCATTGTTTAGAGGTGAAAACTTGTTTTATCTGTTCGGAAAATGAAACTAGTGTAATAAGAAGATAAAAAGTAGCGGTCAAACATGCATAGTTTTATGTAGTCTGTAAAAAGAGAAAAGTATTTTTATGCGATGGAGGGATACAATGATCCGTTCGTTGTTCAGTATACATGACAAGGCGTATGGATTGAAAATGCAGTGAAACATTTTGATTACGACTGAACTTAATACCTTCTTAGCATTCTGTGTTCCTGTTTTTATGAGGAAGAGCATAATGCAAAGAAATTAATACTTTAAAACAATGAAGGAAATATCTTGCAGAATTGGAAGATGAAAATAAAATAAAGGGATCGTTTTAAGATTCCACTATAGACATAAGAAACTTGTTGGAAAACTGTTAAGAATAATTCAAAGAACTTTTTGAAGAGCGTTCTTAAAAAATTTGCTATTCCTAAAATGACATCTGCTACTTATATTTTTTCACGGGTTTCTTTTTTTCAGTTCGCTCTAAGTTTATGTGTTGCCATAATTAAAAAAATAATAAATATGACTTCTGATTAAAAAATATGTCACTAGATTAAATGAGCATCTACCGCATCCATTTCAGACAGGGAAAGATATTAACAGCTGTGGAAGGTGCAAGGCTTATGAGCAAAAGAGCTAGAAATAAATAATAGTATCAAAAAATTGGGGGTAAACATCGAAAAACAACAGAAGGAGGATAAACCAGAATTGTCTAATGAACTAGAACACTATGGAGTAAGGAATCTTTCCAGACACTACACCTGCAGATGAGATATCGAGAAATTGTATCAGTGAATATACTATGATGGAAAAAGAATTATGTCTGTAGGAGAAAACAAATAGATATCATATCTATGAATTTATTCATACCAACTAGTTGTATTGGATTGCTAGATTGGCTGCACCAGAGTGCTGAAAAGTCATCAAAATTCCAGAAGGCTCCTTCGCCAGGAACCTATGGGAAGTATAATGAAGACATAATATGTAACAAATCACAGTTGATGTCAGATTTGATCGAAAACTATTTCTATGCTTATAAATAAGATGTTACTTGAGATGCAACCTGGAAAGTAAAAAATTATTACTGCTCCGAACTAAGAGAACCAGGCTTCTTCAAGACTCAGCTTTAATCACATGATCGCGTTTATTACGATAAAGCATATAGGGATCGTTATTGACTGGTACAACAAGCCAAGCAAGAGGCTCCTAAAATCAGTCAATGCTCGCAGTGGGTCTGATCCCTATTGTTTTCAAAACCCTGTCACACTTCTCATTGACATCAACTCCATCCTAAGAGCAGCTCAGCTTTTGTCCAAACACATCGGAATCAGCCACCAACCGTCCACCTGTGGGTGTCATAGCTCTCTGAACAACTCCGTGACGGAGCAGCTGAAATAATCGTGCACTTACACTACCTGGTATCATTTCTGTAATACATAAATGCTTATTTCTGGTGTATATTATTTTCTGTGACGAATTTTTGTTTCTTAAACTTTTGTGCTATTCAGTGACTGTAATGCTACATCCTTAATCCCAAAGAACGTGTAAGACATTTATGCTGGTAACTATATTGTACCTCGCGAAATATTTTCTCTCAAATCAAACTTTGTGCTTATTAAAGTTCGCAAATTATTCTCACACAGCTCTAGAAGTAGGTTAATCTAATTTTAAATAGTTCGTTGTCACTGTAGGTCGCCAGGTAGCGTCCCAAACCAGCCCGACACAAGAGGTGTATAGATAATTTAAAAAAGTCATCCTGAACGAGATCAGAAAGTTAAGTTCACCACACATTTATTGCAATAACTTAGAACATCGAACCGGTTGGCCACTACCACATTTTGAATACTAAGGCTAATCGAAACTTCGTCAACCGAAGATTGCAAGATTCTTCAAGATAAAGGAAATTAATATTTGAGTCAGCTTTATACCAAATTACTTTTAATGTCACAATTAATGTTCTTCTGTATTCTCACACTGTTCAAACTCTATGTAACACACGCATTGTCCCGGCTAAACACATTCAGTTCTATTGATGATGCACTATTACTATAGCGTCCTACGCTACGCGACGCGAGCCGTCCGCTACCATAGTTAGGTCACAACTGACTCGAAACTATTCGTCCGCTTACCCAGGTACTATTTGCGGGTCGGCGGAATGTGACTGTTATGTTACAAACGTCTTATGACCGTGGAGCAGAAGTCTGTATACCCACTGCATTGTACATGATACAATGCAATATAATATAAACTCTGTATTCGTTACAGAGTGGCTCTCCATTCCACATGACGGTCCATTGGGCATAATGTAACAGTTTGTGGCAGAAGGACAAATGATGAGGTACCGAAGGTCATTGAGAAACTTGGTTCCACCGGATCCGTAGATTCACTAACGAGTGTTATGTCTGTGATCCTGCTGGCACGCTGTAACTCTGCTCAAGTGTGCTACAACAGTTGATAGCGAATGACAGAAGGCATGGAGGCACGATACTGTGAAGAATTGCTGTGTACACTCTATCAGTAAGTCAATACAATATTCTACGTTGAATTCGATCCCAGAACACAGGCGTAGATATGAATCAAGGCTTCACTACTACTTCACTCATACATTCTTCCTGCGATGCGCCTACATGTTTGTTTTGTGTTGGATCTGTATTGTTGGTCACAATCATTAGACCCTCAGCCTAGTCTCTTTTCAGTTAGGAACAACGCGTAATCGAATGAATATGTTGTCAGAATATTCGGCACTACAACACAGCTGTGGAATATCCGAATGATAGATGATTGTTTTAGAGGTATTAAATGATTTGTCGACTGTCTCTGCTCCCCTTACGTATACAGTAAGAAACGTCATCACAGACGGGTCGTCTTAGTTTTAATACCATGCAACAAGCGCGTCACAGTTAGTCAATTCAGAGCCGTATAATATGATGGAAATATGTATGGTCTTTAAGGTAGGTGGCTGCAGAATTATTACGACGAATTTAATGATTGATGCCAAAACCAGATCTCTCTCGGAAAGGATGTACACTATGTTTTCCATTATCCATTTCTGTCTGCTTTCTTAGCTTAGAAAAGAATAAAATCTTCACTGGTTTTTGTCTTTGAAAAAGGTAGAAGCCACTACTATATATAAAAAAAAACTAACTTAGTCCACAAGCCTAAGGTTGATTGGATCCTCCAGAAGGAGGCATACTAAGCCATTGTGTCAGAGGTAGGACGGCCAGTTGGTTTCCTCTGGGACCTACAGTTTCAAGTTGAATACGAACCACGAAACGTCCTGGCGCAGCCCATATAATCAAACAGAACTCTTAAAAATTCATGGTCCCAACTGGATTTAAACCCGGCACCAGAGCACGAACTTTATAAGGCAAGCGCCTTAAGCACTGAGTTACCAGACGGCTCAGCTACAATTGTAATACGCGGCAAAGGAGAAATTCATTTAGGACGTTGTGCACGCAACTTCATCTACGAGTAATATGAGATTTGTGTTGACATTAGCAGATATACTTTCAGAGAAATGCCGTGCTTAGGAAAGAGCAAAGTAGTAGACCTGTTTTATTCTTTTCATTTTTCTTGGATTTCCTACTCCCCTTCTAAACGTAGGAGGTGCGCAAATTTTTTAAAATTCACCGCTATTTCTGTCACCGTTTTAAACTCCAACTAATTTGGAGGATTTTATTGTTGAGTATGATCATAGGCACGTCTAAGTATTAATTACATAGCTTCTCTTCAAAAAACATTGGTTTGGAATGTGTTCGAACAGGTTTCTTTATTTGTACCTTTACAAATGCATAGACTCTATTACTGACCAATTTAATTAGCGGTCAACAGCGTATCGTTGTCACTTTGAAACATGAGCTAACCTGATGAAGGCAACGAAGGTAGTTGCCGAAACGTTATATAAAGAATTAAATAAAGAAACTAACCAGCAGAAAACCAGAGAATTGTTCATTTCATCAGTACGCCGCGAAAAACTTAACTCTCATGCGAGGTAATCTGTCACTAAAGTGACATAAGCTATCACTATGCTTTTTTGAAATTGCTGGTTATTGCTTGATCCATGCATACACATAAAAAAAATCCAAAATTTAATACCTTTGCCTCTTTATCGTGGACGAAAGATATACTAAAAAGGCATTGGTATGAACAGTTCTACTAAAATCCAGTCATTATTGTGTACATAAACAAAGATTCCAAAATATAGGTTTTTTGCCTTTGTACCATCCAATATCATATATGTTAACTGATGAAATGATCAGCTATTGCTATTTGAAGTTTAATTTAATCTAATTGCAATGGAGCACACGCTCCGGTGGCAATTTTCCTACAAACCAAACTTCCCCCTATCCTGCACCCACCTACATTTGCACTCTACAAATTTTAACTTTAAATTCTTTTAACGTTTTCGGTAAGTTAATCATCATTTCCCTTGATAACTCATTCCAATCCCTGTCACCCTTACCTAAAAAAGAAAATCTTCCCACACCCTTGTGCTTGAAATCGAGTGCCAGCTTGTGGTCATGGTCATCTTTTCCCTTCCATGCACTACTTTTCATACCAACTACAATATCTTTCCACGCCTCATCACCAGTATACGCCCTGTCCACTCCCATGACCCTCCTCATGTCTTGCAATGCATCCCATTCCAGCTCCTTTATCATATCTGTCACTGATTGCATTCTGCGATAATTTCCAGAAACAAATCTAGCAGCCCTTCTTTGCACCTTCTCCAACTTCTTTATTTGATACTCTAAATGTGGGTCCCATACTACACTACCATATTCGAGCAATGGTCTGACCAAAGTTTTATAACCCAATTCCCTTACTTCTCTCGTGCATACCCTCATTACTCTCTCCAACAAATGAAGAATTTTGAAACCTTTTCCTACCACCTGTCCAATGTGTCCTGCCCAGTTAAGCTTGTTATCAAATGTAATGCCAAGATATTTACAATACAAGTCTTCAGCAAGCGATTCTATCCTTACCTTATATTCATAATTAACCTTTTGTTTTTTATTTGTGTATCTAATTAGCTGACTCTTCTTTGCTTTTATCTTGATCCCATGTTTACCAACCCAACTAGATATCCTGTCCAGACCACCCTGCAACTGTTTACAATCCTCTATCGTTTTGATCCTTTTATACAGCATTATGTCATCTGCAAACAATCTAATTTCATATAGTAAACATTCAACACAATTATTCATTAGAATAATGAATAGCAATGTTCCCAATACGCTACCCTGCGGCACTCCCATTTTTACTTCCACTTCCTTTGATAGCGAATTTCCTATCCTAACTTTCTGTTTTCTACCTTTCAAAAATTCTTCTACCCAGCAAATCACTTTCTCATCCACCACAATTGTTTTTACCTTATTTACTACCATTTTGTAGCTTATTCTGTCAAACGGCTTTGAAAGATCTAGTGCTACATTATCAATTTGGCCTCCCTTGTCCATTTCATCTGAAATATCTTGCATATATCCCACCAACTGAGATTCGCATGAATATCCTTGCCTAAACCCATGTTGCCAAGTTTGTTTAAATGCGTCCAATAATTTACGCCGGCAGGGACAAACATTTCATCATTCAATGTTTGGGACTGTTTTGTCCGTTGTGTCATCGACAACTATGTTACTAATCTGAATGAAAAGTATCCTAACTCTAACCAGCGACATACGATAACACTATGTACAGCTTCTTTAAAATCTGTCCTTCAGTTATTGCTTGTGCAATGTATCAATCGTTGTGTGAATAAATTCATAACATGATTTATTTCTCTCGCTGACAGTTTGTGTATGATTCATTTATATATTTTATGCAATTTTCTATGTTTTGATTTTATTGTTAACCAGTGTAATACACTTTAAGCAAGTGTTTTGGAAGTGGATAGCGTCAAATGTTGAAAACATTTCTATGTTCACAGGTAATGAGATGACCAAATTGTGTATATGTAACCTGTTGACTTACCTGCGGTTATTAATGACGATCGAACTTAAAGAAAAATCTGATCGATCCAGTCTGTGTGCGAACCATGTGAACTTGACACTCATGTTATTCCGTTCGAATACAGCAAAACTATTTTGGAGAGAAAGTGAGACGCATTTCACAATAGAGCGTAGTGAATTACATTTCACGTTAGAAAAAATACAACTAATGAAACACGATATATAGCATCAAAAAACTCCGCACAAAGCACATAGAACGATTGAAAATAAAACCCCTGATTGTTGTATGATTAAAGCTATAAAATACGTTCGGAGAATAAAACGAAGTAACAACCAGTCCCATTGACATTGCATGCATTTTATGTGTATATATGTTATAAATTTGCAACTGTACATGTGTGTTAAAACTACAAGGGCATTAACTGAACGCTATCATACGTTGTAACATAGTTATAAGCTGTTCAGCTTAATGAACTGCTCATTGTAAGTTGTTGTAGACAGTCAGTCCTTAGATTTTAAGGTTTTCAGTGTGGTGATTTATAACTTTCAGCAAAGTATGATAATTAATTTCTATAAATTCTGAGTGATAATTTAATTGTTGAAATAACAACTGGGTCGATACACGTTTTATTACGTTTCTATTCCGTCGTAGTCCTCATAAACACGTACACGGATAAGATATGGCATCAGTTTCTTCCAATGATTATAAAGCACAATTCGAATATCACAGGTACAGCGTCCTTTTAGCATCCTTTGAAGCGAACTTCGCAGCTCGCGATCTCACGAGCTTAAATAGGCAGTACAGAATTGTACGGAAATAGTACGAAAACAGTCACAACCTATACATAATTGCTTATAACGATGAAGAAACATAGACCTTTTACACGCATTTAAACGTAAAACTGACAAATTTAAACAATTTCATACAGCCAAAAATTATACTTCAAACATTATGACTTACACAATATTCATCATTACAGTCTTTCAATTAACAGTGCAAACACTATATTGCTTTTAATCATTTTACACTTCATCTGAACAATTCCCTACGATCCATCAAAAAAAAAAAACAAACAAACAAAAACAACTTCTTTCCTATGAAAAATATACAAATTTACAATTTATTACTTTTTTAACTCTCTGCAATACCAATGTACTTAATCCATGCAATTGAAATTAAAATAAAACTGCATCTAAGGGATCTAACAAACTCATCATTTTGCGTATGGTATAAAACTGTTATGTTGATTTCTTACTACCTCAACGCTTTGAAGTGTAAATATTGGAACAGCCTGATATTTTCACCTCTAAAATTCTTGTATGCATGCCGATTATTTAAAAAAAAAAAAAAAAAAAAAAAAAAAAAAAAAAAAAAAAAAAAAAAATTAATTGTGATGGAGCGCTTGCTCCGGTTCTAATTTCCCTGCAGTACACATCCAGTTTCCCCTTTCCTTTTCCAACCTACTTTTTCCCTTCTACTAATTTCCAATTTAATTTTTTTTAGCGTTTACGGTAAATTATTCATCATTTCTCTATGGCATTTGTTCCAATCCGTCACCCCCTTACCGACGAAAGAAAATCTTCCCACACCCTTATACCTGAAATCGAGTGCTAGTATGTGGTGATGGTCATCTTTTCCCTTGCACGCACCTCCCCTAATTCTTCCACCAATATTTTTCCACGCCTCATCAACAATTTACGCCTTGTACGAGTACATTCTCATGACACTCTTCACCCTCCTCCTTTCTTCCAATGAATCCTATTCTCTTTTTCATATCACTTACAGATTGTGTTCTGTAATAATTTACAAAGACAAATATAGCAGACATTCTTTGCACCAACTCCAGTATTTGATATCCAAAATGTGGGTCGCATACTACACCACCATATTCAAGTAATTGACTGCATACGTTTTGCAACCCAATTCTCTTATTTGTCTCGTCGCTCTCTCCACCAAATGAAGGATTTTGAAACATTTTCCTACTACCTGACCAATGTATCCAGCTCAATGTTATGTCAAGGTGATTACATTTCAAGTCTTAAACAAGCAATTCTTTCCTCAACTTATAACTGTAATCAATCTTTAGTTTTTTAGTATTATTATTTATTATTATTAGAGCGGTCGGGTGGCTCAGTGGTTAAGGCGTCTGACTGGAGATCGAAAGGTCCCCGGTTCGAATCCCTGTCTCGGCGGGGATTTTCATAGGCACTTAACCCGACCTTCATCTCTGGCACAGCTTGCTGTGTAATATGAAGTGCACCAGAACGCTTCCGTGGTTCGGATTCCACGTTAAACTGTAGGTCCCCTGTACCCGGTAGGATTATCGGGTTAGGTTAAGGCGGCTACGACAGGGACGGAATGCGCAGCCAGTAGAAACTCCGTCATCAGGTCATTCCGACCACACGGAATTATTATTATTATTAGTTTTTTATTTGTATTTCTGATAAGCTGACTCTTATTTTAAATTTATCTTCATCCCATGTTGACTTACCTAGATATCCAGTTTACACTGGGCTTCTCTTATTTACCACAAATAACTAAGTATTGTTACAATAAGGTAGTACGCATTTGTTATAACAGGCACATTGTGCAGCGTTGGTACGGAGTGTGTGTAGCCTGAGGACACCACCCTGACTTCCCGGCCAGCCACCCTGCGGCTGGTGTATGTCAGCCAGGGCCCGCCCCTCAGGTGTGTCGAGGACTTGGCGTTAATTACCGTCACTCGGCGGCGACAGGTATCCTCATTACAGGGCGCCACAGTTCAGGAACAGGAGCCGAACGATAATACCGCGCCCTCTGCCAACCGCTCCACTTCAACACGTAGTTTCATTATTAAAATCATTTAGTGGATGCCTAAGTTCTCAGCGTTTATTTTCGTTATCTTAGTAATCAGGAGATAAAAGGGTCTCATCAATTTATCGTTTCTATTTACTGCTCTGTACCTCTGCTCCAACACTGCTTCAGGAAGCGAGTGTGAAGCCTCCCATTGTCACATGAAGAAAATGTCACCCGTATTAAGTACACAACTGAAGTCGATTAAACTGACATTAGAATTATGCCCAACACTTCATCCCAGGTCAAGTCGCTTTCTGAAAATCACAAAAAGATCATTTTAGCAGTAGTATTATCGCTATCCTAAGTTTTAACAATCGAATTTAGGAGAATATTCCATTCGAAATGACTCGCAAACTGTGCGGAGGATACGATTGGCTGCCATCGTAGAAAATACGTAAGGAAAGTGGTTTGTCATTTTAAATATGAACATCTCATCTCTTAATGAACTCTATGATGATCCAAGTCTTCTTATCCCGTTATTTTAAATGCCAGGTATAGTTTAACAAACTATCCAGAGAATAATTACTATTAGGAAAAATCGGCTGTTATAGAGACCAGAGAAAAATAACAAGAGTTTGGCTGGTAAGAGACTAGACTCTTTTTCGCATCAAGGCGGTAAACACACCTTACTGCACATGCAACGGACAGGCACTACAGGACCTTAATCACTGTCTATAAAGTGTCTGTTTCAATTTTCAGCAACAGCAATCAACATTCATCAAGTCTCTTGTGCGAGCACAGCAGCCACTTCCAACTAGCAATACAGTACTATTCGCTACAAATAGCAACAAAATCTATAGTATCATCAAGGATTATATTAAGGATAGTGACCTACATATTTAATGTATCTATATATCTGCATATTTTTACATGCTATTAATATTATTACCTTGTAACTTTACCAGGCTGACTGTATGGTCTATTCAAGACCTAAGGTCAAATAAATTTAAAAAAAGGAGACTAGACAAGGTTAGTTAGCATTTTGGCGAAGTGTTGAAATAAAAGGTGCTGTTAGCAAAGGACCTGTTTGTAAATGAAATAAGTCGAAATAAATATCAAATAAAAAATACGAAATACTATTATTATTATTATTGTTCGCCACAAGAACTTAAAAAATGATTCTGTACGATATTTCCATCCATGTTACTTATAAAACAAAAAGAAGTTAATAAAATATAACATCAGCGACTTAATAATAATATACGACACAGGTACTGTGGCGGTAGTCTCGTTTCCGAGCTTGGATTCCATAAATAAGTAGGGTAGCGATGGTGCTAGACCTATCAGGGTGCACGCTGTTTTGTACTTCCAATTTTGGAAATGAAATTTCATTGCGCAAAGTAGGAAACTAATTGTTAGCTTTACGCCGTAAGTGCGCATGCTCGGCACCGTTCCGCGCATGCGCATTTAACGATACTTTCATGCAAACAGCAACGATACTGTCTGCTTTAACTTAGGTCACAGCTTTGTGTCTGTTCGCGTTACGTTTTCTACCCATGCAGGTAAGGTGTAAATATATGAGTTCCATGAGAAGACCTACATAAACTGTATAAAAATGTTAAAGCTTATATTTCTTCAATGCTAATTCAAAATCACGTGAAAATCAGACGGTATATTTATTTCCGAAGGAGTGGCCATTATTACACGCTAATTCGCGCACCACTGTTTTCAGTCTTTTTTGTTTATTAGTTGATTTTTTATTATATTCGCTATAGTTTTAGGAGAATAATTTGGACAAAGCTCTAATTTACTGTACCAATGCAATAAAGTAAATATGGGGCAGAAAGTTATGCCTAAAAACTTTTTCTGTACTGCTCCTTTGTTTGTGTGGGCAACACCGATGTGTGGCGTATTAAGTAAATAGTTATGTATTTCAAATTCAACGAATATCAGTTTTTTGTGTAGAAACTCACCTAAATCGGTCTACTTAAATATCTGCTGATGTATCCATTCTGAAACCTGGCGTTACGATAGAAAGTACAAATATGTTTGCCCTCATCACAACAAATAGTAACACTACACGAAAATCCGCCTCTCACTTCAAAATCACAAGTTATGCCACAAATACAGAATCTGTTGAGTGCATACAAGAATCAGACCACAGTGGGCAATTTCTGATATCCAGCTACAAACCTTAGATACAGGACATCATCCACGAAATTTATTTTTTATCTCTGTACTTGTTCTATACTGCAGATTTACATTAATTTTTTTATTTCTCGCTATCTATCACGTCGTCATAAGGCCTTCATAAAACAAGTACTGTGGCACGTCCAATAAATTCAGGTGAAGGAACTCTTTTTTATGGCTTTCGATATCTATGGTTAAAGGTCAAACAGCACTGAAATATTAAAAGTCCTATCAAGTTGATGATTATCAGATTACTGCTTTAGATTTATTTGCCATTTGTCACACCATTTTGACAATAGTTCGTAAATCATATCGAATTTACTGCCGCATAGCAGCCCAGGTGAATCGTGATTGTTTTCAGAAGGGCGATTTTATTGTCTCAAGAGCATTGCGACGGCCTCTACCATCTGCGTTTTCAATTTTACTGCTGTGTTCATCTAGTTGTGTTGAAACATTGGACAACCCGGATAAAAGGAAAACACCGTAAGTTGCTGTCTCATGTATGTAACGGAACATACTCAATGATAAACCAAAGCCTCTCGACATTATCTACAACAGTAAACCTGAGTTATATCATACTGAAAGGCGTATTACGGTTACTCAGCTATAAAGTGGAGGAACAATGGTATCAGTATAAATTAATGGAGTATTTATCAGGACCAAAGGTTTATCAGTTATAGTCTTCTTAAAATTAAGCTTATTATGTAGCCACCTTACGCAGGTAAACATTTGTTTATACCTGTTGTCACACTTCCCATGCATGAACTTTAAAACGTTTATTACTTATTCCTGGAACTGGATCAAATTAAACTCCCAAATTTGTAATTTTATCAACAAGTATACCGATTGTGGCGCAATTTGTGTATTCTCCGAATTAAAATACTCCATCATTATGCTAGAATGTTCCTACTTGAGATGAATTTTAGATAAGCAACGTTTTATTCACCGTTAACGTATTTTCTTTTTCCAAACTGAATGTTGACTGCGGTTTTTATACGCTCCATGTTAGCTTGACCTGTCTGAATATAACGGAATCTTTGAATTAAATTTTCAACCCCTTTCAGACGTCCGAATTGTTTGAAATTTTGTACACGTATTAAGTTCCGATGACAAGACAATAATTTAGTAGCTATATCCTGGTATTCACAATACTTTGACAATAACAACAGAAAGGATTTGAGAACGCGCCTGATTTAAGTTTGGCATCCCATAATCCTTAGATGAAATAGGCTGCATAAGACGTTTTTCGCAGGGGCGAAAGCTTCACTGAATATGTAAATCACAGTGATATAGTAAACGATTTTATAAATTTGAAGTGCTAACATCATCTTTATACAAAATGATACAGCATAATGCGTAAGTTAATATACTACGACTGAACCATTGTCGTTGATAAATTAACAACTTATATAAAATTATCAAGGTTTTCACTGGTTACACTTTCTTAAAACAACTTCAACGCCATTCGAGCTATTCATGTTACATGTTGTGGATTTCTCGAGTGCAAGCAAATAACACTGCACTTTTTTATGTTTCTTTTACAGCGTTTTGAACTAAAATGTTAAAAATAAAATTATAATTTTAATAAATAACCTTTCCATAGCAACGTGAACTAAATAGTGAAAACAATCTTTAAATATAAAGATTAAGTTCAACAGCGATGGGATGTTCCACAGTTCAGTAAAACTTTTTTTTTAATTTTTTTATTTTTTTATTTTTTTTTATTTAGTAAGCTTAAAGTAAGAATAAAGTCACTGACCATAACTTAACTTTAATGTCAATGCTTTCCAGGCTTTTTCTAGATTAAAGTTAAGTTTTTGGTCAGTGACTTTATTATTATCTTAAGCTTATTCAGGAAATTGAATTATACGGAACTGTGATATATTCTGTAGCTGTTGGACACAATCGTTATATTTAAAGATTATTTTAACTTTTTAGTTCACACTGATACGAAAAGGCGTTTTGTTTATTATTATTATGTTATGATATTAGAATAATAAGACTGAATCTGGCAGCGCAGGGGTTGTGTAGTTGCTTAGCGTTACAGGGGTTGCCGATTACAGCTGTAATGAAGTGTTGAATCACAATACTCGAGCTGCCTGAATGGTCATGTGTCACACGACAATTTTTTTTTAATATAATAAGCAAAAACGAAGTTCGATAAACGCAGGTGTCGATAACAGGGAACGGATTTGTAAGTATACTCGAACGCTTGAGACTTGGTTGAAATAATAATTTATGACAGAAGCCATGAACATAAGAACACAAGTAACTTGCACCAACAAGTCCTCTTAAGGTAGGAGGACACTTGTAAGGGTGGTTGTTTGAGATGTATAATCCTACAAATTTTGCTTCAGACTCGTTTTTCCAGATGCTGAGAAATCGCGCAAAAGGCGCTAGAGTTCAGATCAATAAGCAAGATATTTTCTATGCGTCGTAACAAAGTGATTACTCTTTATTCACACATGAGAAGATAGCTTTTCCGCGCAATAGTGTGATTGGAGTAGTTCAACCACTTCGTACATAAGCAGATGTACCGAGCCGTGGTATTATATCATGGACGGGTTTGGCAATCATTAGGTCACTGTTCTCAACTGCGACAGTTACTGGGCAGAACACATGGGCCGGATTCCTCCCCAGTCACAAGATTGCCATGAACACCGCAAATGGCGTCTTTCACCCTCGGCCTTGACGTGATATGCGATGCGGTTGTGAGACTACCCGATCCCGGTGTGTGTGTAATCGCAGATTGCTCTCTTGAACGTTGAAATACGCCTAGAAGTGTGTAACTTGTCCACAGCAAACAAGTGTCCCCCAAACCTCCTGTTTCATAAACACTGGAAAGTTTATCGTGTTCTTAAATTGCGTTACAGTGATTTGGTAAGGTAAAATTGAATTAAATTAAATAAACCATATATTTCTCAAGTAGTAATAAAATCCCTAAGATGTAATCTAATATTTCACACTTTTCGCAGGCGTCATTATTAAAAAATTTCACTTACTTGTCTCATTCCGGGTTTGCGCTGCGTTTTTTTTGCTGATGTCGCCAACGTTTTGGCACCATCCTGGAGCCTTCGTCAGGGCTTCTGTCTACCTCGCCATCTGGTGCTTTTTTTTTAATAAACTTGAACACTTGATTCACTGTTTATTTTCACCGTCAAAATGATTTTACTTATCCGATTTAAGCGATCTTGTAGATCACGTGTTCATTTGCTAGCACACACTTCCACATTTGGCTCGAAACCATAGCCGCCGTCTCTGTTGAAATTGTTAGGATTTTTGTAAATTTCTGTGGTTTCTCTTATTTTTCGTTCTAAAAAATCCTTTAGCTTTGCAACGACCGTAGTTTTCTCCCTCTGAATTTTATGTCCTCTTTCTACATGATGTTCCGCCACTGCCGATTTCGTGGTTTGTTGTAGTCACGCGTGACGAAGATGTTCTTTCACCCTAACGGAGACTGCTCGGCATGTCTCACTCATGTACACCTGACTAAAATACACACCGAGCTTGGTGGTGTAACGGATAGCGTTCTGGCCTCGCATTCGGGAGGACGGCGGTTCGAATCCCCGTCCGGGCATCCAGATTTGGGTTTTCCATGGTTTCCCCAAATCACTCCAGGTGAATGCCGGGATGCTTCCTTCAAAAGGCCATGGC
This sequence comes from Vandiemenella viatica, assembly GCA_031002005.1. NCBI lineage: Eukaryota > Metazoa > Arthropoda > Insecta > Orthoptera > Morabidae > Vandiemenella > Vandiemenella viatica. The sequence goes on from JARYHS010009186.1 coordinate 197,473,930, forward strand.
CGAATTCCTTCCCATTCCTTGCCCCCATCCTTTCCCGTCTCTAAAGACCACGTTGTTAAAAAGGGACGTTAAACTGTCAAAAAAAAAAAAAAAACAACTAAAATACACAAACCTCTTTGGAACAGTAAATATTCTTTGGCGGATAAACAAAATCATCTTTGACGGTGAAAATAAACAGTGAATTAAGTGTTCAAGTTTATTAAAAAAGCACCAGACGCCGAGATAGACAGAAGCTCTGAAGAAGGCTCCAGGTTGGGGCCGAAACGTTGGCGACATCAGCAAAAAAAACCAGCGCAAACCCGAAAAGAGACAAGTAAGTGCCATTTCCCTGAGATGTCTTACTTTAATTTCTTATTCATTTATTTACTGTCCCAATACAATGAATTACTTTATTTTATAAAATTTGACACGCCAAGAAATACCTGTCATAGCATGTGTAATTATATATTATCCAGAATAGTAATTTCTGCAAAAGACGATAAAACCGCTCACGTGATGTCTTTTAACATTTCAGTACCCAGCATGCATCATGTATACTCTGCAGACTCAGCGAGTGGCAGTGCTACTTACCAAGACATAGGCACTCACGGCGAGTACTCCTGTAGCGGGTCTCATGTCGGAGGTGTTGCAGACGTACAGGGGCCGAGTCACAGATCAGAGGCGCCCATCACGACACCAGACACACCTGACAACACAATTAATACGTCTTCAGATTCTGGCATCGTGGTAAGCGTAGAGGATAATGCAGGCATCAGTGTAATGTGTCAAGTATTTACTACATATGGGAATTGTTAGTATTCTTTCTTCATCACTTCGAGCTGATGAAACTCACTGATGTAATAACACTATGGATAGATAAACTTTCTCAGAGTATATTGCATGTTGGCATTGGTTGTTGTAACCATTTCAAGCAAAAAGTTTTAAGCGAAATCTGCTGCAATTGCTTTACAATTGAACGACACGTTTCAGTAAAAGGATAACATGTTGGTGTTTTTACATGATGGCGTAGTTTAGTAGTTTCTGTCTTCAGTTATGCTACATCAGAGACAGTAGCTTTGCGAAAAATTAATGTCTCCTGTTAAGACTCCGCTGTCTGTGCGTCTGACACTTAACAGAAGTTTTTGCGCGTATCATGTGTTTTCCTGACCTATAACCACGGAACGTACTTACGATATTATAAAATTATATTTATTTTCAATAATTAATGTTGAATAAAGTAATATCTCATGCTACCGAAAGAATGGGAGTAAAGCAATGTTAAGTGTTTTTATTAATCATTTATCAGCACTAGAATCCCTTTTTATCAGTTTAAATCATGATTTCACTTAATCATAACACATTAGTACTTTTGTCCTGTACCACAGGGCAACAAACAGTCTTTGAAACGATTGATGGTCGTTCCTGACAGATTGTAGATTTAGCAGTAAGATGTCTGCAGATCGACAGAACATGGGCTTAGCGTACGAGTTTCAAAGTCCCTTAGCCAGTAATTCACCTCTGATCTAGCAAACAAAGCTCGGTTTTCGGATTGTGAAGTATGCTAAAACGCTTCCGTGTTTTAAATCCCAAGGAACACTAGGTCCTGCTGAGCCGGTAGGATTACCTGATTAGTTAAAGGGTCCATGACAGTCTCCAGCGATAAAAAAAATCTGACCCAATTACAAATATAAATTTTGTGAAAAAGATATGAGGATAATTCAGTGCTGACAATTATACGGATTTATCCGTAGATCTACGGATTTTTATAAAAAGTTAGGATTTTAGGAATTTCTTGCTATATCTACGGATTTTTGATACTTTTTATTATTTGTTGATTTTTCCTTAAATTGGTATTTTGTTAAACTTTGAATGTATAGTGTTAATGCATTACAGAATTGTTAATAATTGTGAATAGTTTCCTTACAACCACTCGTGTGAATCAACGATTGAAATGAAGCTCGTATTTTGTTTGATTATAGGTTTTAAAAGACCGTAATACAGAACTATCGGCGCATTCTATATGCGTGGCTTACAAATCAGTGTGTAACGTATCTATTTTGTATAATTCTTTAAATATATTTATATACTTTATTGCCTCTTATTTCCAGCACCAGACCAGTATATAGAGATTTCCTTAACCCCTCTTTGTCCGGCGCTGGTTTTAATATGATACTCACGCTGAAAAATCAAAATTATTATTATTCCAATTCTTATCAAACAAACTCAACTTAATTCCTTTGTCTATATCTACATACATCTCAATCTCATATCAAAACACTTTCTACTTATCTCATCACTTGTATATTATTTATTTAACAAACAATTCTCTTTTCTCAAGTCATATAACATTATCTTTATCCATAACCCTAAACCTTCTGCCCTCAGGCTAATATTTTACTATTAATAATCCCGCCAGGATTCTTGTGGCTTCTCCAGTGAGCCAAACTGTTTAATCTCTTCTTTCAAACTTATTCATTCCAAAAAACCAAAACTCGTCCTTTCCATTCAAACCTTCTCTTCAACAACTCACTCTTGACTCTTCTTTTATTTTTCAGAGATCTCATTATTCATCTTGTTATTCTTTGACCTTTGAACTTAAAAATTCCGAGTTAATACACACCATTACAATTTATTAAATAAAAAAATAGCTTAATTAATGTAAAATCACACAAATGTGAGGTTGTGTACCTCACAAGTGCTTTCCGAGAAGGCTTAACCAATATCTGAGAATCAAAGGGATCGCATTTTTTAAATTTTTTTTTTACAGTAGATTTGCTAAATTTGATGTCAACAAAGAAAATGTATGGTCCCCATATTAAAAAATAATAATAATAATAATGTAGGCACAGCAGCAGCAGTGATGAAAGTGGCGCTGTATATTTCTTACTTTCAATGTAGAATATTATTTAGTATTTCGAATTTCAAATACCTGGAAATAAAAATTCTTAGTTGTGATTCTCTCTTCAATAATTATTGTTTCAGTCTTTCAGTTAGAGATGTTCTGGATTTTTGGACCCAATCTACGGAAATTTTAGTGACCATCTACGGATATTCGAAGCCAAGCGGCTGGCAACACTGGGCTAATTCTTAAATACTTCTACTTCGACTGCAAACACGTAGACTTTTTTGAAACTGTCTGTACGCTAAGAAAACGTTACTTCATCAACTATAATTAATCTACTTCTTATGGGAAGGAAAAATACTACTGGTTTTACGAATAAATGCAACTTGTAACTTTCTATTTCTGTTTTTCTTTCAATACTTTATGATTATTTGCTGAAAACTACTTTTGCGTCGCAAAACTATTTCACAACACCCTCGTTTCTCTACTGTTTTGAAGGGAAGGAACTTGGACTTGAGGTAGAGGCAAAGTCTTAGGTTCTCCTTGCACTAACTACTTTCACGGAATCACAATATTGTGATTCCGTAAAAGTGTAAATATATATATATATATATATTTAATTTTCTTCCACAACATATCCATGGCTCACCAAAAAATTATATACACTGCCCCTCTCTCACAAATCAATACTCCTTAATTTTTACTATCCCGTTCGTTAAGTTCGGCTAAGGCTGAAAAATATATTTGAGAACTGAAGTTCATTCAGAATGTGCCGATTAGAAACGTTACCTCCAGCTTTTTATCACTCTTTCATTTTTCCAATGCCACGCAACAACAGTGCGTGAATCTCAAATAGTGTGACCGCCATTGACGTGCAGTATTCCAACCAACATTATTACCCAACTCGACAGAAGAACAACTAAAACCAACTTTTATATGGAGGAGATGGGGAAGATGACCTTGTTACGTGAGGCCTGTGTGTACGCTAGCTCCCACCACGTGCCATGCCTCCAGTCTGGGTCAAGAGCACGCCCCGAGACGACTACGGGGCCCGCTCAGGCGTCTCGCTAGATACACGACCCTCATTTGTGAGAGAGTGTCTTCAGTGGTCTATGAGAATAACTCACTCCATCGACATTCTAGGTTTAGGGCTATGTGGTATAACTGTTCACAACGCTACAAAATAAGATAAAAATAAATATATACTTCTAATTCCAATCATTACTAAATATTACGTGAATATTTCAGTTTGCTCTATCAACAGTTTCTTCTCCTCTGTAAAAACTAGCGAGGTAATCAGTGGAAGATACACTATACAACAAAACTTATGAAGATCTCAAGACGGCAACTGTCCAAAGATGCATCTTATTCTATGTTAAAAGCTAAAATTCGTTCCACAGATGTAAAAATAATCTTAAAATAATTGATTCTTAAAGTATGTAGTGCAACAACAAACGCTTGTAAAGAATGTGCTTCAGAGTAACTGTAGTTTCTTCTGGACAGTAATAATTAATTTTTTAGTACTTAATAAAAAATGATTAATCACACCTTTGACTTACCTATGAAAATCTTACGATATAATGAATATACAGGCCGTATCCGCTAGGGACCCTGCGCTCATTTTTTTTTTACTTGGACTTTACGCCTCGTAGACGGCGTGGCCGTTAGAGGCGGGATGGGATTGGGAACAAGGAACGGGAAGGAATTCGGCCATGGCCTTTTGTAGGAAGCATCCCGGAATTCGCCTGGAGTGATTTGGGGTAAACCATGGAAAACTGAAATCTGGATGCCCGGACAGGGCTCCGAACCGGCGTCCTCCCGAATGCGAGGCCAGAGCGTTTACCGCTCACCCACCACGTTCGGTGGCGGCGCTCGTGGAGGTACAACGGGACCTGGTTCGAGTCCTCGTCCCTGCATACGGTTCATCCTGATTCGCAACATCTAGGCGAATGCTGCGACGGTCCACAATCTCCACCTTTATTATTATTATTATTATTACTGGCGAATTCTCCCAATAAATGGAAGACCTTAAGCAAATGACCCAATCAAGTTTTCTTTGAGTTCTTCTTGTTGTTCCAATAGCCTTTCATTCTTTCAGACAAAGCTTGTTTGCGTTCTTCCGACCACTTTAGTCTGTATTGTTTTTGTTTTGGTTGTTCAGTTATAACTTCCCACTTGTCTACTTTGTGTCTGAAGGTGTCTCTTTCTAAGATGTCTGTTGTTCCTATGATTGCACTTCTAAAATCCTTCCGAATTTCAATCACCCAAGGTGTTGGATTTTTAAGTTAAGTTACATAATCTATTATCTTTTTTGTCAATGTATTTTCTGGTAACCACTGTAAGTGACCAAAGAATTTCATTCGCCTTTTCTTGATGTTAATTTCAATGTTTGAAAACTTATCTGTTGTTTTGATTGATTGTAGTCTCTAACCATCTTTAGTGAGTCTTGCTCCCACAATTTTTCTTATGATTTTTCCCTCCACTTTTTTTATTTCTTCAAAGTCATGTTTTCTTTTAAGTGTTAACGTTTCACTTGCATAGAATGTTGGTTTTATGACTGTGTTTTAGGGCCGAATTTTGGTCTGTCTTGACATGGAAATTTTTTTAAAAAGATTTTGCACTAACCTAATGCAATTTTTTATTTTTTGAAGACGATTTTTCTGTGAGATTTTCTCAGGGCCTGTCGGTTTGATGAATTCTCCGAGGTATTTAAAGTATGGTACCCTGTTGATTTTATCGTATTTTGTTCTCAAGCTTGCTATTTCTGTCTTTGAACATATGAATTCAGTTTTCTCGAATGAGATTTGTAACCCTACTTTTTCTGCACATTCTTTGAGTGTCTCAAGCTGTTTGATGGCAGTCTCTTCATCTCACGTTTATTATTATCATTATTGCTTTACACCTCGTAAACATCGAGGTCATTAGAGGCGAGAAAGGAAGGGGGACATGGAAAGGGAAGGAATTCTGTCATCGCATTTTGTAGAAAGCATCCCGGCATTCGCCTAGAATGATATGGGAAAGCATGGAAAACCCAAATCTGGCTGCCCGGGTGGGGATTCAAACCCACGTCCTCCCGAATGCGAGGCCAGAGCAATCTCCACCTCATAAACTACTTTTATCACATAGAACACAAGTTATGTATTTCGCAGACTCATGGTAACACATCCGCTTCACCCCATCAAATCTATGATAGACCTAGGAAGTCGGTATTAGAGGCAACCTTGCTTTGAAAATAGGCTCAGCCGAACTACCCTCAGAAGTGGAAAAGTTCGAAATGATAGTGATGATCAATGGATGTGTATGCAGTACTTCTCACTCATTGCTTCTACCTATTTGAATAAGCGAAGAGCCCGTCAGAATTTCACTTTTCTACTTCCTAATTAATATTCCCATTAATAATGTTTATTTTCAATTTTCATATCTCTCTAAATACATTCTACTGCTTGTGCCAACGCCATAATTTACAGCAAAATCATGATGTTAAAAAAATCAATTTGATATTTAATTCCATACGAGGAGTAAAATACCAGGTGTTGTTCAAGTATTTTAACAGATAAGAGAAACCAGATTAAAGCATAAATCAAGAATACGATAGTACATGAAGGAACAGTTATTCGGAGAAATTGTGTCTTATTTTTTCGATTTTAGTAGTTTTCAAATAAAATTGAAAACTATTCCAAACTAAATCCACAAAGGCTAATATTTCCACTTTCAACTTAATTCTAACACGGAGAAACAAACAGCATTTTCAAATTGTTCTATTCTAAGGAAACTTCACCAGAATAGGTCTGTTAAAACAATGCAACTTACGTGAAAATAATTGGTAAGTGTTAAATGGTAATTATTTCATTAGCGGAAGATTTTTCCATCCAGTGGTCGAAATTAATTGAGTTCGTTAATCATTCAAACCAATAGCAAACTACCTAGAAGATGCACCGTCATACTGGATCAAATTAATATTATATTGTGATGTTACTGAATATGTTCAACGAAATTATGATTAATTGTTCTACGTTATACGAAAGTATGTTTAACACAGTGTAATTATTCATTTCTAGAAACGGAAAGAACGATACAAAAAGTAGCTAAATTTTCCATTCTGTTGTATTTGCTTTTCCTTTATTAAATTAACTTAACTACTAGGCAAGATCACAAACATTCTTAATCAGAAATTATTTCTGTTGTAATGCGAAGAAGTAGACTATTTATTAATAAAACAAAAAATATGGAAATGAAACAAATATTTTATTAATGTTACGACCTTGTTTTTTTATTTATAAAAACATGACACAGCAAGAGCAAATGTATACATATATATATATATATATATATACAGTCAGTATTTAAAAAAATAATCTGAGTACGTAACGGTTGAAACGTTATCAGTATTATACAAAACGACGCTGGGTTAGTGGCATTTATTGTCATTCATAGGAAAATTTTGAAGAGTTTACCTTGGTACGTGAGTCGTTTTAGCGGTACATCATAGTTATGGGCCTCTGTTGTTATTACGCGACACAGAAGCAATAGTGCTGTCTGTTAATATAAGGTTCGCGTGCCGTGTTGACTGTCCTTTGAACTCGCTTTTTCATTCACTCTCCTCCCCGCTTACCGTTTCACGGCTTGACGGTTGCCAGATATTGCGAACAGCAAATATCCTTCGAGCGTTGTAGTCTTGCTACAATTTCTACTACCATCTTCTGTTTTCATTACTGAAAAAAACAAAACGGAATATGTGCACCCTGTAACCGATGTTTTAAATGTAAATATTTAAATACTCAAATTAGAATGTTGATTTTAATTTATTTCACTTGCATCAAGAAAAACCATTACAGACTTTGTTCAGTGTAAACGGATTTTATTATTTAGAGGATATTTCTGTATAACATTTGTAATCACGTAAAAATAACAAAAGAGTTCATCGTTGCCGTTAGGACAATCTAAATAATAATATGATATAATCGATATACATAAATCTTCTGATTTCTTCGATACATTAGTTACAGTTTTTTCACTACAGTTCACTGTGCAGGAAAAAAAACATAAAAAAAACCAGATGGCTGTGATCTTTATTTCATCTTGGTCGTAATTAAAAGTTGATATACAGTTAATGTATGATAACCAATTGTGTGTTGTGGGTTAAGGGCTACGTTCGTCTATGAAATTTGCGAGGAATTGGATTCTGTCGTACAGATTCCAGTTTTTCCTAGTTTACCGAAATATCAGAAGACGAGTGTCAGTTTTGGTCATTTATAACGGTCACATCAGGTTTCCTTACAGTTTCACCCAGTCAATCTTCTCCTCATACAGTTAATGTATGATAACCAATTGTGTGTTGGGGTTAAGGGCTACGTTCGTCTATGAAATTTGCGAGGAATTGGATTCTGTCGTACAGATTTCAGTTTTTCGCAGTTTACCGAAATATCAGAAGACGAGTGTCGGTTTTGGTCATTTATAACGGCCACATCAGGTTTCCTTACAGTTTCACCCAGTCAATATTCTCCCAGCTCTGCTGAGTAAAGTGCACTGGTTAGCTATAACCTTCTTTCTTACACGTTTTATATTAGCTTGACCAGTATTTATGTATGTATGAATGTAACGGATTTTTTCAACTCCATTTTGACCCACTTCCAGATATCCAAGTTGTTTGAAATTTCGCATACATATTAAGAACTGGTGACAATACAACAATTTCATAGCAATGTCCTGCTATTCTCATTACTTTGACAGTAACAATAGAAAAATGGTTAAATGTGACGGAATTTTACAATTTAATTTAAACCAAATTCCAGATCTCCGAATTGTTTGTAACTTTGCTCATGTATTGAAAGCTGATTGCAATATAATAATTTCATAGGTATATCTTGATTTGCTCATTACTTTGACAGTAACAACAGAAAAATTTTGCACATCGTATTAAGAAACGATGACAATACAATAGACTCTTAGCAATGACCTGCTATTCTCGTTACTCTGTCAGCTAACAATAGAAAAATGGTTGCACTGCAATGGAATCTTTCATTTCAGTGTTTACCCACTTCCTGGCCTCCGAACTCGTTTGAAATTTTGCACACTTATTAAGAACCGATACAAATTCAATAATTCCACTCTCACCACGTTTACAGTAACAACAGAAAAGTGCTTGAATGTAATTGAAAATTTCAGTTCAATTTTCACCCACTTCAGAAAGTCCGAATTGTCTGAAATTATTTACATGTATTAAGAATCGATGACAGTCAAGTAATTTCATATCTATGTCTTGGTAATCTCATAACTTTGACAGTAAGATCACAAAAGTGGTTTATCCGTCTTATGACAGATGTAGCTCATTTTCACCCACTTTCCGCATCACCTTGGTGGTTAGTTGATTAAGGCGTGTGACTGGCGAACAGACGTTACCTGCTCGAATCCCGATTTCAGATGGATTTTTTTTTTTAACTGCTTAACGACTCTTAACAGCGAGGTCTTTAGAGACGGGAAAGGATGGGGGACAAGGAATGGGAAGGAATTCGGCCATGGCCTTTTCAAATGAAGCATCCCGGCGTTTGCCTGGAGTGATTTGGGAAACCATGGGAAACCCAAATCTGGATGCCCGGACGGGGATTCGAACCGCCGTCCTCCCGAATGCGAGGCCAGAACGCTAACCGTTACACCACCATACTCAGTGATTTCCGTTGGAATTTTAACGAATGTTAGTAGTGAACTTCGTATAATTATAGAAGAGTAATCTACACATTTACTCTGCATTTGGATCTCTGGTAGGGTTGACCATTTAATTGTCAATTACTCGTGGTAATAATAATTAAAGATGTAACCACAAAGAAAAAGAGAGATTGGCGAAGAAAAGGCAAACAGTAAGAAACATACTTTGCAACAATATGAAATAAAAAGTTAAAAATAAAATTTTAGTTTAAAAAGACTAAAAACATGCTTTTGAAATAAAAGGTTGAAAGTAATCTTTAAATATAAAGATTTTGTTTAACAGCGATATGACATCCCACAATACAGGATAAATGAATTTTCTGAATAAGCTTAAAGAATAAAGTCACTGATTAAAAAATTATACTTTAATGTAAAAAAAGCTTGGGGTGCTCATACTTTTGACAATACTCTATTTTTACAAACAGCTAGCGACAAAAAATATGACAAATTATATCCTAACAGTAGATGCTTCACATAAAAAAGAAAGCTATTTTAAACGTTCCTTATCGTATAAATTATTTCTATAAGGTGTATTTTGTCACAAACCATTATCTCCCTTCATACCCAACCGAAATCGATAAATGAGATATCATTTTAAAGATTAAGGTATCAGATTTGATCATATGATATTTTAAGAAAATAATTTTTCAATTTCGACCCTTAAAGGTCAGAATTATCAATATTTCTAAAATGATGCTTTTTTTGTGACACGAGCCATTTTTTTCCGTGACCCGAAATCGACAAATAGAGTATCATTTTAAAGATTAAGACCTCCTATTTGTTGACATCATATATTAGGCAGTAATTTTTCGGAATTCAACTCTTAAGGGACAAAGGTATCAATATTTCTACGAGTTTTTGTGTCATGAGCCATATATCTCCCTTGCCTTATCTAACCGATGAAGATAAATGAGGTATTATTTTAAATATTAAGGCCATTGCTTTGGTCATATCATATTAACATTTTTTTTCGGAATTCGACGCTATAAGGGCAAAAGTATCATTATTTCCATGCGTATTTTTTTATTACGAGCCCTTTATCTCCTTGGACACCAAACCGAAATCGATAAACTAGGAATAATTTAAAATATTAAGGTCTCCGCTCAGGCAACATTACAAATTAGGAACGAAACTTTTCGTAATATTAATCCTTAAAGTGCAAAAGTAATAACTGTGAAAGTCGCGCGTATGAGACAGTTCAGAGCCAAGCCGCTAGATAGCAGTAGCTCATATCACAGAGATAATAATAAACTGCTTCCCTGGCGACGGCTTTTGATATTTACCTATTACACTAAACAAATAAACAATTGCTACAATTGAGGCTGTTCTTCTATCGTCATATTACAAACCAACAACCTCATTATTCATCGAATTCCCGAAATTTTAACACGAGTCATCTAGTATAAAAAGTGTAACTGGCAAAATATATTTGTTGCATAGATATAACGTTTGAATATTTGATTCGACAACGCCGTCGCTTTCTCTGTGGTTACTAGTTCAATAAATAAAACGACTTTAACGTTCCTTAATTATATACAAACAGTCAGTAGAAATATGTACTTGTTGCTCACATTACCGCGAGAATTCCGTAACTTGTCGGTTACTAATTACAGATTTGGACCGAGAAGCCCCCGATCGGCCGTGTGTGGTATTTGCCATTCGTTTGCCCCGCAGGCTGGTGAGGACATCTTGGCCGCTCTCCTACCTGCCGGACAACTGGGGATCGAGGTCCGGTGTCCGGCAGATTTGTGGCCGATCGGCTGCCGGCACGAGATATATATGAAACATGTGCCGTCACTGCAATGGCCCAACACCGCTCGTAGGCTTGACCACGTTAATGGATAAATGCAGCCACAGCTGTGCCGTTAAAAGCGTTTACTTTATTATTACTTCACTCTTTACAAAACACAGTACTGGAAACATTTCTGACTGAGTAAGTACTTTCATAAGCAGTTCGCCGAAAAACTACAAGGCACTTTCGTAATTTAAATTTTTTCTGAGTTCTTTCTCATTTTGTGTTTAATGTTTCAACTCAACAAGTGGCAATTTGCAATAAACCTAACGACCGCACTTGATAATGTTTTATAACAAATCAAAGATTTACAGAATCAAGCATGTAAAGTAGAGAATTGCAAATATCTTTTTTTATGTCAAATGTATCGATGCACCCCAAGATATAAAATAATAACCAAAAAATCTAAAATAGATTACTGTAAGGATCTTGGAGAATGGATATCAATCAACAATTAGAAAAGATGGCAATAAAAAGCCGAAGAGTTCAGAAAAATGTAGACAGTATTTCAGTTAACAAGAACATAAACTGAAAAAAAAATCATTACGTTAGAATAGAAAACTAAGGCACTATCACACGTAATTTGACCCGACGTACTTTTATGCAACAAAAACACTGAAATAAAGAGAACTACTGGAGATCTTGAAACACTAGAGAATATTAAAAGAAAAGTTTTGAGAACAATACTAGGATCTAAATGAAAAGTGATCAATATACAAATTAAGATCGAACAAAGAAATATATTTAAAAAATTGAAAAACTAACAAATTTAATGAGTAAATAATTACAGTTTCTATAGCCACATACACAGAAAGAATAATGAAGGATTAACCAAACAGATATTTTGACTTGATAAAAAACATTTAAAAGTTCAAACCTACACGATTCGATGAAATAGAAAAAAAAATAACGAAATTGCGACATTCAACTCAAGCTGATTAAATGACAGAACGCGTTTTAGAGCGTAACTCAAAAAGCAGGTTTTCAAGAAAGAAGGGGGAAAAAATATCAGAGGAAGAAACTGGACACAGGAAGAGAAGGAAAGACACTCGTAGAGGATGAAAGCAGTATGGGCATAAACAAGATTGAAGGCAATTAAGCATACACATAGTTGATTTATCATACATTCTATAAGGATTATTAGAATAAAGAAAGAAACCAAAAAAGAAGAAAGATGAAACGAACAAGAGAAAGTCAGAATGGAGTATGAAGCCGCACCATGTAGCCGCGCAATTTATGAATTGTAGAAGAAGAAACAGATTTCAGTTCTTTGATGATTCTAAACATGTTCCAAAGAAAAGATTTGAAGCAGGAAGTAACTGGAAGATGATTCACGCAATAAGAAGGATTTATGAATGTTGAGTGGATGACGGAGTTTTCAAGTTGCCCCGCATTCTGCTTTCGTTGCGACTAAAGCAGAGCCGCTAATCCCACCTACAAGGGTAGAACTGCAGTGCAACGTGGGATAAGCAACCCGCAAACCGGTCCCTGGAGTACAAAGCCAGGTTAACCAGAGATTAAATGCAAGGGTGCGGTACATTTCATTTATAGGAGATATATTTCATCCTCAGGATACCTACATAATCAGAATGTACAATCGAAATTTTTCTATTCTATAAACTAAAATTTTGAAATTTGTTTTCAGTTTTTTCTTCTATCGCCCCGAAATTTTTTAAGTATGACGGAATTTGCGTTATCTCCTACATGTGCCAATCAGACTATTTCCGTCGTTACGTTTGTTTTTAACAGCAAAGCAGTGTTGACTCGCAGCGGTCAGAATGGTGTCGTGTTCATGAAGACAGAACTATAGACTTTTCTGGATAATTTTGAAGAATTCACTGAAAGGGGATTTCCATGAAAAAAGGACTGTGGTGTTAATAATAATAGTAACAGAAACGATGGAAGCTTTCGTGTTTTAACTAACCATCAAGCAATATGGAGTTACAAGTTCATCCTTTCTAAAATGTCAACAATTATGTCCAATAGATGATCAATGGAAATTGAATGAGGCATTTTATAATGAATTTACAAGCATTGAAACTAAACCTATTACAATAAAATAAAAAAGAATACGGTTTTCACACGGAGTAGTGCTCTGGTATCCTACTTTTTTTTCATAATTCACAAATTTTATCAGTTTCTACAGCACTTAATGTGGAAGGTTTTCTTACTAGAAATCTGTGGGGCGTATTCAGGACTGGGAATTAGTAATTAGATAATGATGTTCGTAACTACAACGATCACAAGCAGCTTCATGGGTTAGCTAAAGTGAATGCCAGGGCTGTATCCTGCAATTTACATTGTAAGGAGGTGTTACATAAGGGTTTAAAGTTTGTTAGCAAACCGTAGCAAATCAATCCTTTGGAAGTTGGCCATTTCGAGTAGACGCATTTAGTGTTTTGCATTTAACTGTACGAGTATGGAATTACGAAGTGACAAATGTCTAATAGAAGGTCGCGGTGGGAAAAATTTGTGTCGTAGTTGTGATCCTATTCAGATCCGATATTTTACACATAACTGTCTCAGCTATTTTGCTTATGAGGTAAATGTTGTCACTGACGAAGACTTGCGAAATCTTTCCCGTAGCGAATCCACAACATATTCACAATTTTATTAAAGATGAGTGCAAAATTTATCAAACTTAGTTAGTTGAACACCACACAAATATTAATTCCTATGTTCTCTAAGTGGGTATAATCTCTAAATGAAATTACAAACTATTGCGTAAATAAAGGTTAAAATAATGGATAGTTCTAATTTATGAAAAGACCCACACAATTCACTACACTAATATAATCCTGATATATGACTGATCAAGCCCTAACCAACGCTTTAAATAAGGCATGAACACTTCTCCGAAAAAGCTATTTCGAGTCCTGGATATTGCATGGGTGACTATAATTTTTTGTCGTTATATCTCTACTGTTTCAACAAATATGTCCAACAAATTCAACCCACGACCCATTAAAAATTAATCAATAACTTTTCTATTCGAACTCAGAAGAGAGTAGACAAATTATCCTTAAAATTTTTCAGTATTTTGATTTTTTTAGCTTGCTGTCCTGCATTTGACTTTTGCAACAAAATCTTATGTTTCTATCCAGAAAAGAATTTAGCAGCAACAACACTCTAACCACTTCGCTTGTGCCACTTCAGTGATCAACAAAATTACTCTGATTGGAAATGTGTTAATTACCACTAATCTCCTAGTCTCTTTGGCCGAAATTGGTGCAGCGGTATGTTTTTCTGGGAAGTTCATGTCGGTGTGTTGAACTGAGGCTCTAAGACATGCAAACAACACGCTTAATAAACCAGCCAGTCCTACCCCGGAAGCAAAGCGTCCCACGGGCTATTCGTGACGCTGCTTAAGCTTATCTGTTTATCAGTACTGTTGATGATAATCACGAGGGGTACACCCGTCCAGAAACTATCTACACAGACGACACAGGAAGACCAATCTCAGTAATGGAAATTCTCTCTGCTGGTGATGTTGGCAGAACTTAGTCAAAGGAAGCTGTGAATTAGCTAATTAACTAATTAATTAATTTTGTCTGCACAAACAGACGTGATGAGACTTTGATACGTATGTATTCCAAATTGCTCTGTTGACATAAGCGAAACCAACTGTTTTCTTTTTCAGATTTTGTTTTAAAACATGTTAAATATAAAGCTGTAAAAGAAATACTTGTCTGTGGAAAATTGCTAGGTGTAACCGATATAAACCAAGCTGATGTAAATAAATAGATAATTAATTAATTTAATAATAGGTATGTTTCTTTATAAATAGTTATATTAACAGCATTATATTCAGTTCAACAGCAGCATGGAAAAGCGGGCCAGAGGGGAGGACATAGCAAAGAGAGCATATATAAGAAAAACAAAAGAACGAAAAAAAATGGAGAGAAAAAGGCATGAACAAGATTGATGCAAGGATTTTCTTTTTTTGTAAAGTTGTATTCAAGATGTAAATAAATTACAAATGTATGGATTATGGTTTAGGAGAATCGTAGTTGTATCAAGAAATAGTTAAGTGACATAAAATGGCGCAAAAGGTATTGTGGAATAAATCTTGTATTTGATGATGGTAAAGGCGGGCATTATTTGTATATAAAAAAAAAATGTGACTAAGGATGTTCCACCAGAACTTGGGATTGGTAAAAGCTGACTATGTAAAAGGTTGAATACGGGAAAATAATACAAGCTACGGACAGGACAACTTGAGGTAACAATGACACAATAGTAAAAGCAGTATATCATGCCTGTTTGAATACTTGAAGAGAAGCATCCATAAACGTAATAGGAGACAAAACTTTATACGGGTAGATACGGTTTATAATACTGAAATTACTAATTACGGACATTAAGACTTATTAATAATAAGAAACTACGCCATTTAATTAGATATAGTTAATGATTCACGTAATGATTATGAGGTAACAACCTAGGGAGAAAGGGAGAATCAGTCTTACTCCTTTTAAAGAAGATGAACATTTCTTGAATTATTATTTTTGCTATAAATTCTTTAAGTTAATGTTCTATACCATAAAAATATCACTCATTTTTTCCAGTTTTACACGCTCGTCGTAAAAGTTAATTTTGATGTGAGAATTACAAGAAGGGTGTTTTCATTAAAAAGAACTATTAACTTGGAAAGAGGAAGAACATAACGATCAATAAAATGTGAAAACAGCTTTCCCGCATTCAAAAGTAGATGGGAAAACCGGGTAGCAAAATTGTGTTGTTAAAATAAAGCGGTTCTCGTGAAGAGCATTGAAAACTTATTACGAATCAGTTTCGACTGCCTAGTTTTATTAGACTGAAAAGTAATAACCACGTGATTCATTCTTATCATGTTATCCAAAAACATATTTCTGTATTTTGCTGATGAAAATACCAGATCCATCGAGTTTCAACACAATTCGGAGGTAACATAACATTCGATTCCAACTTCCGAATGGTTCTTAATCATTTTAAAGTGTTTGTATCTTGAAAGTACTTATAAGTTTTCATCATACAAGACAAACATAAGAATACTTCTTAGACAGTTGATTCTTGCATCTGTGACTACAGCCATCGAATAAATTAGTATAAACTACACTCACGTTTATACTGATTGATAGATTCGGTGAAACTATTTCATTTCTGCCAGAACTATCGCAGGAAAACTGGAGGTGGTAAAAATGAACCGTTTATAGTCCTATCTTAATCACGTACTCTTCGAATCTAAAAAATTACACTGGTGTAGTAGAGTTTTACGGTTCGTCGACGACAATGTCAATAGAACCGGGGATGGACAAGCAACGTAAAAGATGTTCACCATGGCCTTTGCGAAGAAAAATTACTGACAATTCCTTGATGGAAATTCGGGTAATGATTGGAATACTTAATTTGGATTCCGGATGCCTGTTCTGAACCATAAGATTAGCTGATGTCAAGACAGTTGTAGAGAATACATCTAAGTTTCTCTTGCGCCTTAAGATTTACGTAGAGGAATAAAGAAATCAATAAAAAAGTAAACCTTTTCTTATGTAAAAATCAATAATATCAAACTGTATTCATTAAGGTTTTGCGATTTCCTCTTTAAAATTGTAGCTATATGTAAATCAAACACGAAAAAAATCAAAGGAATAGAAAATTTTCAAAACATGTATTTATATGACTCATTTTTACTATAAGATTCATGAAACCATCGAAAAATATATAAGTGTTCTTTGCCGAGAAAAATTATCTGATGGAGTATCATATTAGTTAAAATCACCCATTTATTATTTTTAGAAAACTGCAAACTCAAGAAAAATCCTTATAGTTTTCGCGAAAACTTTAGCTAGCTGCGTATATCTGTATATTTTTAAAGAATTTTTCAATCAATAGTTTCCGAAATAAACTGGGGTAATGGTATTTTTATGTTTTTTTCTTCCGAAATCGTCCACAAACCGTTGAATAAGAAGGAAAATCCAAGCATTTCGAGGGACGGTGCACTTCCACCTTTAACTTGATACCAATGAATATTACCTAAAAGGATTGTTTTAATCAGTCCCTCACAACATACCGTAATTATTTTCGCTAATGTGAATATAATTTTCTAAGCTAAAGAGTAAAGAATGTGTGACAGACGGACGGACAAAGACACAAATGCTCGAGTTCCGTTTACCTCTCGGCTGGTTTGATGAAAATCTTCGTGTCTTCCTATGGTGTACTAATTTCTTCATCTCAACATGTGCACAACAACCTACGTCTCCAATTATCTGCTTCTTATACCCCAATCTTTGCCATCCTCTACAATTCATATCTTCGATGCCCTCCATTAACAAATCAACCAGTCCCACATGTCTTAAATTGTGAACTAATAACGTTTCTCTTCTTTCTGTGAAACACTTCCACATACTTTCTTCCTCGCCCATCACTTGAAATACACATTCATTTTGTATTTTATCTATCTACTTAATTTCTAACATCCTGCTACATGCATAGCGCTTCAAATGCTCCAATATTTATTCTTTATGCTATGCCTAACGAACATGCTTCCGTAAAGCCTGTGGTTCACACATACAGTTCTAGTAACTTCTTTTTGAGTCCTAGTTCATTAACTGAAAGTAAAATTCTATTTTTGAAGAGAGTTCTTTCCGCTAGTTCTGTTCTGCTTCTGTCATCGCTCTTGAATCATCACCCAGCAGTAACTTTACTTCATAAATAAAAAAAAATTATCTTATTTCTTCTAATATATGTGACCTTGTTCCTATATTTAATCTGCCATTAATGCTATAATTTCTGCTGTACGGTATCTAAGACTTCTGTCATAATATGTTTTGTATTTAATCTAAATTCATCTCTGACATTTAAAACTGTGACAACACCAGTCCTTGATCACTGTTGAACTCCTTGGCGAGTTCTCCGATTAGGGGTCGATAAGTCAGCGGTTCGAATCCCGGTCTCCACTGCGATTTATGGATATCATTAACCGTCCTTCATTTCCGGCAAAGCGTGATTTGTGTGTATGAAGTATTATATAATGATTCCGTTCTTCGATTCCACGTAAAACCGAGGCTTCTGTGTACACGTTAGACTTACTGGGTCAGGAGACTCATAACAAGTAACAAAGAAAAAAAAAATCGATTGGTATTTATCTGGGACTGCTAACAGAAGTGAAAACTTAAAACTGTGAATATCATACGTGCAACACATCATACAGATATACTAAATAATAATAATTCTGTGTGTATTTTTCTATTTGTTTTAAAGTTTACGTATGCAAAGTTCCATCAAAATCTGGTAAAAACTGTGTGTTGATGTGAAGAACATTCGCAAAAAAAAAAACAAAAAAAAAACAACCATTCATTTTTATATATTAGATACAAGTATAATCTATGCTTTCACTGCTGTCCAAGCGCAACACGTAACACTTATAGCTATAGATATACTGCTATTACAGCATGTTGGTGACGCTAACTCATAAGATTTTACCCATCCAAAAAGCGTCCAACACGCATATCATAGGCCCTACACGTCATAGGATGTCGGTGACTGAAAGTCACGAACTCATAGGTTTACCCCCGTTCAAACATCGCCTATAGAAGTCTCACTTCAATAAAATCCATCAACACCCCTGTCCTCAATAAGCCTCTACAGGGTGTTACAAAAAGGTACTGCCAAACTTTCAGGAAATATTCCTCACACACAAACAAAGAAAATATGTTATGTGGACATGTGTCCGGAAACGCTTACTTTCCATGTTAGAGCTCATTTTAGTTTCGTTCCCATGGCCCCCACGCTCTCCTGACCTCAACCCTCTTAACTTCCATTTATGGGGGTATTTGAAAGCCCTTGTCTACGCAACCCCGGTACCAAATGTAGAGACTCTTCGTGCTCGTATTGTGGACGGCTGTGATACAATACGCCATTCTCCAGGGCTGCATCAGCGCATCAGGGATTCCATGCGACGAAGGGTGGATGCATGTATCCTCGCTAACGGAGGACATTTTGAACATTTCCTGTAACAAAGTGTTTGAAGTCACGCTGGTACGTTCTGTTGCTGTGTGTTTCCATTCCATGTTTAATGTGATTTGAAGAGAAGTAATAAAATGAGCTCTAACATGGAAAGTAAGCGTTTCCGGACACATGCCCACATATTATATTTTCTTTGTTTGTGTGTGAGGAATGTTTCCTGAAAGTTTGGCCGTACCTTTTTGTAACACCCTGTATATTCGTTAAGCCCACATGATTTTACGTCAAAATCGTAGTGAGGTTAGTAAGAACTGCAACTAAAAAATTTAAACATTAAGGGTTTCGTAAGTTATAAGACTGCCAGGTGAATAGACAGATGACAGGCTAACAAATGAATGATTCAATAAGGGTTGTTCAGAACAAAAGGCAAAAAAACAAAAAAAAAAAAAAAAAAATTACCAGATGTAGGTGACTATTAGCATTCGTATTTTGCTAAGCTATTAATTACTGGACTCAACATTATACTATGTCTCACTGAGAGCGAATTACAGGAGAACAAGCAATTCGGAGTAAGCGTGACATAAATAAGACTTCGGTAAAGCTTAATTCACTTTATCTGCCTCTGACTGAATATATGCAGACTGCAGCGCACATTTTTCTTTTGACGCTGGGGGGGTGGGGGAGGATGATGAATTTAGCCTGTACGTATCTCTCAAAAAGATGGCAAGAAAGAATGAAGCGTTCTTAATGGATTATCTCACACAGAGGGTGCGCTCTGATGAATAAAGCAATTACGCTCCGTGTACTGGAAATAGAATGTTTTTCCCTTCATGCCGAAAACAAAATACTCCTTTACACATCCATTTTAGATTTCCTGGGTATATTTAATGTAGTAACCGATTTATTTATTTCTTATGTAAAGCAAATGTTCAGAACGTAGCACTTTTCTGTTGTTTTTCATTTATTATGGCTTTATGGTTCGTCGATGGCGGGTCGTTAGAGTCGGGAAAAGGATAAGGAGTGGTAAGACACTCCGCCACAGTCTATTGAAAGAAACATCCCGATACTTGCCTGGAATTATTTGTCGATATCATCGAAATGTAGGTAGCGAGAGCTAATATGGAATAAGAGATTCCCAAACGATACCACTCAAACCGTGTTTCTAGACGTTCATTAACTAAATACATCAATTTACTGACTTACAAATGATTGAAGGATTATTCTATAATTTTCTTGGTACGTTTAATTGTAAAAATAGGCGTAAACAATGTGGGTGAAATAGAACTAGTTACAAACATTAATACAATTATTCAGGATATTCATAATTAATAAATGTTAAATAATTCAATAATAGTAGATTAATAGTAAGAAATGATTGGGGGTTAGTGGTAGTGTTACAACTGCAGGAAAAGAAATCAGTTTACACGAATTCTCTGACTGCATGAAAAGATTCAAAGGCCTTCTAACAAAAACACAAAACCCTAAAGGAAACTGGGAATCATTAGATATCATAAAACTCGAGTTTAATCATGTCGTCATGATGTTTGTCACGTGTTACGCAGTCTCGTTACTTTCGGCGGGCATAATGTTTCCGTCTGTCCAAAGATGCAAGCTAAGAAGGAAGATTACGTATTTATATATGTGTAATGGTTTAATATATTTTTCCTTTAAATTAAAATTGCAAATCAACCTTACAGAAAGATATGTATTTCATAAAATCGACATTTTAATCATTAAAATGTTTGGCTATCTTTGAATGTATTCGCCTATATTTTTGTTAATCCATAGACGCCTCTTGCTATAGCAAGCTAAGGATGGAGGTTAACTGTTTATCTGTGAATGATGATTTAATATGTTTTATCTTTTCAAATTTATGTACTTCTTTTATATCTACGTGGTACAAATGTGTGTGTGAGTGTGTTTTTTTAAATTTTTATTTTTTGTTTACGCTCCAATCTCCGTAACAATTACTAGAGCCAGGTTACATTATGAACTAAGTTTTTTTGGCAAATATGAGAAATAGAGAAATTTATTAAATAACTAGAGAAAGTTTATATGAAACGTAGGTTATCACGAATAATATCAACAAATATGTGATTACATTTTTATTTTTTTAGATGATAATAGTAGGTAAAAATAAAATAAGAAAAATTGTTAAATTTTCCTTAGAAACTTTACCAGAAGAATAACAGTTTCCGTTTTTACTATTGTCATTAATAACAAGAGTCGTTCTTGGGCAGAAGACAACTCGTGAAATCATCGCAATAACTATTGACAGTTAATACCTGTAAGCATCTTCTCTCAACTCCTGAAAATATTCCCTGATTTTACAACTACATTGCTGAACTTAGTCTTCAGGTGCATTACCAACCCCTGACCGTCTACTTCAAGAAGCAAAGCTATTATAACATCATAGCTGCAGCTACTTGAGATTCTAATTTAAGTTTCCTAAGTTTTTCGGAATGATAATACCGTGATTGGATCTTCATGGCTTAGCAACAGCAACGATCGAGTCTGAAGTAAAGAAGTTACTCTCTATCTGTACGTGCTTATCAAGTTATTCTACTTCTGGAATGAATATTATCGAGGAAGAGGCGAGGACCCGCCTAGCACCACCTTAATTAGCGGCGGGAAAATCGCTTAAACTTACAACCCCGTCGGGTGATGTACCATAATTACTAAGCTTACCCACGATACACCAGACCACAGCACAGTGACAGTCCCTGTTGAGAAATTAATCTGCATAAAAAGAGTGTAAAAGCATGTGCTGTGAACTACGATCAAATAAACGTTTTGTCCCGCATTCATCATTTCTAAATTGCTTTTTCATATCAGGCGACGTTGTCAGAAACGTTTGTAGCTAGTAATGATAGTGCTATTCATAAACTAGATAAGACATTTAACAACCTTACAAAACTGAAATAATCCATGCTGCTGACGGAATCACGAAGTGTGGTGAGCGGGCGGTAACGCTCTGGCCTCGCATTCGGGAGGAAGCAGGTTCGAATCCTGATTTTGGGTTTTCCATGGTTTACCCAAATCGCTCTAGGTTACTGTCAGGATGGTTACTTCAAATGGCGAAGCCCGAATTCTTTCTCGTTCCTTTTCCCCAGTCCTTTCCCGCCTCTAATTAAAAAAAAAAGTGACGGAATCTAACATGGCGAATCACCCTGACCTGATTTTATTACATGTTTTTGGTTTTACTATACCGATGACGCTGCTTTCTATCGAATTATGACTTATTCAATGTATCGTATATTAGTTGAAAAGAAGCTACAATCGAACAAGGAATAAGTTGCTGTGCTCCCCTGTGTAAATAATACAGTTAAAGGAATTAGCTGGCTTTAATGTCCCAACCATCGACGCACCCTTAATCATCAACAAGATGTATTAGATGTGATAGCTATAATGCCTTACCGCAAATTTCTAGTGTATTTTTATTTGCAACGTTCACAATTCTGTGTGCAGAAGTTATTCTATGACGGTCGGATAGTGATTTCCAAACGCTCTCGTCGTTATGTTATGGAAGTAAGCGGACAGTCATTTCAAAGCAGTTCATTTACGGAAAATAACTTGAGGGTGAGCGCGAAAAATGCTGAACGCAAATTACTAGTCTATGGTGCCTGAATTTTCTTATAAGCTTCTGCTGCTCTTTGCATCAGCAGACTCACCTTTGACGTTCATTCTCATATTCGATGAATCGTGGGTACACTACTATACTATTGAAACGAAAAGACTTAGTACAGAACTACATAAAAAATATGAAACAGATCCGATGAAGCCAAACATCCGTTAGTCTCCTGCCAACATTCTCGGCTCAAAAACATGTGAGGTCCGTACAGTAGTGTCTTTCTACCGCACTATTACTTTTGTCCTTTAAGGGTAAAAATCCGATAAAAAAAATACGTTAGACCTATTAAGACCTTTTGCCCTTTAAGGATCGAATTTCGAAAAAATCATTTCTTAATATATGATATCAGCAAAGCGGAGATCTTCATCTTTAAAACAATATTTCATTTATCGATTTCGGTTAGGTATCCAGGGACATAAATGGCTCGTGACAAATAAAACGCATTTTAGAAATACTGACATTTTTGCCCTTTAAGGGCCAAATTGAAAAAAAAACTTTCTTAAAATATGATGTGACCAAAGCGGATACGTACCTTAATCTTTAAAATGATATCTCATTTATCAATTTCGGTTTGGTATGAAGGGAGATAATGGCGTGTGACAAAAAAAAACACCTTTTAGAAATAACATATAATATGATGATGGAGTATATGCTCCGGACAATGTCCTTTCTTATGTTGTGTGTTTTTTTTTTTTTTAGTAATCTTAAATTCTGTCAGTACGATTTCAGCACCCACTTGTTCCTGCCCTTCATGAATTTTAATTTTTAATTGTTTTAATGTTTTTCACACATTGTTTAATATTTTCCTTGATAATTTATGAAACTGAAATTTAAAAATTGCCATTACGTTGAAATAAATTACCGGACAACTGTAGAGGATATATGGAAAAATAGTTTCGTATTTTGTTTTGACAAATATTAATCCAACGAAGATTTTTAAAAAAAAAAAAAAAACAATTTCGTCCATATCTGGTCGACCCTCGTAGTACTAGTGGTAATGTTGTCTTATTATTCTGCAACAGGTTATATACTGTAATGCGCGCTTTAGTGTAGACAAGTTGTATGAAATATTTCCACCGTGATGCAGAATGTAGCTATGCGGCTCCTTGCTAAGTTAGTCGCAGAGTCCCGTACCTGCCGAACTAACTTTGGCTACTGTTAAGTTTGAAGTGTTCTTCCACTTATCATACACCAAGTGCTTAGAATCTACTTACGCGTAGTAATAGAGCGTGCATACAAACAGCGAATCCCAACGAGAACTCACCTAATTTTCCCGCGTCATGAACTGTTGCATTTATAATAAAGTAACATTTTTCCATGGAAACTATGACAAGACTATTAAAATCAAAGCAATATTTCGCTAATGAAAATGCGTTCTGTGCATAATATGGTCATACAACTTTAAGCAACAATTTTTTCACTATAAGATTTGATCTTATAGTTTTAAAATAAAAACTTCGATGTGATTCTCATGTTTAAAAATAAAATGATTCCTTCTTGCTGTTTTCATAATTACGGTATAACAAAAGGCATAGCGAAATTTAGAACTTCGCAAGGAGCTTATTGAATATGACCGCGGAGAAGTTTAATCCGTCACGACCCGACGAAATATAACTTCCAAGATCTGCATAAATCTCATTTGTATCAGTATATTAATGCATCGTATGAGTGATTGCACTCACGCACTTTAATTCCGTCTTTCCAAATAATAACCAGTGGTATTCATCACAGCATACATGTTAGAATTCATGTAGACAAATAATGAAGTTATCTAATTTCCTTTTTTAAACTACATTGTAGTTTTGTTTTCTGCCAGACTTTCTTGTATGATGTTTGTCCGACTAATGGAGAGTCAATGTAAAGAGAGAGAAAGAACTTACAATTTCAATGTCAAGACAACAATATCTGCCCTTGTTGCGAATTTCTTCTTGTGCACAGTTTGAATGGATGTGTAACACAGATGCTACCACTGTGTTTGCCCGTAAATCCCACTTGCTCCATGTTATCTTAATGTCCAGATTTCAGTCAGAGAGAAAGAGAAAAAAAATTTCTGCAATGAATTTGATCATTTAGAAATCTCACATATTAATGGTGGTGCATCAAAGATAACCAGTGCAGAAAAAATTAAAATTTTACCTTGTTACGAATTATAGCTTCAGTGCAACCATGACAAACTCTTTTAGTTTTTAAATTCGAACAAATACGTAAACACAAAATAAGAGGCATCCTGAAAACGATGGCTGAAAGGTAACGTGAAATTAACAGTAAATAAGAAAATTCCTAATACCACAAACGAGTAAATGTCGAAAATTTACAAACTTGAATCATAGACCTAATCTCCAACCATTTCTACCAAAGAAATAATTTTAAATTTATAGTAATAGCTGTATAAAGCTTTAGAAAATAAATCAAATTGTTAAGTAGAAATTAAAATCTTAATAATAATACCGTAAAGATAGATTTTTTGAGAATTTACTTTTTGTCAAGCAGCACTGACTTCATTGCAAAAAAAAAAAAAAAAAAAAAAAAAAAAAAAAAAAAAAAAAAAAAAAAAAAAAAAAAAAAAAAAAAAAAAAAAAAAAAAAAAAAAAAAAAAAAATCAAAAAAAAAAAAAACAAAAAAAAAATCGTAAAAAATATCTAGTTGTTGCCAGCAAAAAACAATCGGATGAAAATTTGTGAAGCGTATGAATTGTTTACTTGTGTACGAAAGGATTAAGGCTAAGAGTCATGAATTTCTGAAACCTTAAAGCACATTGCGCCTTATCTTACCTGAAACATGTCCTTCAGAGATAATTACTAGCCTCTTTTAATTTCTTCGTTCGCCTTGGGTTATAGTAAAAATACGTATGACAAATATATCAGAAATAAAAGATGAGCATCTTCGTTAGTAAAATCTATGGGAAAGATATTAAACTGAACACGACGTAGCGAAAAAACAAATATTATTTGAAAATTGTTCATTCAGATTGTTAAATTATTGCAAATTTTTACATACGTATAAAACAAATAGGTTCAGTTGATTATTATTTGATAATATTCGTTCAGAGCAATAGATGTGTGTGTGAAAATAGTTCAACAGTTTATTAAAAAATTAACTTCATGAGCTACTCTCATCATAACAATACAGTATACGTGAGAGTTTCGTTGCGCTGAGGCAGCTTCAAAATTAACTAAAGAAAAATGAAATGTTTGTTGGGTCAGTGCTTATACCGAGCAGTGATCAAACAGGTTTACGGTTCAAAGGCAAATTCGCAGGAACCAAAGTCTGTCTTTGAAGTGAGACGTGAACTTCCTTCCTAGCTAAATTACGTGCAGAGAGAGATTCACGAAGTTGGGATTACTTGATGCACAGGTTTGCAACATCTCCACATGTCACTCGCAGTAACATGTAGGCGTATAACAGAAAACCAGCTGTACATTATACTTAATATTTTCAGTTGAAAAGTTTTCTCCTTTTGATATTTAAGGTTTCTCCTTTTCTATTGCTCGTAATATTGATTTTCGAAGCTTGAACTCGAGTTTCCGTTACGCCTTAATAACAAGACAAGCGGAGGCTTCTTGCAAATAGTCGTTAAGGCCTAACAATTCTGTTACGCCCCCAAGTGCGGGAATCATTACGTAAAAATATATTGGGAATTATTTGTTTGCAACATGCGGTAACTATCGACATAGCAATTCAGATGCTAAAATTCGAATAATCTTTTCTGGCAGAGTTCGTGTCTCCATCTAACGTGAGGCTTTGTTGTTAGGATGTAGCCGAGCTTTGTTCTTGATTTATTGTACTCGCTTAGCTCCGCACCCTGCTTTTTCTTCTTATAGAATTGGCCATCTGTAACCAAGCTAAATACCTACATATCTTCTTTTTCTGGGTTTCCAATTTTTCGCTGCTGTTTTCTTACGTCAAAACAATTTTTCCAAATCCTCTTAGAAATACTGGAACTCCTCCATCATTTTTCGACGTATAAAATTATTAAACACCTCTTTCTGTAAACATTTTTTTTTAAAAATTTCCTTTTTTATCCCAGAGCAACGAATTTACGTTTTTTATTATTTTAAATAGAGGTATTGTAATTATTTATAAAAAACCTTTCTCGATTCATTAGTACCAAGTGTCTATAAAAAGCAGTCACTTTTTTCCTAATAATATTTTTCAGGCCTAATACAATTATTCATTACTTTTTTTGATCCTTTGCTATTTTTTTTTTTTTTTTTTTTTGAAAGATAATTTTTTGTTTTATTTTATATCAAACTAGACATCCCATTGCTTAGAGAGAAACTGATTTTAATGTTTCCTTGTAATTTCTATTTTTTTATTAATATCTATTTTTTTATTTTGTAGGCTTGGTATATTTTTCGATATGATGTTTAATTTATCTCCATATCTAGATCATTAGGTTTTTCTTCCCTCGATTGAACATAAAACTATTTACTTTTTGTTTTGTATTTACGGATTTTGGGCCATTCTTATTGTTTGCCTTCCAAAGTGACATTCGCAGTCCTTGGTTTACGATAGTATCTATTAAAATTTCCCGAGCAGTCTGGTAAGTCAGAGAATAACGTGTTTGACTGAAGAAAAAAAAGGTCCACCGTTTCAATCCCCCTCTCGACTGGGACTTTCGAAGGCATTTAACCCGACCTCGAACTTACCTGGTTAACGTTCTGGCCTCGCATTCCGGAGGACGCGGGTTCGAAACCCAGTCCGGGCATCCAGATTTGGGTTTTCCATGGTTTCCCCAAATCACTCCAGGCGAATGCCGGGATGCTTCCTTCAAAAATTCCATGGCCGAATTCATTCCCGTTTCTTGTCTCCAGTCCCATCCTACCTCTAATGACCTTAGCTGTCGACAAGACGTAAAGCAATAAGTAAAAAAAAAAAAAAAAAAAAAAAAATCCAACTTACCCGGTTATATTCGTTAACCACGACACAGACGCATGCGCAGCAAATCGAAACACTGTCAGTCGGTGGCAGAACCCCTTCGGGAATATCCTGGCCAGGCAGCCCAGGTAGCCGCGCTGTGTGCATTCTGTAGAGGCCCGTTTAGCAATGTTATGTTTGGCCGAAATGCCAAAGAGATAAATTACGTATCTTAATCTGCACCACAAGTTAATGGAAAGATGAACTGTTCTCACACTTAGGCATGGGAAGCTTCTGAACCTCTTGTGTTCTTAAAACATAAATACTTTTGTTCGAAATGTCAAGCTAAGGCGATTTGTCACCCACAAACAAACACTTAGTCTAACAAGGTAGCAGGAACGTGACGTACCACGATCAATATCCAATAGAGAGGGCCGAGTGTGTGGCAAAGAAGAATTCACGAAACTCAGCATCAACCATTGGCGTGATGAGTAAACTGAAGTAAATGGCACCAAAGACTTGAAAACAGTTAAGGGGAAATTAAACATCTATTTCTCGTTTTATATGTTTCATCGTTTTCCGCCTCTTTTCACTGTTTTGTAACTTGTTGAATGTAAATTTTTAGCTTCAGTATTGGTGATCACATTTAATTGCATTATAATTTTGTGTTGTAATTGATCGACCTTCAATGTATGGCGGTTGTGTCTGTGTGCCTCTTAAGGCGGGTACACATGAGAACGAGGCAACGCACGAACAGGTCCGAGGCGCGACGAGACGAGCTTACCAGTGAGTACCTGTAGCAGAGGCGCGGCAAACCGTTCGAACGCCATCCGTCCCGAGTCGGTACGTCAAAGAGAATTTGTGAGTGTGCCGCATGAATGTTCACGGGTATTTCCAGTCGTGCGTCTGGCCCTTTCGTTCATACAGCCACGTAGGCACTCAGTCGTCGTTTAGGCACATTATGCGTTGAAATGAAATAAAATCACTATATTTTACTAAGGAGTTTTTCGATATTATATATTTCGTTTTGCTCTACACATTTTTAAACATGATTTGGCACAACGAAAGCGTACTATCTTTTATTAAAGAATATAAAGGCATTCCATATTGTAGAAGGACCATAAATTTTAACATTAAAATGCATTAAAAAATAGGATGCTTGGCACGAAATTAGAGGAATTATTGGAGAAGAAACAGAGGTTTATTATAAAAAAAATAAATAAAAAAAATGGGGAGTGCTCGAGTCTCGCGCAGGAGGAGAAAAAAATCGAGTTAACAGCGTGGGAATAGGAAAAGGAAAGCTAGCCCATAATATTCAGTATTTGAAACAATTCAGTTTTATATAAATTAGAAGAAAGAAAACATATTAAAATTTAATTTAGTATCATTTCAATGAATTCCAGAGTAACATTTGTAATAATTATTTAGTAATAATTTAAGTGTTAAATTTTATATGTTTAGAAATAAACTTTAAATAATTAAAGGAATTTATTTTCGGGTTCGAATGACAGTTAAGCTTTTAAGTGGTTCGCTTGGGAAAGTCTAAAATTCTTAGATGATGCACCTGGTTTTCGAGAAGCATCAACTGTAACTGCAACTGAAGCACTAGCCACTGTTAAATTGTCACCGCGCTCTATATCCACGCTCGTCGTAACAAACGAATGGGTAGAAACTTGTCTCGTTCGATGCCTCGGCGAACTGCGTTCATGCAATCAAAGTGTACATACGTCCCGCCTCGCCTCACCTCGGTCCCGTTCGTTCGTTCCCTCGTATTGATGTGTTCCCGCCTTTACTGTTTTGGTTGCTTATTTTGAGTAACGCTTAAAACTCCGCGTCCATAGGTCACATAAATTTTAAATGATTAATAAATTGTGATGTTATGACATTTGTAGACTGCATAAATGACTGTAAATCATTTAGTCACCATGCTCATAAAAATAATCAAAATGTGAATATTTATTTATAATTTTAAACATACTGCTCTCAGGAACGGTAAATAGTTGATAGATGTAAAATACAGCCAGCCAGTTGCATCAGTCAGACTATTAGTCTTGACCGGTTTCGACCTTCTTAAGATCGTCTTCTTCAGAAGTACATGTTAATACGCTGTTTTCACAATTTTCAATTTAATGTCCTTAAGATTCTTAAGATGGTCTTCTTCAGAGATACATGTTAGTACGCATCTTAAGAAGGTCGAAACCGGTCAAGACTAATAGCCTGACTGATGCAATTGGTTGTCTGTATTTTACATCTATCAATATTTATTTACTGTAACATTTTACCGGATAAATGAATAAATCCGAAGCTAGAAAAGCGTTTAGCCCCCGCAGTATAGAGTATTCACCCTGCACCCTGCGTTATGGCCCCTGTTCGATTGTTCGATAGCGAGTGTGTTCTATCGGCACTAATCCGGGGGGGGGGGGGGGGGGGTTAGGGCGGCGTGACGTGTGTTACGGCCCCGTGGGCCCCTGCTAACGTGCCGACTTTATTGGGTCGTATCTCGAGGCTGAGCGTAGAGTTATAAGCCACGCGGTGTTGCGCCGTTACAATCTGGGCCCAGGTCTTAGGCGCCTCGCCTCGCCTCGCCTCGCCTGGATCTGTATTCATTGGCAATAACGGGCTACGAGCTACTTAACTACAATACAGCAACACGCCCTCCTGCTTAGGCGAAATTGCGTCAGCACGTCAGCGAGTCTACTGATTCCCGTTCATTAAACAGATTACTTACTGTCTACGGTAGAATAGAGGGGCGTGACAATTAACTACCATGTTTCATTTAATCACACTTAAAAACACCTAAGTGGCCATCCATAAATTATGTCACACCTTGAGGGGGAGGGGGTCAACAAAGAGTGACATCGTGTGAAAAAGGGGGGGGGGACGTGTCATAAACTTTGTGACATCACATGCACAATTTGTATCACTTTTTGGTTCGTATTGCCCCAGTGGCGAGGCAAACTTATTTAAA
This sequence comes from Vandiemenella viatica, assembly GCA_031002005.1. NCBI lineage: Eukaryota > Metazoa > Arthropoda > Insecta > Orthoptera > Morabidae > Vandiemenella > Vandiemenella viatica. Next base: position 197,504,642 of record JARYHS010009186.1, read on the forward strand.
CGATCATGAGGCATCTGTGGACAATGTTTTTCATCATAGAAAGCCACTAACCAACATAAGCAATTACATAAGAGGCAACTAGAGGTTTTCCCCATCATGAAGATTCGTCCACAAAGCATTGCCGCTAGACGAAACAGGGAAGTTCTTTGTTTATTAAACGATGACGATGCTTTATGGTCGGATGAAGATGATGTTGACACATTGAATGTTCCCAACACTATCGAAATCAAGAATGAAGTATTATGCCAATAATAAACAGTATCAAGGAATGGTTCAAAATCCATGGCCACATGATGACTCCATTTAGTAACATTAATTCGATTTTTTATGTTTTTTTATATCTTCTTAAATCTTTGATATGATTTTTTAACTACAAATACATTAATCATTTTGGAAGTGCTGTTTTAATTTATAAATTTAAGATTCCAAAATATGTTACGTCACACCAGGGGAAAAGGGGGGGGGGTGTTCCCACAAATGTGACAACCTGGGGAAGGGGTAAAAAATCATGAAATTCGTGTGACGTAATTTGTGGATGGTCCCTAAGCTCTAATGACGCTCGCTTATAAGACATATATTTCACTTTATTTGCAACTCATGTAAACTATTTATCGTATACAAATTGTTGCTAAAATATTTCAAATAAATCCTTTTTAATATTTCAAGTGTTTTCAGTACTCTTTTAATTAATATTCTCATTTAATAAAATGGTATTGAGTAAATGAACAACACTATTTCATTGAGCCTTTAGTCATTGTCGAGTTTCGAAAGCTTTCTTTAAGAACTGTAACGCATTCTTAGCAATTTCCCGCGCACGTGTCAAATAACCAGTTTGCCAGCACAGTTATGAAATGTAACAAAGTTTGCTACTGGCACTGATTATTTTCAGTGTGTTATAAACTTGCAACAGTTTATGCCATAGTCATGCACGTTTATCCAGACTACTAGAGGAGATGCTGGTGTTGCCCGGTGTAATCTAGGTTGTATCCGACGCAATAAATATTGAAGTTCATAACAGAGGCCAGTTTTCTGCTCTTGTGAAACAAATTTAAAGTCAATCGCTCCATTTTCTAAACGCATTTGAACGACTAACCCACGGTGTAGCAGAAAGAGATGGTATAGGGTTGATTTATTCCTGCAATATTTTTAGCCGCCCTGTAACGAACATGTATACCAAATTTCATCAAAATACCCACAGCCATTCGTGCAGGAATAGAAATTTTTTTCTCATGCCATGTGGATAAAACATAAACGTTCAACAATAAATTATAAAATTTCAGAAAAGCCAACACTAAAGGTTTTTTGTTAAAATCCATCAGACATGCGTTACCAGAGACAATATATGTGCGTTACTTACTATTGACAGCGAATATAATTTCACTTCCAAACATCAAAGATTGTAGCGGTGCTGTCTGAGATCGTAGTTTCATGAAGCAAAGAAGCTATAGGAAGGTTTTTTCATTATATTATTAAAATTAATTTAAATAGTTTTCTCTTTACTTTGTTTCCTCTTCGCATTCAGTACGGCCATCTATGGAATTTAAAGATTAAAAACAAAATTTAAGGAAGGAAACGTTACATGCGATAATATGGCTTTTTTTGTATCAATTTGGTATTCCATCTTTGGTGTTTCACGTTATACATTCAGATTTTAACTCACTGCTCCGGTATTTTGTTACGTTAAAGTACATGCCAAACGATTCATTTCAGATTCTAGTCTTTAAAACGGTAAAAATCCTATCGAAATATGCGCAGTAGATTTTGAGTTTTTGTGGATCGAATATAAGCGTTTTTCGTTTTATGGAAATACCTGTGGGTTAATGTGTATATATTGGTGAATCTTCGCAGACTGAATTCTGACGTACACACAAGAGTTCCTGAGTCAATAAAATATATTCGATGATTGCTTATTTATAGTAAAGTTCCAAACTGTCATATATAAATAACTTAGTTCCTTCGATAATACTTTGTTAGTATTATAAATCGGCTTGCTACCCATTTATCCTGTAATCAAAATACTAATAATAGAATTAGATGGCGGTAAAATAATTACTGTCTTCTAAAAGGTAATGTTAGAAATTTACTGTTATCTCTATTTCAAAGGTATATGTATGGTGTTTTGGTAAATAAAAAACAATGTAGTTCCTCTTGTAAATTAATTTTGTTCAGTGTTATAGACATTATAAATAGACGTTCCAAAAAATTTGATTTCTGCTTCCGCACATTTAATATCATAAAATACTAACGGCTAATAATGAAAAACGTACTTCACACTTTGTTTGTAGTTGATTAGTTTTAATGTTAATAAGTAAAATGCTTTCAGGCTTCCAGCCGTGTAAAGATGTCACTTTCATAGGACGTTTCAATGGATTACATTTCTTCCCTCATTTTCAACCAACGCCAGACACACTTGCGCAGTAACTGTTTATTTTAACCTCGACAACCGTCAAAGACAAAATCTTAACATAGGTGAGCATTTTATTTATTTACAAATCCATAATACGCTTCGTTGCTTAATTCTGTAAACAGTTTCTTTTTTAATATAAACAGGGCTTTAACATCATCGCTCTGCTTATATTACTAAATAACTAAGTATAAATTTTGTTTTACTTTGAAACGAATCAAAATTATGTATGATACAGTAACTTGATGGTATCTGAAATACTCATCTCCTATTTACTAAGTAATATCGTTAAGTTTGTTATCATTTGGCAAACAAAGTACATACAAACTCCGCAAGATTTAAATAGTTGAACAATGAGTCGAAATTAATATGAGAGCCGATCGAAATTAAACTGATAAGTTGAAACAGTTGCAACCGGCAGTCCCGCTTCTATTGTACAGTTTCTTTCATCCGGGATGTATAAAAGCACTCTCGACGGAATATTTTTAAATTCCATCCAGCGAAATATACATTTATTTTTCAGTGCGCTTATTCCTATTTTAATCTACGCACTGTAGTCTATTGTCTACACACATTACCGTTTTAGTTACCAACCCGTCACAAAACACACAAATAAATATACACAAAATCCGGCAGTTTTTTCGAGCGTTTAAAAGTCCGCACGTCGGTAAATACAACGGTCCAGAGTAAGACTATTTTTTTTTTTGCTTATTGTTTTACGCCTCATCGACGTCGATGTCATTAGAGATGGGAAAGGATGGGGGCAAGTAACAGGAAGGAATTCGGCCATGGCCTTTTAAAGGAAGCATCCCGAAGTTTGCCTGGAGTGATTTAGGGAAAACCCAAATGTGAATGTCCGGACGGTGATTGGAACCGGCGTCCTCCCGCATTTCGAGTCTTTTGTTTCCGTATTGTGTATTGTGGCAACAGTTTTAGGCAATTTTCCGTAATCACCCAGACGAATGCTACATGCTGTAAGAAAATAATAATACTAACCAAACTTGTTTGTTTCGATGACATGTGGCTTATAAAATTATGGCGAATCCAATTGTTATTTATTGTTCTGAAACCTGTACAATAAAAGAACGATATCAGCAATTAATCGCTGCGGTAGAAATGAAATTCCTGAGAAGAATTGCAGGACATACACTGTTAAATAGTGTCAGCACTAGAAAAATAATAGAGCAACTAAAAATAATATCATTGATTGAATATGTGCAGCAATATAGAGAAACGTGATCTCTGAAAATAATGAAAAGAACAGAATACCGCAGATAATACTCCTTGATATTCCCAGAGCGAAAACAATGCCTGGATCTCCACCAAAGAAATGAAGGAAGATCCCCATTAACAGTCCAGTAGGCCTAGTGCTGTAAATGAAGATGCTTGTGATAATTACATTATCATTAACCCTATATAAATATAGTACACAATATTCTATTCGCTGATGAATTTGGATCGCAAAGATAAAGTTATTTTTATGATAAAAGATAACAACAGCGAACACTTTACTCTGGTTCTTTTCTACGGTACTAAGTCCTCCATGCAACAAAAATTATGTATCCATAACTACGTAAATACGGATAACGTCGAGTGTATGAAATTACATCATTCAATGCGATTTCTTAGGTTTTTTTTCTGGAAATCCCGAGAGAATGAATAATTTATTCTTAAAAGTAATTTTGGCAGCGTTAACTCGATCAGTCAAATATTTCAAGACTCAGCATTACACACTGTTGAAGAAATTTTCATCCATATTTGGGGAAAGAGAATTCTAAAATACGTAATGCCTTATTTATACATGGAATTTGTAGGATCGGCTTGCGCGTCAGCCCTTCAGGAAGATCTGCCATTGCAGTCATTTTCTCCGTGAGTTACAATCGAAGCGCACCCCTTATTCCCGATTACTTGAGAGCACACGCCTGACAACAGAACTGGCGAGGCAAATTAAAATTCCTCCAGGGTGGCGAACGGCAAGCTACAGGCCCCCTGGGAAATCAGTTGCTTCGTCAGGCCAATAGAAGCGGTGAGGATAAGTACAGGCTCAGTGCGATACGATCGAACCACTTGACCAGAAAGAGAAAATCGAACTTTGGTTCCAGGTAATTGCTATACAGAAGGGATTGGGGTCTGATTAATTTTTTCCCTCAGCTCTCCTGGGGTTGGCATGATAGAAGACATTTTACTGTTACAGAAGAAGGGCTTGTTTACATAGTGCATCGGGAATGAAGTATGGTTCATATGATAACTCAGGATGTGTATACATCTTTACACCTGTCATATATCTCACCTCATACATTCGTAAGGTTACTAACCGAAATATTGTAACTTATGTTTATGTTCTTCTAGTCTTCCTGTCTTCGTCTGGTATGTTTTTGTTCGTCTAGCCCTCCTGCCTTCGTCTGTGGTAATTGACGGGTTATTTTCCCTACCCTATCTTATTTTCATTGCTTAATGACAGTTTCATTATTAGCTTTGTCCAATTATCTTTTTTCCGTGGTTTTTTTTTTTTTTTTTCTGTCGTCAGTCTTTAGACTGGTTTGATGCAATCCTCCATCCCTTCCTATCTTGTGCTAACCTTTTCGTTTCTACATACCCCTTACAACCCACGTCCTCAATTATCTGCTTCATATATTCTAATCTCTGTCTACCTCTACAGTTCTTACCTTCGACTGTTCCCTCTACTAACAAATTAACCAATCCAGCATGTCTCAAAATATGACCTACCAGCCTGTCTCTTCTTTCTGTAAGCTTCTTCCATAAACTTCTTTTCTCACCAATCATTTCCAAAACTCGTT